>OU892288.1:8924040-10150107 GCA_917834065.1 Ceutorhynchus assimilis
ACATTAATAGCCTGTTGACTAGAAAAGGACAACAAATAATGTGTAGGAGTTGTGTGTGTTCGCGGTCGCACTCCTTCGGTCCTTCAATATTTTTGCGGCGGACTATACTCATAATAGTTGTATTCCTTTCAAGAGTTTGGAACACTCGAGTTACTCGCTCCGGTGTTAGTCAACATGATTTTAAAGGGAAAGATGCGGGGTGCAACAAACACTTTTCGAAAGGAATAAGCGCGTAACGCCCCGGAGCTGTTCCGGAGCTCCTCCTAGGTGTGAAAGGAATACAACTAATGTAATATGGGAACGGCCGTCAGATAAACTCGTTCTGCTCCAAAGTGAACAAGGAACGGTTTGGAACAGAAAGAAAGAGCAAAAAAATTGGATAAAGGAAGGCCAACAACCCTCAACTAACAGGATGGCTTTTCCCCATAAAGCCTCACTTGCGCAAAATTCTTTCTTTTTTGACATTGCTTCGACAATTTGACGTTTGATATACGCATAAAACGTCAAATTGTCGAAGCAATATCAAAAGAAGAGCGAATTTCGCGCAAGTGAGAATGAGGCATAAGGCGTACGTTCGCTTTTCGACTAGTCGTGACGTCACTGAAGTCTTGAAGTCTACATTGACGTCAAAATGACACAAATGGTGGGGAGTTTTCGCGTGGACATGGCAGACACTTTCAGCTAGATAAGCCATTCTATTAAGATTTAGGGTTCTTGAAGGAAGGCCAAGTTTTTGAATTCACCAATTGCTTATGCGCATTTCTCTTGATGAGGAGTAACCTATCCTTGTTTTGCTGCTGTCAAATGACAAGGACAGCATTACATCGGTGAAAATGCGCATATGTCATTGTGGATTTCAAAAGCTTGCCAAGCCAGTAAATCAGTCAACTGAATTTTGATTTTGGAACGATTTGCAGCAAATACCATCGTCACCAAAAGTAGCTGGGTACATTACTGACAGTTAAAAAAAGATCACCGCCATAAATAGCTATTTCGGAAAAATAAAAGGCTGTCCCTATAATTTACGACGTCTGTCAAATTTGTTCACTTGAAAATAGGCGCCATCTTTGTCTCATCGATTTGCACTGTCATGTCAATATAAAATAATTCGGAACACATTTCACTGCTCCGAACATGAGCGCTCGAGCAAACGAGCTTGATTATCGGTATTTATTTATGACATAAATAACTATTTTTGCAAGCGATTCCCATTTGTAAATTCAGTGCGTACTTAGACTATACTATTTCTGTCTTTTTCTAGAAGCACGTGAAAAAAAAAGGATCGAAATTAGTTTTAACTAACAGGGCTTCTTGCGGGCTCTGTTTGTCTATTTGTACCAAAGTTACACCAGTCTGCACCAGGTGCACCAAAAAGTCAGTTTGTCTCTGTCAGACCCATACAAAAAAAATATATATATAGGAATAAACCTTGGATAAACAAACACGTTTGGTGTAGAAAGTGTCGGTTGGAGCCTTGTTGGTGCGAATAAACAAACAAAGCTAGTGAAACCAGGGACCACCGTTCTCTTCATAGCCATTATACTCGATGCGCTTTGCACTCAAATGCTTGAAAATCAGTTAGGTACAGGTGCATCAGGAAAAAGAGGCGAGGAAAATGAGAGCAGCTTCAGAGCGCCTGATTGCTCAAAGCGTGGCACCCGAAAGCAGCTCAGGCTCAGGTAATGGAGCAAAACTCGCCGATTATGAAGCAAAATGGAGCAAAACTCGGAGAACAAAATGAGCATGTTCAAATTTCAAAATTTTTACCAAGGGGGGGGGGGGGCTAGGAGAGATTTTTGGGAGCTCTGTAAGTCTCTCCTGGTAATGGAGCAAAACTCGCCGATTATGGAGCAAAACGGAGCAAAACTCGGAGAACAAAATGAGCATGTTCAAATTTGAAAATTTTTACCGGGGGGGGGCTAGGAGAGACTTTTGGGAGCTCTGTAGGTATCTCCTGGTAATGGAGCAAAACTCGCCGATAGTGGAGCAAAATGGAGCAAAACTCGAAGAACAAATTGAACATGTTCAAATGTGAAAAATTTCACCGGGGGGGAGCTAGGAGAGATTTTTGGTAGCTCTGTAGCTCTCTCCTGGTAATGGAGCAAAACTCGCCGATTATGGAGCAAAACGGAGCAAAACTCGGAGAACAAAATGAACATGTTCAAATTAAAAAAAAAATTCACCGGGGGGGGGGGGGGGGGCTAGGAGAGATTTTTGGGGAGCTCTGTAGGTCTCTCCTGGTAATGGAGCAAAACTCGCCGATTATGGAGCAAAACGGAGCAAAACTCGGAGAACAAAATGAGCATGTTCAAATTTGAAAATTTTTACCGGGGGGGGCTAGGAGAGACTTTTGGGAGCTCTGTAGGTCTCTCCTGGTAATGGAGCAAAACTCGCCGATAGTGGAGCAAAACGGAGCAAAACTCGAAGAACAAATTGAGTATGATCAAATTTCAAAATTTTCACCAGGGGGGGCTGAGAGAGATTCTTGGAAGCTCTGCAGGTCTCTCCTGGTAATGGAGCAAAACTCGCCGATAGTGGAGCAAAATGGAGCAAAACTCGGAGAACAAAATGAGCATGTTCAAATTTCAAAACTTTTACCGGGGGGGGGGGGGGGGCTGGGAGAGATTTTTGGGAGCTCTGTAAGTCTCTCCTGGTAATGGAACAAAACTCGCCGATTATGGAGCAAAACGGAGCAAAACTCGGAGAACAAAATGAGCATATTCAAATTTGAAAATTTTTACCGGGGGGGGCTAGGAGAGATTTTTGGTAGCTCTGTAGGTATCTCCTGGTAATGGAGCAAAACTCGCCGATAGTGGAGCAAAATGGAGCAAAACTCGGAGAACAAAATGAGCATGTTCAAATTTGAAAATTTTCACCGGGGGGGGCTAGGAGAGATTTTTGGTAGCTCTGTAGGTCTCTCCTGGTAATGGAGCAAAACTCGCCGATTATGGAGCAAAACGGAGCAAAACTCGGAGAACAAAATGAGCATATTCAAATTTGAAAATTTTTACCGGGGGGGGGGCTAGGAGAGACTTTTGGGAGCTCTGTAGGTATCTCCTGGTAATGGAGCAAAACTCGCCGATAGTGGAGCAAAATGGAGCAAATCTCGAAGAACAAATTGAGCATGATCAAATTTCAAAATTTTCACCGGGGGGGGGGGGGGGGGCTGGGAGAGATTCTTGGAAGCTCTGTAGGTCTCTCCTGGTAATGGAGCAAAACTCGCCGATAGTGGAGCAAAATGGAGCAAAACTCGAAGAACAAATTGAACATGTTCAAATTTGAAAAATTTCACCGGGGGGGAGCTAGGAGAGATTTTTGGTAGCTCTGTAGGTCTCTCCTGGTAATGGAGCAAAACTCGCCGATTATGGAGCAAAACGGAGCAAAACTCGGAGAACAAAATGAGCATATTCAAATTTGAAAATTTTTACCGGGGGGGGGGCTAGGAGAGACTTTTGGGAGCTCTGTAGGTATCTCCTGGTAATGGAGCAAAACTCGCCGATAGTGGAGCAAAATGGAGCAAATCTCGAAGAACAAATTGAGCATGATCAAATTTCAAAATTTTCACCGGGGGGGGGGGGGGGGGGGGCTGGGAGAGATTCTTGGAAGCTCTGTAGGTCTCTCCTGGTAATGGAGCAAAACTCGCCGATAGTGGAGCAAAATGGAGCAAAACTCGAAGAACAAATTGAACATGTTCAAATTTGAAAAATTTCACCGGGGGGGAGCTAGGAGAGATTTTTGGTAGCTCTGTAGGTCTCTCCTGGTAATGGAGCAAAACTCGCCGATTATGGAGCAAAACGGAGCAAAACTCGGAGAACAAAATGAACATGTTCAAATTTAAAAAAAATTCACCGGGGGGGGGGGCTAGGAGAGATTTTTGGGAGCTCTGTAGGTCTCTCCTGGTAAAGGAGCAAAACTCGCCGATAGTGGAGCAAAATGGAGCAAAACTCGGAGAACAAAATGAGCATGATCAAATTTAAAAATTTTCACCGGGGTGGGGGGGGGGGGGCTGGGAGAGATTCTTGGAAGCTCTGTAGGTCTCTCCTGGTAATGGAGCAAAACTCGCCGATAGTGGAGCAAAATGGAGCAAAACTCGGAGAACAAAATGAGCATGATCAAATTTCTGAATTTTCACTGGGGGGGGCTAACGTTAATTCAGCCCCGCCCACCTAATAGGCCACATAGTCTAGGCTAGCGCAGCTCGGGAGTGGTCGTGCGGTTCAGACTCAAAATCACAGGAATAAAAAATATGGGCGCCAGTAACCTATATAAGAAAGCCCAATTCCCAATGTAGATTGATAACCGGTTACAAGAAATCATCAAAAGTTACCATTCGCATAGCGGATCGAAAATAGCGGGTTGCCAGAGTAAAAGAAAAAAAAAATTTAATTCCCAAAAATATTTAATCAGTATGAGCACGTTCCCTTTTTTTTAACACCAGAAAATTTATATTACTTCAGCGTATATACTGATAGACGGAGAAAATACTATCAATTAATCTAATATTTGATATTGATTACCTTTAATTTGGCGTTGTCAAGGGTGTAACTCAAAATACCTTACGTGATCACGGTCGGTGTACAATTAATCACAAAACCTATAATATATATAATATCAAACAAATGTTACAGCGCTCATGACACAAAAAAATAATGCACTCCGGCCCTGAGCAATACGAAATCATAAAAGCTAATCAATAAATTAATGAATCTGTGGACCAATTAATGGTTATCGGTTTACCACAAAAACAAATGCTCAGGTACGGTCCTGTAGTGGTTACGCCAGTTAAAAGCAATGAGATTTAGGTATAAATACCTTTAATACAAATGAACGTGCAAAATGCTAATCAAATATAAAAAAAAATCATATGTGAAATAAACATAACTGAGGTGATAATAATGAGATAATTAATAATTAATTGAAAGTACTCTTCAGTCTGTTCATCAATAATAAAGTAGAAACAAAATAAGTAGTTTAGTTTATACTAGGTGGGTACCAAAACGTATTGATGAACCATGAAAAAGGCACCAATATTTTAATAATGGTAAGGTAATACAATAATGTTTATGCGTATTGTGAAATCCGCAATACTATTAAATCACAGGAGTCATCAGAATAAAACAATGCAATAATTGTTACTTGGAAACCTGGGTTTGCCAACAGGTTCAGATGTCCTGGGGCAGAAACGCCTCTATCGAAGAAAATCAGCTCCAATCTAATAAGCAGTCTCCCAAAGTGTTGCTTAGACGCAATTGCAATGAGGATCCCTAGGACGCCACCCCAACCGTAGACCCTAATATTGAACAAAACACCGAGTTTTATGATACTATTCGGTACACAACAGTATTATTTAATCGAATAAATATCCCCAAGGTATTTTAATAATCATTATAGAGAAAATTAGACCCACTCATTAATTAAATCCCCCCTCTTCAAGTTTTTTTTTCTTTCCGGAGTCACCTGACAAGGATGAACTCAGAATTAGAATGTGCATAAAAGGCTCCCTGATCCATCCATAAATACAATGCGTCAATCAATTAAAATTTGGAATTGATGGAGCATAGTATAATGGAACTCATGAATTCATTAATAATTAATGCAACAAAATTCCCCTTAATCCTTGAGAATACTATTCGAAATTTGAATTTAATGAAATTGTAAAATACTTACACACGATTCCGTGTGGCCAAACGCACGAAAAATACCGGGATTTCTCAATTTTGGGCAGTTTTGGAAAACGTGGAGCACTCTGGGTGGAGGACAAAAAAACGAAAACCCTCAAATCCAGCTGGTTTCACAGCTGCAGCAAATCGGCACCAAAACGGCAATAGAACAAAACGCACCACCAATTCGCTGTTGAACCACCACGGTCAATTTATCCCTTTCAATAAGGCTTGCACAAAATACTTGCAAATTTCGTAACTATGATGGCGTGGTTCTCTGGCTTTCTGTCTCCGAATTTTCGAGAGTGATGGACACTTCCTGAGTTCGTCGGTTCCCCTCCAGTGGAGAGGGAGTAGGGGAAATTTTCAAATACGCACCCAGCGGGAAAACCTAACTCTTCCGCGATGTCACCCACAGAGGCCACAGAATACTCAACTCTATACTGAATACCTCAAAAGAAATCATCCGACAGGAATCTCATAGCCGCATAAAGTGTTTATTTATAAATCCGAAAATATTTAAAGAAACACGAAAATTCGACAGTACGGAATGGAACCTATTCCCCGGTGGTACTCCCAGAATAGTCGAAGACCTGACCATGCGTAGCGGATCCTACCAACGCGTCGGCCGAATATCCTTATCTATAAGGTCTATTATACAAAAATTGGTACTCGATTGTTGCAATTTAATAAATCACCAACCAAATTCGCACAGTACAGAACCGGGTCAGCCGTTTACGGCTATGGATTATTGTCGAAATTCTTAAAACTAACAAAAATTAATAAGGATAATTTTAAACCGTTACAGATTCTCTTTTATTCGACAAACAAAAAATGGCGAAAATTTAATTAAACGAGATTTGAAATTACTTGATTAACTCGCTTTGGAATTTTATCAGCGATTATTTAATTACTGAGAAAAAAACTTTTCACGTTTTAAAATTAAATTTTGCTTCCAATCCCGAGCCAATAAAATGTCGCTTAAAAAATCGATCGTGATCTTTTAGTTTATGGAAATGTGATCCAGAATTTCTCCTTTTTTTTTTTCAAAATTTACATGAAATATTTATTATAAATACGTCTTTTTGAAAGAAGTTTAAATCTGGTATAGTTTTGTTCAGTCTTTTTGATTGAAACTTTGTCTAGTATGTTCGACAAAAAAGAAGAATAATTGAACAGTTTATGTTTTTTTTTTTTGAGAAATTTTGAAAGACATGAGAATGAAAAATTAAATATTTTTTATTTCACTTATCACACTGAGATTTGTTTTAAAATAAGTATACCTATTATGTTTTTTAGGTTCAAAAATTGTCTAAAATTTCTACTAAAGAAATTGCATACTTAATCCAAAGTTTTTGCGAGAAAACTCATTAACTCTTCCGAAGTATCTTTTTCGCCAGCCCATTAAGCCGTTCGTGACCGATCTTGTAAAAAAGAAACTAATTAACGGAGAGTTTTTCTTGAATATAACATCTCATTTCAGAGAAGTCGTTAGAATATTTAGGCTTTAATAACAATATCTGGTAATTATTGAGTGCTTATTTTTTTGTGTGTGGAATTCACGGTGTTGCGGAATACTCCGCAAAGAAAGATTTCATTGCATAATTTTTTGTCTTGATACTAGATGGCGTTCGCGCTAGTATCAGAACGTTCTGCTTCAGATCAGGAATCGAGCCTGGCGTGAAGGGCCTTGCCCATAGATAAGGGATACAAAACTCTCTCGAACCTATAATATAGATGGGCAACTCAATACAAACATTTTGTTCCTGATTACAGCGCCCTCTCGCGTGTGTAGTCAGTAACTTGAGAGCGCGGGAAGCGCTCCTTTTTGAATTTAATTTTTTTTCTTTGGGATCCGTTTATCATTTTTTATTGCCACTAGCACTAAACAGTTTAATATGTTTCTAGTGGAAATAAAATTATGGTAAACAGTCTCTTGATCACATACCGAAGAGTTACATACTAATTAATCCATGTATTAAATACAAAAATAACAATTTTGAATTACTTTATTAACTATACAGTATGATATCAATCCAGACAATAATAGTTACATACAGTGGATACGATTTTTTGATTGTAAACGTTTTGCAGGCTTAAAATAAACACCTAAAGAGAAAGAAAAGTTACAGTGGTAAAATTACAGGAGGTAAAATCCCGATTTCGGTATAATGTAGGGATAGAAACATACCTGCTCATCATTTTTGGGAATTCGATGCATTTTTACTCTGTTCCCTCGGCTTTCACACATTGCCACACAACAAGATTTAACTATTTTGCTTTGAACGGAGAAAATTTTCAATTTCTGATTCAAATTATTGAATAAAAATGGAATATGTCAAAATTTGTCAAAATATGATGAAAAAGTGAAAGTGAAGCGACGCTGCCACATGTCTAAAGTATGGGATATTTCTTTTGAAAAAGAAATGTAATTTCAAATCGTACTACTGGCAATTATATGTTAGCGAGGCACACAACTTTTTTTCCATTGTTGGAAGCTTTTTAAAACAAATGGACTGTACTTTTTATGTATAAATGTGACAACAGCATTGGACGACAGCGCCTCTGCCGTCTGTAGTCGCAAGCTTTTAGCGGAACAAATTGCGCCATAAGAGTTGCACATGCATGGCCTTGCCGGTGTTTTTTTTGGTCGGTTTTTCGTTCGTTAGTTTCTATGGTTCGTTGTTGTTTTCCGTTGTTGGGTTGGTGTGTAATAAAAAAAAAAAAGATATAAGTTTGTAAAAAAGGTCCCAGTTTTATTAAACCTCCCACTCAAGAAAGAAAGTTGCGCAAAGTGCACAAAACCTAAAGAAGTTCTCATTTGCCCTATCCCATGAAGTATTAGTCCGTGATTAAAAGCAGCACTGTTTTGTGAGAGTTTTCCAGTATCACCTACAACCCAAAAATCCCCGTTGCAAAGTTTGAAGTAAAGAAATTGGTTGCAGAGTGTAGCATGTGAGAAAGGTGAATATGTATACATTTTGTAACAGAAGTTTAGAACTATTATTGCTTAAAGTTAAGAAGTTAGAATCATTTCCTTTGATATTTGTCAAGAATAAATTGAATGATAAGTTGTTTTGTTTTGAAGTTCAACGTGGAAGCGAAATTATAATTTATTTCTCTACAAGCCATTGATTTAATTGAACTCAGCCGAATATGGAGTCCTCTGCTGGATTGAAACCAAGAAAGGTAAGATCCACCCTAGCTTTGAATTAACAGTTTTTAAGAAAAAGGTTGTTCCATTCAAAACACACGGAATTATAATATATCTATAGATAATTTGATATTTTAAGTAACCATGTCCAAAAATTATGCAAAGATAATAATTGAACATTAACTTCTCTAAACTTCACGAATAAAATCATTTGTCGCCATTCCTTGCCCACTAGCTCACGATTCTTATCTAACAAATATGGATCTGGATCGCATTTTGCCAAAAACTCAATAAACTCGTCCCTTGGAAAAAAAAGATTTTCCTCTAATACCGTCAATAAATTTCAAATCAAATAAATCAGTGTCACACAAATCTGATGGGGGCCAGAAATAAATCCGAACCCGATTTTCAAAACGGACATTTCTCCGCCATTTACTAAATTAGGTAACTTCCAAAGAGTTCGGTCTATTTTTCATTGAGGTTGGTCCCTTTTTTTTTCACTTACAATCTGGCATTTTATCATAAATTCAGTTTAAAAGGTTCATCCAGGATTCAATTTGAACAGTAACATATTTTGTACACTTGTAACTCTTGATATTTCACAACCATTCAAAAGTAGAATAATTCAATCGAGAAGAATTGGAAAAAATCAATCTAAATAATTTCGAAGACCCGCACTTGATTGCAAACCTAATTTTGACTGTTCTCAAATTCGCACCGATCATCTGAATTCAGAAGAAAAATCGAAAATCATTAAATTATGTGAAGAATACTCAGATATATTTTATCAAGAAATTATGCCACTGACATTTACAAGTGAAAATAAGGCATTCAAATAAAACCACTGATGAACAACCTGTATATAGTAAAAACTATAGATACCCTTTTATACACAAAAAAGTCGAATGACAGATGAAGAATATGTTGGACCAAAAAATCATTCTCCTAAGCAACTCTCCCTGGTCATCACCAATTTGGGTGGTTCCAAAGAAAGCGGATGCTTCTGGAAAGTAGAAATGGAGAGAAGCAATAGATATGCAAAAACCATAACAAACAGATACTCCCTACCGAATATAACCGACTTATTAGACAAATAAGGAAAATGTCAATATTTTACTACATTGGACTTGGCCAGCAAATTTCACCAGATACAGATAAACAAAAACGACATAGATAAAACTGCATTTATGAATTTCTGCGTAGGCCATTTGGGCTGAAGAACGCCCCCGCAACATTCCAAAGGACCATGGAAAAATGTCTTGTATATACCTCAATGACATTATTATATTTTCCACTTCGCTACAAGAGCACTTAGAACAACTCAAATTGGTTTTCTAAAGATTACGTGAAACCAATTTCGAAATTCAATTGGACAAAAGTGAATTCTTCAGATGAGAAGTAGCATATTATTATTCAGGCCATAAAGTGACACCAGAAGGAGTGCGACCAAATCCAGACAAAATCCAAGCCATAAAAAATCACCCAATTCCAAAAACTACAAAACAAATCAAATGTTTTCTCGGACTACTTGGATATTATGGACGTTTTATAGATAATTTTGCAAAAATCACAAAACCCCTCACGAAATGCTTGAAGAAAGGTGCAAAGATTGAACACAGCCAAGAATTTATCGAATGTTTTGAGAATTGCAAAAAATTGCTTGTGTATGAACCTATACTACAATACCCAGACTTTTCGAAGACATTGAACTTAACATGTGATACTAGTAACGTAGCCCTAGGTGCTGTGTTATCACAAGGGCCCATTGGAAAAGATTTGTCCTTAGCATGCATAGGCACCTTGAATGCAGTGGCGTATCTACCGGTGTGCCATGTGTGCGAAGCACACAGGCCCGGGCCCGAGAGGGGCCCGTGAGCTCCATAGCGAAACTGCAAAAAAAAAACGTAAAAAAATCGAGATTACATCAAGAAAAAAAAAAGGAGCTACAGAAACTTCAACATACTGAAACAGGAGATCCTTCCAAGACCCAAGATAGGAATTCTAGGCTTCAAAAATTTTTCGCATTTAAATAATTTTCGGATGGAAAATGCGTCCCTCACTGACCTCTATAAATGGACAAGCATTAGCGTTTTCGAAAAATGGCAAACTGTAGGACCAAAAACCTGCGCCAAACCGGGTAGCCGTTGAACGTGCGCATTACAATTTCACTGTTTAGAATCGTTTCAAAATCAAGGTTGAGTAAACAGGACCGCATTTAAATATTTTCAAGTAGTGTTTGAAAATGTTCATACATGCTTAATTATAAGCTTTATATTTGTTGTTTTACTTACTTGAAATAGCTAATTCCCGGTATTTTACGTTTATTTTGGCAAAATAAAACCATACAAAGGGGACGCGCTCTTTTCGACTCAATAGTCATAGCCAGGAGGAACTTACAATTTCTACGAGGTCGAAACACTGCTGAAATTAAGTTCAAAAATCCAGCAGTTTTAAAAGTACGCCACACGAAAATTCGAGAAAAACCACTAAAAACACCAACTATCAAACACGAACACGAAATAATAAATCCAGTTCCTCCCGTTCTTAGGATTAATAAATATACTCATAAAAACCATTGTATAAACAAACAGACTTTTTTTTATAGGTGCAATGATAAAATTGAAAATACCTGAAATAGCAGATGAGCCCTGAAAAACTTCGTTAGGTACGTGTGACAAACACTATTTTTTGTCATACGCTTTTTAGAATTTTTCAGAACGCTAAAATTTATAAAATTTCCTTAATTTTTGAAATCATATAGGTGCAACCAGAAAGGAAAAAAAATCTTAAAAACAAGCATTTTACGGACTTGAATGAGTCCGTAAAATAGCTGTTTTTGGGAGCGTATGACAATAATAATTTGTTTGGATTTTGAATTTATTTTTGAAAGGCAATGTAATATATTCTTAGGAAGTCTCATCAATTATTGTATTATTCAAATTAAATAGTAAAATAGTTCATTAAAATTTATCTTAAGGTATCAAAAGTATCGCCATTAGAAAGGATAAATGGAAGTCCTTTGTTAGGTACCTAGCTGGAAGAACGGTCGCTCTCCCAGTTAGGTATTAGTTACTATAATATTATCACTAATAATATATACATTATTATGATTGATTAAAACTAAATTGAGAAAACAAGAATTATCTTTCTTTTATTTCAGTAAGATAGTATATTATATACCTAGGTAGAGAAGTTGGTCATTATATACCGAAAGCTTTTATAAACCGAGGCGCGCAGCGCCGAGGTTTATAATGCTCGAGGTATATATTGACTTTCTCTACCGAGGAATATATAGAATTTTTTTTACTACTGCTAGTAGAAAATAAAAAATTTGTTTAAAATCTGTGTTCTAATTATTTTTTGTGAACGCCCTCTTGAAAGTGCTGCCCTCTATCAACAGCTTATATAACTTCCTATGTACCTACAGAAACCTGTATTTTTTTTCAAATTGACGTATGAAATTGAACTTGAACCAATAGAAACATGACAATATCCTTGCGTCATGACGTCATTTTCATTATTGACCTAGGTATTTTTTCATTATTTTCATTATTAACCTAGGGAGAGAAATTCAATTTTTTCTTAAAAAAATAGATTGAATAATGTCTATTTCTCAGGTTAGTAGTAAAAAAAAATATATTTCCAGTAATTTTAATGTAACAATTCCGAAATCCGGCTCTGCTCAGCCGTTCCCACCGTTATCTATGGGTAAGAGTGATGGATGATTTTATTGATTTTCATTAGTGCGCATCTGACGATGCTACCTGGTTTTCTTGAATTTGACAGTTTCGCGTTGCGCATTTTACCTGTTTTTTCACTCATGTAAAGACATTTTTCCGCTTTGCGCATCTAACCAATTGCTTATCCACCCGAAGGGTTAGAGATCAGTGGCGTCCCTGATGCAATTTTGACGCGTTGCTATGACAAAAGTGACAGAATCCCAGACAGAAGTCAATTTTCTTTGAATTTTTCCTGGAGTGATTTTTCACTGGAAAATTTCGAAATTTCCCTATAATGAGCTCCTCACTTTTCTCTTTTATCCTGGAAAATTTTCAAAATTTTCCCTTTAGCAGTTTTCCAAAAAAAAAATTAAATGTGAAAGGATAAATTTTGCTTAGAAAAGTCAATTTTCCAGAACTTTACTATCGACTTTCCTTAGAGTGATTTTTCACTAGAAAATTTTGAAAATTTTCTATAATGAACTCCTCATTTTCTTCTTTCTTCTGGAAAAATTTTACAAGTTTTGCTTTATTAGTTTTCCAGAAATAAATTAAAATGTGAGAGGATGAGTTTTTCTTAATGTTACTTGAAAAAATAATTTTATTAGAATTTTTTCTGGAGCGATTTCCATTGAAAAATTTTAAAGTTTTCTTATAATAAGCTCCTGACTTTCCTCTTTTTCCTCTTTTGCCAATTTTCCAGGAAACAATTGAAATGTGACAGGATGAATTTTCCTTAATTTTACTTGAAAAAGTCATTTTCCTACAGCCGTGCGGAAAAATCGTTTTTCCGCACTGATAAGCGTGCGGAAAATGAGTTTTCCCGCACGGTGCGGTGAAACTTTTTTTTTTGACTTATCAGTGCGGAAAAACTTTTTCCGGCTGGCTGTCAGTGCGGAAAAAATTTTACCACACTGATATGTCAAAAAAAAAAAAAAAAGAAAAATTTTACATTTTTTCGCCTGTAGGAAAAATATTGTACCTAACACTTGCAGAAAATATTTTTCGGCACTCGGCTGCATCACCGAACTCCGCTACGCGTCGTTCAGTGAACGGCAGCCGCGTGCGGAAAAATTCATTTTCCGCACTTGTTAGGTAAATAGCTTTTTCCAGAATTTTCCCTAGAGTAATTTCTCACTGAAAAATTTCGAAATTTTCCTAGAATGAGGTCCTCACTTTCCTCTTTTTCTTGGAAAATTTTCACAATTTTCCCTCTGCCAGTTTTCCAGAAAAAAATTAAAATGTAAGAAGTGAATTTTCCTTAATTTTGCTTAAATAAGTCAATTTTCCAAATTTTTTTGAGAAAATTTCCGTAATTTACAAATAATTCCTGTAATTTTGAATAACTGAGTAATTCCTGCATTTTTGGATAATTCCTGTAATTCCCCTATTTTTTTGTAATTTAAGAATATTTTTTGAAATTTTGAATTATGTATATAATTCCTATAGTTTTGAATTGATAATTTGAAAAATATAAGAATTACAAAAATTTCGGAAAATTTTACGAAAATTACAAAAATTGAAATTAGCAGAAATTACAAAAATTTCAAAACTACAAAAAGTTACTAGATTTTTAAAAAATTATGAGAATTATATAAATTAAAAGAATTAAAAAATTACGAAAATACTTTATTAAAGAATTACAATTTTGACATATTTGACACATGTCAAATATGTCAAATTTATATGGCATGTCTTAAAATCGTCGTAAAAAAAGTGTAAAATTTGGCATTTCTTAAGTGATATAATTCACAAATTTGGTGCCATTCGATAAAGAAAATTTTAACGATTGTTCCGGTAGGAAAATATACAACGGATAGATAGTAAATGTGGAAGATTTAACGATTTTAAAGCTAACATTGGTAAAATACCTTCATTTCAAAAAAAAAAGGGGTGACAAGAACTGGTACCTACCTCTCAACAGAACGGTCAAAGAAACAGAAGATTCCTGAAAATAGCCTCAAATCAAATAAAGACTTTACCGGAAACCTACAACTTTGTTTTATATCAAGATACTGGAGTACACAACGCAAGAACCACCTTAGGGAAAATATTGATAAAAAATAAATAGCTCTCTAGAAGTCAACCAGATGTCGGAAGATCTGCCAAAAAAAAAGTTTCACATTATTGGCGATGGAAACTGTTTATTTCGTTCCGTAAGTCTTTTTCTTTTTAAAACACAAGAAAAACATACAGAACTAAGAAAGGCTGCTTCAAAATGTATCTATGATGAATGGGAAAGTTTGAAAGAGTTCATTAGGGATCAGAATATTTCGAAAGAAGAATATAACAAATATATAAGTAAGAATGGAATCTATGCAACTTTAATAGTGTCTAGCTCTGTCAGAATTATTCAAAATAAATTTCAATGTTTACCCTGCCGAACAACAAACATCTATCAATAACATTTTAACTAAAAAACCAATTATAATATCTAAAGAAAAACATGCAACTACAATAAACCTTTTATTTAGTGGTAATCCAGACAGTGGCCATTATGATTTGATTGGAGAGACCAAAAATTTAAAAGGTCTGAAAATGCATCAATCTAGACTACATTTTAAGCAACATCATACCCAGGATTCGCCAATTTGCTCATTACAAATCACAATCGAAAATGTTAAAGACTTTCAAGAACAAACTACAACTCTAACTGCAAATAATTTATCGGAAATGAAAAATGATAAAATTGATAGTTTATATTTAACAAAATTTTTTGCAAATTTGAAATCGTCAGTGCCAATAGTAAAAATTATTCCAAAAGGAGCCTGAATCCCAATATCAGAGTTATTTTCGTCCCTTTTAGATCAATGCGTTTCGAAAAATGATCTACACTCATGGATCTTACTACTAATTTTTCCATATTGTGTTTTAAACATGCCAGAAAATTCTAAAACCAACCGGAGATCATCTTTAACAAAATTAGTACAAAATAATCTGACCAACTTTATTAAAAACAAAAACCTCCCACTTAATGAATTACTCAGCCTATATGAAACAAGTCATAGAGAGCACTATAAACCTGTTCTACAGAAGAATTTAACCCTACAATGCATCGTGTAGCATATTTGCTACATAAACAATAATGAAGGACTCTGTTTTCATAAAACGAAATAGAATATGCCTAAATGCATGTTGTAGCGTATCGTATACACAATTTAAATCGTATTTTAGCTTTTTGATCATAGATGGCGACATTTGTATTGAATTTGAAATTTTACATCAGCTGGTATTTTGTCGAACGTCTACCTGCGTGTGGGGTGCTAGAAATATTCGATTTTTTTGAAAATTAGTGTGATTTTGACCACAAACTGGGCGAATTAGATAATATAGGTATGTACCCAAGCATTTTAGAACATTAGTGGGCAGCAAAAAGCTATAAATATAAATTAGCGAGGTTTTGAACAAAATGTAGCAAATATGCAACATCATGCATTATAATATTCATTTTTTAAATTTTAGTGCAATGAAAACAAATTATAATTTTCGGAAACCGTTGACAAAGGCGGAGCTAGAAAAGCTTGCAGAAAATTTCCTTGAAAGCGATGCTGATATGCAAGGTTCGGATGAAGAAAATTCAATTGAAAATGTTGATGCTTGCATAGAATTGGCTGCTCAAAAATTTCAAGAACCTGTTGATTTAGCCAACTTGGATATTGCAAATATTCCAATTATATTTGATCATGAGCTAGATGGAGCAGAACTAATCAATTTAGAAGATGCAAATGACAACGAATTAGATGTTGTCTATGAAATTTTGCCTGAAATTGGAGGTACGGACGATGGAGGTCAAGATATTTTCACATTCGATAAAGAAGGCTTTCAAATCTATTTCTTGGAAACAAGCAAATTTTGAACAAAATATTGAAGGAACAAAATTTTGTGGTGACGAAAATCTCCCAACAAATATTATGGAATTATCCACACCGTACCAGTTCTTCAGGTAAAACCTAGTTAGATAGATGTTCTTTTTTATTTATTACAGTTGGGGTTTTTTTTAGATACTTTTTTTCCGATGAGTTATTTCAAAAAATTGCAGACGAATCAAACCTCTACAACAATCAAAAAACTATAACAAAACCTGCAAATATAACGACAGGTGAAATAAAAAAGTACATTGGTATTTGCATATATATGTCAGTCATAAATATGTCAAATGTGCGAAGGTACTGGTCCGAAGAATATGGCTTTGAGAAAATAAAAACTACAATGAGTATCAATCGATTTGAAAAAAATCGTGAAATGTTGCATTTCAATGATAATGCAAATATGCTTCCAAAAGACCATGAGAATCATGATCGTTTGCATAAATCACGGCCAATAATTGATTGGTTGAACAACAAATTTGAAAGTATTCCATTTGAAAAAAGTCTTTCTATAGACGAGCAAATCTGTGCAACAAAGGCCCGACACTATATGAAGCAGTATATGCCACTAAAACCACACAAGTGGAGCTATAAATTATTTGTTTTGTCCGGAATTACAGGATACGCATATCGATTTGAAATTTACTCTGGACAAGAAAATTCTCAGAAAAATCGTTTTCCAAATGAGCCTGATTTAGGGGCCTCAGCAAACGTTGTTATACGGTTATGCCGCTCAATTCCCAATAATTGTAATTACATTGTATATTTTGACAATTATTACACAGGAGTTCCTTTGATGGCATACCTGTACACAAAAGGTATTCTTTCGCTAGGAACGGTGAGAAGGAATCGTTTGCCCAACTGCAAATTTTCTGATGAAAAAATTTTCAAAAAAAAGACGCGTGGTTCTTTTGAAGAGTATGTTACTTCTTTTCAAAATGCTCCTTTCGCATCAGTGATATGGCTAGACAACAAAGCTGTTGCATTACTTTCTACATACATGGGGTCTATTCCTGTTCAAGAAGTGAAAAGGTTTGATAAAAAAGAAAACAAACGCGTCGAGGTACAATGCCCAAACTTGGTGTTAGAATATAACAAACATATGGGTGGTGTCGATCTCCTAGATAGCATTTTAGGACGTTACAAAATCTCAATGAGAAGCAGAAAATGGTACTGCAGAATCTTTTACGATTTAGTTGACATCACTATTATCAATGCGTGGCTTCTTTATCGCAGAGTTGAAAAGCAGAAAGGAAACGCAACCACAATATCAATGGAAAAATTTCGTGGTGAAATTGCCAATTGCCTTTGTACCATTGGCCAGAATAATTCAAAAAAGAGGGGAAGACCATCCACATCAATTGATCGAAATTTAGAAAAGAAGAAGAAAAAATCGAGTTCGGCTGCAATACCTCCGAAAGACATAAGAACTGACAATGTTGGCCACATTCCAAAGTGGTCGAATATACGACAGCGTTGTAAAATTCCTGGCTGCAAGGGATTTTCTTTTGTCTTCTGCACAAAATGCAAAGTCAATCTATGCCTGAATAAAAATAAAGATTGTTTTGGCAATTTTCATGAATAAAATGTATCATGACATTTTTTTTTATATACCATTTTTTTTTTTTTTTTATACCATTAGTACATGCTGTAGCGTATATGATACACTCAAAAAAAAAACAAATAAAGGAATGAAAAAATACAATGGAATTTTTTTACTATTTTTTACCCATTTACAAAGCTAATAGCTGCCCAAAAATATTTTTTTGAAGCAAAAAAAAAATCATGCAGTGTAGGGTTAAAGGAAGATTTCTTACTAGCTAAGAAAATTGAAGCAAAAATAGCCGAAGGGGACATAAAAAATGCTATAAGAATTTTAACATCAAATAACACCGTTGCACCGAAGAACGAAGAGACCCTCAAAAAATTAAAAGAGAAACATCCAGACCCTCAATCAAATGATGAAGATCCATTTTAAGATAATAATAATACTAATCATATTTTTAATGTTTCAGAAAAACAAATAAGGCATGCCATATTCTTGTTCAGTCCTGGGTCCTCTGGTGGCACGGATTCACTTAAGCCTCGGCACCTCAAAAATTTGATAGGAGGGGACAAACTTAGTAAATTACCTTCTAAATTATTATCATCTCTTTGTTCATTTATAACACATCTTTTTCACGGTCTAGTTCCCAAAGATATTTGTCCAATTTTTTATGGTGCAAATTTATATGCTTTTAATAAAAAAGATGGAGGTATTCGCCCCATTGCAGTGGGTCTCTGCCTTCGTCGGCTAGCAGGTAAAATCGTATGTTCTCGTATTTACGAAAAGTTAGGAAACACATTTAGACCTCGCCAACTTGGTTTTGGAACAAAATGCGGTGCGGAGGCTATAATTTTCGACAAATTTGCACTCATGCGTTTTTAACTGAAAAAGGCACTCGTGCACTACGTGCACTCGTGCTCTTTTTCAACTAAAAATGCATTCGGGCAAATTTCCCAAAAATTATCAATAATTTCCATTGCACTAGTTATATTACTATTGATTATTCGATTCTTTCTTATGATGACCAACAAATTCTTTCAAGAAGGGGAGTTCAGCAGGGCGATCCTTTAGGTCCTCCTCTTTTTTGTTTAGTTATTCATCAGCTTATTTCTTCACTAGACACCGAATTGAATTTGTGGTATTTAGATGATGGGACACTAGCAGGGGATCCTGAAAGTGTTTTAAAAATTTTAAAAAAAATTGTTTCATCAAGTTTAGATCTTGGTCTAGTTTTAAATTTCGAAAAATATGAAATATCTACCATTTCAAAACATCCATCTTCATTTATTGAAAAATTCTTTGATATATCACCAAGTTTATCAGAAATTCCTATAAACAAATTTAATTTACTAGGATGCTCAAATTCTATGGAAGAAATTAGTTCAATATTGGATAAAAAAAACAAACTTTCTTAAAAATATTAGTAAAAGATTTTTTTTTTAAGTAAATTATTATACTTATTTATTTCCACTGATTTTTGTTAAACTTTAACATGTTTCGCTACACTGTAGCTTCATCAGAAAGATGTAGACATAAAAGTGAAATTGTCAAATATAAATAAGGTAAAAGCTAGTCTAATTTTACGTTAATCTAAAAAGGTATTATACAATAAATAAATTTAAAAGTGGTGAATTGTTTAAATCTAATTGGTCATTCAGTAAACAGTCTAAATTTTTAAGTTTGTTTATTTCTAGAGATTCTAGAAGATTTAATTTTAACCCTTTATAATAATAATAATAATAATGCGCCTTTATTTTTAAACTTGGCGAAGGGCAGCATAGCTGTTTGCTTAACCAAGCATTCATAATAAGTTACAAGTTCAAAACTTAAAGAATATACATTAAATAATAAATACCTATTCCAAAAAATGTCTCAAAGTGCAACGTCGTATTAAATAATCAAATATAGTAGGTAAAGAAAATATGCATAAGTTTCTGTGATATAGCCACGTTACAAGTTACAAAACATACTATTTACAAACTACAAAAAACTAAGAGTTAAGTATTCCAATAATTTAACAATATTGTACAATGCATTTGATACAAAACAATTAAGCAACCAATACATCAGGGCAATGCGATAAATCTCAGCTTTTATTTAACAGATAGCCCTTAAATTTCTTTTTGAAGGTTTCACATGCAATGCTCAAAAATCCGTTACGCAATTCAGAGTTGAACAATTTGGGAGCCACGTAAGAAAATGACCTTTCAAATAACGCTGTTCGGTGTCGCGGTATGTTTAGTAGGCTTCTGTGGCGAGTTTCACGGCTGTGAGTAGCAGATCTAAAAGTAAGTTTTTGACGCAGATATTGTGGAGTTCCGCTTGTAAGTATTTTATGCAGGTGACAGGATAAATGGAGCTTCAATCGATCTTGCATATTAAGCCATTTTAAATCCTTCAATTTATGGCTCACATGGTCCCTTGGTTTTAGGTCAAAAATGAAGCGAATACACGAATTTTGAATTCTTTGCAATCTCCGTTTAGACTGAAGATCAAGACAAGGGCCATAAACAACGTCAGCATAATTACAGTGTGAGAGAACGAGAGACTCACTTAATTGCCTTTTCAAAGATGTACTCAAAATATTTTTACTTTTATATAGGTTTCTTAGAGAAATAATTGCCCTTTGAACCACTTTACTGACTTGGTTTTTGAATCTCAGAGCTGTGTCAAACAGAATACCCAGATTTTTGTACTCATTCACCGCGGGGATATCCACATCCGACATAGTGAGCTTAACGTTTTCGCTTACCCAGTTTCTGTTGGGTCCGAAAAACATAACTGCAGACTTAGAGGGGTTAATTTTCAAGCCATTTTGAGTGGAGTAATGAAAGATTTCACCTAAGCACGAATTTATTCTTTGAGTGGCCACAGCCGTTTCATTGGGGGTGAAGCTCATGCGTAACTGAGTGTCATCCGCGTACCGCTGCATGTTATATTCCGCTACTCGTTTTTCCATATCAAATGTATATATTAGAAATAATAGGGGTCCCAAGATTGAACCCTGTGGCACTCCTATACTGATGGTTCTGGAATCGGACATTTCGCCGTCGACATTTACGCGCTGGGCTCGATCAGAAAGATATTCTCGAAAGAAGGCTACCGTTTGGTCGGAAAATCCGTAATATTGAAGCTTCGCACATATCAGCCGATGGTTTAAAGTGTCAAACGCTTTACTGTAATCTAGTAAAACCAAGGCGGAAGTCTCTCCTTGATCTGCAGCTGTGATGATATCATCAAGAACTTTGAGTAATACAGATGCCGTACCGTAACCCTTGCGAAAGCCTGATTGGGAGTCGGGAAATAGATCATTAGATAGTAAAAAGTTAACTATTTGGGTATTGATTATTTTTTCAAACACCTTAGAGACTACCGACAGTAAGCTGATGGGTCTCAACTCAGATATTGCGCTTATGTTAGCTATCTTTGGTAGGGGCAAGACAATAGCAGTCTTCCATTGTTCGGAAAAAACAGAATTAACTATACAGTAATTAAAAATATGTGTTAGAAACGGGATAATTACAGGGCAGCACAATTTAATCATTTCTAGTGAAAGCCCATCGGGTCCTACAGCGTTCGATTTTACATGTCTTAGTGCTTCCTCCGTGTCGGCGTCCTTGATCTGTTGCAACGAAAATGTATTTCCAGATATGCGATTATTTTTATAAAAAAGTATTGTATCCTCTTCTACAGGGGGCGCCACACTTTCCACCGACTCAATGAAAAAATTGTTTATGTTATGTGGATTTCTTAATGTGCTAGGTATTTTATAATTATTTTTTGACTTGTGATATATATTCATTTCAGCAATAGTTTTCCAAATGTATTTTGGTTGCTTAGTCCGAACCACGTTCTCGATATAAGCCTTTTTTTCATTCCGAATCGCCTGAGTGAATAAATTCCGCATTTCTTTATATGCTGTCCAGTCCGCAATAGAACCAGATTTTTTATATTTGGTTAATAGTTTATTACGATATTTTTTCATAATTTTTAAAGTGTCAGTGAACCAGGGCGATTTTGGTCGCGTAACGCGAGCACTCGTAAGGGGAGCGTGCACATCAAAAAGCGACAAAACTATATTGTTCAGTAAGCTAACTTTTTCACAGACTGTAGGAACATCAAATATTGAAGCCCAATTCTTATTTTTTAAATCAGTTTCAAAATGCACACGATTGAAATATTTGAAGTTCCGATATTTCACTATTTTTTCAGGCCTTTCAGGCAATTTACAATTTAGTGTACAATAAACTAGTTGATGATCCGTTATATCGTGCATATCATAATGCACCACATCGCCTATAATTAAATTCTTATTAGATATCGCGATGATGTCTATCAAGCTATGCGCAGTACTTACTGTACGAGTCGGACGTGCCACAACCTGAGTGAAGCTATAAGCAGAAAGAAAATTATCAAGTAGGTTTGTATTATTATTCTGACACAATAAATTAATATTTAAATCGCCCATTATTAAAATTTCATCAACTAAGGGTATTAGTTTTGCCATGGAACTTTCCAAACAATTAATTGTTTCAAGAGTGTTACGACGCGGAGGCCTGTATAAAACTCCCAACCCAAAATCAATTTTATTAATTTTGCAAGTTACCCAAATCTGCTCGAGTGAGTCGCTACGTTCCCCAAAATCGAACAATTTTACCTTCAAGTCACTTCTAATGTAAATTCCGACGCCACCGCCTCGATTTTCTCGGTCCACTCTGTAAAAATTGAATCCGTCGATGCGTACCTCAGAGTCCGGCAGCACCTGCGAGAGCCAAGTCTCTGTGACCCCCAAAATATCCAACCGTAAACTGATCATTACATTTCTTATCTCATTTATACTAGGTAATAAGGAGCGCACATTTACATGTGCAACCCTCAAATTGTTTTTATCTAGAACAGGCATCCTGATAATAGAGAAAAAATAAACTACCTAAAAACCTAAAAATAAATAAAAATAAAATAAAATAAATGCAAAAACGCAAAGCTAGATTACAGCAGCATTTGACTTAAAGTGTTAGAATTTTTAATTAATATTGCATTTTCACCGTCCTGTTTACGCGCGAAAACTCTACCATTTTTGTGCCAAACATATTTAAATCCTTTGTCCTTCAAACCTTTAGCGGACTTGAATAGGGAGTAAACCTCCTTGGTCAATTCTTCAGAAATATATATAGCCGAGTTTTCTTCTCCCAAACCAGTCTTCCTAATGGTGATTTTCCCTATTTGTGAGCGAGCCTTTAAGATACGTTCCTTGAGGTCTAGAGTAGACAAGGTAATGATTATCTTGGGTCCGTTTTTGGTCTGAACTTGTTTCATATTTTCTATTGCATTATCAGGCACCGGTGTATTCAAATAAGTGAACAGTTTTTTCAGTTTTTCCCCGTCGGCCCTTTCGCCATCCTTTGCCAATCCATCAATACAAATGTTGTTTTTAATTTTCTCATTTTCTTGCACAATTAAAGCAGCTTCCAACTTCTCAACTTTATCCTTCAACGTTTGATTTTCTTTGGAAATTTCACCGACCATATCAGACATGATTTTCGACCTCTTTTTCTCATCCTCATATTTTTCATTGAGGAAGTCCATGGCATTGCGCATGTCCCTCACATCAGTCTGCAATTCCCTTATCATCGATTTCAGCTCGCCAATGCCTTGAGACTGAGACTCCGACGAAGAAATATTGAATATGGTCGAACGCCTAGCAACACGATCTTTCGTACATTCATCGCAATTCCATGGTCGTTTTTCCTGATGCATGAGCCTAGCGTCAACTTCAGAAACCTTCCCACAGTCGAGATGGAAGTACCCGTTGCATCCACCACAGTTCAATTTAAGTTTTTTCCCCATACTTTTGCTGCAGGCTTTACACTCCTTGCTGCCGCCCATGGCTAGCCAAAATAATCTAGGTACTGTTTTCAACAAGTACCGGCAGCAGCGCGAAGGATTTCGTGAGGAATTTGATAATCTGCCGGTGTTTTTGAGGTACAAAGTCCACTTGCAATACGCTCGTTTGGAGGATATTTCAATCCGCACAGTTAAATTTTATATTAAACGATGTTATCTGGACTCACCAGCAAGCTTAGGGGTCTTCTTATATTCTTGAGACTCTTTGGGGTAAATAAACCACAAAAATATAGCTTCAAAACATGAATTTAAAGGATAAGTAAATCATAAACAACGTTAACAGTACCAGGCGACGTTGCCCCATCTCCATTTGTTTTCATTATGTAAAATTTGAAATTCATTATTAAAATTATGATTAGATTCTATTAGATGATTTGCATAATTTGAGTCTGTTTTCTTTTTATTGAAACTATTATAATGTTCTTTAATTCTAGTACCAAAATTTCTACCTGTTTGTCCTATATATACTTTGGGACAATCTTTACAAGATAATTTATAAACTCCAGATTTATCACATATTTTAGTTTTAGATTTATTATTTTTCAAATGAATGCCTAATGTATTGTTAGTTTTGAAAGCAACATTTAAGGTACCTGTCCCAAATAAGGCCATATTAAGAAGTTTTATTGTTTCCTAACATTATCCACCAAACCCAACAAAAATCACGAGCTTATATGTGAAGTGTTTTGCTTCTATTACTTGAATATTTCTTCCAATTTATTTTTTTTTTTATATAAGTGGTGGTTTTTGCGTGAAACAAAGAGGCTTACCATTGGCCTTATTCGGATCACTATGCTCCTAATAAGGCCAACATTAAAAAATGCTTAAAGTAAATTCAATTATTCATAAAAATATTATTATTTGAGGAATAGTACACAAAATAGAACTTATACGTTTGCTGCATTCCTAAAACAACAATAATTCCAATTCCTGGGATGGTGATCAAATAGATCTATATACAACTAGGACAAATGAATCGTAGCATCTTTTGCTTGGAGAGTCTCCACGCATTTCAAAAAACATCAACTAGGTAATAATATGACACATTCTTTTAGAAAAACACTGTGATGTGAGGCCAATTGAACATTTTTCGTCTGATGGCATCAGGAACATGTTAAATTGATAAACAAAAGTCTGTAACTAGAAATCTAGCAAAGATATTATTCTGTACTTACTCTGTAGCTTTCTCAATACATAAATGTCCGTTAAAAAATTACAATCGTTCCATTCACTTTATAAACACGTATATAGGCTAATTGAGTTCCAGCCTCAAAGTTATAACGTGACAGATGAAATATGTGGTTGGCCATTTTTCGACATATGACGAGTTGCTAGAAACCCTTGCAATAATTTTTGATTTGCATTATAGATTTCTTTTCTAATAATATTGTAATTTTTGGAAATGGAATTCAATATTAAGCAATAAAGGGCACTGGCCTTAATAGGTACCTGGCCTTATTTGGGTCAGGTACCTTATTTTTTATTTATGGTTATATTAAGGTTTTACACTATTTATTATTAAAAAAAAAAAAAAAAAAAATTATTTTTGAAAAAAAAAAAAAAAAAGAATTACAAAAATTGAAAAATATTAGAAACCACAAAAAAATCAAAAAAATTACCGAATTTGCGAAGATTCCTCAAACTTACGGAAATCACAAAAATTAGGAAAATTATAAAAATTCCATTAAAAAATTACGGAAAATACAGGAATACGGAAAATATAGAATTAATAAAAATAAATTAAGAAATTATAGAAATTTCAAAAATTACAGGAATCGCGAAAAAATGAAAAAAATCGGAAAAATTGCAAAAATCACGGGAATTTTGAAAAATCACGAGAAATACATTAATTAAATTAAAACTAAGAGGAAAATTAAAAAATTACAAAAAAATCGGCTATTACAAAAGCAATGAAAATAAAAAAAATTGAAAAATACTGGAAATTCAAAAATTATACAAAATTACAAAAATAATTGAAAAATTACATAAAATACGGAAACTACAAAAAAATAACAAAAATCATTAAAATTGCAAATATGTATCATGAAAATTTGAAAAAATTACAGCACTTACAATTATTGAAAAATTAAAATGAGAATTGCAAAATTACGAAAAAAAACCGGGAATGGAAATAGTTATGTAATGTAAATTATTTTAAAAAATTACGGGACTTTCAAAAACTACGTGAAATTGCAAAAATCATTAGCAAATTACGGAAATTACGAAAAAATTACAAAAATCACGAGGATCACAAAAATCACGGGAATTTCAAAAATTATGTAGAACTGCGAAAATCATGGGTAAATTGCGAAAATTAAATTTGAAAAAAATTAGGAGAATTATAAAATTACGAAAAAAATCAGGGGAACTTCAAAAATTATTAAAATTTCGAAAACATTGGAAAATAACGTATAACGGAAAAGTAACAAAAATTACGAGAATTGCAAAAATTACGGAAAATTTAAAAAGTTACGGAAACCACCATTATTAAAAACTGAAAAGCAGAATTATAAAATTTGAGTATTACAAAAGCAATGGAAATTATTGGCAATTTCAAATATTACATAGAACTACAAAAGTCATTGATGAATTACGTAAATTATAGGAATTATAAAAATGAAAAATAACGAATATTACAAAAAATCACGGAAATTTCAAAAAATACGGGAATTACAATTATTGAAAAATTAGGAGAATTATAAAATTACGAAAAAAAATCATGGAAATTTCAAAAATTATGTAAAATTACGAAAATTATTGGAAAATTACGTAATATGGAAAAATATTAACAAAAATCACAAAAATTTCAAAAAATCATGGAAATTACATTAATTATTAAGAAAATTGAGAGAAGAATTATAAAATTAGAAAAAAATCGAGTATTACGGAAAACAATGAAAATTATTGGAAAAAATTACGCGAATTTCAAAAATTACGTAGAATTGCAAAAAATTATTGAAAGTTACGTTTTACGAAAAAAAAAAAAAAAATCACGAGAATTTCAAAAATAACGGAAATTTCAAAAACTTACGGGAATTATCATTATTGAAAAATAAAATAAAGAAAATTACGGGAATTAAAAAAATAACAGAAATCCCGAAAATCATAAAAAATTACGGAAATTAGGAAAATCAAAAAAAAAATTAGGACAATTAGAATAATCATAGGAATTGCAAAAATTACGAAAAATTGAAAAAAAAAATATCGGAAATAACACAAAAATTAAGGAATTTGTTAATTAACGAAAATTACGGGAATTGCAAAAATTGCAGAAATTGCGAAAAATTTCGGGACTACGGAAAACAATTAAATTTTTAAAAAATTATGGAAATTAGAAAAGTTACAAACAAAAATCTTTATCCCGGGCAGAAACATCGCAAAAGAAAACGGAATGAAAACCCAAGAAGACAATATTGTGCCTGAGAAATACAACCTAAAATCTAGAGTAGTATGAGCTTCCAAAACCTTGAAATGCATTACCAACATATCAAAGACAGTATTCACAGTGCAGCATTTGAAGCCCTTGGCAAATATGAAAAAAAGGGAAGTAGGCCCACACCTTATTGGTGGGATCAAGAAATAGAAAAAGACATAGAAGATAAAAGGAAGAAATACCAACAGTATCTAAGTTCAAATAAGACACGAGACAAAGAAATATATAAAGAAGCACAAGCAAGAGTACGGAATAAAATTGTACACAAAAAGAACGAGTCATGGGAAAGAAACTGTGCGCATATTAACACTTATCTGGGGGGTAAAAGAAACACAGAAAGTTGGAGATTACTCAAAAACATGAGAAAAACGAAAACTAAGGATAATTATCAATACAATAACACCCCAGCAATGGGAAGAGTACTTTGAAGAATTACTGACAGAACAGCGGGCAGAGTTTAAAGAAGAGAGGGAACAGACACGAAACATAAAAACTGCAGGATCACCAATACGAGAAGAAGTTAAAAAACACTGCGGCTTCTTGAAAAATGGTAGGGCACCAGGCCCAGGAGAAATATATGGAGAACTGATAAAGTGTGGGACCAATAAACTCTACAAACATTTAACAAAACTATTTCAAACATGCATAGATAAACAAGAAGTACCGGAAGAGTGGAAAGTAAGCTATTTAACAACGATATATAAGAAAGGAGACAGAAACAAATGCGAGAACCACCGAGGAATTGCAGTAACAAATACGCTGAGCAGAGTGTATGGAAAACTCATAAAAGCCAGAATAGAGAACGAGTACAAAGATAGTGAGGCAGAAGAACAGGCCGGTTTTAGAGCAGGAAGATCAACTGTAGATCATTTATTCAGTTTGACCCAGGTAATGGAAAAGAAACTAGCCTATAACCAAGAACTCCATTTACTTTTTGTCGATCTAAAGAAAGCATACGACAATGTTCCGCTGAAAAAGCTTTGGGAAGCACTGGAAAAGACCAATATCAACTTAGAACTAATAAAGGCAGTAAAAACGCTCTATAGTGATGCAAAGACCAAGATTAAACAGGGAAACTCAATCAGTAAAGGCTTTATAGCAACTAAAGGACTTAAACAGGGATGCTGCATATCACCAACACTTTTTAAAATATACTTAGAACAAGCGCTCAAAGGGTGGAAAAACAAATGCAGACACATGGGAATACCGCTCAATGAATACAATCTTTATACTTTAAGCTTTGCAGATGATCAAGTATTAATTGCACAGGCCTATGATGACCTAGAGTACATGACACGAAAATTGATAGAGGAATACGAGAAATGGGGTTGGGAAGTAAATTTAACGAAAACAGAATATATGACTATAGGAGGTGAACAACGAAATCTGAAAATGAATAACGGACAAGAAATAAAACAATGTTCTGAATACAAATATTTGGGCATGAAAATCTCACACGAGGGAACCCTAGACGAAACAATTAAAGATAGAAATATACAAGGACGCAAGGCAATATCCCTACTAAATGGTGTATTGTGGGATCAAAATATCAACAAAACTAACAAAACGAGAATATACAACACCATAGTCAAAAGCATAGTCACGTATAGTTCAGAAGTCTGGCCACTAAAGATCAGAACCGCAAAAATGCTGGAAGCAACTGAAATGGACTTTTGGAGGAGATCGGCAGGCAGGTCAAAAATGGAGAGGATAACAAATCTGAGAATTAGGGAGATTATGGACGTAAAACACACAATAATAGATGATAAAAAAGACAAACAGCTGATTTGGTTCGGACATGTACAAAGAATGGCAGATACAAGAATACCCAAGCAAATAATCGAGTGGAAGCCAGGGGGAAGAAGAAGACGCGGCAGACCAAGAAGAAGCTGGAGAAGTGGTGTAGACGAGGAAATGAAGGACAGAGGCCTAGAAGAGGATGCCTGGATTGACAGAGATGGTTGGAGATCGGGAATCGGAAGACGTAGAACGTTATAAACCTATAATTATATATATAGAAAAGTTACAAAAGTTACGAAAATTCTGGAAATAAATCACGGAAATTTATTAACAAATTGCAAAAATCGAAAAAACCTATGATGATTTTCAAAAAGTTAGAAAATAACAAAAATTACAAGAATCAGGAATTACAATTACAAAAATTATAAAGACCGGGAAATTATAAAATTTCAAAAAACGTCCAAAAAATTACGACAATTGAAAATTGAATTGAAAATTACGAAAAGTATCAAAGTTACGAGAATTATAAAAAATTACAGGGATTACGAGAAAGTTACGGGAATTACGAAAATTAGAAATCACAAAGGCTTTCGGGAAATGATTTTGAAAAATGCCCAGAAAAATTACGGAAATTACGGGAATTACTTACTAATTTTTGAAATATACAAAAACGTGAAATTATAAAAATATGTAACGGAATTTTTTGAAAAACCACGGGAATTAAAAAATTACGAAAATTTGAAGAACAACAGGAATAAATAAAAAAATTATAAGAATTATTTGAAAAATGACAGGAATTAAAAAATTTCTAAAGAAAAATTACGGAAATTACGAGTCTTCGAAAATTACAAAATTTGCTACAATGAGCTCTTTATTTTCTTCTTTTTCTGGAAAATTTTCACAATTTTCTTGCCAGTTTCTCGGTTGTAAGAGGGTGAATTTTGCCTAAAAAAGTCAATTTCCTAGAATTTTTCCTGGAGTGATTTTTGACAGGAAAATTTTGAAATTTTTCTATAATGTGCTCCTCACTTTTCTTTTACTTCTGGAAACATTTCATAATTTTCCCTTTGCCAGATTTCTAGAAAAAAATTAAAATGTAAGAGGATGAATTCTCCTTAATTTTGCTGAAAAGTAAGTTTTTCAAAATTTTTCCTGGATTAATTTTTTACTGGAACATTTTGAAATTTTCGTAAAATGAGCTTCTCATTTTCCTCTTATTCCTGGAAAATTTTCAAAATTTTCTCTTTGCACGTTTTCTAGAAAAAAATTAAAATGTAAGAGAGTGATTTTTTTTAATTGCTTAAATAAGTCAATTTTTTAGAACATATTTGAAATTTCAGTCGTAAAAAAAAAAGAATCACCCTTTGTCGTTTGTACATGATATTTAAGAACACTCTGTATAATACGCAGTTAATTAATTTATATATTTGGGACTCCAATGATTTTTTAAGAGCCGGTATTTCAATGTCACCTTAAGATATAGAATAAACATAGACATTGACAACATTGTCTGACCTTGTTCGATGACGTCAATCTAAATGTTAATATAAGATAAAAACCGTATATTTTAAGGAAAGTCTTGATTTTAATAATAATAATTGCGAACGTGCTCTATGAATTAATTAACGAGAAATACTTTTTTCTAAATTATGACGTCATCGATGACGTAAGTAAGTACAAAAAGTGCAAAAAAATACATAAAATAATTTGGTTGCACTAATTTTTTTATATAAGTGTTAGGTAGTGCTATGGTGGGATGCCGAAAAGGAGTGCTAATTTTTGCTTTAGGGGTGCTTAGCACCCCCAAGCATTCCCCTAGTTGCGCCTATGGTGATAAATTTACCTGCACCTGTGGACATCGGATTGTGAACAGGATATAATTATTCATACCACTTTTGAAAATGGTGAATTCACAATTCAACATTTAAATAAAAATACCTAATAAAAAATTTTAGGAGTGTTTTTTGAACGACTTTTGGGTCGAAATTTGGGTAAGTTTGGGTTACTGAAAAAAAAATTTAGCCTCCGGCGGGGGGCTTGTGATGGGCCCGCAAAAATTTTGGCACACAGGCCCGGAGCTGGGTTGATACGCCACTGAAAGTAATTTTTTAAAAACTAATCCTCGGTTTCTGACTTGTTAACTCACGTGAAAGCTTTTTTTGGAGCTTTTATTTCCCGATAAGCAGAAAAAGGAAAATATTCATCCTTCAAGTTGTTATCGAAATTAGTTTTTTCCACGAACAAAACCGCACTGTTTTTACCGTTCTAGAAACTGGAGTCTTTTGTGCCTGTCTTGAAATGAAAGTTAGTTGGAAACTAGAAATTTTTAATATAAATTCAGACACAATACAAGTCCTTTTAGCTTGAGGCTCTTTTTCTACTTAAGCATAAGTTTCAAGCTTAGCCAAAGAGAAAAATTTATGTCAACTCTTTGCTAAAGAATTTCAAATGAGTTTCCCATCTAGGCACTTAACACTATACGATTTTGGCTTAAGATGGAGAAAGACTTTGTACATTATATAGCTCTATTTTTTATGTATCATAAAGAAATTATTAAATCAACTTGTACAAAATACAAATAGCAATCAAATTAAACGCAGCACCGCCACTCATAAACACGCCACATGCAAATTCCACTTTATATTTCAAAATGCCGCCTGCATCATGATATACGAATAATCAAACGGTTGATGTTATGCATAGAGTAGCGTTGAATTTAGCAACTAACATACATACGTAAATATGTTTGACAAAGAGATTAATTTGAAATTTTTCATAAACTTTAATTTCCTACCTTTGAACGAATCAAATTTTAAAATGTTGAAAAAAAAAAAAAAAAATCTCTCTCGCTAGCTTTTTGGTAATAGGTACGCTAAAATAAAATTAATTCCGCTATGTCGTGAACAAGGCATTCCGCCTAAATCTTTCCCCGTCCGAAAAATATGCGATAACATTTACTTTTATTTAGCAAAGCTTCGAAAACTCGAAAACCATGAGGCGGAAAATAACCTCCCGCCTGCTCGCTTGTGAGCAACTAAAAGCTACTTTTTCCCTCTTTCATTTCCAGAGCCTGAATTAGGGCAATACAAGTGGTTTACGATACTTATAATAATATGTTAGTAAGAATTTTTCCATCAACAACGCTAATGCTGCTCAAGTTTTTGATGATAAAAAAAAAACATATCAATTTGAATGATATCATCAATATTGGACAGCGCTTCTCAGATGAATATCTTCATCATAAGTCAAGAGTAAGAGCCTTGATTAACGATGATATTCAAATCTCCTTTTATCGCAAAAAATAATATGTAATATAACTATAATTCCGTTATAAATAAAAGGTTAAAGGTTACCCATATGAAAAAATAAAATGTAAATTGAAGTGTTTTATTAATGTGAATGGTTTTGAACCGACAGCTGCACTTAAAAAAGTTCAAAAAATTTGAAATGAAAGGGTAATTAAAATCATTAAAAGGAAACCCACCCAAATTTAATTCCGGTTCCTAGAATCTAGAAATGTTAGTTTCATAATTAAAAAGCCATAGTTTCGCTTTTATGCATCCCTTCATTTTCTTGGAACCTAACTGTTTGAATTAAGTTTTAATTAAATTTTTGATTTTCAAATTTTTAAATGAGGTCATAACTGAAAATATGAATATTTAAAAGGGCTTTTATATGATGTAAAACTTGAATACCCCAAGCCAACACCCATAAGCATGCACATAATAATAAAACATTTTTATATTAGCATATTCTGAAAGCACAATATTTTCAACTTTTATCACTAAAATTTTGAAATTCAAGCAGGTTAAGTTTATTACTCCGTCATATCTTTTCTCTCAGTGTGTTCATTTTTGTTTGATCTAGTTTCCACTATTGATTTTTTGGTTTAAGAACACCTTATTCGTCATGAGGTCATCATGTTAATGACATTTCATTACAATATGCTCCCACTTTGGAGCAACATGATCGGATTCTAAACCAAGTTTTAGAGAAATTCGCGGAGATAATAATACCATTTAACTCTTTAGAATTCAATAATTTTAGTAAAGATTGAATGTTTGAAATGAAAACTTCAAGTCCTTACAATTCTGAAAGTAATGGTTTAGTAGAAAAAACAGTTGTAATTTGTGATAATACGCTATAAAATTGTTGTGTTCTGGAATGTTCTAAAATGCTCCTGAAAATGTTATATTAGATTTTAGACTTTACAATATTTTAAGCTTTCTAAAATGTTGTTGAAAATGTGAAAGTGTTCTGGACCGTTTTAGAATGGTTCTGAAAATTTCAAATTGTTATAAATAAGCATAATTAATTTAAAAAATGAAAATCTCCTTCAAGCCTATCAAATTTCTAAAATTTTTTCTAAAGTGTTTTAGAGTGAGATTTAAGATGTCTATACATGTTCTAAATTGACACCAGCATGTTCTGGCTTGTTCCAAAATACTTCTTGAAGTTTTAAATTGGCTCTATAATACTTTTGAAACTTCAAGAAGGTATTAAAAATCTCCAAACATACTTGAGCGTTCTTTGATACCCATGCAAGTTCTAAATGAGTTTAAAAACGTTCTAATATTGCTTATGAAGGTTTTAAGTTCGTTCTAAAGTACCTACGTATTAAGTAACGATTATTGAGGTTTTTTGAAAATTCTCAGTTGAACTTCAAATTATTTTTAAATTATTTTAGAACGTTTTAAAATGATCTTGCAATTTTTTTATTGGATTTAAGCTTCACAAAATTTTGAGGTTTCTAAAATATTTGTGAAAATGTAGAAGAGTCCTGGACGATTGACATTGAACTAATGTTTCTTGAATATTAAAATACCCCTGTAGTTGGTACATTGTACTCACCAAGCCAATTATTATTTAGTAGACGAACAAAAATAAATTACTGATTAATGAATAACTTTTAGAACCAAAAATTGTACAAAATTTTCAAGATAAGTTAAAAAATAAACACAATTATGACAAAAAATCGTATGATGTAACTTATTGAAAAGATAAGTGGGTACCAGCTGTATAATTATTTAAAAATATTCAGTTTCAAGATCGGTATGGATACTTATGTAAGAATATGTAAGAATCACATTGGTATTAAAAAAATCGTATAATACTTGTAAACTAACTTATGCCAATGTAAATAATCTTCTGCAGGTATTAGTAGATGAGCCTGAGGATGAAATTATACAAATACCCCCATACTGTAGCATTTTCAATTTCTTGGCTTATATGCTACTTTGTTTTGCTCTAGTGGATATGATTCCATATAGAACTATGATGAAATAAATGAATAAACGACTTTTCTGTGCCCAGATTTTATTACCTTGAGTACTGCCTTCTACTAAAAGTTCTTTGGTTCAGGTTTGCAATTGTAGTAAATTGATCTAAGAAGGTTTGATTCAGTACGGCAGGGCCCGCTGTTATTGATTAGAATCTTAGGAAAAAGGAGAAAGTATCATCATCTCTGTTTGCAAATTAAATTAATGAATAATCTGAGGTTATGATAATTGTTTTTACTTTTTTGATTTTTCGGTTCGATCATGTCATTGAATAGCTGTTGTTAGAGTTAAGGATTTATTTCATTTATATGTATTAGTATCATATTATTAGATATGGCAACACGGCTAAAGCCCTGAAAACTTGGCGCCACCGCGCTTGTCATATGTCACTCGGCGTAGGAATATTGGAGCTGAAGGGCGGAGCTTGGAGCGGTTGCCGAGGGCCGTTACTAGTAAATAGTCAGCCATTCTGCCTCGTAAAATTGTACTGTTCTGCAAGCATTTATTTTCTCGTAATTAAAAACGTAAAGTTGAACAAGTGGGTTCTTATTTCTGCAAAATATTACCTGTCGAAGGAACCCAGCAACATGGTCCTTCGAGCCGGATAGAATTAGTGCAAGTGCTTGTAGAAAATCGAAGAAAAAATCGAAGGAAACAAATACGGTTGCCTCCGAACCGCTCGTCATATGCTCGCCATCACGAAACACAACAGGTTAGGTCGTTCCTTTTAATTTTTATTACTATTTCAACCGTGAAACAAATAACCTTATGCACCGCGTGGAGTTAAAAATTGTTTAACTTAAATATCACGAAATAAACAACAAAAATAATCTCGATTCTCGTTTCAATTAGAAACTTAGTTCACAAAATCACGAAAAATCAAATATTAAAAACGTTATTAACACGAAAACGCGGTGTTTGCACGATTAACAAGGTTAAATGTATCACAGTATCACGTATTTTGCATGCATTTTGTTCTGCACGACATTATTAGTTTTTGAACGAAAGGATATCCACCCTGAGAACGTATTTGTATAAATAGTTGTAGCTTAATTAATTTCACTGTTGATTACCCTATTTGCTCCTCGATTTGCCCTATTATTTTTTTAATATTCACGCCAAACAACTAACAAGGCGATAAGCTTATTCCAGTGCCGTCTTCTGAAATAATATTTTTTGTGAATAATTAATTATTCAAAATTTAATCAAAATTAACTAAATTTTTAACTATTTTATTTACTTAAAACAAAAACGAAATGTCTGAAAACGGTGACGCGAACGATATTGGGCTTGACCCAAAAATCGAACTGGAAGGTTTTAAAAATAATCGAACCAACATAAAACGAGAAATGACTCGATTTCAAACATTTCTCGATAAATATGAAAGTTCAAAATTCGAACAACTTCAAATTCGTTTAAAAGACGCGAAAACAATATTAAATCGATTTCGAGAAGTTCAAACTGAGATCGAAGAACTAATCTTGAGTAAAATTCCGGAGAATTACGATGAACAGCAATTCGAAGACGAACGCGAAACATTCGAAAACAAATATTTTGACGTAATCGGTGAGGCAGAAAAAATAATAAGTTTTCATTTGAAGACAGCGGCGCCGGCGCCGGTAGCTCCTGGCTCAGGCATCAGTTCTTCCTCCGGCTTGTTTGTGGCTGGAGCCGCTCCTGGGGCCCCAGGAGGTAGCGGTGCGCAATTTCTTCCATCTTTTTCACCATTTAACGTTTCGGCGATCGGACAGCCGCCGGCATTGCCAAATGTTGCATCTCAGCTGGGATTTTTGAAGGTTCCTAAATTCACGGGCGATTATGCCGAGTGGCAACGGTTTAGCGACATTTTTACAGCTATCGTGCATAGTGCAAACATACCGGATGTAGCAAAGTTTTGTTATTTAGAAGAAGCGTTAGTTGGAGAGCCGAAAAAATTAATTGCATCATTAACAGCTACAGACGAAAATTATAAAATCGCTTGGGATTTGTTAAAAAATCGTTACGATAATAAAAAAATAATAATCAATTCGCACTTAAAAGAAATCATGGAAATTCCATCAGTGAATCGGGATTCTCACATTCAGTTAAGAAGCTTATCAAATACTTTCTTTAAAGCTTATAGGTCACTCGAAGCAATGGGTGAAAATGTAAAAGATTGGGATAGGATATTAATTTACATTTTAGTCTCGAAGCTGGATTTTAATAGCAAAAAGGAGTGGGAGATATATTGTAAACATTTTCAAAACCCCACCACCGAAGAGTTCAATAAATTTGTATCGCAGCGTTGTCAAATTTTAGAAACTTTAGACAGCAAATCTTATAACTCAAACACGAACGTGAATAAAAAATACGAATCTAAATCTTTTTATACTAACACAGAAAATACATTCAAGCCAAAATGCCCATATTGTAAAGAGCAACACTTTATTTATTTCTGCGACAAATTTAAGCAACTCTCAATACCGGATCGTATCGAACAAGTTAAAAAACTATCGTTATGCACTAATTGTCTGCGTTTTGGCCATAAAATTATGGAGTGTAAGTCTGCAGGCTGTAAAATCTGCGGAATGAGACATGCCACATTATTACACAAGGACAATCGTGCGCAGAATAATCTTCATAAATCTCATGTCAATTCGCGAAAATCGGATGGGAATACTACGTCACATATGGTGACTGAAAACGAATACCCTCGCGATAACCGTATTGAAAACTCGGATGATAGCCACAAATCTTACGAAAATATCGAAAATTCGGAAACTACTTCAGCTAATTCGTGTCAAGATGTAAAAGACTCTTTCAATTTGTTATCGACCGCAATCGTAAACGTTTTTGATAATAATCGGAAAGTTGTATCATGCAGAGTCTTACTGGATTCTGGCTCGCAGTCTAATTTCATCTCGAAATCTTTCGTCAAAAAACTAAAGCTGAATACAGAAAAAATTGATATTTCGGTGATAGGCATAAGTCAAACAAAAACCACGATAACTGAAAAAACTGAAATCGAGCTCTTTTCGCGACATACAAACTATAAAACAAAATTGAAATTTTTCGTAGCACCATCAGTATGTGGGTTTATACCTCAGAGATATATTGATCCTTCAAAGTTGCATATTCCTTCAGAATTGCTTCTAGCAGATCCAGGATTCAATGTACCTTCGGAAATCGACATGCTGATGGGTTGCGAAGTATTTTTTGAATTGATTACGATGGGACAGTTTCGATTGGGTAAAGGTTTCCCTATTCTTCAAAAAACGCTTTTAGGCTGGATAATATCGGGTCCGTTGCCCTGTGGCGAAGCAAAAGGCAAACTGGACGTTACTTTGACAAGTTCTTATCACAGTCAAACTCAAGATACATTAGAGCAAAGCCTAGAGAGGTTCTGGTCTGTAGAAGAGGTAGAAAACCCTTAACCACGAGCGTCACTGTCTCAGGAAGAACTCGAATGCGAGGAACATTTCATTAAAAACACGACGCGAGATCAATGCGGCAGGTTTGTCGTTAAGCTCCCGTTAAAAGGTAATTTCATTGACTTAGGAGAATCAGAAAAAATCGCGTTAAATCGTTTGTATTCTATGGAAAGACGTTTATCAAAAAACCCGAAATTAGAGAAACAATACAAGGACTTTATGCTTGAATATCAGGACCTCGGTCATATGTCTGAGATATCTCGCGATCTCGAATCGAAAACCCCAATCGTTTACATACCTCATCATTCTGTAGAGAAGCCTGGTAGTCTAACTACAAAATTACGAGTAGTTTTTGACGCTGCTTGTAAAACGTCTACAAATTTGTCGTTAAATAATGTTTTGAAGGTAGGCCCTACGATACAGAATGATTTGTTTTCAATTCTGGTGCGTTTCAGAAAACATAACGTGGTTTTGGTAGGAGACTTAGCCAAAATGTACCGACAAATTTTGGTACACGAAGATGAGCGCAATTTACAGCGCATCGTTTGGCGCAATTCACCGGAGGAGGAAGTCAAGCATTTTCAACTTAATACGATAACCTATGGCACAGCTTCGGCTTCTTTCTTATCAACACGGTGCTTGCAACAAATAGCCATAGATAATGACAAAACTTATCCAATCGAAAGTAATATAATCCGATCCGATTTTTATGTCGATGATTTATTGACAGGTTCCACTAGTTACGAAGACTTGGACAAGCTTAGAAAAAATCTCGGTCAGATTTTATCAGAATACGGATTCGAACTTAGAAAATTTCAATCTAACGACTCAACATTGATTTCTAATATCAATCAAAACATTCGTGAAGGCCAGAATTACGTAATTTCGGATGATTCTTCTGTTAAAACTCTTGGTGTTTCTTGGGTGCCACATTTAGACAAATTCGAATATAACTCTCCAAGCGTCTATAGAGAAATTCAGAACATAACTAAAAGATCGATTTTATCGTTCGTCGCGAAAATTTTCGATCCTTTAGGAATATTAGGGCCGTTATCAATTCGTGCCAAATTAATAATACAGAAACTTTGGAAACTTCATATAGATTGGGACGATACGAACATACCCGATGATTTAATTTCTGAATGGCTTACATTAAAATTCGAAGTATCACGAGTTGGTTTAATGCAGGTCCCACGCCACGTGTTAGTTAAATATCCAAGAGTTATTGAAATCCACGGGTTCTCGGATGCGAGCGAATGCGCTTATGCAGGTTGCATCTTTATTCGTTCTATAGACCACGACGGGCACATCGAAAGTCATCTTCTCTGCGCTAAATCTCGAATAAGTCCAATTAAATGTTAAAGTATACCTAGACTCGAACTTTTAGGTGCGTTACTTCTAGTTAGGCTTTTAGTAAAATGCGCCGAAGCATTGAAAATAAGTTTCTCTCGCACATATTTTTGGACAGACTCCACTATTGTGTTGAACTGGATTGCAAAAGAACCAAAAACATAGAAAACATTTATCGCGAACCGCGTAGCAGAAATTCAACAATACACCCGAACTCAAGACTGGAATTATATAGCTTCAGTAGAAAATCCTGCTGACATCCTTAGTAGAGGAGCAAGTTTGAAACAAATCATCAATTCTGAATTATGGTTACACGGACCTAAGTTTCTTACAAATCCTGAACAATGGCCCGAAAACTCGAATATTTCTTTTCATGTAAATTCATTGTTAGACGTTCCTGAAGTCAAACCTATATCATTGCTCGTTCAAAATAATCGAAGTAATATTTTTGAATTATTTTCTGATCTGAAAACCCTAATTCATGTTGTCGCATATTGCTTAAGGTTTTGTCACAATTCAAAATTACCAAAAGAAGGTCGGAGAAGGGAAAAGCGTCTATCAATTAGTGAAATTGAAATGTCCGAGATCACACTCATAAAATTAGTACAAAGTGAAAGCTTCACTAAAGACTTTGATTCTTTGAAAAGATCTCATCAAATACCTCAAAAAAGTAAGTTAAAAATGCTTTGCCCTTTTCTTGACGAAAACGGAATAATCAGAATTGGCGGCAGACTTAAAAATTCAGGACTCCATTATGGCACTAAACATCCGATAGTATTACCATGTAACAGGCCAAAATTGCATAAATGATTCTTACCTACTTTCAATTTTATATTCAAGATTTCCTTAAATTTGTCAGCATTTTCTCTATAAAATTTCATCAATAATCTCAACGGTTGTAGATCCTGTAAATTTTCTAATTTTCCATAGTCAAATTCTATTTGCTGTAATGGTTTTTTCCTCATTTTAATCCATATTTTAATTCAATTCTAAAGCAAAACAAGGCAATATTTTGATTTTGATTTTAAATTCGATCATCTGTTTCATAACAAAAATAATTCATGTGTCAAAAATATTTCGTGGGTTGTGTTCCGTAATCATGATGACCCGTGTTCAAGTGGGTGTACCGTTCGTACTGACTGTTCGGTTATGGAGCGATATTGATCTCGGCGCAAATTCTAGCGTACCCCGTTTAGTCGCGCATTGGTTCGATGTTCTTTGAGACATCTTGAACGCACCGCACCCTTTGATTTCGTTTCTTTGACTTTTGATTGTCAAAAATTTCTGTCAACCAGCGGTGGAGTAGTGATGTTTTCAGTATTTCGTCGATTCTTCCTTGAGCTCTCTAATTTTGAAAACGGAACATTTACTCTATTTTGTATTCTTCAAGTTTTGATTGTTTTATGGGATGATTATTTGTTGTTGATATCATAATTCATTAGCCGTTGTCGTTTTTCTCGGATTATGTTGTGGTGTGCAATTTTTGGTAGGTGAGAATTCTATCGATTAATTGTTTATGTTTGTCGTTATTCTGAATCATCTCTAAGTCCTTTAGGTGAGGTTAGCTTATTGATTGAATGTGCAGCACTTTCTCTTTTCACGTTGACTGCTTTGGAAGAAACAAGTCCTCCAGAAGAATTAAGTTTTTTTCTTCACCTTAAAAAGGGATTTTGGGCCTGATTTTCTTCTGAATTGAATTTATGGCACACTGAGTTATCTTGCGTTGTGTTTTACTTTCGTAAAGTGCCATAATTTTCGCCGATGTTATCGGATTTAAAAAAAGCAGTCGTGTTGAAAGCTGCCCTAAGGAGTAGAGAATAATCTCACCTACTCCAGGATATTCAATCCAATCCTCGATCCAGATTTCCGGAGATTTTCGAGGCCGACACCCTAATACCATCAGGGTCCTTTCACGAGGGTATTTCCTTTCACGAGGGTATTTCCTTTGACGAGGGTATTTCCTTTCACGAGGGTATTTTCTTTCACGAGGGGTTATACTTTACCATCGAGTATATCCTCACGGTTATAACAATAGACGTTCAATTGTAACCGAAATTGAACCAAAAGGCTAACAGACACCAGCCTAAGTAATCGGACGGTTACGCAAGTCATCGAACAAGTTGACCACAACCAGTGGCCAGGACTAATCTGGTGAACTGAATGAACCACCACCATCTGGAAAATTTTGGTATCGTACTAGTTTTAGTTAACCTAATTGTTATTGTTTGTTTACATTCTGTCCCTATTTGTACACCCGGTGATCACCTCGGTATTTCAGGGAATAATTCATTGCTGGCCCCAGTGTGGTAAATGAATTATTAAAATAGGTAACTTAACTAGACGTAACCTGTTGAATTAATGTCAACTTACTGGTAGTTCTGGTTACGTAAGTGTAAAATAACCGCTCCAACTTATTAGTCATTAATTTATTGTTTTTTTTTTGTTTTATTTTTCTCTTCAATTTCTATTTGCAACTTTTCTATTTATACCTTTTTATTTTTTTATTATTACTTAGTTATTGAGTTTCAATAACATATTTTTGCATTTAAATTTAATTGTTCTTGACTATAGCAATTATTTAAAAAACGTATAGCATTTCTGTATCTGTTGGTTGACACTTCATGACAAGGTCATTTATTAATTGCTAATTTACTTGATTATTATTATTTTTTTTTTTCCTTAAATTCAAATTACTGTCCATTGTGGTCTGCGGCCATTTGGTGAATAAATAACTGTAGCACTTGATTTCTTGACTTTTATTTGGTTTTATGCACACAGCCTGGTTTTGCTAATATTTTTATTTTTTTTATTAATTATTATTTGGATTGTAAGGACCTGAAGCCAGATACCATCCTGGAGAGTCCGACTCATCTGTTCAGAGTCGGTGGCGCCCAAAACTAAAACCCACCCCTACTCTCCGAAATATTTAGTTCTGAGCTAGGGCTTAATTTGCACGCACTTCGACCTTCAGTCTTACAATCTCAAGTTCTTCATTCAATTATTTTTATTTTCATTATTTTTATTTTACTTTTTTTTTTAATTTTTTTTTATTCTCGACTTTAATTTTTTTTTTAAATTTATTTTTCTAAATTTATTTTTCTAAATTTATTTTTTTTCTTAATCAGCGAAAAAGCGTGACAACCAACAAATCATAAATTTACTCAATTGATTATTATATACGAACATAAACGTACTTTACATTCAGGCACACAATGCACACTGTCACACGTCAGACAAAAGTACTGGCCTCTCAATGGCAAAAATGCCGTGAGGTATCAAGTTCGCAAATGTGTTGAATGTTTCAGAGCCAATCCACATCCCAATATTTATCCCAAAATGGGAGATTTACCTCAACAGCGTGTTAGTCCGTCAAGACCATTCTTATCAATTTCGGTTGATTATGCTGGTCCTTACGAATTACAAGCTAGCAAACTACGCTCAAATAAATTAGTTAAAGGTTACATATGCGTATTTGTGTGCTGTTCAACTAAAGCAGTTCATATTGAACTTATTACAGATTTAACTAGTGACGGCTTTCTGAATTTGCTTAAACGATTCGTATCACGTAGAGGCCTTTGCAAGGATATTTTTTCAGACAACGGCACTAATTTTGTTGGCGCAAATAACATAATCATTTCGGTGCAAGATTTAGTTGAAAAAGGTAACTTTCAGGGTTACATCAATCATTCAAAAATTAAGTGGCACTTCTTGCCAGCACGTTCGCCTCATTTTGGAGGTCTCCACGAAGCCGCAGTTAAATCCTGCAAACACCACCTAAAACGTGTTCTCAAAGGCGTTCATTTAACCTACGAAGAATTTTATTCTTTAACCTGTCAAATCGAGGCAATTTTAAACTCCAGGCCTTTAATCCCTGTTTCAATCGATCCTCACGACCTAGAAGTTATAACACCAGGGCATTTTATAATCGGAGAGCAACTCACAGCAGTTCCAGAACATTGTCTGACAGATCAAAAGGTTAATCATGTGAAACGCTATCTTCACATACAACAAATAAAACAGCACTTCTGGACTCGTTGGAGCAAGGAATATCTCCATTTGCTACAAGTCAGGAACAAATGGCAGTTTGATAAACCTCCCGAATTCCACCTTAATTCAGTAGTTTTGATTAAGGAGGAAAATGTTCCTCCAATGTGTTGGCCTTTAGGCCGAATCGTTGAAATCCATCCCGGCAGTGACAATATCACCAGAGTGGTCAGTGTGAAGACTAGAAATGGTGTTGTTAAGCGTGCGGTAAATAAGTTGTCTTTATTGCCAATTGCTAATTAAAGTGCTAAAGTGAAATCGCCTGTGTGAAAATAAGCAATTATGCTTTTAAAGGCGATTGAATGACTTGAAACGGATTTTCATAAATTTTAATTCGATTGAATCTAAAATATTTGTTATTCGAGTAGTTTCAGAATTGTATTAGGATAGAATTAAGAAATGTTATAGACATAGCTTAAGTTTTTCTTTAGGATTTAGTTATTAAGTTACTCTGAATCTTTGTTTTTATAAATTACTGATGTGTAACTTAATATTAACTGATTAGATAATCTATTTTGAAAGCCGCAGCCTTTCAAGAGGGGCGGTTATGTTAGAGTTAAGGATTTATTTCATTTATATGTATTAGTATCATATTATTAGATATGGCAACACGGCTAAAGCCCTGAAAACTTGGCGCCACCGCGCTTGTCATATGTCACTCGGCGTAGGAATATTGGAGCTGAAGGGCGGAGCTTGGAGCGGTTGCCGAGGGCCGTTACTAGTAAATAGTCAGCCATTCTGCCTCGTAAAATTGTACTGTTCTGCAAGCATTTATTTTCTCGTAATTAAAAAACGTAAAGTTGAACAAGTGGGTTCTTATTTCTGCAAAATATTACCTGTCGAAGGAACCCAGCAACAGCTGTCTTGTCTCGGCGTTTTCTTTAGACCTGTTCTACCTTTTGATATAATATGTTCTATAGGCAATTTTCAACATTCACCAGTTATCTGGCGTCATTTATACACAACCCACTTCTCAGTTCGTATTTTTGGGGTGAAACCTAACACGTCTTCTTCTATAATTTTCATCAATGTCAAAATTAGAAGTTTGACAAATGGAAGCCTTCTTCCCAAATCTAAAAGGGAGAATCTTCCCTTTTGATTTGCGACCTCATACTGTGTGGTCGTCCGGTTTTGGCTTTAATAATTTTTGGGCAAGACTTTTTGGAATTTTGTGCCAGGGTAACTCCAATTAGACTAATTTCTTGTTGATCATTGTCTAGAGTTGTCCCTTGGTCATTTTGGATTTTGTTTCGGTAAGTGTTGAGATTTTCTTCAGGATTTTTAACCTACAACACGTGTTTCATTTCTTCATTAGGATCGTTCCGAGCAGCTTTTGGAAGTTTAAGACTTCACCTTTGGCCTAGAGCATCCCTCAGTTTGAGGTAAGATTATTTCTAATGTTTGGGGCTCGATCTGTTTTTTTATACGAACATCGTTATAGGGTCCTAGGCTATACTTAGAAAATTCTAAGCTATATCTAGACAGCTCCTAGGCTATACTTAGAAGATCCTAGGCTGTAGTTAGAGGATTCTAGGATATATCTAGACAACTCCTAGGCTGTATTTAGAGAGATTCTAGGCTGGATCTAGATTGCTCTCAGCTGGGGCTTTGGTATCCTTCCTTCAGCAACCCTCTTGGTACCACTCTGATAGAACCACGTTGAGTTCTACGTTGGACAGATAAAACATGGATAGGACTTCCATAAGACTCACTTACCATACCATAGTCTATCTACAATCTACAGTGAGACCAAACATGTAGATAGCCTCACTTTAGGAACTTCTGGATTTACACATACATTTGAAGATAACTAACACTTGTATACATGTAAGTTACACTTTTTACTATTTAGGCAAATCTTATATAAATCACTTGATACTGAATTACGTTCGGTAAGTGCCCCTTAAATAAAATTTTAGAATTTTACTCTTAGGTTCCCTGACAATAATTTTCACCTTTCTGGTATTAAAGGACCCGGCAATATTTAAATGGAAATTGGTTACCCGTGATATTTGGATGAAATTTAAATATGTTATTGGGGATGCCGTAAGCAACATTTTTTACCATGGGTACAACCCTGTATATATGACAGGTGAGGCGTGGTTAGCTGTCAAATATTGGAATCTTATATCCAAAAACAGAGTAACTATGGCAGATTTTGATGAACAAAAAATCAATTTCTACAAAGTGGACCAAGTTAAGTCGAAAAATGTCAACCATTTTAACACCTGTCAAAACCCTGCCAAACGGCAGCACTCATCTTTTCCAGTTTTCAATATTTCATGTTGTCATTTGACATTTTTAACTTATATGTAAATTTTAAATAAAAAAAATGAAAAAAAAAAAATGACAGAACTGTCAAAACCTGTCATTTGTTTTAGTAGAAAAAAATACTCTAATCTGGTCCTTTCTCGTTTTAAGGTAGTTTATTGGTGATAAAACATTGAACAAAGTTCATGCACGTCACATTCTGACAGCTGTCTTTTTTTTTTCAATTTTTAAATTCAGAATTTACATATAAGTTGAAAATGTCAAATGACAACATAAAATATTGAAAACTGGAAAAGATGAGTGCTGCCGTTTGGCAGGGTTTTGACAGGTGTTAAAACGGTTGACATTTTTCGACTTAACTTGGTCGACTTAGTATAAGCCTACCATATTATTCTGATGAAAAAACGGGACATTTTCATGAAGGAGATGTTTCATGTATTTAAAAAAATAACGCCGCAGACCAATTTTTTTTTCGGGATCACGCCCGATTTCATTGTTCTTTATTAAATAACTATCTACTTCGGCGATTTTATCTCAAAAAACGCATGAATCCAGTAAAAATCCGTAGGCCGAACCCAAGGATAATACACGCACTACTACTACAGGATAGCCTATCCTTATAAGGCCTGTGTGGAACAAATCTGAAGCCCCCCACCACGCTAAATCACCAGTTGTGACGTTGGCTGTTTGCACCACAGGCTATGATTCCGCGGGCTTTTGCTTTATGCATACTTGGTTTTACTACATTAATTAACATTCTAAAACAACTCTTTTTTAGATATCGTTTTCATCTTCCTCTTTGCCTATTATGAAATTTTATAATCATTTTCATAAATTTAAATTCTAAACTACGACCGCTAGTGCAAATACCTAGCTGACGACTTAACACTCGTATGCACCGTATGAACTTAAGAATTTAATCTCGCTTAGTTCGAGAATTTGCATATAAAGAAGACGTCCTAAGTCCTAATCTAGTTTTAGCAACTAATCTGGATTAAATCCCTACGGTGCATTTGGGCGTTAGTTAATGACGTCTGACGTCGGACATGGTGACACCAATATGGCGGCGATTACCAAAAACGAGGCCTATAAGCTTAGATTAGGGCCAAATTATGGACTGACTGGTAAACGTCTGGTAGTTACCTAGCAGGTACTTTATATGCACTAGCAGTGGTTCTCAACCTTTTTTGAGTCACGACCCTTTTTCAGATTTTCTTATAAGGTCGCGACCCCCTCTACCCATTTATATTTTTTAACTAAATACAAAAAGTACATTTTTATTTTGTTTAAGTGATGACTGAGCTTGCATCTGCGTAACAATAAGTCTGGAAATTTTTGGTTCAAAGCCAATCTCATAGGCGTATCCAGGGGGGGCTGCAGCCCCCCCCCCCCCCCAAGGCAAGTGTAGACGTTGTTTTTTTTCAGCGCATTTTATGAGACGTACAATTTTTGTGAAAAAAATAAAAATAAAATTTATTTCTTTCTATAATAAGGTTTTTCTATGGCGGGCGCCTAATGCAACAAGGGAATCAGTGCTTTATCCTAATCATCTTGAATGTCTGAAATACTTTCCTTCCTGAGGAAAGAAGGGGCTCCGTGTACGAAATGTCTCCTCTTACAAAAAAAAAGCGAATAAGTAGCCCAATACGAACATTTTTATCGCCCCGCATAATAGTTATTTATGTATCAAGGGAATTATGAGGGTGTTAATACCCCAGGGCAAATTTTGTGTCCCGAGGGCCTTCGGCCCGAGGGACACCAATTGCCCGTGGGTATTAACACCTGATAATTCCCGTGGTACATAGATAATTTTATTTCCTACTGAATTTACTATATTTTGTCCATTTTTATAAAGGAATAAACTATAAACCAAAATTTCTATTTTTTGTCAAAGTTTCACCTATTCAAGGTAAAAGCGGGAGTTATGGAAATCCTTAACTCGCTTGGGAGTTATGATATCCTTAAGACCCGCTTATGATTATCGTAACCAAGGTATTATATGGTTATAATAGTTCAGTAGGAAATAAAATAAAAGAATAAGCGCGTAACATTTGGGTATGTTACAGGTGAATTCTGACAAAAATAGGTAACTTTCAAATTTTTTAATTTATCTGTTAGTCATTTTGATACCATCAGTATACTTTCTTCCCAAAAAACGCTAATTTTCGAAAATAAAAAGATGTGAAAATCGAATTTTTAAACTGCTGTGAATACGCGGGATAGGAAAGGGACGTCACTTTCCTAAACATGCGAGGATGCCGAATTTCTCATTAGTAAACCATTCCCAAACATGGCTGACATAAAACTAGTCACAATAACCTATAACCTATTTTTGTCCTTTACTACTTCATAAAAAAAGAAAGGACAGGTATAATCGTTGAACTCTAGTAAAACATTTCGGCATTTCTACATGTGGAAACAAGCGCATGAATATATTAGCTAATAAGAGGCAAGTGAAAATGGACTATTGTATTGTGCGCAGCGTTTTTTTTTTTTTTTTTGGTCAACACTTTTTGTTAACAGAGCCCCCCCCAAACCAAAATCCTGGATACGCCAATGGCCAATCTTATGTCATCTTGAACGTCCAGTCTATTTCTGGCCTTTTTTCTAATTTGCAGAAGAGTTGAAAAACCACTTTCACGAAGGTAGGCAAGTAGAGGCAAATGGTATTACTATCCAGAAAGAAAGCAGGGCGACATTAGGATATGAACTATGCATGACACACCAAAATTCAGTCAAGGATTTTTCCTGAAAAATTCATCGTAGGAAATTCCTCAGGAACGTCGGCAACATAAACGAGTTTCTTACTACTGCAGCTTTCTGTCCAGATAGCTTGAGAAAATAACGCTGTATTTCATTCTCAAGTGTTGGAAGGGTCAGCCATAATCAATGACCTATTAACACAGATAGACAGAACAATAACAATAATATCGGTTGACTACATTTTTTTTTTTTTTTTTTTACGGATATGCGCACTCGCAAGGAAATGTCCTATCACGCTCGAGAAGCGGCAAGTGCGCGGAAATGTCGGTGTATGTTGGTCTTGAAACGGTTCAGGTTGTAACCTGCAGGGAAAACCGTCGCAGGGAGTTTATTCCACAGCGATGCTGTTCTCCAGAGATATGAATTCTGATATAATGAGGTTCTTGGTGCCTCTAGTTTGACAGTAAATTCATGGTTACCGTCTGTTTGACGGGTTCGCCTGGTAGGTGCTACTCTCGGTGGAATCATACGTGCCAACTCTACAGAGCATTTTCCGTGATAGTACCTGTAGAAGAGAGATAAATCGCCCACAGATCTGCGATGTTCGAGACCATCCAAGTTACGAGTAAGTGCGGGGTCATTGATCAGCTTGATAGCTCGTTTTTCCACGGCATTCAAAAGCATTAAGGTATGTTTGGGTGCTGCACTCCATATATGTGAGCACTACTCCATAGTTGGTCGAATCTGGGCTTTGTAGAGTGTCAGCAATTGGCTTGGTGTGTACAGATGTGTTGTAACGCTGCAAAAAAATAAATCCCACCTCGAATTCCACCTTTCCACCAATCAGCGGCTTCTATTCAATTGTCATGTCAAAATGTGACCTGCAGGTATTTTATGACAATTTCCATTTATCAATCAGTGCGCAGTGAGTGTATTCGCATCTTTTTCTAAAATTATGTAAAATATAAGGATAAAGATACACTTTTGTAGCACTGATTCTGATTTCATTTTCAGAGTTGCCAAGTATGTGATAGTAAAATGGAGGCGGAGTTAGCGGAATCATTTGAATCCCTACTCCTAGCCGCTCTCACAGCTCACCCTCCCTGGCCCATAAACATGTAGTCAACCAAAACAAAGCTATTTTATGAATGGGATGTTCTGTCTATCTGTGTTAATAGGTCATTGGCCATAATGCATAGGTATGTTCAATAACATTCGAGTCACAACCTGTACTTTGCGCTAAAAATGCGCTTCGTCCGTAAATGCAGAAAAATATAATATAATAATATTGGCATTGCGACCCCTTCAGAAATCCTATGCGACCCCCCTAGGAGTCGCGACCCACCGGTTGGGAACCGGTGCACTAGAGAATAGAAAGTACCTGCTAGGTAACAACCAGACACTTACCAGTTGGTCCATAATTTGGCCCTTAGGGAAGAGAGTGGATACCGCGCATCCTATAGGCGCACTAATTCGATTCTGTTACCACGCGGCCATTGTTTATGTGGCAGACAAAGGGAATGCAGTGCTTGTTATTTTTCGTATATTTTCCAGTGAAAATCAGCAATGAATTGAACAATAGTGAATTTTACGATGGAGAATTGTTCAGCCTATGGATTTAAAAGTCGCGGCGTGAAAAAGGAAGCAGGATATTTTTGTAGATATTATTAAAACCTGTTTAAAAAAATCCTATCTTGTCATGTTTTATTTTATATATCAAATTGTCCCGAAAAATAAATAAAAATGCAGAAAACTATTTAAATAGCACCTCATAAGATATTTTTATCAATCTATAAAATTAAATTTCCTATTATCAATACCTTAAAATAAAAATAAATCGAAAATTGATAATTATTGGCTATGTGGTAACAAATGCCTTTGAGTTGTTACGCATCCACTCTCTTCCCCTAATCTAAGCCTATAAGTCTATAAGTATCCGTAGTAGTGTCGCTGAGACTAGAGATGAGGCGCAAACATCGATTTATCTGTGCCACCGCAGAGACTAGGAATGAGACGCAAAAATCGAATTATTTTACGGTTTTTAAAATATCAGAGAATACGGGACATTTACGTGTCCCGACAACAAATTTGGGGACGCGGGACATTGACTTTGAAATAAGGGACTGTCCCGTATAATACGGGACGTATGGCAGGCTTAACTTAGTAGAAATAGATTTTTTGTTCATCAAAATCTGCCATAGTTACTCTGCTTTTGGATATCGGATTCCAATATTTGACAGCTAATCACGCCTCACCTGTCATATATACAGGGTTGTGCCCATGGTAAAAAATGTTGCTTACGGCATCCCCAATAACATTTAAATTTCATCCAAATATCACGGGTAACCAATTTCCATTTAAATATTGCGGGGTCCTTTGCCTGCTGGTAGAGTGTAACTCAAACTGTAGTCTTTCATATTTCACAAGTGTAAATACCAAACAGTTTCAGACATGTTTATTTCATTCAATTCATATTTATATATGCATTATTTACATTCATATTTTTTTTTATAAACAAATATTTATAAATCGGTACAAGCTTTAATCTATGCACATTTTTAATAACCTCCTGGCTATTACATCACAAATGCAAAATCATCTCTCGTGACAACAACGATTAAATTGTGGTGAAGAGTTTTTCGTTAATTTTCCCAGTAGAATTCATTAAAAGATTTTGATTTTTGGACGGTCGATGTATCTGTAGCAGTTGCGTAAGAAGTGCATTTTATTTTTTATTTTTTATGAATGATATCGTATTTGCAAACGAAATACGAATGCAAGGGATCCATTATAAACATAAACACTGTATCCACTTTTTTGTGCGTCAAGGTACCGATAGGGGCAAGCCTTCTACGGGCCGACCAGGGCAAAGTTCCTTACGCGCTGTACCAAGGTTGATTCTAGCAGCGACCAGGACAAAGTGGCGGATGCGCTAGCCGCTAAGTCCAACAATAATAATTATGGACAAGTTTGGATGTTGTAGATTAAAACCTGTTCCTTCATACTATGTATGCAAAACTTGCTCTAAAATTTTTCACAAATCTTGTGTTCAGCGTGACAAGCATAAATACAGATTTTTGGGCGGCTACCAAATTACGTGCTGCAACCTAGAGGAACAAATAGAGTCTGAAATTGACCAAGATAGCATCTTAGAAAAAACGATATCAGATCTATCAGAAGACTCGGAAGCGAAACGTAAACATATCCAGAAACTGAAAGCAGAAAATGAAGTTATTATTGAAGAAGCTCAGAGAACAGAGGAGGAGTGAAATAACATTTTGTTGCTGCATAAAAAAACACTTGAAGAAAAAGACTATATGGAACAGAACTACATAAGAATCGCCAGGGAGCAGGAAGAATATGTTAGGAGGCTCAGTGATGAAAACAGTGAAGCCACAGGACTGAACACTACGTTAAACAACGATATTAAAAAGCTGAAAGAATGCATGGAAAAACTGGAAAACGATTTTAAATATCTACACGACTTGAAAAATAGTATGACGACAAGTATAGAAGTTTTATCGGAAGAGAATCTTATGTTGAGGAAAGAAATGGATGACAACTCGGTGAAGCAACATAGAGATGAGATGGCAGCTGATATTGAAACAGACAGGAAAAATTCACACAAACACTCAAAATCAATTACTTCCACTGGCAAAAATTCGAAGAAACATCTAAAATCAGTAACTCCCACTAAGTGTACTGGTAGTAACAAGAGTAGCGAAATTAGTGTGCATAGAATAGCTCAAAGTAACCAGTCAGTGCAGACTAATGTACACAAAATTAAAAAACAAATACTACTGCTGGGAGACAGTAACATTTCGGATTTTTCTCATATTCTCACTAAGAGTGTAGGAGAGGAATTTTTAATTACATCATTCGTAAAGCATAATGCTGAGCTAGGTGATATTGTGCATGATGTAATAAATCTCACTAAGGATTTTATCACTGAGGATTATGTTATCATTATGGGAGGTTTGACTGACTGCTTGAAGAGCAACAAAACTCAAGATAGTGTCGTGAATGCAATCAATCAAGTAAGTCAGCTAACCAATATAATTCTCTTTTCAGTTCCACTATGGAAAAATAGAAGGGTCTTGAATATTATCATAAATGAGTTTAATAAGTATTTGTATCATGCGACTCAAAACTATGTAACATTTGTTAATATAAACTCTGTCATAAATAACTCATACATTAGGTTTAGAAATGGGCTGCATTTAAAATATATAGGAAAATTGAAGATTTTGGACTATGTTGAGAAATTCATATGTAAAGAACTACCTAAAAACCAACAAAAAATAATTCAATATTCTAATCATGCTGAGCTACCAAATGACGATACAACTAATAATGGTAAATTGATCCAGAACTTTAGCAATGATATTAATGGCCATACTAAACAGGATCATCAAGATTGTTCTTTGCAAATTTTAAATGATTTATGTGATAAAGGAAAAAATAGTCAATCTGGGGCTTTTTTAGAGAATCCTACAAAAACAATGTACTGTTATTAAATGCACAGAGTTTGCTATTTAGATTCGACGAAATTTCAAAATTTATATTTGACTCCAAGCCACTTGCTGTGTGCTTAAGTGAAACGAGAGTTACTAGCGAAGTTGGTGATAACGAAGTTTCTATTAACGGATATAAAATTGTAAGAGTTGACAGTGTCAATAGACATACAGGGGGAGTGGCAATATATGTAAGAAATGATGTCGAAATTCAGGCTGTTGAAAAATATTCATATTTAAAGAACTATTGGCTGGCAAATATCACTTTATTTATTAATAAAAGAAAATATGTTGTGGCGTGTTTGTACCATTCACCGAGTAGTAGTGATGCTGATTTTTTAAATAATTTTGAAAACTGGTGTACTGGCATAGCGGATACAAAACTATCCAGTCCTGGTTGTTGGGGATTTCAACATTAATTGGTTGGGTGATAAAACATCTAAAATTAAGTTGCAGACCTTTATGTTGGATTTCGGATTTTCCCAACTAGTTAATTCGATCACACATCCTACTGATGCAGGAGGTAGTATAATAGATTTGGTATTTTCTAATGACTTGAATATCGAGTGTAACTTTCACTCAACCCCAAAAATCAGCGATCATTACATTATCTCAATAAATATGCGAATAAATAGTTTAAATGATACTGATAAACAAATTTTTACACGTGGAAAGATCAATTATATGGAACTCAATCAAAAACTAAGCAGGACCAATTGGAACTATTCACACAGTAATATAGATGATAAATATCGCTCCCTATATAGCACTATAAAAAATACCTTAGATGAAATTGCCCCTTTAAAAGAAGTACTAATAAAAGGGAAATATAAAGAATGGTGGAACGACAAAGTAAAAGAGGCTGTATTTAAAAGGGATAAGAGTTACAAAGATTACAAAAGAAGAAGAACTATAAGAGATAAGGACATCTATAAGCAAAACAGAAATATGGCAGTACAAATCATGAGACAGGAAAAGAAGAAATTTTACCAGGATAAAATTGACGGCTGCAGGCATAATCCTAAACAAATGTGGGATACATTAAAGCCATTAATAACTTCAAAAAAAAGTAACCAAATACAAAAAGTTGATATTGATAATAATGAAATAACCGACCCTGGGGAAATGTGTAATAAACTTAACGAATTTTATGTTGATAGCATAAACAACATTGTTAGTGAAATAGATACCAACAAAATAGTTAAAAATAAAAAACTTGTTAAAACACCGTCGAACTTGTTAACTAACTTCAGGCTAATTGATTATCCAGAACTACAAAAAGCAGTTTTTAGCTTACCAAACAAGGGTAGTCCTGATGAAATTACATCGGAATTTTTAAAAAATATTTACAATAGTATCGAAAAACCTCTTTTGAATCTCATCAACACCTCATTAGAGACAGGTAAATTCCCTACACAATTAAAGGTTTCCACCATTATACCAATTCCTAAAGTTGCGAATTCAAATAAAGCCAGTGATTTAAGACCAATAAATATGTTGGTAACCATTGAAAAACTTATTGAGCGTATAGTATATGATCAGATAACGCAATTTATTACAGAAAATAATATACTTGTTTTAAACCAATCACGATTTCGCAAGGGACACAGTTGTGAATCTACTATACAAAATATAATTTTTGAATGGAAAGAAAAAAGGGATAATGATTTCCTCATTGGTGCGGTTTTCCTGGACCCACAGCGTGCATTTGAAACAGTTGATAGAAGGAAGTTGATGACGAAGCTAGAAAAATACGGTATAGAGGGAAGAGTACTGGAATGGTTCAACGATTATTTGACTCATAGAAAACAGGTCACAAAAATAGATAAGAGTGAATCAGCTGAAATCGTGAATGATAATGGGGTCCCTCAGGGAAGTACTCTGGGTCCACTTCTTTTTTTGTTGTACATTAACGATATAGCACTTGTAATTGAAAACTGTCAGTTTCATTTATTCGCTGATGATACTCTGATCTATTTCTGTACAAAAAATCTCAAACTACTTGTAGAAACTATAAATAAGGAACTAGACAACATATATAAATGGTGTAATGCTAATTTACTTAAACTTAATGCATCAAAAACAAAATTTATGTTAATGTGTAATAACTTGGAGTATAATGACTTTAAAAATGCATTTTCTATTAATATTGGCAACTGTACTATTGAATCAGTAGAAAAAATCAAATATTTAGGCATAATAGTAGACCGAAATATGAATTTTAAAGAACATCTCACTTATAAAAATAATAAAATTGCTAAAAATACTAACTTCTTCGCAAGGGTGGCACCGTTTCTTTCTCAATGGTTAAAAAGCATAGTTTATAATACTATTATTCTACCCCACCTAACATTCGCATCTACAGTTTTATACATGGCCAACAAAAATGAAATAGATCGCTTGCAAAAATTACAAAATAAATCCATGCGTATTCTACTAGGTATGCCTAGAGATACTCCGATAAAGACACTTCTACGAAGCTTGAACTGGTTATCGGTCGAGTATTTTTTGGAGTTTCAGGCAATTATATTTATCTTTAAAATGAGAAATGGTATGACACCTGAATATCTCAATACAAAATTAGTTTATAATGAAAATGTTCACAATTATAATACTCGTACAAGAACCGACCTACATGTAACTGTAAAATCTAAAAGATCTTCAGAGAGGTCCGTCTTTCATAAGGGATTTGTTGCCTATAATAATCTGCCAGGGGATATTAAAAGCTCTGACAATCTTATTTCATTTAAAAGGAAATTGAGGATTCTTTTGCTGGGTGAATGTCATAAATAGATTTTAAGTGAGTAAATGTGTCTTTTTGGCTGTGTTGTATTGTTTTTTTATATATTATCTGTTTTTTTTTTACTGTGATTTTTATATTTTTATTGCTTTTATGATTATTTTTATTTTTACCGACATGATATGTATAATATCTTAACTAGGACCAGTAAATGTTTATTTATTTATTTATTGATTTATTTATTGTTGCAAATGTAATTATATTTAGTGATTCATTTGTAAATTAGTTGCTGAAGCTAAATAAAGACTCATATATATTTAATATTGTAATTATTTTTAATAAAGAAAGCCAGATACATTATTGTACCTAATTAGGTGTTTTATTGCTAAGCTCTCCAATTGCACAGGTTTTGTTTATGACATCATTGAGTAATCTTCCTAAAGTCTGTTTTTTTTTTTAAAGATAAAAGTCAAAATGACATTATGTTGGCAATACAATGTAAAATTGTCAATGCTTTCCAAGTTTTTATGTAGAAAAGGCTTGTGTTGCCAACATAGTTACTAAATTTTTGACTTGGGGAATTATCTTGAAAAAAAAAAAAACACTCTTTAGTTAAGTCACAATTAACTTGGTGCGCCCAAAGGTAAGATGTATACAAGGAACCCATTAACCCATGGCCTCCGAACTGATGCTGACTAGCCGTATGCAGTATAATTAGGCAATTGCCAAATAAGTACGTTATAATACATCAGGGGTTTCAAAACCTCCAAATCGTTTAATTCAAATTCGGAAAAGGAATATTTTATGATACATAAATGTCCCGTTTATTTTGTCCTCGGTATATGGAAATCTAGATATCTTATGAAAGAAAGTTGTAGGGTTTAATTCATTAATTTGTTTTTCGGCATTTGCGCATATACAGGGGGCGTCAAAAAAGTGTGACACATCAAATTTAATTTATTTTGATGGAACACCCTCTATATTTTTATAGTTTATGATAACGCTTTTAGAGGAAAATATAAATATACAGGGTGATTGATGGCCGATGGTACGTTAGACGCTTAATTTGCAGTCCCAAGTAATTGCTCCTGATTTATCAGTCTAAAATAATTTCAACGATACAACGTTGCCGCTTATACCAAAAAGTAATGTGAAGTTTGATATTTTAAATTTATATATTATTGCATTTTTCGCTCCGCGATTACTTTCTGATCATGATTATGTTTGTATAATACTGTTCTTAACCTAATTCTAGTGATTTTCGACTTATTAATCCCTCAAAACATGGCTCAAGTTGAATTTGTATTACTACGTCACTGAGATTCGCAGATAGTTTTTTTGAAATTTAGAAGTTTTGAAAATAACTTAAAGAAGTCCTGCATATTGCTTTTGAGCAAGAAAATTTGTTCTACATTATACAGGGTTGGTCAAAATTAGTAATTGTGCTGCCAGATACATAAAAGATGAAAAGTACACTTTTTTAAATAGAACACCGTGTATATTATGGAATATTATAAAAGGAAATTAAAATCCCTTACAAATGATGTATTATGTTCCTATACCTAAATAGTAAGGTTTCGGAAATACAAGCAAGTTTCTGTTAGAATTGGATTATTTTGGGATATTTATCCAATGGCGTTTCCGATTACTAGATTTAATTCGAACTGCGTGTAATTCCATCTTTTTCTCTCAGCCTGTTCAAGAAACAGATAGAAATACATTTTCTCTGCACTCATTCTACCAATCGAAAACGCTATTGAATAGTTACGAAATGTGATGATGAAACAGGTAATTCAAACCACGTGATTTTCTACAATGTCAAAATTGACAGGAGGAAAATAGTCATGGTAAAATGGCTCACTTCCATAGATGCCTATGGTTGCTTCCATAGATGCCTATGGTAAGACTTTTGTGACGTCATTGGATTAGACTGTTAAAATCATCGGGAGTAGGAGAGAGACAAAAACATAACAATGACAATATTTTTACGTATGACACATTGCGGAAAATGGACCATCTTATGCATTTGTTTTCAATCCTTGATGGTAAGGTAACCATAGTTTCAGTATTTGTCATCACCCGTCATTGTAAGAAATCACGTGGTTTTAATTTACTAATATGTTGCATCGTGACATTTCACAGCTATTTAATGGCGTTTCCAGTTGGTAGAATAAGTGCGAAGAAAATCTATGTCTATCTGTTTCTTCAATTGGCTGAAAGCGATGAAAATACACTCAGTGCGAATTAAATCTATCAATCGGAAACGCCATTAGACAAATATCCCAAAATAATTCAATTCTAACAGGAATTTGCCGATATTTCCGAAACCTTACCATTTAGGTATAGGAACATGATACATCATTTGAAAGGGATTTTAATTGCCTTTTATGATAAACAGGGAGCTCTTTTTGGAAAAGTGCACTTTTCAACATCTATTTTTTAGGAAATTTTCAAGCTACAAAGTTCCAAATATTAATCAATTGGCTCTTGATTGGTGGATGATTTCTCAATTTTTTTTAGATCCAGTACTATAAATCAGTTGAAAGATAATGAGAATAACACAAATTATATCTCTAATGTCTGAAGCATTATTAAAGTTAAGTGGACAGTTTTTTGAAATCGAATCATTTTGTCTATTCTTAGGATCTTTATTTGAATTGAGTGACGTTCTCAGTTATTTTCTGTCTGGCTTCGATTTCGAGATATTGACCAAAATCCGATTTTTTTCAATAGGACATCCTATATATTAATAGTTCATTAGAAAGCTATGCTTTCGCTGATTTCAATGATATAAAGTTCGATAGGTTTATCTCTAACAGTTTTCGAGAGAAAAAATTATTTCGGTTTTTGTCATAAGAAACAATGTGTTAGAAAGAGACCTTTCTCAACTTCCTTACAGAGATAAAGTCCTTTTCCAACACATTGTTTCTTATGACAAAAACCGAAATATATATATATATATATATATATATATATATATATATATATATATATATATATATATATATATATATATATATATATATATATATATACAGGGTGGCCAATTGAAAACGAAACAGAGGTGATTTCGGGCTCGCCAAGACATTTAAGAAAAAACCCTCGTACCCGTCGATTTTTGATTTAAGGGGGAACCATTTTATTGGTGTTTTCACCCACTGGGGGGCAAAGCCCTAGCGGGGGTGACAAGGGCCCCAAACATTTTAAATGGAATGAGGGGTCGAGTGATAACTTATTTTGAAGCTATTTTTATGTAGATTATAACCCCCGAGTCTCACATCGCTACTATCTACCTAGCCATTACAGGGGCTAATTAAAGTTACAAAAACATGTTGGAATATTTTTATTTAAAAAAATGCTTTAAAAACAAAATCAATCAAGTAAATGCTGAAAATGACCTCAGAAGAAAAAATCTAACGGGCTTAAATCTGGAGAACGCTGACATAAAAGTGATTGTAGAAGAACTATTCTTTCTTGTGCTCTTTCAGAACATTCTACTAAAGAAGGACACGATTTTGATTTTGGAAATTCACAAGTGATTATTCATGAACAAAATTTAAATAAACGTTTGTTTCTAGAAATGGTAGAGATATCTCAAGAACCTTTATGCCTAAATAAAAGAAAGGATATTCAAGATCTCAGTAGTATTTATTCGAACCTACTTACATCTAATTAAATTTATTCCTAAAATTACCTAACTGGTCTAGTGATGACACCAAAAATCAATGTCTATGAGAAACTAGTATTTATACACTTCAAAATTTTATTCTACATATTCTTCTATCTCTTCTATTTTTCTTATATCTATCAATTATTGTTTATTAATTATTTTTCCATATTTTTAACATTTATATTCTGTACAGTTTGATAGTCAAAATAGAATAACAACAATTTTCCGACAATTTGAAAGCTTTTCGACTATAAAATTCTCACTTTGCAAGTAAGTTATAGTTAAAAATTTATATGTCCTAGTCATAGTTTTGATTATTCATAATAATAAGATCTTTTATATTGTTGTAGCCCTGACGAAGGCAATAAATAATTGCCGAAAGCTCGGCTTAGTGGAAAAAGAGATTTTTATTTCCTAGCCCTTCAAGACGACCGATACCCCAAGAAACTCCCATTGTTTATAAATTCTCCGGTCAAGATACTCTGTAAATATATATATATATATATATATATATATATATATAACAGAGATCCTACATCTACTTTCCAACAAAAATCTAACAAATTAGTGTCATCTTTATTGAAACAAAAAGTTATCACGAATGAAATTTCACAAACCTTAACAATCTATAATCAAGCAGCACCTAAATTTTATGGCCTTCCTAAAATCCATAAGCCTACATTAACTGTAAGACCTATTATTTCATCCATTAATGCTCCAAACTGTAAATTAGCAAAACTAATCACGGATGTTTTGACAAACGCATACAGTAAAAATAATACATATTACATAACTGATTCTTTTGAATTTTCAGAACTTGTCAATGATATGAGTATACCTGCCAATTATGTAGTTGTAAGCCTTGACGTAGTTTCTTTATTCAGTAAAATACCTTACTACTTAATAGAAAAAAGCATTAAAAAACACTGGTCTATTATTTCTGAGCATACCAATATTTCTCAAAAACAATTTCTTGAAATATTACAATTTATTTTCGATTCAACATATTTCAGATTTCAAAATATTTTTTATAAACAGATCTTAGGCACACCTATGGGTGCAACAATGTCTCCTATTATCGCTCAATATGTAATGGATGATCTTTTGAACGAATGTATTCCAAAACTTCATTTTGATATGCCTTTCATTAAAAAATACGTGGATGATTTAATCTGTGCAATCCCACGTGACCAACTTACAGAACTAATCTCAACATTTAACGGTTATGATCCTAATATTCAATTCACAATTGAAACTGAAAATAATCAAAGTGTATCATTTCTAGATACTCTAGTGATAAGAAATGATCAAAATAAAATCCAACTTGATTGGTATTCTAAACCAACAAGCTCAGGTAGATATATCAACTTCAATTCCTACCATACAACAAAAATGAAAATAAATGTTATATTAGGATTACGCCGAAGAATTGAGAAAATTTCCCACCCTGAATTTAGAGAAACTAACATAAAAAAACTTTATAATATAATGAAAGATAACTCTTATCCAGATGCTTTTCTCAAAAAATATTTATACAATACGTCACTTATTACAAATAGTTCTATGGGGAATAACCAACAAAATAATAATATTATAATAAATAATAATGATCCTCAGATACAAAATAAAATATATTATTTTGCATTACCATATATTAAAAGTGTCTCACAAAAAGTAATCAAAATATTAGAAATTATACCAGACATAAAAATTGCACACAAACATATCAATAAAATAGGCAATTTATACTCTAAAGTCAAAGACAAAGATGAAACTTTAAAACAATCTTCAGTAATCTATAAAATTCCTTGCGAACAATGTAATCAAGTTTATATCGGTCAAACATCAACTGTATTAAAAGATAGGATAACACGACATAAAAGTGATTGTAGAAGAACTATTCTTTCTTGTGCTCTTTCAGAACATTCTACTAAAGAAGGACACGATTTTGATTTTGGAAATTCACAAGTGATTATTCATGAACAAAATTTAAATAAACGTTTGTTTCTAGAAATGGTAGAGATATCTCAAGAACCTTTATGCCTAAATAAAAGAAAGGATATTCAAGATCTCAGTAGTATTTATTCGAACCTACTTACATCTAATTAAATTTATTCCTAAAATTACCTAACTGGTCTAGTGATGACACCAAAAATCAATGTCTATGAGAAACTAGTATTTATACACTTCAAAATTTTATTCTACATATTCTTCTATCTCTTCTATTTTTCTTATATCTATCAATTATTGTTTATTAATTATTTTTCCATATTTTTAACATTTATATTCTGTACAGTTTGATAGTCAAAATAGAATAACAACAATTTTCCGACAATTTGAAAACTTTTCGACTATAAAATTCTCACTTTGCAAGTAAGTTATAGTTAAAAATTTATATGTCCTAGTCATAGTTTTGATTATTCATAATAATAAGATCTTTTATATTGTTGTAGCCCTGACGAAGGCAATAAATAATTGCCGAAAGCTCGGCTTAGTGGAAAAAGAGATTTTTATTTCCTAGCCCTTCAAGACGACCGATACCCCAAGAAACTCCCATTGTTTATATATATATATATATATATATATAGTTAGAGGGTAGTCTTGGCTGACTAGTTAACGAAACAAAGTTATTAATTTCTTGGGGTATCAGCCTATTTCTTCGGGACTAGTTCAATAAAAAACTCTTTTCTGCTACGCCAAGCTTTCGAAAATGTTTATTTTCTTTCTCAAGGCTACAATTTGAAAATAAGATGTTAGATAATAATAGGCAATACTGAATTAAGGGAATATTTACCCTGTGTGCAAAGTGAGTCAATCACATAATGGACTTTTGACTACTTTTGCCAACATTGGAGACATCCTTCCACTTATTGGTCACAATAAATATATGTTAAGTTGTTCAAACAAACACAACATTAATTAGAATTATAAAATATTAGAGAGATTACATTCTTAATTCTATTTTATTTCGGGACGTTTCTTCCCTTTCACGTGCGAAACAAAATGGAGAGTACCTACGACAAAAATTCAAAAAACCTATTTCCTGTTACCATGAGGAATGTCATATTCGGCTATGCCACCTGTCGGAATAACATTGAAAGGTTACTGTTGCACCTATTGTTGCTAAATTATTATAGCTTTTCATTGATAGATGGCGTATCGATTGTTGTTAATATATATATATATATATATATATATATATATATATATATATATATATATATATATATATATATATATATATATATATATATATATATATATATATATATATATATATATATATATATATATATATATATATATATATATATATATATATAAGAAGAATGGACGTTGTTGCTGACAAGTACGAAGACAATTTTGGGAATCGATTTGGGGAATGCAGCAAAAATAAAGTGTACTCTTTAAAGTTTATCCGAGCTTTCGATAATGTTAATTATCATCTTCAGGGAACTATGGATCAATATACAAGTTAAAGACAATAAGACAATACTATAATGTAACTTACATCTTTGGTGAGATTATTAAAGATAAATGTTGTGTAATTGATCTGTTCCATCAGCATCGAGGACAGTGAGAACTTAATTATTAGTCATTAATACATAATAAGCTTGTTAAAAATTATTGAGAAAGGATGAAAGATTGTGTAAATGGGACAATACAACATATTAAAATATTAAATAGTTACAGAGAGAGACTTTTACAATATATCACCCTGGGTTTGAGGATCATCCATCAAATGTGTAATTTGGAATTATTATATTAAAAAATAATTTTCTTTTAAATTTAAATGTCAACCAGAACCAGCTGGCCGTCAAGATCACCTGTTGAATTAATGACTTAAGACATATGTCATTGTAAAGTTAGGTTAGGTATACAACGCTATGTTCCATTGAATGAACTGATCCACATTCGATGTGACGTCACTAGCAGACCCACTCAACACAGCAAGACGCCAGGAGCAACAGAATAGGATTAATTGAATCATTTGACATAATACTAAAAACCAATAAGCAAATAAATCATAGTAACACATTAAAGAGAATTTTCATTTAAATTGAGGTTAGGCCCTTTGTCTAGGTGTAACAGATAGGAATAAATCTCACTGAGGTGGTTAATATCAGATTTTTTGTTCATACAATTATCACTCTGAGAAATGAAAGCCATCTCTTTGAAGAGTCTCTTTGAGTAGTGGGATTCACTGGTTAAAACTCTCACAGAGTCATAGTCCATTTGGTGCTGGAGTGAATGTACATGATCAGCCAAAGCGCATCTTTCAGGGTGGAGTCTGCTATCGCTTTTATGGGAAACAATCCTGTCTTTCAGTTGCCTAGTTGTCTGGCCAATGTAAGTTTTGTCGCAAGAAGAACATGGAATGCAATACACCACGTCTGATTTTGCGAGAATCGGAACTTTGTCCTTTAGGTTAGAGTGAATGGACTTTATGGGTAAAACTGACCTATTGGCAATTTTAATGTTTGTGAAAGCTTTACTGAAAAAACTAGTCAGCTTGGGTGTAATGTCTCTAATATATGGTAGTGATGTGTACAAAACAAAAGGAACAGTGGCCTCAGCAGGGGCCAACCCCAGAGGTGAATCAGCTGCCGTTGCAGGGTTATTCATTTGGGGATTGACTAGGTTGTTATGGCTAGTGTGTGATTGTAACACTTCTGTGGACCTTGATGTGCTGAACAGAATCTTTTTTAAGAGTGGAGTAGGGTAAGAGTTGTCCTTGAAAATCTGGAACAGAATGTTGAAATTCTTGTTGTGAAAAGTTGTGTCTGAGATTCTTTGAACTCTATTCTTCATTTGTTTGACCAAATTAATTTTCATTGATTGTTTATGGTAAGACAGATAGTTAATGAATCTTCCTGAGCTACAAGGTTTACGGTACCAATCAATTGAGACGGAGTTGTTTGAGTTCCTGATGAATTTCGTATCCAGGAACGGGACAGAATTACCCTCATCCTCATTCTCCATTGTGAATTGTATATGTTGATCAAAACTGTTCATGGCGACCATTATCTCTGTGACCTTATCTCTAGGAAGTGCTAGGATTATGTCATCAACATATTTTTTAATGAAATGTAAGTTAAAAGAGAGAGTGGGAATGACAGTGTCCAGCAGGTCGTCCATGACATAATTCGCTAAAATTGGAGAAATTGATTGTAACAAATTACAAAAATTAAAAAATGATTCTCTTTATAATAAACTTGATACTAAACCTAACTGGATACGAAATCTCACTGATGTAAGTATTCCTGAGGACATTTTAAAGTTTCTCTCTCTGGGGCCTAAATTCTGTCTTGAGCCACAGGTTGGCAGAGATGTCCCTATCAAAAATATTTTGGCTGATGTTGATCATATTATTTCACAATCTAACAGTCCTTCAGACAGGAACATCTTAACAGCACAAGCCACTAACATTATCACCAATCATGTTCACAAAAGCTCTCACAGTAATTCGGTTCTCTACAATTTATACAAAAAGTCTAAAAGGTTCCTTAAAGACAATCCTAACATTGTGCTGACTAACTCTGATAAAGGTAACGTATCGGTTATTATGTACAAAGACCATTACCTCCAACTTTCTAATGAACTAATTCAAGATAGTAATTCTTATGAGGAAATTGCAAGAGACCCTACGTTGTCCATTCAGAGAAAGTGCAATGATATTGTTAAAAAGTTAAAAACCACCAACCAAATTGATGAAGCGACCAAGAAAAAGCTTACTAACTATAAGGGTGTTGCTCCAAAGTTCTACGCGTTACCTAAAATTCACAAACCAACACTATCTGTCAGACCAATTGTGGCCTCAATTGGTGCACCTACACAGTATGTGGCTTCTTTGGTCACTGATATACTGACAAAAGCCTATGATATAAACAATCAATATTATGTCTCTGATTCCTTCGAAGTCTCACGATTGTTTAACAACACCGTCTTGCCGGATGATTATGTTCTGGCCAGTTTGGATGTGGTGTCTCTTTTTAGCAATGTCTATCTACAAGCTTGCCTCAGATCGATTAACAAAAATTGGCACAGAATCGAACTACACACTGGCATTAGCAGGGAGTCTTTCCTGGAGTTGATCACTTTCCTTTTCAACAGTACATATTTTGCATTTGATGGCAGATTCTATAAACAAACTTTTGGTACTCCTATGGGTGCTTCAATTTCTCCAATTTTAGCGAATTATGTCATGGACGACCTGCTGGACACTGTCATTCCCACTCTCTCTTTTAACTTACATTTCATTAAAAAATATGTTGATGACATAATCCTAGCACTTCCTAGAGATAAGGTCACAGAGATAATGGTCGCCATGAACAGTTTTGATCAACATATACAATTCACAATGGAGAATGAGGATGAGGGTAATTCTGTCCCGTTCCTGGATACGAAATTCATCAGGAACTCAAACAACTCCGTCTCAATTGATTGGTACCGTAAACCTTGTAGCTCAGGAAGATTCATTAACTATCTGTCTTACCATAAACAATCAATGAAAATTAATTTGGTCAAACAAATGAAGAATAGAGTTCAAAGAATCTCAGACACAACTTTTCACAACAAGAATTTCAACATTCTGTTCCAGATTTTCAAGGACAACTCTTACCCTACTCCACTCTTAAAAAAGATTCTGTTCAGCACATCAAGGTCCACAGAAGTGTTACAATCACACACTAGCCATAACAACCTAGTCAATCCCCAAATGAATAACCCTGCAACGGCAGCTGATTCACCTCTGGGGTTGGCCCCTGCTGAGGCCACTGTTCCTTTTGTTTTGTACACATCACTACCATATATTAGAGACATTACACCCAAGCTGACTAGTTTTTTCAGTAAAGCTTTCACAAACATTAAAATTGCCAATAGGTCAGTTTTACCCATAAAGTCCATTCACTCTAACCTAAAGGACAAAGTTCCGATTCTCGCAAAATCAGACGTGGTGTATTGCATTCCATGTTCTTCTTGCGACAAAACTTACATTGGCCAGACAACTAGGCAACTGAAAGACAGGATTGTTTCCCATAAAAGCGATAGCAGACTCCACCCTGAAAGATGCGCTTTGGCTGATCATGTACATTCACTCCAGCACCAAATGGACTATGACTCTGTGAGAGTTTTAGCCAGTGAATCCCACTACTCAAAGAGACTCTTCAAAGAGATGGCTTTCATTTCTCAGAGTGATAATTGTATGAACAAAAAATCTGATATTAACCACCTCAGTGAGATTTATTCCTATCTGTTACACCTAGACAAAGGGCCTAACCTCAATTTAAATGAAAATTCTCTTTAATGTGTTACTATGATTTATTTGCTTATTGGTTTTTAGTATTATGTCAAATGATTCAATTAATCCTATTCTGTTGCTCCTGGCGTCTTGCTGTGTTGAGTGGGTCTGCTAGTGACGTCACATCGAATGTGGATCAGTTCATTCAATGGAACATAGCGTTGTATACCTAACCTAACTTTACAATGACATATGTCTTAAGTCATTAATTCAACAGGTGATCTTGACGGCCAGCTGGTTCTGGTTGACATTTAAATTTAAAAGAAAATTATTTTTTAATATAATAATTCCAAATTACACATTTGATGGATGATCCTCAAACCCAGGGTGATATATTGTAAAAGTCTCTCTCTGTAACTATTTAATATTTTAATATGTTGTATTGTCCCATTTACACAATCTTTCATCCTTTCTCAATAATTTTTAACAAGCTTATTATGTATTAATGACTAATAATTAAGTTCTCACTGTCCTCGATGCTGATGGAACAGATCAATTACACAACATTTATCTTTAATAATCTCACCAAAGATGTAAGTTACATTATAGTATTGTCTTATTGTCTTTAACTTGTATATTGATCCATAGTTCCCTGAAGATGATAATAAACATTATCGAAAGCTCGGATAAACTTTAAAGAGTACACTTTATTTTTGCTGCATTCCCCAAATCGATTCCCAAAATTATATATATATATATATATATATAGTACAACGGTCGAAATTTGATCGTGGTTTGGTTTTCTTTGCTTTTCCTAGCCATACTGATGAGACCTGATAGGTCGAAACGCGTCTATGGATGGAAAAGCATAGAAAATCAAACCAAATATTTTCTTATATATATATATATATATATATATATATATATATATATATATATATATATATATATATATATATATATATATATATATATATATATATAATTAAATATGAAAGTTGTATGGTTTTATCGGGGGTAATACCACGAGTGCTTAAAAATTACCGAAAATTTTCATGAAAGCTTGTTGTTTTAATTCGTTCGAAGAACGAGTGGAATTTGTACAACAAGCTTGAATGAAAATTATCAATAGTAATATAACTAGTGCAATGGAAATTATTGATAATTTTTGGGAAATTTGCCCGAATGCATTTTTAGTTGAAAAAGAGCACGAGTGCACGAAGTGCACGAGTGCCTTTTTCAGTTAAAAACGCAATAGTGCAAATTTGTCGAAAATTATAAATATATTTCCATTGCACGAGTTGTATTTAATGAGAGAATTTTTTGTCAAAAAATGTCAAAACACCAGTTTTCGCACCAGTTAGTATGCAATTATCTGATAATTTGCACTAGTGCAAATTATCGCGTAATTACAATCTGATTGGTTCAAATCAACAATCAAAACATGTCAATTTATTGTTGGAATACCAGTTTTGACAGATGTATGAAATTCTCTAGTTAATTTTTAAGCACGAATGGTATTTATGGAGAATATTTCACGAATTTTATAAAAATTATGGTTTTATGGAATAAAATTAAATTTAAATTTGTTAAAGTCGTTAAAATACTTTTCCATGAACAATTTTGCGGTAACATTCCAGAGAACTTTCACTGTAATGCTCTTTATATTCCTCTCCGTTCCTTTTTCTCATATTAAAGGCCCAGCTTTTCAGGATAGATGCAACGGATATTGGAGTATCTTGATCAAAAGTGTACTTTTTTTCGCCGCAAAATGACATTAACTGACTTTAAATACTGTTTTTAGATTTCACTGTGTTTTTTTGGTTCCACTTTCACTATACTTTTGTCGATTTCCTCATCTTTCACTTCACCAATCCGATTCATTTTGATTTTTAATGGCTTTTGCTTTCGACAAATACACCAAATACTTGTGTTTCTATGGTAACTATTGATTTCCGTTTCTAATTTACAATACCAACATTAATTTTTCTGTATCGTCAAAATGTTAAATTGACTTGTATAGGTGATAATTTCACGTTGCCTAGACAACGTTGAATTTCCGCTGTAATTTTTCGATTTGTCACTTCTCTTATGGGAAAATTTATACATGAGTGAAATATTCGATAGTATATTTTGGCGCCTGTAAAACAAAAAAAATTCGAATCGCAAAATTGTGATAAAAGACCAAATCATTTTTTTTTCAGTGGAGCACCCTGTATATTTTTAGGTCTAATGAAAGTCCTTTTTCCCCTGTTTCCAAATATACTGTTGATATTTTTGGTTCAGCTGTTTTTGCTTTATTTAAGTTCAAAATCGCATTAAGTAAGCCTCACCATTGATATAAGGAACTGGGAACAGACCTAATTTAGGGTATTGTAATAGTAATTCACATTACAAGTGCGTTTATGGACATGATTACAATAACGAGTGTGAAAGATTAGAACGACGAGGTCATAGCGTGTGATGTACAACGTTTTATCTATAAAGCGAAAAATTAGAATGATTTTTCAATTATTTTCGTTTATTAGTATTTGTCTACCTTCATTTTACCTTTACAGGTTTAACGTTGACATTTGTCAAATCACCAAAAATAGTTGTGTTATGGATTCATAATCTAGTCTTTAACACCACTAGTTGTATTATGAATTCATAACCTAGCCCATAACACCACTAGTTGTGTTATGAGTCTCATGACATAACTCATATACTAGAAAAATGGTTATGTAAAAACGTCATAACCAAACGCTTGTATATAAATGCATTTTTAAACTTAAATAGCGTAAAAACGGCCGACCCAAATATCAACATATATGGTATATTTGAAAACAGGAGGAAAAGAACTTTCATTAAAACTAAAAATATACAGGGTGTTCCATTTAAAAAAAACATGATTTGGTCGTTTATTATAATTTCTAGAAGCGTCAAAATATTCTACCAATAAAACCATACAACTTTCATACTTAAAGTTTTTCTCCACCTCGTATAGTACCCAAAAGCTATAGGTAGGGGTCAAAATATGAGGAAACACCCTGTACATTAGATGTGGAATTAAAAGTACTTCAAAACAATTTTTTTTTTTGCATAAAACATTACACAGGGTGTTTGAAGTTAAGTCGGCACTATTGCTAACTCGCTTATTATAAGAGTTACAAAATCGATTAAATTGGCAAACTAGTAGCATTTCTTCCGCTAAATAAAATGGTGGAAACCAAAAAACAATTTTGCAAATATTTACTTTTTTCAATGGAGCAAATTGCAAATGTTTTTCTCACCAAAAAGTTTCTCTAAAATCAAAAATAACTGAATTATTCCAAATTCTACATTTTTTCAAGTTGGCCCTGTACTGTTATCTTGAAGAGTACTGTTCATCTCACATTCAATATACAAGATGTGCAATTTAAAAAAATGAAGAACAACGACAATTTTCAAACTTTAGCAACACCGCAACACAAACTGAATGAAATTATTTTTGACAATTAGTTGACAAAGTAGACGATATACGATATATGTTTCCCTATGACCAAAGGCCAAAGTCCAAGTTTAAAATATTGATTTTTAATGTTTCTACAATAATATAAAAATTGCTATTCCCCGAAGATAACTGTGAATAAAGTCGAAGCCGTGCATAACAACCCTATCAAACTATGTATATTTATATTTGTTTTCAAAACACTATCAAAAAATAGAAAAATATACAGGGTGTTCTATTAAAAAAAATTAAATCTGATATTTTAACCTTTTTCGACAATCCCTGTATATGCGCAAATACAAAAAAACAAATAAATTATTTAAACCCTACAACTTTTGTATTTAACTTTTTGTCATAAAATATCTAGATTTCCATATGCCGAGATAGGACAAAATAAACGGTCCACCCTGTACATGGAGATGATGAGTATTGTACATAAGACAGATGCTCACCATAAGGCTGCCCAAATTGAATCTCCATTTTTTAAAAAACTCGAGCTTGAATGAGCTAATGATCCTATTTGCATTCTCGAGTCATGTAATCATAGAATTTCTTCATTCATGGCCTTTTCCTGAAGGCTGGATCACACTTTGATTAGTAGCAAGTGCAGGTGTGTACTGCTAGTGTTCAGTTTTCGAATTGTAAATGGATTTGTCAAGTGATTAGTGTTAAGTGATTAGTGCAAGCGACAAGTGGTGAATCAAATCGTGTCCAAATTTTTCTCGACATTATTAATATTTAATATTTGATACTAAATATTTGCAGTTAACAAAATGTAAACTACGACTAATTTGTTGAATATTTGATCTCAGCCACACTCTAAAAACCATGTAAATGATTATCGTGTTTTCGATTGACCTTCTGACAAACCAAAACACCAGTTTAGTTAAAATTCCTCTGCCTCTATAATTACCCCAACACAAAAAATTAAATCGCATAATGGCTTATTTGAAATATGTGACTGTTCGGGGATTAATAGTCCCCCAAGCATCCTTGCCGTATTAAAAATTACTTTCGCATTCGCCTCGTTCATAACAAAATGCTAATGGAACGAACGGAGGTGATTATTGGAAATAGCGGCGACTACAATTTATCCCCTTTTGGGGAGTGATTGAGCAGTCCCGAGACAGTTCAAACTTTATTTAAAAAACTAATTTTTTACTTTTTTTATTTTGAAGTATAAAAATTACTCAATAGATATTGAAATTGCTCGTATGAAGAATTCATTAATCTAATTTGAAATGATTCCAACCGAAGAAGGAAATTATTTAACTTAACAGATTTTTTTTTAAAGAAAAACGTTTATTTTTTAATTGAATCCATCTCAATTATCACGGATTTATTACGGGCGCTTACTAATCTAGCAAAGTTTCTGTATCAATTATCCAGCCAACCAATCAGTTGCCACGACAATTTCAGCACATGTGTAGAAAGTAAGAAGAAAGTAAAATGAATGACATCAAAGTGAATCAGTTTGGGGTTGTGAAAAAAAATATAATTTCACTCTCGTGTGAAATTCGTTTCTTTTTCGAGTTGGATATTACTATTGTTACGGTTGAAATTTGAACGGAGAGCTGTTTTTTACTACTTGTTATGTGACATAACTTTTTTTACGATTGTCATTTTATTATTTGAAAGCTATTATCATTTACATGGTATACTTATCAATAGAATGAAGTGAAACACGATTTAATTATTCGATATTAATTGTCAATTACCTGTTTCAATTTTCAACATTAAGCTATTCATTTTTAATGTTCAAAGCGATTTCTTCAATGCTAAATTATTCTAGTTTCCTTATTCTTTCCATCAGAAAATAAATTCCATTAATCCACTTCACCAGGCCCGCCTCGGAGTTCAATAATATAATCATTTGGCAAAAAGCCACACACACCTGTTGGTGAATGAAATTTACGTGCTACCTGAATCCGCTTTGCTCATTAGCTGTCGTGCAGGTAAAAAACAAACCGACAATTTGGTAAACGATAATACCTTGTTTAGGTTTCCATTAATTTCATGGAATTAATTTTTTTATCAGATGGTAACTGGTGTAAGAATAAATTTGATACTAAGTTTTCCCAATTTTTATAAATATTTCTTAGGTGTTTAATACCTATTGTACATGACTCTGAAGTTCTTTTCTTTGCTATTCCCTACTATTAACTGGCCGGGATTAGAAAAATCCCCTCTTTATATAATTTAATGTAACTCATTCTTTATGCAAACAGTTACATCACATACATTTCTATTATCAAAGAATCAAGAGTGAAAAGTAAATCAAACTTCTCCAAAACTAAAACTTAACAGACTGCTGAAAGATGTGGAAACACAATAAACTTTTCCTGTTCGAATTTCAAAACTTTAAAAAGGTTTAGTAATAAAAGTTGAAAGCTGGGTTTTAAAAATATGCTTACATAAAATGTTTCATTATTATGTACATGTTTTTGAGTGTTTGCTTTGAAACAACATAATTTTGAAAAGTTCTCTCAATATTCATATTTCGTAAAAATCCAGAATTTTCAAGTTAAAAAAAAAAAATGCAACTACGCAGAAGTGAAATGGTGCTCTTTTAATTATTAAGAGGGTAAAGTAAACTAACATTTTCCGAAATCCCTCATTAAATTTGGGTTTGTTTCTTTTTAATGATTTCAATTAACCTTTCTTTCGAAATTTTTTAGCTCGTTTGGGTGTAGCGCCTGGTTTAAAGCCATTCACATTAATAAAACACCCCAATTTACATTTTCTTTTTCATCTGGGAAACCTTTTTTTCTCGGAACGATTTAAAGGAAAAAGGTACCTAGCTATAGAATTTGATTCTGGTCTTTGAATCGGTTTAAGAAACTAATTTCAATGGCAGGTAAGAAGACTATTATATCTAAATTTAAAGTAGTTTTACTAAAAAATATCAGCTGTAATGGATTTTAGTGTAACTCAATTCAATTTACCGCAATTCAGCACAACGAATAACCATTGTGATTAAGGGGCAGAGTTTCCTGATAAAATAATGTTTTTGTTTTTCATGTAAAATCTCCAACTAGAGTTTCATCATATTAAATATTCAAATTATTTTTATTTTAAATTCCTCTTATGTAGCGATATATTTAGGCCCTATTTAATTATGGAACTTATTTTTCGATAAACAACAATTTTGTTCATTGGAGATCCATAATGCATCATGAAGCAAGTTTTTGTTCGAACTGGTTTAATCGATATTTAATTTTGCCCAAAATAATTCCGAATGCATAAATCATTAAACCATCTATTCCACTCAAACCACTTCACACAAAGCTCGAAGTCGAGGGTTTCGAAGCTCTTATGCCACAGAAAAGAAAACTTTTTTAAAATTTATTTTAAAAGGGCCATTCACTTTAGGGTTCAGGTGCAAATTAAAATTCAATTCCTTACTTTCCTGAGAGTCTTTTAAAAAAAAATGCAATATCCTTAATTGCCAAAATAAAAAACGAAATGGATAATACACGAAAAAAATGGAATTAAATGAGTGGATTCCTCCGCCAGCGTATACTCAGACGCACTAAACATTCATACAAACTCAGGGATGATTGCAGCATCCTGTATGTCGAAATAATCGCTATTGAAAAAACAGCAAATCCATGGGCAATGTCATCATAAGTCAATTGTTTATATTTTCGGAGTTATCGCAGAATTTAAATTTAGAAAAATGTTAACAAAGTGACAACATTATACAGATATTATCTCTGCCCAGAATATAAATGGAAATAAAACTGGTAAATTAAAAAAAAAAAGGTTCGCAAGGGAGTTTATTTATTTATTTCCTACTGAACTATTATAACCATACCATAATACCTTGGTTACGATAATCATAAACAGGGTCTTAACTCCCAAGGGAGTTAAGGATTTCATAACTCCCTCGCGGGAGTTAAGGATATCATAACTACCAAGGGAGTTAAGGATTTCCATAACTCCCGCTTTTACCTTTAATAGGTGAAACGTTGATAAAAAAATTGAAATTTTGGTTTATGGTTTATTAATAAAATGGACAAAATACAGTAAATTCAGTAAGCAATAAAATTATCTATATACCACGGGAATTATCAGGTGTTAATACCCAGAGGCAATTGGTGTCCCTCGGGCCAACTTTGCCCTGGGGTATTAACACCCTCATAATTCCCTTGATACATAAATAACTATTATTTACAATCACATACGTAATGTTGACATTTCTGACTTTTCAAAAGTTTGAAAATGACACTTTTTTGAATTTTACTTTCCTCCCGGGTAGAAAGTGGTTCCGGGTGGAAAGTGCTCACTTTCCACCCGGGTGGAAATTAGGCCCTCATTTCTTAAAATGTAAAAAACAAGTCCTGCATGTCAAACTTTTTTTTAGATGTCAGAATTTGTCAACAAAAGTTTTTAATTTTTATTTAGCAATTTGTCAAAAATTGTGATTGTTGTAAATAAAATGGTATACAAACCTTGGTAGGAAGCTTCATTCCTGTCTTCAGATTATAGTTAATTCTCGACAGTAATGAAACACTTCCCACCTCGGTATGTAATATTCTATTTCTCCTGTTCACGTTTAGGTTTTTAATTCGCTTTGAAATAATGTGAATAATAGTTTGCATTCACTTTTCTAGCAAAAAATTTGAAAAATGCGCAGTTTTTTAAGTTGTGAGTTGCACTAATCAATAAAGAGAAAAATTAAATAATACATACTCAGCTACTTGCCAAATTCTTATTATGAAAATACTAATGATTGTTAAAAGGTTCTCAAAACACTAAAATCAACGCAAAGATTTTGCACACTCACACTTCTCGTAGCACACAATATTTGTATGAAATATTAGTTTTGTTTAATCACTAAACAATATAGAGAAGGTTTATAAATAATTACGAGGCACATTATACGTAAATAGGTGTTCTTTAATAGTCAAATAGACAAGAGCAGTTATCAGAGATACATGCAGGTATAACATCACGGTTAAGACTGAGGTTACAGTGTTGTCAATTCAACTTATACAAAAGTACCTAGCTACATATAAATCATATATTACACGCCCCACCCAAAGAATTTAAAAAAATAAATAAACAAATTTAATGTCTTTTAAAATCTGTTCGGAGGGCGACTGACTCTACCACTTCTTGTCACATAACCATTGTCAACAATTGGAACATCATCTCTTCTCTCTGGATCTTCGGTTTTAATTGACAACCTAGCTCGTTTATCAACATCTGGGCTGACTGTTTGTTGTCTAAGTCTCAAGTGACTTCTATTCCGTCGATATTCGCCTTCATTGACCCGAACTACATAATCGTTATAGTCATTTTTCTCTACTACAACTCCAGGGTTCCACCTTCTTATCCCCTCTTGTAGAAGAATCGGGTCACCCACGTTCAATTCTGACAACTTTTTTGTAGATTTGTCATGATAGCGTCTTTGTTTCTCTTGATTCAGAAGCATATCTGCACGAGCGTCTTTAATTGAAAACTTAGGTGTCAAAATTTCAGTTTTTACAGGTAAGTTCGTTCTAAACTTTCTGCCCATTAAAAGAGTGCATGGGGCTGGTAAATTTTGCTTTGGTGTCGAATTATAATCCATAATTGCTAAAAATGGATCTTTTTCTGTCTGAATAGCTTTATAAAATAGGCCTTTGACAGTATGTATAGATCGCTCTACCATACCATTGCTTTTTGGGTACTTAGGGCTTGATGTACTCAATTGATTGTCATATGTTTTAGCAAATGTCAAATATTCTGTGGAGCTGAAGGGAGGTCCATTGTCGGAAAAAAGTTCCATAGGAAGTCCATTTATCGCAAACACATTTTTTAAGCATGTAATGACATTTTGCGCGGTTTTACTTGTAAGTTTATTAACAACCACGAATTTAGAAAAATAATCAACTAGTAGCAAGAAATCTTGCGACGCTATTGCCATAAAATCTATGGCGATTTTTTGCCACGGTAATTCAGGCACATCGTGAGAATTTAAAGGTTCGCGCACATTGGTTTTTGCATATTTCTGACAGTACAAGTTTTTCAACATCGCGCATAAGCCCAGGATAATAAATCGCTTCTTGAGCCTTTTTTTTACAAGATACGACTCCTTGGTGTGATTGGTGAATTATTTTCAAAAACTCACTTTTTAAAGATTCAGGTATAATCAATGTTTTTTGATAAAATAAAACATTATCGTGTAAAAATATAGAGTATCTAATGGGCCAATAAGGTTTCACATCAGCTGGTACTGAAGATTTATGCGTAGGCCACCCATTTAAAACATAGTACTTAATTTTTTGTAGCACATGATCAAAATCAATTTCTTTTTGCAATCGTTCCTGATTTTCTTTGCTTGTTGAAATCACAGAATAAACTTTTAAGTTATTTTCCAAATAACTTGTGTCAATAAGGTCGCTCATAGGGTCTCGACTTAACGTATCAGGAATTTTTAATTTTTTCCCAGGGACATACGTCAAGTTAAAATGATATCTCATTAAACGCATAGCAAGTCTTTGTATTCTTGGTGACATCTCATCGAGTGGTTTTTTTAAAAGACCAATTAATGGACGATGGTCAGTCTCAGCTTCAAAAATAGTACCCTAAAGATAAAAGGAAAATTTTTCACATCCAAATACCAATCCAAGTAATTCTTTTTCTATATGGTTGTAACGCCCCTGTGTTGGTGTTAAAGAAACTGAAGCAAACTCTACAGGCCATCCTTCTTGCGAGATTGTTGCACCAAGGCCATAAGGGCTAGCCTCTACTGATAGTACTGTTTTCTTTTTTGGATCAAAATAATGTAAGGTAGTTGCTGAAGAAACCAGTGACTTAATTTTATCAAAGCAAACTTGGTCTGTTGACGTCCATTCCCACACGTTTTTTTCACTAAGCAGTCGTCTTAAAGTACTTGTTTGGTTTGATAAATTCGGAATGAATTTGGCTAAGTAAACAACCATTCCTAAAAAACGTTGTAAATCTTTTTTGTTCTGTGGGAGGGACATGTCAGAAATTGCTTTAGTTTTGTCAAAATCTGGGGTAATTCCTACATCACTAATTTGGTGTCCCAAAAAGTTTATTTTTTGAAGACAAAATTTTGATTTTTCAAAATTTAGAGTAAGGCCGCTTTTTTCAATTTTGTCCAACACAGTTATCAAATTTTTGTTATGCTCTGTCACTGAACCGCCATATACCAATATGTCATCGAAATATGTTATTTGGCCCCGTACATTGTCCAAAAGTTCATGCATATACCGCTGAAAAAATTCCGGCGCACACGTAAGACCATAGGGTAGTCTTAAATAACGGAATCGTCCAAAGGGCGTTGTGAACGTGCACAATAGAGAGCTTTCGTAGTCCAACGATAACTGTAAAAATGCAGACGACGCATCCAGTAACGAAAAATATTTCGCGCCAGCTAGTTGTGTAAACAAAGTGTTCTGGCTTGGAATAGGGTATCTTGAACGTTTTACGTATTTATTCAAAAATACCGGATCCATACAAATACGGATATCCGTACCCTTATTTTTCGGAACGACAACAATTGGATTTTGCCATTCTGTTGGCTCAGTAACCGGAATAATTAAATTATTTTGTACCATATCATTAAGTTTTTCTTTAACCTTGTCTCTAAGTGCTAGGAGTATTTTTCTCGTACCGCTTATAGACGGGACCGCACCTTCAGCTAACGTTATCGTAAAGCATTTGTTAACCTTACACTGATAGAAAGATTTATTAGTTATTAATGAACTTGCATAACTATTAAGCCATGGCTGATTGAAATATGGCGCAATAAACGTATACTTATAATAAACACACTATTGATTAAAACCAAATTTATTAACTATAAAGCTTTTCTTTGATTATTAATTAGCTAACCTGAGTTTTCTCTGAAACCAATTGAGGTTAATAATAAATATATATTTTTTTGTTTGAAAATATTATTTGTTTAGAATAAACATGGATGGGGTAATTATAAATCTGCTATTGTATAAATATTAATATATAAATTATTATTTATCACTCATCGTTTACTTAAAATTATTCCTAAAATATTATTGGACACTTTCAAATGTATTTATAATTATGCAACATCGCATTTAGGGGATTCATCATAGCTTATTTAATAATATTTGTCACTTATCTGTTATAAAATGTGGATTTAAAATAAATATTTAAATATTTAATATAATAATGTTAGTGTGTTATAGGTATTTTCTGTTGTGTACATATAAATATATAAATTAGTATGGTTTATTTGGAATTATTCTTGAAATATTTTTAAACACATTCAAATTTATTTATAATTATACAATATTGCATTTAGAAAATTCTGCATAGCATATTTAGTAATATTTCTTACTTCTCTGTGATAAAATGTGGATTTAAAATAAATATTTACATATTTAATATGAATAATTGCTGTACTATATGTATTTGTAATTAAACCCTTATTTTTTAGTAAAAAAATACGAGATAAATAATTTTAGTTTTTCCTATTAAACAATAAATAAGGACACGTTTACCTTATTTACTGTTTTATAGAAAAAACTAAAAGTATCTATCTTTGGTATTTTTTTTACTAAAAAATAAAGGTTTGATAACAAATACCTGCACCAAATATTTATTTTACATCGAAATAATAAATATTATTAAATATTCAGCGAATGTAGAATCCTCCGAAATGAAATTAATTATATTAAATGGGTAATAGGAAAACAAGTAAAAACTACATAATTTTTAGATGAAGCAAAAAACATTTATTTACTTAACAACAGTTAATTCGAGATAATATAAATGCTAAATCTTGTACTCTAAGTATCAGGTACCTAATCCAAACTTAGATTAAGGTATATAGTTACTTAATCCGGAAGGAATGTTTATATATTTTGCAAATAACAAAAAAAATATCATTTGTATCTTGTATGTACATTTAACAAAAGCAAAATTTTTAAACTTTTTTGGTTTAATACAGCCAATTTATCCACTTGAATAAAATTTGAAATAATAGAAAATTTCTTATATACTTACTGTAGGTAAAATATTTTAACCAATTGCCATGCTGATTTATAATCAATTATCTATTTTTTATATGCTTTAATGTGCATACATTGTTGTAAAGTAAACATCAAATTGCTATGTCGGCAATAAATGTTTATTTAAGCCGATGCCGTTTCAGAAGGAACGTTCATTTGTTTTCTGGCTTTAGCCTGTAGCAATTTGATCCGCATATTTTCTTTTGTCACCTCTGTATTTTAATCAATAAAATAAATGTTTTTTAAAATACAAGTTTCTGAATCGAAAATATAATTGGCGCAGTCGTTCGGATGCTTAGAGTGCTTAAGTTTCGGGAGTTGATACAGTCGTAATCCGTCGCGAAAATTTCAAAAGACTGAAGGAAGTTCGAAAAAGTGAATTCTTCGGAAAAGTGAAATTTGGATTATCAGTGCTGCTATTAAACGTTCCAGATACTGTCCACTTCGAATTGGTTAACTGAGTATAAGGAATAACAAGAAACAACGTGTGAAGAAAGACTACTGTTATTAGCTTTGCCTAGTAAGTACAACCTTTCTCTTTATACATTTTGTAATTGGTGTTCCATAGTTAAGATTTTTGGATTTTTGATCTTTTGTAATTTCTAATTTTTGATTTACTGAGAAGACTTAAATTCAGATTTTTGTTCTTTTGCAATTCCAAAACGGTTTGCTGAAAAGACTGAAATCAAAAAATAAAGAGTAATAAAGAATTTACAAACCCACAACAACAAATAGTTTTTAGAAAAAGCAACGCATAAGACTGATAAATTAATTATAATTTTAATTTTAATAAAACTTTTTAATTTTGAATTTTTTTAAATTTTTAAAATAATTTCTTTTAAAAATTCAAAGAAATATATATGTCAGATTCTGCAGAAGAAATCGAGAATCTTTTGACTCAATTTAATTTAACTCATCTTTACAATCCTAATTCAAGAAGTAACAACCAAAATCAAAGATCAACCGTTACAATGAGTGAAAATTTAAAATCAATTGTACAACTTATAAAACCTTTCAGTGGCGAAAGTCAATATTTAGAATATTTCATAAGAAACATCAAATTTTCAAATTTTATCAAACTTACTATACTGGTGAAAATGCTCAAAAGGAGTATGTGGTTACCGCCATAAAATCAAAATTAATAAATGACGCAGGAAATTTTCTTATGGCACGTCCTGATTTACAAACATGGACCGATATAAGAGAAACGTTGAGAATAAAGTATGGTGATCAATATTCTAGACAGAATTTGGTAAGAGAGCTTATGTATACCACAAAAACTAATAAAGAAACTATTATTGAGTATTTGGATAAACTAAAAGGTTTAGTTCAAAGAATTACATCTAAAATCATGTGCGACCCGAATTTAACGGTAGTTGCAAATGTCTTAATCGAACAAAACGAAATTATTGCTATTCAAAATCTAGTCACTAATTCGCCAACCGAATTAAGAACAATTTTAATGGTTCAAAATCCACAAACGTTGGATGCAGCTAACAAATTTGTGTTAAATTATCAACTAGCTGAAAACCACATGAAATTTAGTAGAGGACTTACTCATTCTACTAATCAAAATCAAAATCAAAATTTTTCAAATTTCAAAAATAAAAACACACAATTTCGTTCACAACAAACCTATACTCAACAAAAACCTCAATATACACAAAAAACATCGTATGTACCACAGAAACCACAGTTTCCATCCCAACCTATTAATATACAACCTAAAAAGGACTATGTACCAACAAAATTTCCTACTAGTTCAGGAACTTTTGGCAAAAACTACAATAATGCCTTTCGAAAAAACACTAATCAACAATTTTCGAAACCCACACCTATGTCCGGTGTTTCAGTGCAACCAAGAGCACAAAATCAACATTAATACCCTTCTAAATATACAATCGAAGAAATTAATAATATCTTTGAAATCGAATTGCCTGAACCTGATGAAAATTTCGAAAATGACGAATGTTCTGAAAATCAAAACTATTATGAAGAGACAAATTTTGAAGAAAATCAAGTCGCAACTGAAGACGAAAATTTTCAGTTACAAGCCTTGGATGCAATGAGTCAGCATTAACTTTAAATGCTTATCAAATCAACCAACTGCCTTTTATTCAAATAGACTATCCACCGTGTAAATTATTAATTGACACAGGAAGTCATGCCTCTTTAATAAGACCCTCAATAGCAGAAGAATATTTTTCAAATCCTATAATTAATTCAAGGAATAAATTAACCACTTGCATGGGTACAAGAAAAACATATGGAAAAATCAATATCCCAATTTTACAAGAATATAATATTCAAAACAACATTGAAATGATAATGTATAATTTCCATGACTATTTTGATGGAATTATTGGAATCAAAGCATTACAAGATAATAATTTAAATATAGATTTTTCTAATATGCTTCTTTCTAATAATAAAACAACAATTCCGTTTCAATATAGAACAGATTTCGAAAATCAAAATTTTGAGATTCCAAGCAACTCAATTCAAGTATGTTATTTCAATACAAATATAGCTGATGGCATTGAAATACTTACACCACCGATAAAAAATGCAACGTATTATATACCATCGACAATAGCCACAGTCATAAACGAGACCGTAGCTCTAGAAGTACATAATTTAACGAATAAGCCTATTATTGTCCCATATAACATAAACAACTTAGCGGAAATAAGTTTACCGTACGCTGACGAACAGTTTGAGATATTTAATATAGAGCAAATTACTTTATTAGAAAATGCTGAATATGCAAATGACCCCATTAAGTCGTTGCGTATTAATCATTTAAACTCAGAGGAATTTGATGCTTTAAAACACGTAATTAAATCTTTTCCTAAAATTTTCCACAAGCCAAATGAAAAATTGACATTCACCAATCAAGTCAAACATGAGATTAAAACAACGGATGAAATACCAGTGCACACGAAAACGTATAGATACCCACATGTGCATAAACAAGAAGTAAATTCTCAAATAAAGAAAATGTTAGAAGATAACATAATCAGACCATCCTGTAGCCCTTGGTCATCCCCTGTGTGGATAGTACCTAAGAAAGAAGATGCCGCAGGCATACAAAAATGGAGAATGGTCGTTGATTATCGAAAGATAAACGAAAAAACTATTGATGATAGATATCCATTACCTAATATTACGGATATATTAGACCGACTTGGTCGTAGTAATTATTTTACGACACTAGATCTAGCCTCTGGCGTTCATCATGTCGAGATGCATGAAAATTCGATACCCAAAACAGCATTTAATGTTGAAAATGGTCATTACGAATTTAACAGAATGCCCTTTGGTTTGAAAAACGCCCCCGCGACATTCCAGAGAGTGATGGATAATGTATTACTAGGATTACAGAATAGAATATGTCTAGTATACATGGATGACATAATAATTTTTTCCACTTCACTTCATGAACACGTAAAAAATTTAAAGAAAGTATTTGAAAGACTCGAGAAGTTTAATTTAAAAATACAATTAGACAAATCAGAATTCTTACAAAAGACAGTCGAATTCTTAGGACATGTAATTACACCAAATGGAATAAAACCGAATCCAAAGAAGATAATGGCAATAAAAAAATTCCCAATACCAAAGACGGTGAAAGAAATAAAATCATTTCTAGGATTAGTAGGTTATTACCGAAAATTCATAAAGAATTTTGCCAAATTGACCAAACCAATGACATCTTGTTTGAAAAAAGACAAAAAAATAATACACAATGCAGAATTTCTTAATAGCTTTGAAACTTGTAAAAATGTATTAATAAATGACCCAATATTACAACATCCTGACTTTAAGAAAACTTTCTTATTGACAACCGATGCATCAAACTATGCAATTGGAGCCGTTTTATCTCAAGGTCCTGTCGGAGCTGATCTTCCCATTGCATACGCATCAAGAACTTTAAACCCAGCTGAATGTAATTATTCGACGATTGAAAAAGAGCTTTTAGCAATCGTATGGGCAACAAAATATTTTCGACCTTATCTTTTTGGTAGAAAATTCACAATCTTGTCAGATCACAAACCTCTACAATGGCTATTTAATGTTAAAGAACCAAGTTCTAAATTAGTCAGATGGCGACTAAAACTATCTGAATTTGATTATGAAATCAAATACAAAAAAGGAACATTAAACATGAATGCAGACGCACTATCAAGAATTCCTGCAATACAACTTCATGCCATTCAAAAATCAGATCCAGATGCCAGATTAACATCTTCAGATGAAGAATTTCATAAAAAATTAGGATTAATGCTGAAAGATACACCATTATGTAATGATGAAATCATAGCAAAATACTTTACAGATTCTAAAGTATATCTTCCTAAACAAAGCGAGATAGCTAAAGAAAAAGAGATAACAATGTCTGAATCATCTCAATCAACAAAGACAGCATCAGAAAAAGAACCTGAAGAAGAACCTAAAAAAGTAAAACACAAAATAAAGATATTATCACAACTAATAATACCTCCAAGAAAAGAGAAAAAAGAAATTCCCATAGAAATCGGAAAATCTTCGAAAACTCAAAAAAGTAATAGACAAATAACACCAACTAATCGTTCTTCAACAATTTCAGCCTTGTCTGAAAATGACCAAACAATACATAAGTCTATGGAAAATCCAATATTAGGAGCTCCATATACTAAGAAACATGTAAATGGATTTGGAAATCAAATTGTATTTCGATATTCCAATAATAACACAATTAGAAAAGAGATAATCGAACTATTTGGTAATAAAAAGAGACTAATATTCTTCTTACCAAATAATCCAACAACATCACAAATTACTAATTTAGTAAAGGAATACATGCCACCTGGTATTTATTGTCTTCATTTCCTAAATAAATCTTTAGAACCTATTGTGATACGAGCATTGCAAGAATCGTTTAATTCGAATTCATTTACTTTGTACATCTCGAACTCTTTATTAGAAGACATCACAGAAGTTGATCTTCAACAAGAGAAAATTCAGCAATATCATGAGACTAAAACCTCTCATAGAGGAATCATTTAAAATATTGCAGCCTTAAAGAAAAGATTCTATTGGCCCAATATCGAGAAAGACGTACAGAATTATGTCAAAGTATGCGAGATATGCAATAAAACCAAGTATGAACGTCAACCATACAAAATCATATTCAAACCAACACCCATTGGTATGAAACCTTTTGAACATATTTATATTGACACGTATATAATCAATAACCAGAAATTTCTGACCATTATTGATAGCTTTTCAAAATTTGGTCAAGCCTCTCCTGTAAATACGAAAACAGCTGTTGAGATATCATCACAGTTATTGAAATATTTAAGTGATCATGGAATACCTCAAAAAATCACATCAGATAATGTAGCAGAGTTCAAAAATGCTATAATGACAGATCTTTGTACATTATACAAAATTGAGTTTCATTACACAACTCCAAGAAGCCCGAACTCGAATAGTCCAATCGAACGATTCCATTCGACACTACGTGAAAGTATAACGAGTTTAAAACTCCAAAATCCAAATAAGAGATTTATTGATCTAATGACAATCGCTATATTGAATTATAACAACAGTACTCATAGTACAATGAATCACACCCCTTTTCAAGTGATTAGAGGAGATTTGAATTATGCCATACCAATCGAACAAACGGAAAATAAACTAACAACTGACTATATAACAAGTTTGGCAGAATCTCTTGCAAATTTGAATAAAGAAATTCAAGAAAAATTATTAGCGAAACAAAGAAAGTCTTTAGAATCACGTAATAAAAATCGTGAACCTGAACCAGAATTACAAGATCCAATCTTTGTAAAACAATTTAATAGATACAAGATAAGTCCGCGTTATGATGAAAACACAGAATCGCTTTGCTAAACAAAATGTTAAACGACAATAATTTATTTCAGGTACTCCGAGATGAATCCTTTAGTATTCCTAACTCTCGTTGGAGTCACCCAAGCGTACACATTGATGACGGTAGAAAATCCTATTTTATCAATTTCTTTAGGAACTACTTACGTAACAACTCAACATAACAAGGCCTATTATCACATAAACACGACAATTATCATACAAAGTATCCATAAACTGGAAATCACCTTAATGAAATTATCTGACACTCTTAACAAAACAACATGGTCAAACCAATTTGTTGCACTGTTTCAAACAAATATTGAAAACAGTCATTCTCAAATTAAGATTATGAAACAAGTAATCAGAACCTATCAAGACCGAAAACGTAATAAAAGAGGTCTATTAAATTTCATGGGCACAGCACAAAAATGGCTCTACGGAACCCTAGATGCTGAAGACGGCGCAAGATATGATTCTTATATCCAGACGCTTAATGATAATCAAAAGACTCTCAATGAAGATCTAAAAACACAAGCTCAAGTATTGAAACAAGTTACAAAAACATTTCACGATCAATTTTTAATCATTGAATCTAACCAAAAGGTTATCACAGGAAAATTACAAAATATTTCCTTGGAAAACCAAAATTTCCACTCAATGTTAACCTTTAATCTAATATTGAACAACATCAATATTCAAAGTAATAAAATAAGGAATCTTATTGATCATGTGCAATTAGGAATAAATTTTGCACAATTGGGAATAATGCATTATACTATTTTACAGCATAATGAATTGAATCAAATATTAACAAATATACCCAAAAGTCAGCAAACACCTTTTGATAATAAAATCAAGTATTACGAGACAATGGAAACTCAAGTAAAAATCCAAAATGAGTTAATTATATTTGTTATACACACACCAATGATTGATCCCAAGCCCTTTATATTGTATAAAATCTATCCAATTCCTATCCAAGAACTTACCATTAGGAATAAGTACCCTTACCTATTACTTACTACGGACATTTACTACAATACGTTATGGGAATGCCCGAAAGTCGAAAGTGTGTACCTTTGTAACCAAGAAGAGCTGAAGCAAGAAGAATCATGTGTCTACGACCTGATTACTGACCTACCACAACAATGTCCTTTCACTAAAGTGAAATATGAAAAACCAACAGTGAGACAACTCCCGAATGGACAACTATTAGTCATCCCTAAGAAAAGTCTGACTATAGTTATTCAATGTGACAAGACAAATCATATGGAAATAATAACAAATCCAACGCTAGTTTCGTTTGAAAAATGCTTTGTGAAAATACAAAATCAAACATTTTCAAAAACCAGCGAGAACTTCAATTTTGAACTGAAGATTCCAAGAATAGAAATCCCTGAACTTCCAGAGAACGCAACAACATTGGAACTTCAAGAAATTAACCAAGAAGACTTAGAAGAAGCCTTCAAGACGACGAAACAAATAAGAGTTCATAATCTAAAAGAATTGTATTTTGAACACATATGTTATCATAGGTTTAAGTCTTGCTATTTTATTTTTAATTTTACTGTTTTACTGTTTTAGGAAATTTAAAACTTCAGAAAAAGGTTGTGCAAATGTGCAAATTGAATTGTCTGATTTGAATTCACAACAATCCACGTTTGCAACATCTTAAGGAGGGAGGAGTTATATTAACCAATTGCCATGCTGATTTATAATCAATTATCTATTTTTTATATGCTTTAATGTGCTTACCCCTTTCCTCTAGGACTTTTTAAATACATTGTTGTAAAGTAAACATCAAATTGCTATGTCGGCATTAAATGTTTATTTAAGCCGATGCCGTCCCATAAGGAACGTTCATTTGTTTTCTGGCTTTAGCCTGTAGCAATTTGATCCGAATATTTTCTTTTGTCACCACTGTATTTTAATCAATAAAATATATGTTTTTTAAAATACAAGTTTCTGAATCGAAAATATAATTAGTTTATCTATTTCCATCTGTTTACATTTTGGTTTGTTATTGGCTTTCAATTAATGTGAATAATAGGTAACTTGAATTTTAATCACTTTTCTAGTAAAAATAAAAAATGTGCCGTTTTATTAAGTTGTAAAATGCACTCAATGACATTTTTGCACTAAACATTCAAGAGAAAAATCAAATAATACTTACTCAGCTACTTGCCAAATTTTTATTATAAAAATAGTAGTTTTTGTTAAAAGGTTCTCAGAACACTAAAATCAACACGCAGATTTTGCACAATCTCAGCTCACACTTTCTGTATCACGCAATCTTTGTAAACGGGCACAATGTTGGGTGCTTTTGATTTGGGAAATTTTTCCCTAGTTTCCCCGTAAATTCTGGCGGCTACATAAGCATTTTGCAACGATTCTGCCTAAACAAGTATCTGCATATTCGATGTTTCTAAACATTTTATTTTCAAAAAAGAATGAATTTGAATTACGCGCGTTTCCTAACTAGACCAAATCAAGAATCAATTTATTCAACTCCACCAAGGTTCAACCTTCAACCACCTATTCTTTATTGTGCTATGTTGCCAGATGTTTAGATACCGATTTACAAGTGAAATTTCTATGTTGTTTCATGTATTTTTTGTTATTGTTGTTGACTAAAAATGCATACTTACTTGATAATTGATTAAACTAAATTTTTCTACATCTCATAATGATTAAAATTTTCTTTACCTTTAAAATATTCGTTAAAAAATGTCAAAACTTCAAAGGCCTATTTCTTAAAAGTAGTTGAGTTTGGACCCCATGTTGTGTAAACTTTTTTTGTTCAAAATTGACCATATTTTCACGTGTTAAAATTTTTGTAGTCAAACTTGATACACCCTGTATACCTAAATAATTTTTATATTTTATAATTTTATATAATTATTCAGCCATATGGCGGCATCTATTGCCGGCTGAATTAATTATTTTATCGGTGACCTCGAGAAGGCCATAGGCGCTTTCTTTTGTACTACCTTGATCTACTCGACTACTTTGTTGCTTTTTAACCTCGTCAACAGTTTTCGTTTTTACATTCCTGACGGTTGATAGGTTGTCCTTCAAAAATGTCAAGTGAAATCTATTTATTCTGGAAGAGAAAATTGAAGAGCCTTTTTTCTAATCTGACCGTTGCCCTGAGAGCTCGTCTGTGGCTTAGGGGGGCAGTCATCTTTCTTAATAAATTATTGATTACCATTGTCGTGGAAAAAGTACCTTATCGGCCTTCAGGCATTATCTCAACGAAATAAAGTTGCTTAAGGCAATAATCCATTAATTACCGAAAAAATTTAAATAAAAAGTCTCGTGAATATCATTTTATTTGAGTTTGAATTTCGAACCCTCGTGGTAAGTTTTTTTTTTTTTTAAGTATTAGCTTTTCAAGAAATGCCTTATTACTTAGGGTCTTTCGAAGAGCCTTTTCTCTCAACAAATCCATTCGAAAAAGGCCACATTTTCGATAAGAACACCATTTCAGTGGAGTGTGGCATAGAGCTTTTGAAGGGATTCCTACAAGAATCAAGAACCTCGCGAGTCGATACGTGTGCCCCACATTTGACGACGACTGAGAACTTCTAGTTCCTCATCTAGCTTGATTCTAGGCTAGAATCTGCAAATTCCATGTTCAGTTCCCTCGTCCAGTGACCAAAGACTGGTTGGCTACCGACTACCATAATCGACCATTTTGTTGGAATTGAGGCTTTTTCTTATGAATTCTGTTCTATAGTCAATTAACAAAATTAATTGATAAAATTTTTAACGACATTACCTTTAAATTTTTCAATTTTCAATTTCATTCATGTTATTCTTGACACTTTAGTGAACTTTAAATATTTGTTTTCGATTTTTGATTTTCCGTATTTACTATAAATTTTTTTTTACTTAACTTTTAGTATCCCGTCATATTTGACTAATGTACTTTTATTTTATCTTTTATTAATTATAATCATTAATCTGAATCGAGTTCTTCAAAGATAGGATTCAAAATAAATCTGTAAATTTTTGGGGCCCACTAAAGTCCAGTTAAATTAATTTGCATAAATCCATGACTGGAAAGATTGTTGTTAAAACCAAGTCAGGGATAGTATAGCTTAAACAAGATTTAAGTATGTTCTCACGATGCGTTCTTATATGGAGAAGTCGTGCTGGTCCAAACTTGAAAGAGATTATAGGAAAATATGAACTAACTACCTTGTCACGGTCTTTATTTTATCCTGATGGCTCAATGATTCATGGACAGGGAAAAAGTAAAATAAGACTCCATCTGTCATCAATTCAGCTCAATTTAGACAAAAGAATATATTTAGTGATTCGGGAAAAGAGTTTTCCATTTTTTTTTTTTTTTTCATGTAAAATCTCCGGGACATCTTTGTGATATTAAATAATAAAATTACTCCTACTTGGCCCTTATTTGCTCGTGCGCACGATTAGAAATGGAGCTTATTTTAAATTCCTTTCTTACAATCCAATATTCAATTCGTATAAAATTATTCAACTTACCTTCCATAATATAACTTTTCATTGTTTTTCTAAGATTGATTGTGCACTGCAGTGCAGTTCTATCTTTCAATAATTTCTGAGATTGTTCTGCTTTAATCGACATTTTATCTGATCTCAAAATGCAAGAAAAATCTTCCCAATAAAATTCCGACTGCATGAATCATTAAACCATCAATACTCTTCACTCGAACCACTTCACACAAAAGCCAGCAGTCGATGGTTTCGAAGCTCTTACGCTATCAGAAAAGGCAACTTTTTTAAAACTTATTTTAAAAGGCCATTCGGTGTAGGGTTCAGGTGCAAATTAAAATTCGATTTCTTTCCTCGCTAAAAGGGCTTTCAAAATTGAATGATGCTCTATGTTATATAAAATTTTCCTTTGCAATTTCTTATATTGCCTCATCTAAATCAAATCTAGAAAGTATTATTGGTAACTTTATTTAAATGGTGAATTTCAGTCTTTTCTAATATCGACATACTAATTAGAGTTTCAAATGCATTAAAACCAAAACTCAGTGTGGCTAATGAAAAAAGTTCCTGCTAACATATTAATATAAGTTTCGTGAACCACTGGTATTGTCCAGAAGCGAAAATCTATGCCTCTGGACGAAAATGAAAAAGAGAAAAACGGCGCTTTTAGGTGCTCACAAGCGAGCAGGCGGGAGATTATTTTCCGCCTCATGGTTTTGGAGTTTTCGAAGCTTTGCTAAATAAAAGTAAATGTTATCGCATATTTTTTGAGCGTCGAATGATTTAGGCGAAATGCCTTTTTCACGACGTAGCAGAATCGATTTTATCTGCTTCATAGTGAGATTATCGAAGCCGAAGCAGGATTGCATTAAAAAGTTAAATTGCCCAACTACCTACCTCATAATTACCGTAATAACTTCCCTGGAAATACCTACAATTTGTTTCACCTTACTCTTCTTTATCGTAGATAGATGTTGCTCAAGAGTTATGATTTAAATTAAATAACTTGTGTTTAAAAAAAAAACTTTATTATTTAATTAATAACGTGTGAACCCAGTGAAGCGAACTAAAGAACCAAACTTATTATTGCCTTGCTCGTATTTATATAAAAGATTAAATGCTGAGCTAGCCTATGACTAATTGTTATTACAAATTGAGATTATCTTTCAGTATTTGAAATTGAGTATAATCATGAGAAGAATGTATGCTATTATTATAATTTAATATAGCAGTATCGATCAATTCTTAGATAGTTTTGGAACGATGTTTATTCCTAAGAGCTACAAGGCTTTCCTTTAATGTTGAATGGAACCTTTCAATTGGTGAATTCGAATTAGGATTATCAAATGTAACAAGATGTAACTGAATCTCACAATGATCTTGGATTAAATTATTTTTACATGTTGGACCATTATCCGTAGTAATTTTACTAGGTTTTCCATGGTGTGAGAAGAATTTAATCAAATTTTGACAAATCTCAATTGCGTTTTTGTTAATAGGATATGCAGTTGCAAATTTTGATAAATTATCTATTATTGTTAAATATTTTTGATCAGATACTGAGACTGAGTACGTATTTTTTTTTTTTTTTACGGATATGCGCACTCGCAAGGAAATGTCCTATCAACCGCTCGAGAAGCGGCAAGTGCGCGGAAATGTCGGTGTATGTTGGTCTTGAAACGGTTCAGGTTGTAACCTGCAGGAAAAACCGTCGCAGGGAGTTTATTCCACAGCGATGCTGTTCTCCAGAGATATGAATTCTGATATAATGAGGTTCTTGGTGCCTCTAGTTTGACAGTAAATTCATGGTTACCGTCTGTTTGACGGGTTCGCCTGGTAGGCGCTACTCTCGGTGGAATCATACGTGCCAACTCTTCAGAGCATTTTCCGTGATAGTACCTGTAGAAGAGAGATAAATCGCCCACAGATCTGCGATGTTCAAGACCATCCAAGTTACGAGTAAGTGCGGGGTCATTGATCAGCTTGATAGCTCATTTTTGCACGGTGTTCAAAAGCATTAAGGTATGTTTGGGTGCTGCACTCCATATATGTGAGCAGTACTCCATAGTTGGTCGAATTTGGGCTTTGTAGAGTGTCAGCAATTGGCTTGGTGTGTACAGATGTCTTGTACGAAATAGCACCCCCAGCTTTTGGGACGCCCTTTTAGCAATATCTGCCACGTGACTGTGCCAAGACATGTTGGTCTCTGCAGTAACCCCCAAGATGTTCAACAGACTCTGTAATGTGACAGCACTTCCAGATAGCATGATGTTTGGCTCACCGGTGCTGGTCTTTTTTGAAAACAGAGCTGCTTGGGTTTTCTGCGCGTTGAACTGTACAAGGTTTTTGTTACCCCAGTCCTCTATTATCTCCAGGTCGTTATTTATCTGCGATATTTGAGTTAGTCTAAGATGATGGAATTCACGTGCGGAAAGACCTGTGGGTGGTATGAGTGAGGAGACTACATTGCCATCGTCTGCAAAGCAATAAAGTGGATTTACTGTTTTATCTATGAGGTCATTTATGTAAATCAGAAAAAGAGTTGGCGAAAGGATTGCTCCTTGTGGCACACCAGCATTTATTTGGTAAGAGTTGGAGTTCTGGCCATCCAGTGCAACATAAATGGATCTGTCCTTTAGGTAACTTTCAAACCAAGTGCAAAGTTTCGGCGATAATCCCATTGCTTTGAGCTTATTGAGCAGATTTTCATGCCAAACTTTGTCGAATGCTTTAGATATATCTAAGGCAATTGTTCTTGTTTCACCCCGCAACTCAATCGCTTTTTGCCATAAGTGAGTGACGTATGTAAGTAAATCGCCAGTTGACCTATATTTTCGAAATCCGTATTGCTTATCGTTGATAATTTTGTACTTTTCCAAGTACTTGGTTAGGTGATTGTTCACAACTCTTTCCATTACTTTTGATATCACCGGAAGTAGAGCAATTGGTCTATAGTTTAACGGATCTGTCTTTTTTCCTTTCTTTGGAATGGGTTGTACTGCGGCAGACTTCCATAATGATGGATAAACTCCTTGCCTGTAAGACAAATTGAATAATTTTGCGAAAGTTGGGGTGAGTTCGTTGGCGCAATTTTTGAGTACTATTGCGGCAATGCCATCCGGACCCATTGCTTTGTTTGTATCCAGCTTTTTAAGGGATTTTCGTATTTCTCTGTGACAAAAGGGTACCTCTGGCATACTATGGGAAACCCTTTCAATGAACGATGGAGTTTTTCCGTTTGGCACTGTTAGGTTGGAGTTGGAGGAAAACATTTGGGCCAGCATATTGGCTTTTTTCTCTGATGTTGTGGCTAAGTGATTATTTTTATCTGCAAGTGGTGGTATGGATGACTTGGTGAAGTTAGATCCAACAGCTTTTGCAAGAGACCAAAAGGACCTAGAACTACTTGGACAATTCAGCAACCTGTTTTTTATTTTTTGATTGTATGTTTCTTTAGCGGAGTCAATAGTAATTTTGCAACTATTTCTGGCTTCTATAAATTCTGTGTGGTTTTGAGCGGTTTGTTGTCGTTTCCAAAGGTTATATGCTCTGTGTTTTTTCTGTACAGCCGTTTGACACTGGCGGTTGAACCAAGGTTTTGCATTAGCTCTACGTTTAGTTGTATGTGGGATATATGCATCCATTCCAAATAAGATTACTTGTGTTATTTCATTACAGCAAATAGTGGGATCAGCTGTTTTAAAGCAAACCTCTTGCCATGGAAAATCCAGGTAAAACTGTTTTAGGTCATTCCATTTTGCCGATTTATAGTGCCACATTTCACGAGGAAGTGGTTGTTGGCTTGGTGGGATGAGCATTTCGCACTTTGTTATTATAAGTTTATGATCGGACGAACCAAGTGGAGCATCTACTTGAATTGTGTACGAGTCAGGATTTGTGGTTAGGAACAAGTCTAAAAGCGCTGCAAATTCGCCCCTTTCTGAGATACGGGTCGGTTCATCGACAAGCTGCGTTAGACCACAACTTATGGCAAAAGCTTCTGCTTCTCTGCCTTCGTTATCTGTTTTGTTGTGGTGTTTCAGCCAGGGTATATTGTGGACGTTGAAATCGCCTAAAAAGACAATTTCCGCCTGTGGATAGTTTGACTGTATACTATCACAGCTATCGGATAATGTCGCGAAAAAGTTTTGGTAGTCGGTGTTAGAAGGCGGTCGGTAGAGGCAGCAGATAAACTTGGTCGATGACTTTGAGGTGAATTTTAGCCATATGATATCAAGGTTCGCTGGTTCTAGCTTCTCCTCTCGATGACATGAAAGGTCATTTTTAATGTACACACAGATCCCAAACGTTCGCCTTTTGCGCGCGTGCGTGTTCCGCACGCCGCAGGGGTCTCGTCTCACCGACAAGACGAATCCCCAAGCTAAGGGCTGAGTCTCAACAGATCGCAGCGTGGAAACTGCTCTACCGAGTACAACACCCTGCCAGGTACGTAAGTCGTCTACAGACAATTCCGAGTTCCAACATCGAAATTATTGTGATACCCATGATCGACCGCCAAGAGGTCTGGTCGGACGTGGCAAGGATCGATCCCGCCGCCGACCGGTGACCCCACGCGGCAATTAGGGCTCGTGCGACGATCGGCGCGAACGCCGACCGCCTAGTAAAGTCACATTGTTTTGAGCCTTTCGACTCTCGGAACTCCAAGAGTTATCGTTGCCACCTTTGACTAGAAAGGATACGGCCTTAGAGGCGTTCAGGCATAAACCAACGGATGGTAGCTTCGCACCATAGCCCGCTCGAGCTAGTGCGTGAACCAAATGTCCGAACCTGCGGTTCCTCTCGTACTGAGCAGGATTACTATCGCAACGACCAGTTATCAGTAGGGTAAAACTAACCTGTCTCACGACGGCAGAACTGATTTTAGTTTCAGTGAGAACAAGGATGTCAGGTCTTTGTTCTTCAAGATGTTGGTGAACTGAATTCATATTTGTACTTATTCCTCTTATATTGCTAAAATCAATTCTGAGTTGAGTTTTTGATCTTCTCTTTATATCTTTGCATGAAGGACCCCCAGGTTCACCCGACGCCCGGAGATCCGAGTGGTCGGGTATTTTACCTCCGGAATATTTTGATCCTGGAGGCGCCATCATGCTATCTGTTACTCATTGTTGGAAGCGGACTGCCAGCGCAGTAGCGGAACGTGGTGATACCACTTAGCGCTTGGTCGATAAATATGCTCAAAAGGTGTTGAACCTGTTGGGGTAGGCTTATATATGACCTTGTAAGGATGTTGATCATATTTCGTTTCTGTTTCGCAATTATTAATGAAATTAATTACATTGCGTTCAAGGCTTGGCCAATAATATTTTTGATGTTATCCACTATACCTCAATGTGATGTTTTTGTTGTGTGATATCTTTCAATTATCTCTTTTTGTTCTTCTTGATCTGTTACATCTTGAAGAAGGGTGTTAGAAATCACAAGTTCAAATGTGTTATTCCTGGAAGTTTCTTGAAATATCCTTAAAACAAGAGGTTCTAATTATTTACAAGGAAAATGTAGACAATAGGTGTCTGGTGCTAAATAGTCTATGAATAGTTCTTGGATTTCTCTTGTAATTGGATTTTATTTTCTTTGTTTCAAACAATTTTTTTGATGTCAGATGCGGCCTTTTCTTAATAGTCCATTTAAAAACGTTGATTTTTGTGAGTATTCACACTTTTTTCCACATATGGTGCTCCTAAGATAGGATTTTCAACAGCTGAATGCACTGTTTCTGTTTCAGATCCAGTTTTTTCTAATAATTTTTTATTTCGATTAGGCGACCCTTTGTGTGCATTGGATGGTTCTGGCTTTGAGGATTCATTCTTATTTTCTTTAGATGGTCTTGGTTTAGGCGATTCGTTTTTATTTACAAGAATTACCTTCTTACCATCAGGTTTGATTTGAATGTCTGATATTATTTTAATATTTGAGCTTTTCTTAGTTTTTTCAACTTTCTTTGGAATAATTTTTTTTTTTGGTGCATCGAACCAGTCTTCTTGTGTATCAAAGAAATGCTTAACTTTATCTCTCCATGAATATAGGTCTTCTTCTTCTCTGATTTCACTCTGAGTTTCACATATAGCTGACATATTATGTGACGATGGTGGTTTAATTATACTAACAGGAAGTGTGGACGCGAAAGAGCATTTGAATTTTTTGTTCTCTTTTTGTATTGAATGGTATAATCATATTCTTGGAGTTTTAGTCTCCATCGGACTAACTTTGAACCTGGGTCTTTTACTGAAAAGAGCCATTAAAGGGGTTTGATCAGTCACGATAGTGAATTTTTGACTAAATACGTAGGGTCGAAAGTACTTTGTCGCCCATACAATTGCAAGAAGTTCTTTTTTTATTGTAGAATACTTACATTCTACTTGCATAAGCTATAGAGAGATCAGTTCCAATAGGACCTTGAGAAGGAACTGCGCCTATTGCTTAGTTTGAAGCATCTGTTGTAAGGACAAATTATTTTGAAAAGTCATGATATTTTAATATTGGGTTATTCATTAAAATATTCTTAAAGATCAAATGCATCCATATATTGTTTGTCATAAATTATTTTTCTTTAAATATTAAGTTAAAGGTTTGGTGATTTTAGCAAAGTTTTCACTGAATTTCCTGTGATATCCTACAAGTCCGAGAAAAGATTTTATTTCTTTTGGTGTTTTTGGAATTTTAAATTTCTTTATTGCTTTTACTTTCTTTTTATTTGGTTTTATACCATCTGAAGTTATTGTATGTCCAAGGAATTCAACTGTTTTGTGGAGAAATTCACACTTATCTAGTTGAATTTTCGAATTGAATTGAATAAGTTGTTCAAATACTTGTCGTAAAGAATCAAGGTGTTGTTGAAGCGATGTTGAGCGATGTCTTTCATGTAGACTAAACATATTTTATAGCTCTTTGAAATGTGGCAGGAGCATTTTTTAATCCAAAGGGTATTCTTAAGAATTCGTAGTGTCCATGCTCAACATTAAACGCTGTTTTAGGTACGCTTTCAGGATCCATTTCAATTTGGTGGAATCCTCTCGCTCAATCTAATGTTGTAAAATATTGCGATCTTCTAAGCTTATCTAATACATCCGCTATATTAGGTAATGGATACCTGTCATCTATGGTTTTCTCGTTTATTTTGCGATAATCTATAACGAGTCTTAATTTTTTCTTTCCTGATGCGTCTGTTTTTTTTGGAACAATTCAAACAGGTGAGCTCCAAGGTGAACTCGAAGGTTGAATAATTTTGTTTTGTAACATTTTTCCTATTTGATTTTTCATTTCCTCTTTATGAACATGAGGGTATCTATAGCCGTTGTATTAATAACATGCTTAACTTGATTTGAAAATGTTAAGGTATCTCCAGGTCTATGCAAAATTTTGGTAAATTTTTGGATAAGTTTAAAGAGTTGAAGGCGTTCTTCAGAATTTAAGTGTTCATGTACTTATTATTAGAGATTTTAAATCGACTTTTTTAGGGTCTTTCTTTTGTAAAGGTTTTGCATGTGGCGTAGTTGTTCGTTTTTCAAAAGTTAATATCTTAAAATTATTGAGTTCGATCGGTTCGAATGGTGAATTTTCTTCAATATTAGAATCTAAGATAAATGATCTGTCTGAGTGATTAAGAATATCTACAGTATAAGTGTTGTCAACAAGTGTCACTAATGTTGGGTTCTATTTCAATAAATTCGTCATGTACAGGGTCTCTTCCTTATAATTAGTGCGGCTCCTACAACTTAAACAAAAGAAAATACAAAAAAAAAAGTTAAATACAAAAGTTGTAGGGTTTTATCTCTATTATCTTTCGTACATGTCAAAATGGGCATATGACAGGTGTCAACTGTCATAATGACAGCACTTGCGTTTTTTTAAATAGAACACCCTGTATATTTTTAGCTAGAATAATAGATTTTTTTCTTCTGATTTCAAATATACCATATATGTTGATATTTGGTTCAGCTGTAAATGCAGAAATGTAGAAACAGCTAAATCAAATATCAACATAAATGGTATATTTGAAATCAGAAGGAAAAAATCTATCATCCTAGCTAAAAATATACAGGGTGTTCCATTTGAAAAAATGCAAATGCTGTCATTACGACAGTTGGCACCTGTCATTTGCGTTATAGCGTAACCTTGTACGTATTGATTGAAATTTTCCCTGTATTGAAAAGGAATTTGTAAATGGTCATTTACCAATAAATTTTTTTTTAAATCAATATTCAAATTTAATTTACCGAAGATGTTTCATACTGTTACGATAAATTTATCATTCACGTAACGTGTTCTATCTCTTCTTATTTTCATTATAAAGTTTTAATTTTGCCATTCTAGAATCAGCAAAATAATAATTCATAATTTGAGTGATCTAAAAGTATCTACAAAGTTCAATATGTGGGGATATCCTATCCTTTACACATCCTACACTATCTCTTTCTCTCTTTGTAGCTTCGTTCAGTAAATGTCACATAAAAAAGAAGAGAGGAAGAGAGATTGATTTCAAGTTCAGTCAGCAGTTGCCAGTTGACTAGAGAACCATTGTAACACTCAATTTAATAAAGAACACGATTTCAAGAATTTATTGTATTTATTGTGAAGGACGGGATTAATCAAAGTTATCAACGACCCTACGTATTATCCTTGGTAAAACCATGAGATAACCCCCCGGACCCCACAAATATAATATCAGTACTGCCATCTATCCATCATCAGCATAAAATGCAAAATATCTATTATTGAGAAAGGTACCGCGATCTATATAGTACCGGATAGATTTATTTTTTAAAATATGATTTTTATTATTTCTCATTGACATCATTCGTATTTTCATTATATTTATGTCACTTCTAGCAAATAAATATATTCCTGTCTTTTTCCAAGTTCTGATTCTGAAATGATTATTTTGGCCTAATGACCTAATTAATTAGTGGTCTTTTGTTTTCAACATAACCTTACCTTAAATTATTGTAACTTGTAAACAATTAAAATAATTCTAGTGCGTTTTTATCTATTTTCTTTTAATACACGTGGTATTTCATTTATTAAGTGAGCACGGTCTTTTGTGTCTATTGAGTGTAGTCTTCTGATTGGTTAATTTGGTTAATACGCAGTTGAGTATAAAAAAACACAAGATTGGTTTTCTGTAGGGTTTGGTTTCTAACACGCTCTCTTCTTCTGGCAGTGGTCTAGCAGGCAAGTCAAGTTTGGTTTTTGTAATTTTTTCCTTCAGATTTCTGAATTCTCCCTTATAATTTTTCAATTTATTTTACCATCAGTATATACTACCATGTCACTGTTGAGTGTTTACCTGATAAATCTTATCTTATCTACTTTTGAAATATAAATATTATATTTTAATTTTTTATCTAATTGTGGGCCTCCATTGTGTGTGTGATTTGTGGTTCTACGTGTTTCTGAGGTAAGTCAATTCAGATTTTTGGGCTAATAAATAGAGAGTTATTGGAACTAATAAATACTGTCTCGCAGTATTAAGGATCTACGTTATTTTATTAGTGCATCAGCACTATTTTTCCAAGAAAAAAACAGTTATTGGAAGACTGTAGTAGGTGCTAGAGTATTACCTTATTTTGTATTCATAATTTTGACAGATGATCGCTATGTTTATAAATTTCAGCCTCAAAAAGTGTTTATTTTTGTTTGTGATTTTCTGCTGATACTTATTTTTTGATGTAACCCACAGTAAAATGGAAAACTATTGTAAAAAATAAATTTTCTATTTAAAATTACGTCATCGTCGAAAAGCAAAACGTCAAAGTCGTCCAAAATGTCAGAAATTTGAAATAAGGGAAATTTACTGCCCCGCACTAACCATACACAAATAAAGACAAGCAGTAACCTTATTAAGAGAATCTTTATTTGTGGACCCAAATGCGCATGCGCAGATGTCAAAATAAGGCTAATTTAAATACTGCTTGTCCTTATTGCACGTCCAATAACTCTCTATTAGGTACTGCTGCTCTGGTTTTCAGAATCAATTGTTAGTGTGGGATGATTGGACCATTTGCTCCAAATAGAGTCCGTGAAAACCAAATTTGTGTGTCCATCCCTATCAACTCTTTATTGAATCCAGACAGAGGCCTGTATAGCCATTTTCTGTTGGACTCCGTTAATTATTATCTTATCGAGGAAGAACGTTGAAAAAGGGTGTAATTTCTAAAATAAGAAACCAGATAGGTAAAAAAATTCATTCAAAAAGTTTTCATTCAAACACCTCAAGAATTTTGACATATCCTGAATTTGATTGATTTCACCCTCACGTTTATCTTGTAGTATCTATGGTAGGTACCTTGTTACGATAAATTTATGATTGACGTAACATGTTCCATCTCTTCCCATTTTCATTATAAAGTTGTATTTTTTTCATTTCAGAATCAGCAAAATAAGAATTCCTAATCTAAAAATATCCACAAAGTTCAAAATAATACGAGTGCTGCCATCTATTTATCATGTGCGTAAAATGGCAATATCTTTTATTAATTTACTAGTACTGCCATCTTATACCGGATAAGTTTTGTTTTTTTTTTAAATTGTGATAGTTTTCCTTGGCTATTTTTATTTGACATTTATTTGTATTTTCATTCAAAGAAATTATATTTATCTCACTTTCAGCAAATGGATATATTTCTGTCTTTCCCTAACTTTTGATTCTGAAATAATCATTTTTTGGCCTAATGACCTAATTAATTAACAGTTTTTTATTTTTGACTTAACCTTAATTCAAATTATTATAATTTGTAAACAATTAAAATAATTCTAGTGAATTTTTATCTATTCTTTTTTATTCCACGTGGGCTTCCATTGTGATTTCATTATAAAGTGAATATGATCTTTTGGGTGTACTCGTCTGATTGGTTGAACTGGTCAAAATGCAGTTAAGTATGAAAAACACAGGATCGTTTTCCTGTGGGGTTTGGTTTCTTTTCTTGACAGTAGTCTAGCAGGTTGGTCCTTTTTATTTTTAATAATTTTTGCTCTACATTTTTTGGATTCTCCCTCATGGATTTTTCAATATATTTTGCTATCAATTCATATTATCATATCATTGGTAAGTTTTTACCTGATTATTTCATTCATTATAAAATAGACAAATCAGACAACGTCATTTTTTGAATAAATTTTGTTTAAATAAGTGATTATTTCACAAGACCTGTTTCTCAGCGATTAAATTTTTGTTTACCTTTTTTGACAGAAATTTGATAGAAATATTCTCACATTTTATCATAAATAGAACTCTTTGTTGCTGGCTTCAAACCCAATTATTCAGGAAATTAGTGATGCCTCGAGACTCGAGACTGGTCTCGTCTCGTCTCGTCTCGACTTTTCGAGACGAGACTGGCTTTTGGTCTCGTCTTGTGAAGTCTCGACGAGACGAGACCAGACTGGGCGAGAGTCTCGTGTAGTCTCGAGTCTCGAGATTACACTTAAAATTTTTCTTTCATAGGTTTATTATTGGACTATTATGGGCTATTTGAATATGAAATCAGTAAATTAAATATCAGGGTTACTGTTTACTGTGATTTTTCACTAATTGCTTTTTCACTGTGGCAGTTTGGACTTCCGTTATAATATAAAAATAAAACCATAAATACAGAGTGTCCGAAAAATAGCGTAAAAACTCTCCACATAGTAGAGGACCCTTTGAGAAGCCTTAGAAAAATAATTAAATTAAAAAAATCCTCCTCCGGCATTATTCTTGGTAATATGAAGAGGTAGATGTGAAAATTCACCTTCGAATTCTTCAGGTAGTTACATGGGTATTTAATTTAATTCTCTGACATATTGTCAACGGGATATTTTCAGTGTTGACAATTTTAATAAATAATAAAATGCAAATAACTTTCTTAAGAATGCCACTAGATTTTTTAAAGTATTTTTCTGGGGTTCCTTGTAGGGTCCTCCACCACATAGAGAAGAGTTTTTACGCCATTTTTTGGACACCCTGTATAACTCGAGACCAGACGAGACTTAGGTACTCGAGACCGAGACTAAATCACGGTCGCGTCTCGAGATGTCGAGACGAGACGAGACCAACCCTAAGTCTCGTCTAGTCTCGTCTTGCGGCACCACTACAGGAAATAATTTAGCCGTATATCACTCGACCATATAAATTTAAATAGATTAAACTATCCAAATATTTTTTGCAATATTTTGCTTTTTGGCAAATAGTTTCATTCAACTATTTTCCAAGCAAAATCATGCTCAAAATATGTTGAATAGTTTAATCGATTAAATTTAAAGCTCTTGTGATATAATATATGATAAATCTTATCTTATCTATTCTTGAAATATAAATATAATATATTTTTTTTAAAATCTAATTGTTGGTTTCCATTTTGTGTAAGGGCTGATTGGTAGTGCCACGTTTATCTGGGGTAAATCTATTCAGACTTTTGGACAAATATATAGGTACGGCTGCTATGGTTTTAAAAATCAATTGTTAGTGTGGGAATATTGGACCGTTTGCTCTAAATAGAGTCGGTGAAAACCAAATTTGTGTGTCCATCCCTAACAACTCTTTATTGAATCCAGGCAGAGGCCTAAATAGCCATTTTCTGTTTGATTCCGTTAATTATTATCTCGACTAAAGGGTGTAATTTTTTTTAATAGAAATCCAGACAGGTCAAAAATTCAGAAAAAACAGTTTTAATTGAAACATCTCTAGAATTTTGACATATTCTGGAATTGATTGATTTCACCGTCAGGTTTATCTTGTAGTATCTATACTAGCTAAAGTAAATTGAAAGGAAAATTTCGTCCATTTGGGGGAGAATCCAAAGATTTAATTTCTTATTGTTTTATCTTATTTTGTTCATATTTTTGTCTGCTAATGCTACTGTTAGAAAAGCAGCATTTTGCTCAATCATAACGAGCATTTTAATTATTTTCAATTATTTAATAGTATTTATTTATATTAAAATATATATATTTTTTTTAACTTGCAATAGCTGTTCATACCTGATTCTGTTGGCGGGAGTGTTGTAACATTTGAAATGTCACAAGAACATATTTAATTGTTCTCAATTAATTTCATATATTTTGGACTCATTTAAAATCTTAGAGCTAGCGCGTTCCTACTCCTTATGTCTTTTACTTGCTCTAAGTTTAAAATACTATTCCGTACACCTGGCGACATCTATGATTTTTCTGACTAGTTTCCTAACCTAATACCGAAAATTATGTTATTGAGAGATGCGTTCGGCTTGCTCACTCCGTACACTTCGAGTGACTCCATTCGCACTCCAACTGTTCGGGTACTGCTTTTTACCATATTGGGGGTGACTCCATTAGTTTTGTTCACTCTACTCCAACTCCGAACCTAAGTAGGGTTATTTTTTTGAAAACCGGTAGCGCTGTCATTTTTATAATTTCGACAGACTTGACAGAGGAAGAAAGACAGAACCATCTGGGTACTTTCGACTGGTTCTTGGCTATTTTGTCGTAGGACCGAAAAGGTCGTCTCTGTAAAATCCAAAAACTTTGGTTTTCATTCTTGGCCATCGAGCCCAAAATTATATAAATTTAACTAGCCAGAGTAATGAGTGATTATGTCAGCTGGAACGTTTCTTGGAAAATCAACTGATTGTTGATTTTTGTGAAAACTTTGAAAAGTGAGGTTAACTATTGGCCGTTAGGTATGTAAATCCCTTTTTCCCTTTGATAAATGAGTCCTTATATTTCTTCAATCCGTTCAGGCAATTTGAGAGAGTACTAAAAATCCACGCCTACACTTCTGGGTGAAAATTTGACAAGTTTGAGACCATGCTGTACTGCATTTCCAAAGCAAGTCTGGGCCCCCTCTACAAGGAAAGTTGTGTCTTGTAAGAGATTGATCCCCGACCATTGGATGATTGCCTTCCGTCATTTTGGTGCTTCTGGATCTCAAATTTATGAAAATTTTTAAGGATTTCTTCCAGGATTGTATAATTATTTACCTATGGGTCCCGTTTATGTGCCTTATTAATTACTGTTTCTTGATATTATCTCTTTTCTACCGCTCCCTATCGATTAGTTTTATTAGCTAATAATTATCTTTACAAATATTAATAACTGTTAATTATTATTATCTTTTTCTTTATCGCTCACTATTGATTAGCTAATTAATATCTTTGTAAATATTAATTACAAACTTTTTTACCGTATTATAGTATTTGGCTAAAATAGCTAACTACAGTTTAATGTAATTTTTTATTGATTAATTAATCATTATCGTAATCAGATAACTACCTTTATTATCGCTTTCGTTATTTTTATCTAATATCCAATAATTATGGATCATTATAATTATTACAAATTTATTTCTTTTATATCGAATACTGATCGATATAATATTCATTAACTTTTAGAGGTTAATTTAACCTATAATTTCAAATCAATAAGGTGGTAATTCTACAAGGTAAATCAGTGTAAAATCTTTAGGTAGGTAGTTGAATTTGAGTTTCATGGTTACATATTTTGAATTTTAATTACAGGTAAGACGGTAGAGCTCTCCCCGATACTTTTAATTATAGGTTTTGGCATTTATAACTCCCTAGGGATTACATATTACCTTTATGCATTTATAAATTTGATTTTATTGATTTGATTGAGTTTAGTCAAAAATTGAAGGTTAATGGTATTAGGACTTCATCATTTATACTTAGGTAAATTTCTTCATAGGTATCTATTGAATGTTTTTGAATTTCAATTCTTTTTTTGAAAGCTTGGATACTAGACAATATTTTTCTTAGAACCATAGAAAAACAGTTCGCCATCTTGTCACAAGTTTTTAATGACATTTAATTAAAGAACCATAGAAAAGTCCGCCATCTTGTCACAAATGTTTAATGACATTTAGTTAATAAATAATTGTGTTTAGAATTGCAAAGCTTGTGTTTTTATTGAATGAGTTAAATGTCAGATAGCTATTGGATTTTAGATATTTTTTGTTTCTTTTCAGATTTTTACATTTATCTTTTCAAACAATAAATAATTGTTGGAATAGTGCCTATAATCAAAATAATTTTTACAAACTAGTGGCGCCCTCTCTCTACTGTACCAACACCAAGGACCACCCCAGGCTAAACTACCACTGAGCAATAGTCGAGCACAAATTATGAACATTCTTTTGTTTCGACAAAAGAGCGTTACAGTGTCTCTACAACAACAGTTTAATATTAAATTTCTATTTAAATTTTCTTTGCAATACACTCACTTTTTGACAGAATTCAGGGATTTAATATTCCAAATCTTGGTGAACCTGATACTGCCTTATTTTTTTCTGGGTACCTACTCCACATAAAGATCACTGTTTGGAGTCTGGATCAGCTGGACTGCCGTCACACCAGCAATCTATCCTCTTTCCTGGATACAGGAAATCACATGAAGAGCTCCAGTTCTCGGAAGTGAAACCCCAACATCTATTGAAAAGCTCCGGATTGGAAAAGGTACATATAGTATCAGTGTGTCACCAAAACAACCAAACTGCTGACTGTCAGATTTTCAAAAGCAACTCGTTACTTGCATTGTTACATTTGTAAGTATTTAAATATCAAATAAAATTATTGTTTGTTTAATTTTTTTGAATTCAACGACCCTATAGATTCTCTTGTCTTAAAGTGCAAATAACTAGTTTTATTTGTAACAATACTTAATATGTCATCAAAATACTCATGAAAAGGGTAAAGAATGAACTCTAAAGGTTCAGATATGCCATAAGGTAATAGTAATGGAATGTCTGCTTTACTTGTGGTCTTTTTGTTTCCTGCACAAGTTTGTAAAATACTTTTATGGGGTACAATTGATTCTGGAAATGGAGTTTTGAGTAAGGATGCATGAGATCCTGTGTCTATAAGTAGTCGAATATTATAGGTACTTAAAATTAGGAATATTGATATATGGTATTTGAAAGCTATTTAAACTTAAGCATTTTTTGTTCAATCCAAAGCTTGTAATCATCAATAGTTGAAGATTGGTCATTTTCGTCATATTCAAATATGAATATGACTAATTGTTATTACAATTATCCTGAATCATTGGAGATGGCCATATAATTCTAGTGTTAAAACAAGTTCGAGATTCTAGATGTTTATTTTTGATTATTACAGTCCATCATTCTCCATTTTCATTTGATTCGCTTTCATGCCAGCTAATTTTTAACCGGTTCCAGAAGCTCTTATTAAAATAAACCCAAAAGTGATGACACACAAAGGCAGTCAATTTTGCCCGAAGGCGAGAAAGAGAAACGGACACTAACTAATCAAAATTCGAAATTTCCCTCGAGTTGGTTATTCATTTAACTTCGAGGCACGGTTTTCCCCGGCCGCGTATTTCTATTCTATTTTATGAAACGTTTTGGGTAAACCAACATCGGATGGATTTATGTTTGTATTTTGGGCCGGACTGGGACACTGGGAATATGAAATACATGAATATTGGGGATTGACCTTTCGGCAAGAGATGGATTAATTATTGTTTGTTTTTGATTGGGCGAATGTGTGTTTAGGACAACCAATAAATTTACTCTTGAAAGGTAACTTTATTGATTTGCTTTTCGTTATATTTGCCACTTGTCAGGTATACAATTAACCAAAATTATTACCTTCACAAATAAAAGTTACAATTCCCAGAGAACTTGTAATTTCATTTGAGTCTTTTTAAAAACGGAGAGACTTAATTGGCGCAGACGGTAGGATAATCGTATTATTATGGCTGAAGAAGTTGCAAAATTAAATAACTCCCATTATATCCATCTCTTATTTGAAAGAAATGTTAGATGTTGCTTAATTTTCTAATTAACTCAAAAAGACTTATTGTTTCATTACGCTCTATTCGATTGAAAGATGAAAACGTTTTCTCCGAAAGTAAATCCTCAAGACTTGCGGAATCTTCGTCTAGTAAAATACAAACAGATTTAACTAACAAGCCCTCATCGTGTCTCCTGCAGGCGATAACGACAATGGAGAATAAAGAGGAGAAACTTGGAGTAAGTATTCTTGGACGACGACGTGATCCTCTTGAACCAAACGATTCCGGAGCAAATATTATTCCAACAGGAAATTAATTTGCATAACTAACAAGATAAGTTTAGTATTGTAGTTACAAATAGGCAGCATAATTATGTGATTAGGAATACTATTATTTATAGTTTTACAATATTCCAATCCGGTAGAAAATCATTAATCTTATCCATTACTTCGTTAAAAATTCACGCGACTGCAAACAATTATTTGATTACCTCGTAACTTTCGGAAAGGAAATTTAATGGATTTGTCCAATTTTCCCCATAAAAACTTCCATTGTCGTTAATCTACGATATTGATGGAACTTTAATGTGCCGCAACGCCCAATTATTTACCATTCCGTTGGGACATTGAAGTTAGAAAATAGGACGCGAAAATTACTTTTGAAAATCAAAGTTTGTAAAAACCTAATTAAACTTTGAATGATGTTAATTTATGTCATGGGTTCTTAGTTCTTTCTCTAATTGGATGTTAAGTTCGCGTCATCTATATTTTTTTTAATATGAAATAATTGTTCTGAATCCTGGAAATTGTATCATCGAAATCATTATTTAAAACTCCGCAGATCCATTAAGTCTACATGGAAATATGGCAGACAACTGGAAAAGCTTTATCCGGAGTTCTGATTTTATTTATGACATCGACAAGAAAAGACGAAATAAAACAATTGAGTATAATTGATGAAAAGGATTGAATATTTAGATAGAATAGAAATCGTTGCATTGAATTGAATTGAACGAAGAGAGAAGTTTGTCTATTGCACTCCCTCAAAAAATTTTTGAGACATATTACCTGTACGAGCTAATCAGTGGACTGTATTTTTAAAAAGTTATCAAAATCGATAAATGGCAAAACCAATAAAGGACTTACCCCGAAACTGCGTGGGTTTTATGCACTAAAATAATTGGTTCTTGTTTGATTGCCGGCAAAAATCGTTCTCATCTTTCGGACAGCGACAGCACATATTTTCGGCTACTACATCTCTCTGTCCTTATTTAATCAAGAGCGCACTCTTGCTCTCTTTTACGGTACCGCGCGAAGAGTCCATGGAAATGCCATTCTCACGCACAATTAATAATTGAAATGTACACTTCAAATTTAAGGCATATATACAAGTTGCGTTTAAATTACCCAAATTACAATACGATAAAACGTAAGTCCCAAACATTACCGCCCACCAAAATACCGAATGCGTATTTTGTATAAAACAAAAAAAAAATAAATAAAAATATATAAAATTATAATCCTAATAAAAAAACATCCTGAACAAGCATAGAGAAGCCTACTGACCAGGTAATGGGCAGAGTTTTACCACCGGGCGCTGAAAGAGGCCGCGAGCCGTTCTGACTGTTACTACCCTGCAAACCCCATCAGAGCCTGGATGTAATTTAACGACTCTCGCAAGTTCCCATTGTAAAGGAGGAAATTGTTCATTTTTAAGAACCACAAGCATATCAATCTTAGGTGGATCTGAAGCGGTATTCCATTTATATCTCTGAGACAGAGTATGCAAATACTCATCGCGCCATCTTTTCCAAAAGTCCTGACTCATACGTATCAATAATTGCCAACGCGTTAGGGTATTTAATTTGCAACTGGTTAAATCAAAATCGGGAAGTGCCGTGATCGGTTCCAATATAAGAAAGTGACTAGGCGTTATGGCATTCAAATCGTTAGGGTCGGAACTTATGGGACTCAATGGTCTTGAATTTAACATGGCTTCTATTTGTACTATAATAGTGTTCAGTTCCTCATAAGTCAAAATCTGATCTCCTATAATACGTACTAAATGAGTTTTAACCGATTTAATCCCTGATTCGGCTAATCCATTAAAATGTGGGGCGGCAGGAGGATTAAAGTTCCATGCAATTTTCTCAGCTTCAAAAGCTGACTGCATTATGTCTTTAATATATTTGCTGCTGGCAACAAAATTGGTGCCGCAGTCACTGTAGATATTCACCACCTTTCCTCGTCTGGAGATAAAACGCCGTAAAGCCGCCAAAAATGACTCTGAAGACAAATCTGAAGTGACTTCAAGATGTAAGGCCTTTGTACTACAACATACAAATAGACATAAGTATGCCTTCAAAGTCTTACAACCTCTAGTACGATTGGGAGTTATTAGAAAAGGCCCGCCCATATCAACACAAACATGAGAGAAACACTTTAATTGATTTACGCGGAATGAAGGAAGATCAGCCATTAGAGGTATATTAGACGTAGGATTCACCCTAAAACACCTTAAACATTTTCCAATAACAGAGCGAATGGCTCTCTTGGGATTCAGAATCCAAAAGTTTTGCAAAATGAGAGAATGAGTGGTTTGAAAACCAGGGTGAAAATTGTCTGAATGTGTTTCCATAATAATTAACTCAGTTAATCTGCTTTGACGTGGCAGCAGCATGGGATGCTTGTAATTATACGCAACATCAGCATGTTTGAGCCTCCCACCTACTCTTAGTATACCTGAACTATCCAAAAAAGGAACCAATCGTCGTAACTGATTTGAAATAGGTTTTTTATTTGTGAGATTTGAAATATCCTCGAAAAAATATTCGGCTTGAGTTTGTTTTACCAATATCAAAAGAGCCTCATTAAGCTCAGACATAACTGGATCATGAAGCCGTTTATTGACGGAATTCTTCCAATTGAAAGCAAATCTCAAGCAATACGCTATTATTCTCTTAATTTTACCAAAATTAGAAAATTTTGAAAGTAATGTAGCTACTTCTGAGGATGTGCGTGTCGAAACAAGGGCAAATGGCCTGGATTCGTCATTACAATCACTAATGACAACTTCCAACTTATTACAAGGAAGTATGTCAGAATGCAGCCACGGAGGCCCCGCCCACCATAAGGGGTGATTTATCAACTCGGTGGGTAGTAGACCACGAGATGCACAATCAGCAGGGTTCTCTTTTGTGGAAATATAATGCCAGATATTTTGAGAAACTTTTGATTGTATATGTGTAACACGGTTACTTACAAAAGTCTTCCACCTGTGAGGGGAGGATTTTATCCAAGCTATAACGGTTTTAGAATCACACCAACCATAGATATCAGCGAAGACAAGTTTAGAAGAGTAACAATTAATAACTTCCGAAATTAAGTTTGACAAGAGCACTGCCCCACACAGTTCTAAACGAGGAACTGAAATTCTCTTTAATGGAGATATCTTAGATTTCGCGCAAACTAGCGAAATAGCAGGAGCCCTATTTTTGCTCAATAATCGAAAATAGACCACGGCTGCGTACCCTTTCTCGCTCCCATCACAAAACCCGTGAAGCTCTACTGAGTGGTAGTCACTCGAAATTACTCTTCGTGGAACACTTATATTCTTTAATGTGGGTAATTCATTTTGAAATTGCAACCAACGATTTTCGACTTCTTGAGGAACAGATTGGTCCCAATCTATGCCCAATACCCATAAATACTGCATGAGATATTTGGCAAAAAAAGATACAGGGGCTATAAAACCCAAAGGATCGAAAATGCGTGCCAATTCAGAAAGGATACCTCTTTTTGTCGCAGCATTATTCTTAGGAACGCAAGTATATGAAAAGGTGTCTAATGTCGGTAGCCACGTTAAACCTAAAATTTTTATAGCACAATCGCTATTATCAAAGGAATGAGGCTGTTGCTGGCAGTCTGAGGGAGGCACTGCTTCTAGAATAGCTGGGTGATTAGAAGCCCATTTACGTACTTCCAGCCCATTTCGACCCAATAATTGAATAAGGTCTGCTTGTAGGCGTAAAGCTGACGCAATAGAATCCGACCCAGTGACCAAGTCATCAACAAAGGAATCTGATTTCAAAACCTGAGATGCATCAGGGTAATTAGTTTTCTGATCCTCAGCGATTTGAGCAATAGTGCGCAAAGCCAGAAATGGGGAAGAAGACACTCCATACGTCACGGTGTTTAACACAAACTCTTGAACAGGGTCATTTTGTGAAAAACGCCACAATATCTTTTGATATCTTCTGTGGGCCTCCGTCACTAGAATTTGACGATACATCTGCTTAATATCGCAGGTAAACACTACGTCATGAAACCGAAAATTTAGCAATAAAGAAAATATGCTTTGCTGAAGCTTAGGGCCAATTAAAAGAGCATCGTTCAATGAAAAACCAGTAGCGTCTTTAGCACTAGCATCAAACACTACTCTTAACTTTGTAGTGGCACTATCTGGCTTAAAAATGCAAAAGTGTGGAATAAAATATTCTTGACCACTCGAGGACCCTACCCTAGATAAATCCAATGACATATGACCACGGTCCAAATAATCTTGCATGAATTCGGAATAGGCAGAATACAAAGGAGGAGTTTTTGATAAACGCTGCTCTAAGGAGCGAAACCGTCGCAGAGCAACATCTCTGGAATCGACAAATTGGGGATCATTTTGTTTAAATGGCAATGAAACAACATATCTACCATTTGGTTCAATAAAGGTTGTCTCAGTATATATTTTTTCACATAAAATATCTTCGTCTGAAGGCAAAATTTCAGCTGGAATTTCCTCAATTTCCCAGAACTTTCTTATAGCCACATCCAAGGGTGACTCACTGGTAGTAAGAAATGTACGAACACCAGTATGGTGAATATCAGTTTTTCCCATAATAACCCAACCAAATATGGTATTAAGTGCGACTGGCTTTCCGGGACCACCCTCAATTCGCCCTTCATACAGCAACAAAGGAAACAGGTCTGCCCCAAGCAACATATCAATCGCAGCAGGTTGATTAAATTTCTCATCAGCCAACTTTAAATTTGCTAAATGTGAAAAGTTTTCAAGTGAAATGGGTTGCTCTGGAAGATGAGAACAAATTTTGGGAACTGCCACAACCTCAACATTAAACGTAGATGAAGGGTCGCCAATAGGACTAATGATACAAGAGGCTAATCCTGAAGAACTTGTGGAAATTTCACCTAAACCATAAATAGGGAGGTGTGACTTTCTACGAGGTAAGCCTAATCGCATAAGGCATGTATCCGTGATAAAGCTGGATTGACTTCCACTATCTAGCAAAACTCTAACAGTCTGCAAGACACCCCGACTATCAAGTACTGCCACCTTAGCTGTTGACAAAAAAACTACGGAGGGAGACGACGTAACACTAGTAAATGTTTTAACCTGAAGAAAGTCGATGTTTTCATCAGGTGTAGGTTCTGACGGCATTGATGTGGTTTGTGGCTTAGCTGAAGAAGATAAATTATTCTTATTTGGTGGAGACTCATTGTTGAAATGTAACAGTGAATGATGTTTCTTCCTACAAATGGAACAACAATTGGGATCTGTACACTGGCGCGCAGAATGGGGGCCAAAACAATTTACACAGACATTCTTGTGCTTCAGCAAAGTGAACCTTTGATTTGGAGTTTTCTTCAAAAATTGTGAACATTGTTCCAAATCATGATTTTCGTTGCAGCTAAGGCAACTTTTAGGCTCAGGGGAACTGCCCTGGGGAAGAAAGGTAGAAGGACCTGGACGAGAAGTCTTGTATGGCAATTTGCTGGGGCTAAATGAGTTTTTTGTCATATGATTTCCTTGGGAAACCTTGAGAAACGGCTTTGGCGACTGAGGCGTAACAATCAACGCAGCAGAGTCCAGTGCTAGACATTGCTTATGCAAAAAATCTGTTAACTCCTTATAAGATGGAATATCGTTTGAAGGATCTTGCGGATTGAACTGTAGCTCAAATCGCTTTACAGACTGAGCATCAATTTTTTTAATCAATAAGTTAAATATTATAAAATCCCAATGGGGCACAGGAAATCCCAGATTTTCCAGTGCTTTTAGATTTTCATTAAAAATGTCCAACAAATGTCTAAGTGCTTGAGGGTTCTCACAGTTTATTTTAGGAACATTGAGAATCTCGTTCCAATAATGGGAACTTTGAGCTCTTTTATTTTGATAACGTTGGCAAAGTGCATCATATGCTATACAATAATTAGAGGCATTAAGTGGAATCGTTTTAACTATCGTTAATGGTTCACTAGTTAAAGATGTCACCAGATATTGAAATTTTTCAATGTCAGATAGATCCCGATTACTATGCACTAAAACTTTAAAAAGGTCTATAAAAGAACTCCATTCTTTGAGATTACCGTTAAAAGTGGGCAGAGATAATTTTGGTAAGCGTATATTCACATGTTTTGCACCCTGCAGACTTGAGGGACTTTGAGAACCTTCATGATACGGAGGAAAAATATTAATATAGAGTACCCCGATTGCATGAAAAACTTCGTCAAATGTGGAACGTACTACTTCCTCTTCATGTACCAAATCGTCACAATCATCCAAGCCTGACAAAAGTCCTACAATACCTCCATGTATTTGATTAAAATCATTATATATTATGTCTCTTGATTTGAATCTTAACTTTAAGGAACCTGTTTTATTTTTATCATCAGGATTATCCAAACACTCTTGTGCCAACCTATATAACTCTTGAATTCGACTTATTTCGATATTACGCTGAGTTTGCAACTTCTTAATCTCTCTTTTAATTTTGTCGGCCATAGCTATGAGATACAACTTAAAATAATATTCGCTTCAACCTATACTGACTCTAACTACCTTGAAATTCAGAAGTAGATATCAATTTTAATTAATTAATTAATTAATTAATTAATACTATTTGAGTTAAAACGTAAAAATCTGTATTTGTCGCCCTGGCACTCTATACCCAATAATATTTAAATTATAAAGAAATGCAAAAATGCCACACTAAAATTGTTTATTGCTTTCAATTGACAATGGTCTGATAAGGCTATTTTTAACAATGGTAAAAATATGCAGCCCAATTCAAGGTCAATAAACTTCTCCAAAACTGTGGAATGTTAGCGAAAATAATTTTATATTTACCGGCATTCAACCCAATGCTAAATAATAATTTAATAATAAATATTATCTAAACTTCAATAAATTTAATGAATTTCATATTAAAAAATGTTAAAATGAATGTGTAATAATAAATAGGTACAAATAGGTACTCAAAAAACTGTGGTACCAATGTAATTAATTAAAATTCATTTTTACGCAACTTGTATATGAAAAAAGGTAACCGATAATGCGGCCGAAGGTACCAAATGTACGAGCTAATCAGTGGACTGTATTTTTAAAAAGTTATCAAAATCGATAAATGGCAAAACCAATAAAGGACTTACCCCGAAACTGCGTGGGTTTTATGCACTAAAATAATTGGTTCTTGTTTGATTGCCGGCAAAAATCGTTCTCATCTTTCGGACAGCGACAGCACATATTTTCGGCTACTACATCTCTCTGTCCTTATTTAATCAAGAGCGCACTCTTGCTCTCTTTTACGGTACCGCGCGAAGAGTCCATGGAAATGCCATTCTCACGCACAATTAATAATTGAAATTTACACTTCAAATTTAAGGCATATATACAAGTTGCGTTTAAATTACCCAAATTACAATACGATAAAACGTAAGTCCCAAACATTACCCATGTGCTTAACTCAAAAATTCAAAAAGAAGGCCAGAGCTTTAATAGTTTTGTTACAAGAATTTCAATTAAGCCAACAGAATACAAAGACTCCGATGACATGATGAGAGATCTTATTGTTTTAGCAATATAAATCAAAACAAAAAAGGCGACCAATTTTAACACAAAAGTCTCGTGATTACCGTTTTATTCAAGTTGGAATTTCGAATCCCCTCGTGGTAAGTCCTTTTTAATTTTTTCAAAAAGTAGGTAATGGTTGTTCATGGAATGCCTTTAATACTTAGGGTTTTCCGAGGAGCCGTTTCTTTCAAAGAAACTGCTCCCAACGAACCACATTTTTTAAGATCACAATTTTCGTGGAGCATGGGCATAGAGTTTTTGAAAGGATTTCCTGAAGGAATCAAGTCCCTCACGTGTTGACATCTGTACCTCCACATTTGACGAAAACTGTGAACTTCTAGCTTCTATCTACCTTAATTTAAGACTAGAATCTGCAACTTTCTTCGTCATGTGACAAAAAATGGATGTTACCGTACTATACCTTTTTGTCGGAATTGAGGCTTGTATAGAGTTTCATTTATAAATTTTATTACCTTTTTTTATGAAATCTGCTTCATGATCAATTAACAAAATTAATTGATTGTTTTTCCCTGATACGAGATCTAAATATTTAAAATTTTCAATTTCACATTCTTGATACCAAAGTAAACTTTAAATAATTATTTCCGATTTTTGATTTACCGTATTGACTATAGATTTTATCCCTACTTTACTTTCAGTACTGCCATATTTAAGGAATGTACTTATATTTTATCAATGATAATCAGTAATCTGAACTGAAGTCAGGGTTGGACAACATGTTCTAAATTTAAAATTATTGAGTCGAAAATTGTTCAATTTTCAACCTGAGTCTTATAACTAATATATTTGAGGATTTCTACATTATATCTCCTGGTCATTTGTAGTCCAATCAAATTACACTTTGAGAAGAAAAAAAAATTGTTACCTGGACTTTTATAGTTGGAAATGGTCAAGAGGCTTACAATGAACGTAAAAAAATAAATTCCACACGGGAGGTAATGGAGGGTTGCTTTGGGGGGTTGAAAAGAAATGGAAAATGTTATTATTACGATTTCCGGCGAAACTACACATTAAACCGAAAAATACCCAATACAAGAGTTATAGATCATGCAAATATCTACAACTTTTGTATAGGTCATTTTCAACATAACCTCAAAACTTCCGAGGAAAATTCAAAAAACCATCTATTTTTTTAATTTTCGATTTTTCTTTTCCATTTCGAACAAAATAATTAAATTGTGGCGAAACTTGGTGAAAGTATAGCTTTCTTTGTCTAAATTAGCCACATTTTTTTTAAATAAAAAAATTGAAAAGTTACCAAGATATTAATTTTTTTCTGTCAAAAACAGTTTTTTTTTCAAAAAAAAAATTCTACGGTGAAAAATCATCGTACAGAGTTCTGCTTGTGCCCATTTTATTCGTTTTGACATATAGTTTTTAGTGCAGTAAAAAAAAAATAGCTGTCGTAATTGAAAAATATATTCAAAAATGGAAAAAATACAAAAAATGACATTTGCAACAATGAATTTATGAGTAATTAATTATTAACAATTTGTTTGAATTTTAACAAATCTCCAAAAACTGATTAGGCTATTCAATTGTATAAGAAAAAATACGAGAAAAACTTTGTTTCATTCTTTGATCAGAAGCTTTATTTTTGTACAGAATTGCTATTAACATCTAAGTCGAATAAGGAAGCTACAGTAAAATAGGAAAAAATAATATTTTTCTACTGACATTTCATAATACGCTATTAAACGATTAAAATCTGTTTTATAATGAACTTCATTACGATACAGATTTTCATTATAATACTCATTTTTAATATTATACAATGTTGATAGATGGCAGCACTAGTTAAGATATTAAACATTTTTAACGGTAATTTTGCGTAAAACAATTATTTTGATAACTATAAAAAAGACTTCGAATTGTTTAAAAGTTACCTAAAGTTTGGGACAAAGAATAATTATTATGGAAATAATGAGTGATAAGGAAGAATTTTTACTTTTCTCATTATTATGCATTGTCAATAGATGGCGCCACCAGTTAAGAAATTTTGATTTTTTTTTTTTTTTTTGAATGATGACAGCACTCTATTTATAGCTTTTCCATGGTAATTTAGCGAAAAACAATAATTTCATGAAAAAAATACTTCGAGTTGTTATTAAAAGTTACCTAATGTTTGGGATAAGGCATTATTATGGAAATATTGACTGATAACGAAGAATTTTCACTAACACCTCCAGAAATTACAGAAAGGGCGACAAATGCAGGTAATAATATACTACCGGACAAGTCCAAGAAAATTTGCGAAAAATTATATGGACAATTTATGGATTGGAAACACCAAAAACACATCGTCCTTCTCAGAAAATGTTTTGATAGTATATTTTGAAGAATTACAACAAAAAATGAAACCTTCAACTGTATGGATTACTCAATTATAAAATATCTATTCAAAGTTAAGCATAATGTTGACATATCTAAATATCATAAGTTATATCAATGGCAGTAGAAAAAATAGTGTATGCAACTCTCATGTAATGGCCATTAATACACTCGCATATTATATACGAAACTCGCCTGCGGCTCGTTTCGTATCCTACAACATGCTCGTGTATTAATGGCTATCATTACATGATCATTGCATAATATACTATTTTATGCCGTAGAATCGATTTGAATACTAATAGGAATTGAAAAAAAAGAAAATATAAATAATGCTAGGCTAATCTTGGTCTTTTGTGCAAATTATTTTCATCGTCCGATGCTAGATTATAATGGCTTTCTTCCTTATCTTTATTTATTTATTTATTTATTTATTTATTCAAAGATATCAACAGCTTAAGCCAATTACAGATATCCACTTATCCAATAATAATAGTTAAGTAATAGTATGTGTCATGCTATAATATTAAAATGTTAAATATACCTAATCCTAACAATAAACATACAAATAATACAATTAAATCACCTAAATACTATTCTTCTTTTAGTTTGGACAGAATAAGTTGTTTAAACTGATTGTAACAAATGACATCAATGTCAATGTCACAAGCGTACAAGTTGAAAACATTGCACATTCTGTATATAGGGGAGTTTTTATAAAGATTAACTCTCGGATACGCCAGGTAAAATACTTTCGAATTACGCGAGTTAATACGATGAATAGCAAAAGGCAACTGGCTCAGAATATCAGGACTATCTATATTTCCTTTCAATAACTTAAACATCATGCAAAGCACTATTTTAATTCGTCTATGTTCCAAACTTAATCTATTAAATTCTCTCAAGAGTTGAGAGTTGTCATATCCAATCGGTGGATAGACACCGTGCTTTCTGAAATACATACTTTTTAAAAACTTCCTCTGCACACTCTCAAGCACTGTTAACCATACATTATATTGTGGGGACCATATTATGCTTCCATACTCCAATATGGGCGCCACAAGGCTGTCAAAGAGGTGTAAGCTCACATCCACTGAAAAGTCTTTAGAGTTCCGAGCAATGAAACCAGCCATCTTTTGGGCACTTTCAACTTTACTGACAATATGTTTAGAGAAAGATAGAGCCGAATCAAAAATTATACCCAAGTCCTTCTGAATGTTGACTCTATTAAGCGCAACGTCATTCAGTGTATACTCAAACTGTACAGCATTGTTATTAAGGGTAAAGGACATACATGAACATTTACTGACATTCAACTTAAATTGGTTGTCAATGCACCAGTTGGCGACATTACAGAAATCATTCTGAAGCATTTCGCAGTCTGCAATTGAACTAACCCGGAAAAAAACACTTAAAATCATCCGCAAAGAGTAGACCCTTGGCATTTTCCAATTTATTTATAATACTGTTGATGGCTATTAGAAAAAGAAGAGGACCCAGATTGGAGCCCTGTGGTACCCCTGAAGTGCTTTTATACACAGCTGATTTGCAGCCCTTCACTTCCACATACTGATGTCTTTGATTCAAATATGATCGGACTAGGTTTACCAGATATGCAGGCACGTCCAAGTCATTTAAGGCCCTTAGTATTATGCAATGTCTTACTCTATCAAATGCCTTTTCCATGTCCATAAAAATCACATCCACTTGCGACTTGCTGTTGCCTCATGAACATATTAACAGAATGTGATAAGATTAGTCATAGTTGATTTTTCAGGAAGGAAGCCATGCTGGCATGATGTAATCCTGTTAGATACTTCATTAAATAGCATATCATAAATTATTACTTCAAAAATTTTGGAAACTGCACATACGATACTAATAGGTCGATAGTTTTTGATTTCCTCTCTGGATCCATTCTTGAAGATTGGAATAACCTTACTGATTTTCCATTTATGGGTAGATTGATGTTCTCAAAATTAAATTAAACAACGCATGAAGTGGTTTTAAAAAATGATTGCTGCAACCTTTTAAAATATATGCTGGTATTCCATCTGGACCAATCGCCTTATTAGGTTTAACTTTTTTTAGAGCCACTTTAATCATTTCAATAGATATCTCCTTCTGACAGAAAAATGACATGGAGTTTGTAGAATTGCATGTTACATCAGGATCATTGATATAAACTGATTTAAAAAATTTAGCAAAACCTTCAGTTATATTTTGCGTGCCAGAATAAGTTTGGTTCTCAAAAACCATTTCTTCAAGGATGTCATGGTTGTCTTTCAGACTTTTAACATAAGACCAGAAAAACTTTGGATTTGACTTCAAGCTCCTTTCAACATTATAAAGGTATTCAGTGTGATTTAGCCTAATTTTTTGTTTGATGGTGCTGCGCAGAGCAATATATTTGGATTTCCAGTACTGAGATTTATAACGCTTGGACTTTAACAAATAGCTATGCTTAAGTTTAATTAATTTAATTATTTCGTTGTTGAACCAGACTGGATATTTCTTGTCGATTTGTGTCGATTTTGGCACACACTTTACAAAAATGTCATTGAGAATAGAGTAAAAAAGATCCATTGCCACATTTACATCAGAAATTTCATCTATAATAGCCCAGTTTTGATTTGTAATAAGATCATACATTAGCAAAAAATTTGCCTTTCTAAAATTAAACTTTGTAGTGGACACAACTTTGCAATATTGAATTGGCGTTTTAGTATTAACGGTAACACACAAGCAGGGATGATGACTATCTACAGGCAATACACAATCGTCGGACCTGGCAACACGAACATTATCAAATGATACAATCACAAGGTCCAAAATTACATTATTTAGATTTTTAACTTGATTTAGCTGCCTTAAGTCATTAAATGCTAAAAATTCCTTTAAAACATTTAGATTATAGTTACACGAAAGCTGATTAACATAGCTAGGAATGTTAAAGTCCCCAACAACTATGCATTCAGACCTAAGTCGATCAGCTAAAAATATTTCAATTTTCTCAAAAAAAAGATCATACACGTTCCTTGGACTGTTGGGAGTGATGTATACTACAACTACATATAATAGATGATTACTATCCAGTCTAATTCGAATGCACAATGCATCCCGATCATCGTCAAAAACCTTAGCCTCGTCAACAATAAGATTGTTTTTTACAGCCAACAGAACTCCTCCCCCTTGAGATTTACCGGTCACAATCCTATTTCTATCCTTCCTAAATGTAGTTCTGTCCTTAAAATTAAACTCCCCCGAATAAATTGTTTCATTCAGCCAAGTTTCAGTTAATGCCACAACTTCACAATCATTGTTTAACATATTATATTTAAGTTCATCTAACCTAGTTTTCACACCCCGACAATTCTGGTAAAAAATCATAATATTATTGTCTAGGTAACTATGGTTGTGTTTAACTCCTGCTGAAAATTTGAATTAGTAACTAAATTGGGCGAAGAATCAGTCAATTGAGAACCTGACAAAGAATTATTTTCATAAAAACCATTATTCAATGGAGAAAGTGAGACATCTGATATGATCGGAATATTGTTGCTTCTCATAGAGGAATCGTCATTGGCATAGACAACACTATCCTGGAGCGTAACAGAGATCAAATTTTTCGAGTTTGAACATTTAATTTGGTTAAGTATTAGTCCTGATATTCTACGATTAGTATGAATTCTTCCCAAAAAGTTGCAGCTATTTATGAATGATACTTTGTTAGAAGAAAATTTATCAAAATTATACAATAAATTACTTAGCTTACTATTCAAATTATAACACTTATTAACATACTCAAAATGAATAGGAACAGACAAGACAATGACATTAGTATGAACACATTCTTTTAATTTATCAAGTACGTATGAACAGTTAGGAGATTTGTTGACGCAAAAGTCATTATATCCGGCGAATACAATAACATAATCATTCTGATTAAAGTCTTTAACGAAAGCTGAAATATTATCGTTTATGTCCTTGAGGAGAGCAAAAGGTTTGATGACACTTTGCACCATGAATTGATCATGATCCAGCATCTGGTTCAATTTGACATCAAGTCCTCTGCCCATCTGGTCACACAGGAGTAATACACGATTTTTACCGTGGGTTTTAGCTGGAGAGTTGATTTTAGTTTTAGTTGAAGAGATCGATTTTTTTGGATACGGGTTAAGGTATGATATGTCTGTTTGAAGGCTGATATCAATTCTTTCAACAAAGGACGTTCTTACGACAGGTTCACTATTTGTGCTCAAGCTTTGTGCAAATTTGATATTTTCTTTGGTTAACGAGGAAATTTCATTCAGTAGTTTATTGTTAAGGTCCTTAAGTTTATCTCGTTCAACATTAAGTTTAAATAGTTCAGCATTAGCAGTCTGAATTTTTACTAGATGGCCTTTATTTTCCACACTTAAATTGTAACTTGCCTTCAATTGATCAGCTAACTCCTTTTCAATGCGATTATTTGCAAGTTTAAGTGACTGAATAGTTAATTCATAATTATTCTCCGCCTCAATAACTTCTGCATCAAAATCATGAGTACGTCTCTGGAGGCGTTTGATATGATCATCTTTCAGCTTGTTGTCATTACTGAGTCGGGTTAACTCTTCGCTAAGAGAAGATTTTAGATCTTCTAAGTCTGTCTCCAAATTACTAATATAGTTATTTTTTCGGGCAATTTCAATTTTAAGTTGGTCATACCTATTAGAAAGGTGCGCGACTTCAGTTAAGCTTGTCTTACACTCCATACAATAAAACAATAACTTCCTATTTAGCATAACAATTGCGTCTGCTTCGGTGGTCGAAAGGTCTGCGCAGTCTTTACAAATAAATTGGTGGCACCTATCACATGGTGCTCCAAAAATTTCTCCCTCTTTAACATTAGGGCAACGTTTAAGAATGCATACCGTGTCACAAACTACACAATTAGTAGCCATGTTCGGTCACCAACAATTATTATTACAATACATACATTAAAATAATTTAAATTATTAAACAATATATAAAAGCACATAAAAGAGTTAATAGTTGTTTTGTCAGATTAGAAAAAGAACTCTGATCAATTTGGACTCTACATACGATGAAGCACTTCTGAGTAGTAAAACAAAAATTATAAAGATAAATCACAAAAATATATCACAGCGGCAACATGGCATGGTCCAAAGTTCAAAATAAACAAATCAAGGATATGCACAATTTTTGGTGCTGCTGATAAGGAATGCAAATTGTTTATTTTTTACTCTAGTCCCACAAAAAAAAAAAAAGATTTGTTTTAAGAATCTGCCGGCTCACCGCGAGAGTAATCCAGCACACTTTTTACACAGTTAAAAGCATCACCGCATATGTTACTATATTACCGAGTCTTCCGGTGATTTAATCAACTTTTAACACTCTTTCTTACTTTTTGCTGACAAATAGATCAAAATGAAGTGTTAATGTTACGAAAAAAAAAAAAAAAAAAAAAAAAAAAAAAAAAAATCTTCGCAAACACCATCACTATATTCGTCTTGTAATTGGTTTTCTGACTCTAAGGAAAGTTTAAGTTCAAACAATTATCAATAGTAATATAACTAGTGCAAATTTGATTATTGATAATTTTTGGGAAAGGACCCCGCACACTTCTTATGGGATTTTGGTTGAACGCGGAATTTAACCAAGTTTTGGTATGTTGTATATTTCGACCTCCTGAGTAAAAGTTCTCATGGGTACAAACCGATCCTATGACTAGTTTTGGATATACAGGGGGTTTTCTAATACTACCTTAGGCAACCTAAGTACCTATATAAAGTGTACATAAAGCAAAAAAACTTTATAAACTGTTTATTTCATATTTCCTTAACTAAAAATGTTTAGTAGGTGTTCGTGACTCTTCATTTATATACCAGGGCTGCTCAAAAACTATGGCTATTACTAAGCTAAATGAGTTAATGGCCAAAAATGTTCAAAAGTGTGAAAAATTGTGTATACTTGTAGGTACTCAGATACCTACGTTTTGTGATAAAAGTGATTTTCTATCTCGATGAATTACAGTTCTCGCTACGCTTGTGCTAAAAACTTTTTGCCTCCTGATCCCTTGGCCTAGGGTTTAAGTGTTTGGATATTAGGTATACATACACTTGGTGATTTGTTTTGAAAATCTAAACAGCTATAGAAAGAAAAGAAATGAAAATTGTTTTTTCATATGTCATATTTCACTTGGTAACCATGGAAACGAAATTGTCTTTTTTGTCACCTTTCTTGTGAAAATGGCAGTTCGGGAAAGGTAATGTGCTGCGTGTGCAATAAAGGACTAGAGTAAGAGTAAATCGCACTGTTTTATCACTGGAAGATGCCGAAGTCCGTAGATTGGCTGTAAAGCGTAGAAACGAGTTAGGATTTGAGGATGAAAATCTTATTGTTAAGAACTCAAGGTGTATTTTGACATTGAAAACTTTGAAACATAAACAATAACACTTGGCCCTGATTGGTCGGAAAATGAGGTGTCCCTGCAGGTTGTGATCAGTTTTAAAATGCATGAGGTGCAAATGGCATCTTGCGACCAATAAGCGGCATTGTTTATGTTTCAAAGTTGACAGTGTTAAGTCAAAATCTATCTTGGGAAAAAATACAAAATATAGTTTGTCATACTTCTATTTGTGTTTGTTTTAAAAACACACAAAGGCCCACCAAAATACCCTCGTACATTCACATATATATGGCCATTTCCACGGCTATCACTTAAGGGATATTTGATCTAAGTGGAGTTTTGAATATGACTTTTGTTTCTATAAGAGTCACATTCAAAGCTCCACTTGGATTAAATATCCCTTAAGCTATAGCGGTGCAAATGGCCAATAGGCACCTGACTAAAAACATGACCCTTTCTGTAAAAGGTCTAAACTTATTCAACATTTTTTAAAGCTACCTACCACAAATAAACGCAAAAAGCATGAAAATTCAGTATTTTCAGGTTGCCTGAGGTAGTATTAGAAAAACCCCCGTATATCCGAAACTAGTCATAGGATCGGTTTGTACCCATGAGAACTTTTACTCAGGAGGTCGAAATATACAACATACCAAAATTTGGTTAAATTCCGCGCTCAACCAAAATCCCATAAGAAGTGTGCGGGGTCCTTTGCCTGAATGCATATTTTCACGAGTGCACGTAGTGCACGAGTGCCTTTTTCAGTTAAAAACGCATAAGTGCAAATTTGTCGAAAATTATAAATATATTTCCATTGCACAAGTTGTATTTAATGAGAGAATTTCATAAATCAAAAATTTAAATTTTTTGTCAAAAAATGTCAAAACACCAGTTTTCGCACCAGTTACTATGCAATTATCTGATAATTCGCACTAGTGCAAATTATCGCGTAATTGTAATCTGATTCAGTTGCGTATCAACCCAGCTCCAGGCCTGTGTGCCAAAATTTTTGCGGGCCCATCACAAGTCCCTCGCCGGAGGCTAAATTTTTTTTTGAGTAACCCAAATTTCGACCCAAAAGTCGTTCAAAAAACAATCCTAAAATTTTTTATTAGGTAGGTATTTTTATTTAAACGTTGAATTGTGAATTCACCATTTTTAAAAGTGGTATGAATAATAATTATATCCTGTTCACAATCCGATGTCCACAGGTGCAGGTAAATTTATCACCATAGGCGCAACTAGGGGAATGCTTGGGGGTGCTAAGCACTCCTAAAGCAAAAATTAGCACTCCTATTCGGCATCCCACCATAGCACTACCTAACACTTATATAAAAAATAAGTGCAACCAAATTATTTTATGTATGTTTTTGCACTTTTTGTACTTACTTACGTCATCGATGACGTCATAATTTAGAAAAAAAGTATTTCTCGTTGATTAATTCATAGAGCACGTTCGCAATTATTATTGTTGAAATCAAGACTTACCTTGAAATATACGGTTTTTATCTTATATTAACATTTAGGATGACGTCATCCACCGGCGTATCCAGCCCATACGTCTGGGGGGGGGGTAATCAACCCAGGCCAGCCTGGGTGCCACGCCCAAAAACCTTTATTTTGAGCCTTCAAAACATTTTTTTTTTCTATAAGAGTGAGGAAAATTGCATTTTCCGCACTGTTAAACAATGCAAACAATGGGTAAAATGGATTTTTTCGCACGGTGCGGCGAAATTTTTTCCGCACGGATATCGGTGTGGAAAAATCTTTTCCGCACGGCTGTCAAAAAAAAAAATCAATAAGTTACTACGAATCATGTAGGTATATGCACTTATTTTATTTCCACACCTCTGTAGAAAAACTAGCTGAGATCGGAATGGTAGAAAGTGTCGACACTTTTGACACTATTGACACTGTGGCGTTCGTTAATGGGGTAGTAAAGTGCGACAAGTGAGTGAACCTGTGTGGAAGGAATGCGGGCAGAACCCTCCTGATTGGCCCGAGATTAAATATACATATACGCGGGAACGCGGGTCGTCGCGTCAGGGTAACCGCAATTTTAGCAATGCACCACGTCGAGGACCCGTCGCGTCTTATAGTATAGGTTTTCGTCTTCCCCTCTGTTACTTCATACGTTACCAAGGTTCAGTCACTTGTCGCACTTTATACAAGTGATTTTTAGCTACTGCGTAGTGATATACTCGACGTATCGTACTATTTAGTGTAATCAATTGCTTTCTAGAAACCGCAATATCCTGGAATTTTTTTATTTTAATTTCCTCTTAGCCCCGCCCCTACGTGAAAATAAAAGTTCGTGACGTAGTTAGTTTTTCCAATCTGGCAACACATCACGGTTTTGAGAACGCACAATTTCATTGATTTGCACTGACATACGAAACGTCAAATTTACTACATCAAACAACTTTAACAAGATTGTTAACAAGTTACTGTGACAATGTCATATATCACACGATTCACACGACACCACACGTCGTCAATGAACTATAAACTACACGTATCTGGATTGGCACCGACCGTTGTCGGATATGGCATTTATATGGCATTTGTCATCTCGCTTAGTGCGTCCAAAAAAGCTACATAGTGGGGTATCCCTTTCTCTCTCCAGTTCATTGCTGTTAGGTTTGGCATATTCCTAACCTCGAATAAAATATTTTTTAGATAAGGAAAGATTTCCATGATTCGCCAATAAGATAAATAGAGATGTGTGTACCCCACATTCTCCATCTCAATCTGCCGCAAATTTATAGATCGGCGGGCCATTCCAGGTATGTACATGTGGGAACATCTTGGAGGAATTTTGGAGATCAGGGACTTTCTGGGTCAAGTTCGCGGATTTTATTTTGTAAGCCAGTGGCGCCCTATATAAAGCTAAAACTATATAATGATCCTACTCCCACAATGACTGAGTAGCTGCGAGCACTTTGTTGCGCTGGCCGCATTCCTTAAGGGTGTCTTACTGTACCTAGGCCTGTTAGGATTTATTTTTTCAAATTTAGTTTTCAAACAGTTTAAGGGTTGATTTTTGTGCAACAATGTGTCATTAATTTTATATCATATAATATATCACTTTATTAAGTTCAGTACTGCGAATTATTAAACCTCTTTCACAAGCCCCCTACAAGTTGTCTAAACTTATATTAGGTACCAAACTCTTGTATGAAATTTACCCTTTTTGGTTGCATGAGTATCGTTTGACTGTTTTCAACGACAGCGTATGAAGCTATCGAAGAAATTATGGATCACTAGACTTCACAAATCAATAATCAAATTTCAACTTATTTCTACTCTCGAAATTCTGCGACAGTAAAATAAGTAGAAAATTGACAAATTTACCGCAGAACAGAACAAATATAACTGAAATTCTTTTTTGTAAGAGAAAAGTTTTTGAAGGAAAATTGAAAATCAAGCGTCAACTGAAGAACAACTTGTAGATGTGATGACTAAAATTAAATTCCAGATCCTGTGTTCAAAAATGTAACTGATTTAAAAATGAGTTTCTAATATGAGAAAGTGTTGACGATAATTATTTAGTATATTGATTAATCTTTTATTTTGATAGTTCAATAATAAATATTATATAATAAGCCTCACTATTATTACTACTATCACATTTTACCGACTTTTGGAGTCTCAAAGAGCACACATTATGACAGTTTAATAAAATGTCAATTCGGTACTCACCTGACATTGTGGATATTGTTCCGCCTCTCTCCGTTCCACTTTCCAGCCCAACAGTGGCGGTATGCAAACAAGGGCGGCCGCCGCCCATACCGCCCCAATCCAAATTGCCGCCCTCCTAGGCGTCCGTTTCTTCAGATACGCCACCGCTTGCGTGATACTCCAGTACCGATCCAACGAGATCAGACACAAGTTCATAATAGAAGCGGTACTCAGCAGTACGTCCATTGCGGAATGCACGTCGCACCACCACGGCCCGAAAGTCCAGTATCCCATGAGCTCGTTTGCTAATGAAAAAGGCATTATGACTAGTCCAAGGAAAAAATCAGCCACCGCCAATGAGGCTATGAACCAATTTTGAATGTTTTTCAGTGATTTTTCTGTGGTTATGGCAATGATTACTAGCATGTTACCCACTATGACTACGATCATTAGTAAAGTGGCTACGATTGAGGCTACGACGATGTGCGCAGGCGTATAGCCTGAAGGATAACGATATTGGGGAGGAAGTGGAATGGGTCTAGTAGTCGAAATCGTAACATTAATATTTGTAGTATTCAAATTGTTCATCATCTCTTCAATTAGTGTCAAATTATCATCAGACATTATTTACTTGTTTGTTTGGTCCCACACTTTCTGTTCATTATTCATTGAAAACCTAATTGAGAAAACTTTAAAATGGTGTTTGAGTGAGCGAAATAATAAATACAATAAATTAAACCCTTATTTGAAACTATCTCAATCCAAACGACTCTGTATTTTTTTGTCTACCTTTTTCAGGAGTAAAATCCCCAGGAGACGAACATTCCTTTGCAGGGATTTCCTGAAAAAAATGTTATCTTTGGGGATTTCATTCGTCAGAAGAAAAAAAAAACAAAACATTGTTAAGCCTTTACTTATCGGATTTAGGCTAAAATGATGTTTTGAATAGTATTTCTATGCATTTACCAATCAAATTAAATTGGCTAAATCAAACTCCAGTTAAAGTAGAATTGCAAAAAATTCTACAAAACCCTTTCGGTTCATTGACTTCTATTTCTATTGACAGCAAAACTTATACATAAAAATCATATTCCAAGATATATCAAATATAAACCTGGAATTTTTTATGGTATTTTTGCTGTTCTAATGGATTGTTGATAATATATATAATTTACTTGTTAGGTGTTTGTAACAGGGTCACAAAATTCACTCAAACACCAATTTAATCAGCTTTCCAATTACATACAACACGCGAATACTAATCACTAATTATAGTCAATTAAGTCACTCTTTTTTTGCTAATTGTTTTACTTGATTTGTTCCCACTCAAATATTTCAATATACTTATTATATTACAACACTATTATAGCAATATTTATTATTTTTATTTACAGTTATTACCCGTAATTAACCGAAAACTTGCGTGTTAATTAACTAGAGAAAAGTTTCAAAAAAAAAAAAACAATATATATATTTTTTTGTCTCCGAATTATTATAAAAACAAAGAATCATGCGCGCACGCGCGCTATTTCATCATATTTAATTGACTTAATTATCTAATTAATTACTTAATTATAAATTCTATTAATTCCGGACGCGGCACCGTCGGCGTTCTTTTGTTTTTGCTCTAGGACGTCGCGACGCATTTTAAGTGTGATATTCGTGAGCGTCAGGGCGCTACTGTTAGAGCGTCGCGGCGTCGTCGACGTTGTCGAATGACGATCTTGCTTCCGCATGCGTTCTCTAATCTTTGAGAAGCTGAAGAATTTTCCAAATGATCAACAAACAATTTTTAAAAAATTGATTCAAATAGGTGCTGTTGAAAGTTTTCGCGTGATTGAAATTACTAGAAAGCATACTGGAGCAGTGGCGTACCTACCGGTGTGCCATGTGTGGAAAATACGTCCCTGATGCAATTTTGATGCGTTGCTATGACAAAAGTGACAGAATCTCAGACAGAAGTGTCGTAACAATATAGCGGAAGTGGGATACGCTTTTTTCTCCCTATGTCGCCTCCTTATTATTCTACGTCAATGATTTTTCCTTAATTTTGCCTAAATACGTCAATTTTTTTTGAATTTTTCCTGGAATGATTTTTCACTGGAAAATTTCGAAATTTCCCTATAATGAGTTCCTCACTTTTCTCTTTATCCTGGAAAATTTTCAAAATTTTCCCTTTAGCAGTTTTCCAAAAAAAAAAAATTTAAATGTGAAAGGATGAATTTTGCTTAGAAAAGTCAATTTTCCAGAACTATCCTATCGACTTTCCTTAGAGTGATTTTTCACTAGAAAATTTTAAAAATTTCCTATAATGAACTCCTCATTTTCTTCTTTCTTCTGGAAAAATTTCACAAGTTTTGCTTTATTAGTTTTCCAGAAATAAATTAAAATGTGAGAGGATGAGTTTTTATTAATTTTACTTGAAAAAATCATTTTTTCAGCATTTTTCCTGGGGCGATTTTTCATTGGAAAATTTTGGAATTTTCTTATAATGAGCTCCTGACTTTCCTCTTTTTCCTCTTTTGCCAATTTTCCAGGAAACAATTGAAATGTGAGAGGATGAATTTTCCTTAATTTTACTTGAAAAAGTCAATTTTCCAGAATTTTCCCAAGAGTGATTTCTCACTGAAAAATTTCGAAATTTTCCTATAATGAGCTCCTCACTTTCATCTTTTTCTTGGAAAATTTTCAAAATTTTCCTTCTGCCAGTTTTCCAGAAAAAAAATAAAATGTAAGAAGTGAATTTTCCTTAATTTTGCTTAAATAAGTCAATTTTCCAGAATTTTTTATGGAGTTATTATTCATTTGAAAATTTTTGCAATAATTTCTGTAATTTTCATAGTTTTTCGTAATGTCCATAATTCTCGTAATTTTTCGTTATTCCCGTAATTTTTCATAATTTCCATTTTTCGTAAATTCTGTAATTTTCTGTAATATTGAGAAAATTTCCGTAATTTACGAATAATTCCTGTAATTTTGAATAATTTTGAGTAATTCTTGCATTTTTGGAATAATTCCTGTAATTCCCCTATTTTTTTTGTAATTTCAGAATATTTTTTGAAATTTTGAATTATGTATAAGGTACCTATTCCAAATAAGGCTATGTTAAGAAGTTTGATTTTTTCTTAACGTTATCCACCAAGCCCAACAAAAATCACGAGCTTAAATGTGAAGTGTTTTGTTTCTATTACTTAAATATTAATGCCAATTTATTTGATTTTTAAAAAAGTGTTGGTTTTTGCATAAAACAAAGACGCTTACCATTGGCCTTATTTGGATCACTATGCTCCTAATAAGGCCACCATTAAAAAATGTTTAAAATAAATATTTACAATTATTTAAAAATATTGTCACGATATCGTCCGCCAGGCTGTCAAGAATCGATGGTGTAAATACTAGAATCTAGCGAATTATTCTACTTTTATCTGGAAAATTAGATTATCGTGTGTATTCTAGATTTTACAGGAATAGAATTAGGGATATATAAGAAGGCCGGCATTGATTTGTAAGTTAGTTTCAGTTCGACTGTGATACGATTTAAATAGTGATTGTAAAGAGTTTAATTGTTGAGTTTGTTAATAAAGTAATTAGTGTCAGAGTGTTTTGTTAAGTGGAATAAATTATTGCTGTGTTAATTGGACTTTGGTTTTTGGAATAAACGAAACGAACAACGAACCCAAGATTTTTGTCAGCAGGCAACCCAAAGCCGCGACATTGGTGCCAAGAAGTGGGATATAAAGGACTGCAGAGTGAAATCCAATTGCGGAAGTGCGGGGACACTAGTGTAGTGTAAAAACTGAACACTAAGTGAACACTGGGACAGTTAGTGCAGTGCAAACAGTGACAATCACAAAAAGAGACTCAACCGATCGTGTGAATTACCCTGGAAGTGACTCTATACCCGATTTAGACTGTTATATGTTCGAGTGAGTTCTAGAAAATTCTATTTGGAAACTAAGGGAGATATCGAATTTGTGACTTCGCCGACGTATTCAGAACATCAATCGTCATTCAGAAGAGGTTTTTCGAGGAGTTTCGGGAAAATTCTAGAACATTCTATTTGGAAACCAAGGGAGATACCGAATTTGTGACTTCACCGACGTGTTTGCTGTATCAATCGACATCTAGAAAAGAAATTTCAAGGAAATTCCAGAACATTCTATTCGCGAATAAAGCAAGTTATCCAATTTGTGACTTCACCGGCGTGTTGGAACTTCGAGCACAGACCAGAAAAGATATTTGAAGAAAGTTCGAGGGAAATTCTAGAACATTCTGTATATGCCTATCACAAGACAACAAGCCAAAATGGACGAACAAAAAGTTGAAGAACTCCTGCACAAAATGTTGGAACTTCAAGAGACCAAACGACAACAAGAAAAACAAGACGAAGAAGCCAGACGACAACAAGAAAAACAAGAGGAAGAAGCTAGAAGACAACAAGAAAAATAAGACGAAGAAGCCAGACGACAACAAGAAAAACAAGACGAAGAACTCAGGCGACAAAAAGAAAAACAAGAAGAAGAAGCTAGACGACAACAAGAAGAAGCTAGGCGACAACAAGAACGGCAAGAAGACCTTGCAAAACTGCAGAAGATATTCCAAACCATACAAGGAACTGTCGCTAACTTAGACCAGAAGATTGAACAAGTTAAAGACAATGTGCAAGAAGTTAAACACGACGTCTAGGAAGTAAAAACTGAAGTCAAAATCGATGTTCAAGAAGTTAAAGACGATGTAAGAGAAGTTAAACACGACGTTCAGGGAGTAAAAGCTGAGGTCAAAGCCGATGTTCAGCAATTAAGACAAGAAGTTGAGGACCAAGTTCAAGCACTCGAGGATAAGATGCGTAGATTAGAAATACAGTCCATCAATCCAGCTAGTGTTGGAGCATTCTCCAGTATGGAGATAAAATCACCAACTTTCGACGGTTCTACGTCCTGGACCATGTATATTCGACAATTTGAAGCTGCTACAAATACCAACGGATGGAACGACCAAGAAAAAGCTACAGCACTAATAGTGGCGCTACGAGGACCTGCCTTAGACCTTCTTCAGTCCATTCCTTCAGTCTACCAACAGAATTACCAGCATCTTAGTCAAACTTTAGAACTGCGCTTCGGAGACCATTACAGACAAAAAGTATTCAGAACTCAAGTCAAATCAAGAGTTCAAAAACCCGGCGAGAGTCTACAAGAATTCGAATCGGAAGTTAAAAGGCTAGTGAGTTTGGCGTTTCCTGCAGCTGGGGAAGACATGCAGGAATGGATGGCAGTATCTGCGTTTATTGATGGTCTCAGAGATTCGAAGATCCAGGAAAACCTAAGAATGTCCAAGTTCAGACAAAGTAGCGAAGCCCTTGTCCGAGCATTAGAACTGGAAGCAATCTTTGGTGCCTCACGACCCAGAATACAAGCAGTGTCCATTGAAGACCCAAAAGATAAACAGTTGTCAAAAGAGGAGGGTAGCTTCGAAACTAAAATCAGTAATTTCATGGAGAGAATGGAGAAACTGTTACTAGAAGATAGAAAAATGGGAAACGATTCCAGACAAACACCAACACCGAGAAACCGAGTAAAATGCTACCGGTGCCAAAAGCTTGGACACATGCAATGGGATTGTAGACTAAGGATGTCCTTTCCATCTAGGGATCATTCTCAACGCTTTTCAAGGTCTAGAGACGCCAGCCCTAATAACAAACAGGAACCAACTAGTACGGAAGGGAGGATACTGGCTAGTAATGACGAAACCCCCAGAGTTGTGTAAATAAAATCATTGGGCGGTCATTATAGAGGATTAAAATACGAAGGACAAATCAATGGAGATTTGAAAACCATCACTTTTGATACGGGTGCTGAAGTTTCCATAATTAGAAGAACATTGATCAAGTCTCGGGCAATCCAACCGCTCACTATAAACCTGTCACTATGAACAGTCACCGGAGAATCTGCACCAGTTCAAGGAGAAGCGATGGTTGAGCTCACTTTTGGATCTACCACCTTCAGGCACAGAACATTAGTCGCCGATATAGAAGATGATTTTATTTTGGGAATGGATTTGATTGGCCAACATGGTTTCTCTTTTGATCCTTCCATGAACATCCTTAAATTTGGTATTGAAGAAATTGTCCTAACAACACAAGAAGAATCCGAAGCCGTTAAGATCTTGGCCACAACCCCAGTGAGGATTCCTGGAAGTACTGAGAAGATCATTTGCGGAAGATTAGAAACCAACCCTGGGTGCTGCGTTGGACTAACACGTAATTTCATTGGAGATAAACCAGAAAGGTTTCTTGTTGGAAAGACTCTAGTAAGAACAAATGGAGACATTATGATAAGAATTGCCAATGTTTCTTCCGAAACAGTAAGAATAAAAGAAGGAGACATTATTGGAGCTCTCGAACCAGTGAAGCAAATAATATCGAACTTTGACCTACCAGATAAGCGACATTTTGTGAAATCCAAATTGGATACAGACACCTTGATGCAGACTTTGGCGAAATCATGGAAACATCTTGATCCAGATAGACTTCAAGAAGCCACAGATTTCATTTTGAAAGAAGCAGACATATTTGTGATGGACAATCAAACCGGACGAACCAGCTTAATTCAACACAAAATTGATACTGGATTGGCACACCCAATTAGACAACCACCACGACGTATGCCAGTAGCTAAGCAACAGGAAGTGGAAAACCAAATTGATAAAATGCTTCAAGAGGGAATCATTGAAGAGTCAAATAGCCCATGATCCGTGCCAGTAGTACTGGTTACGAAGAAAGATGGGAGTTCTAGATTTTGTGTGGACTACCGAAAGCTTAATGACGTCACCAAGAAAGACAGCTTCCCTCTCCCAAGAATAGACGATACACTAAGAACTCTATCGGGCACCAAATGGTTTTCCACCTTGGATCTCAAAAGTGGATACTGGCAAGTGGCAATACATGACGATGACAAAGAGAAAACTGCCTTCAGTACCGGAAGCGGACTATACCAGTTTAATGTAATGCCTTTCGGATTGTGTAATGCTCCAGCTACGTTTGAGCGACTGATGCATCTTGTTTTGCGAGGCCTTACATGGAGAACTTGCCTGGTATATTTGGATGATGTCATGATTATGGGAAATTCGTTCCAAGAACATCTCAATAACCTAAAAGAAGTTTTTGACCGCTTCCGGAATGCCAACTTGAAACTCAATCCAAATAAGTGTTTCCTATTTCAAAAGAAAGTGGAATTCTTAGGTCACGTGGTATCTGAAGAGGGCATACAAGTTATGGAAGGAAAAATAGATGCTGTCAGGGACTGGCCAAAACCACGCGACAAACATGAACTAAGGAGTTTTCTAGGATTATGTTCTTATTATCGAAGATTTGTGGAAGGATTCGCCAATATAGCTGTTCCACTTCATCGATTGACAGAAGAAAAATCAACATTCAATTGGACCCAAGAATGCGATTCCGCATTTAGAAAATTGAATGGAGCATTATGTACGAGCCCAGTATTGTCCTATCCTGATCACAAAGGCATGTTGATTTTGGACACAGATGCAAGTAACACCAGTGTTGGAGCTGTCCTTTCACAAATCCAAAATTCACAAGAACATGTCGTGGAGTACTACAGCAGAACATTATCAAAGCCGGAACGAAATTATTGTGTCACCAGAAGAGAGTTGCTTGCCATAATAAAAGCAGTCGACCATTTTCATAAGTATCTCTATGGACGCAAGTTTCTAATTCGAACAGATCACGCAGCTCTAAAATGGCTTTTAGAAATGAAAACTCCTGAAGGACAGCTTGCTAGATGGATTGAGAAATTGCAGCAATACGATTTCCAAATTAAACATCGATCTGGAAACCTGCATAAAAATGCTGACGCTCTGTCCAGACGGCCATGTAAAGAAGATTACAAGCATTGTCAAAGAATCGATATACATGAGAAAAACACTAGTCCAGTTGTAAGAAGAACGGGCCTGATCGTCGATGACAAATGGACTACCAAACAAATGAGAGAAGATCAGGAGGCAGACCAGGACATCGGGCAAATTCTACATCTTAAAGAAAATGATGAATGTAGGCCAGAATGGGGGGAAGTGTCAAACAAAAGCTTGATTTACAAGAGTTTGGGAAAGTGCCGATGGGAAATCCACTAAGAGCCAACTGGTAATCCCAAAAGACCGAGTGGAAGATGTATTAAAAGAAATACACGACGGAACCTCAGCGGCACATTTCGGAGTTAACAAGACTTTGGATAAAATTCGGGAGCGTTTTTACTGGGTTCACTACCATGAAGACGTTAAAAGCTGGTGCCGAAAATGCGACATCTGTGCTACCAGTAAAGGCCCTAAACTAAGATCTCGGGGGCCCATGAAACAGTACAACGTCGGTCTTCCATTCGAAAGAATAGCGATAGATGTAGCAGGACCGTTCCCAGAGTCAGAGCGTGGTAACAAATACATCTTAGTTATCATGGATTACTTCAGTAAATGGCCAGAAGTTTTCGCTATTCCCAATCAAGAAGCCATCACTGTTGCCCAGGTGCTAGTCGACGAAGTTTTTAGTCGTCATGGTGTGCCACTAGAGTTACATTCAGACCAGGGACGAAACTTCGAATCTGCCGTCTTTAAGAAAGTTTGTGAGATCATGGGAATCCGTAAGACCAGGAAAACACCTTTACATCCACAGTGTGATGGCATGGTAGAACGATTTAATAAGACCATAGAGGAACACCTGACAAAAGTGGTCGCAAAGAACCAGCGTGATTGGGACAAACACTTGCCTCTGTTTTTAATGGCTTATAGAGCAGCAGTTCACGAGTCAACAGGTGAAAGTCCAGCCAGAATCGTCTTTGGAAGAGAACTCAGGTTACCTTGCGATTTGATGTTTGGGATACCTGAAGAAGAACGGAGAGAAATCCGAGATTATGCCGACGAAGTAAGGGCACGACTTCTGGGTATCCATGATTTTGCTCGGGAGCATATTCAACTAGCCAGTGACCGAATGAAGACCAGATACGACTTGAAAGCCAATTCGGTCGGATTTCAAGAACGTGATTTAGTGTGGTTGTATAACCCAGCAAGGAAGAAAGGAGTATCGCCGAAATTGTCTTCAGCATGGGAAGAGCCTATAGAATAATCAAGAGGATCAATGATTTGGTTTATCGAGTCCAGCGCAACACCAGGAGTAAGATGAAAGTTGTACATCTGGACAGATTGGCGAAATATCATGGGCGTGAAGTTGATCGGGACGATCAACCTTAAGAGGAGGGCAGTGTCACGATATCGTCCGCCAGGTTGTCAAGAATCGATGGTGTAAATACTAGAATCTAGCGAATTATTCTACTTTTATCTGGAAAATTAGATTATCGTGTGTATTCTAGATTTTACAGGAATAGAATTAGGGATATATAAGAAGGCCGGCATTGATTTGTAAGTTAAGTTTCAGTTCGACTGTGATACGATTAAAATAGTGATTGTAAAGAGTTTAATTGTTGAGTTTGTTAATAAAGTAATTAGTGTCAGAGTGTTTTGTTAAGTGGAATAAATTATTGCTGTGTTAATTGGACTTTGGTTTTTGGAATAAACGAAACGAACAACGAACCCAAGATTTTTGTCAGCAGGCAACCCAAAGCCGCGACAATATATTCTTTTTTGAGAAATAGTACACAAAATAGAACTTAAACGCTTGCTAACTTCCAAAAAAACAATAAATAGGGACATAAAGCTACTTGAAATAATTCGCCGGTATCGGTATCGGTATCCGTAACGCAACTAGATACGTTGACAAGCGAAAAGGCTGTTAAAGCGCTCCCTGTTCCGGTAAACGTAAACGTATCTCATAACCTAGACATTTTTGTCTCAAAACTCCGGCGTTTTTATATCTTACCTTAAAATTCTTATTTTTTTTGCGATAGAGAAGCACTAAATACACAAGAAACTCAAAAAAGTATAAACTAAACAAATTAAATCAGCCCGGAAGAAAAATGAGGTTATATTCATTTGAAATTTGACACATGCGTCAGGAATGTCAAGATACGTTACCGATACGGATACCGCGAGAGGGCCGTAACGTTACGTTGTACGTACGGTATCTCGGCCTCCGTATCGCTTCTGCACATGCGCAGTACGATACCGATACGGATACCGAACAAAAAATACGGAAGCTTTATGTCCCTATTTTCAGTCCTGGGATGCTGATTCAAATAGGTCTACATACAGCTAGGACAAATGAACAATGAACCACAGTTTGTATTGCTTGGTTAGCTTACTGGCGTTCTAAAACATTACTTGGGTAATAAAATGACACATTTAAAAAAAAAAAACAGTATGATGTTAGGCCAATTGAACATTTTTCATATATGGCCTTATTAGGAACATGTAACATTGATAAAAAAAAGTCTGTAACTAGAAATCTAGCAAAGATATTATTCTGTACTTACTCTGTAGCTTTCTCAATACATAAATGTCTGTGTGAAAATTATATTTGCTCCATTCACTTTATGAACATGTGTTTAAACTAATTAAGTTCCAGCCTCAAAGTTATAACGTGACGTATGAAATATGTGGTTGGTCATTTTTCGACATATGTATAACGAGTTGCTAGGAACACTCGCAATAATTTTTGATTTGCATTATAGATATCTTTTAAAATAATATTGTAATTTTTGAAAATATGATTCAATATTAAGTAATAAGGCGCACTGGCCTTATTAGGTACATGGCCTTATTTGGGCCAGGTACCTTATAATTCCTATAGTTTTGAATTGATAATTTAAAAAATATAAAAATTGGAAAAATTTCGGAAAATTTTACGAAAATTACAAAAATTGAAATTAGCAGAAATTACAAAAATTTCAAAACTACAAAAAGTTACTAGATTTTTAAAAAATTATGAGCATTATAAAAATTAAAAGAATTAAAAAATAAATTTATTAAAGAATTACAAAAATTGAAAAATATTAGAAACTACGAAAAAATCAAAAAATTACGGAAATCACAAAAATTAGGAAAATTATAAAAATTCCATTAAAAAATTACGGAAAATACAGAAATACAGAAAATATAGAATTAATAAAAATAAATTAAAAAATTATAGAAACAAAAATTACAGGGATCACGAAAAAATGAAAAAAATCGGAAAAATTGCAAAAATCACGGAAATTTTGAAAAATCACGGGAAATACATTAATTATTAAAAAACTAAGAGGAAAATTAAAAAATTACAAAAAAATCGGGTATTACAAAAGCAATGAAAATAAAAAAAAATTGAAAAATACTGGAAATTCAAAAATTATGCAAAATTACAAAAATATATAGAATAAACATAGACATTGAAAACATTGTCTGACCTTGTTTGATGACGTCATCCTAAATGTTAATATAAGATAAAAACCGTATATTTTAAGGTAAGTCTTGATTTTAACCATAATAATTGCGAACGTGCTCTATGAATTAATCAACGACAAATACTTTTTTCTTAATTATGACGTCATCGATGACGTAAGTAAGTACAAAAGGTGCAAAAAAATACATAAAATAATTTAGTTGCACTAATTTTTTATATAAGTGTTAGGTAGTGCTATGGTGGGATGCCGAATAGGAGTGCTAATTTTTGCTTTTGGGGGTGCTTAGCACCCCCAAGCATTCTCCTAGTTGCGCCTATGGTGATAAATTTACCTGCACCTGTGGACATAGAATATAATTATTCATACCACTTTTGAAAATGGTGAATTCACAATTCAACGTTTAAATAAAAATACCTAATAAAAAATTTTAGGAGTGTTTTTTGAACGACTTTAGGGTCGAAATTTAGGTTAGTTTGGCGGGGGAGGTTTGTGATGAGCCCGCAAAAATGTTGGCACACAGGCCCGGAGCTGGGTTGATACGCCACTGTACTGGAGAAGCTTCAAACACAGAAATACTTAGTGCCCTGATATCAAGAAGTTAAGAACATTTTCAAAATCAAAATAACCAATTTTTCTAACAATACCAACCAACTGAAAACTATTCTACTTTCCACAAAAATAGAATTCAAAAGAAAACTTCAACATTGAAAATGTTTCTATAGATTTCAAAACTGATATAGGGGCGGATGGAAATATAATACCCGGGACGTATTTGAAATTGATTGAGAAGTTGAATGAAAAACAATATATAAGTAGGTATTAGAAAAATCGAATGTACAACTTTGTACCTAGTTATGCCTATGGGGGATATCAAACTGAAATTATTAGAAAAAAAAAATCCAATTCTATATCATAAGAAGGTTTTTAAAGACAACTTTCTTATTACATGTGCAGATACTACACCCATTAAAGGATTACCTTTGTAGCTGTTTGCCAGTTTGCCCAAGTACTCTATTAGTTAGATGGTGAATGGCGAGCGGTTTCATTGATAATGCTTATTTCCTTGGGTAGCTATAAATTGAAACTGTAGAGGGCGTCTACTTACAAATGAGAAAAACAACTACACTAAGGTTTTCATTCGTCAGAGCAACAGTTAATTTCATTTCAAAACTCCTCAGAGCCTAGTAGCCTTAGATCCGCTTTGTCAAGTCAATCATTTCATTTGCCTTTATTGACTGAGGCGAGATGTACTCTATTATCATTTGGATGGTGTTTTGTGTGAAGAAGTCTTTACCCAATTTTGGACTTCTCCTATTATATGGCTTTTCGTGATGCCAAAGAAAGGTTCTGGTCCAAGGAATGGTGTTGCAACTCCTTGTTGGTAAGCTACTTCATTCCTCTCGACTCCTTGGTGCCCTGGTACCTGGTGTAATAATCCGGGAAAATAGATCCGTAAATTACAATGTCTTTACTGTAAAATTTAAATATAATCAAATAATCAAAAATTGAATTCCCGGTATTTCAAATCAGTATCGATAAATTGAAAAAAAAAAAAAAATAGCGTTGATCCCAAATTAAATTAAAATATTATATATACGTTAAAAATTCTATTATTTAGTCATAATGTCATCTAACATCGAATCAATAGACTTATTTTAAGCGAGGCTATAGCAATTAAATCGAAGATTTATGGCATTCTTGAACCAAAAAATGTGTTGACCTCTATAAATCAGGATATTGCGACATAATTATTCGATTTTAAACCAATAAAAATGACAAAAATTTCAAGGAGATTGCATCATCTTAATTTTTATGGACAAAGAAATTTTGGGGGATCGAATAATATAAATACAGCGGTTTCAGTTGAGATCATCAGTGGTCAGATGAGTTTGCAGTCCAGTCCAGTTTGAGTTAAAGTCTACAGTACCTAATGTATCAGTCCGAGTAAAATTCACGAAAAGTTTCCTTTATTGCCTCGGAAATAGTCTTTGAAATAGTAACGGAAAATTTTGAAAGAAAGAACAATTAAATTCGTTCAAAAATTATGTGCCTGCTCTAGAGATTTTGAAGTAATTAATTAAGTATTTTATCGAGTGACAATTTGAATGTAAGTTCTTTAGTAGTTATTAATGTTTTTCTGACTTTTAACAATGATTCTGAATGATAAGAAGTGAATTGACAATTGACTTTAATGCCTAAAAACTTGAGTGATTTTGACTAGGAAAACTTTTGACTTTATAATTGATGAATGACTATGAACTGCTATTGCATAAATAGTAATAACTCGAGTGTTTTGACTATGAAACATTATTGCATAACCTTAATTGCCTTCGAGTATAATGACATTTTAATTTAACTTTGCAAAGAAAATATGAAGGAAATTTATAATGCACTTAACAAGAATCGATTTTGAGAAGGATTTATTCATTAAACATTTGGGTTTATTACCTAGGCTAGGATTCCGAAAATAGTAATTGTTCTGAATTAAATTGATAAAAAGTTTTTGTTCGAAAATTGTTGTTCATGTTGTAACAGTGATGATAAAGTGCTGATAATTTGAATTAGGGTTTTATTTTTCATCTAGAAATTATTGTAAGGTTTTTTAAGAATAAGTTATTAAGACCTAAATTAATAAACAAACAATTATTTTGATTTTTGCATAAGCAGTCAGTAAAGGACTTAGGAATTTTTAAGAATTTATAGAGATAGGTGAAGGGTAGTTTAATAGGAATGAATCGAAAGTGTTGAATTGAATAAACTTATAAGTTATTAGGAATAGTAGTTTTTAGATGGTAGTATGGATTGTTCCCGGTCCGTAATAATGACATTTGAGCGGATGTGAAGTAATTGAATTTAGAAAAATAGATGAGGCTGTCAGAATTGAAAGATATTTTGCTGATTTAAATTTTCAGTTTTATGTATAATAAAAAATAAATTAGTGAACCTCAATAGTTTGTTTCTCTCTTTTGCGAATGGACCCTTCCACAATTTTATAGGTAGCAGCTCCAAGGAAATAAACACCATCAATAGCTGCTTTTTTTCTGCGCATTGTCTTACCTTAGCTAACTTTGAAAATCTTAGTTGAGCTAAGGCGTAGTTCAAACGTACACATTAGATGGATGAAGGATCTAACCTTAAATAAAGATAACCTCAAGTAAGAAATTGAACTAAGGATGGAATCCGGCATCCTTGGCGTAGGCAAGGGGGGAGGTAATTTCGAATGACATAAACTTACCTAAGATGTTAGAAAAAACGGTCCGGGCAGAAAAGGGACTATAATCGTCGTCAAAGATGCAGCACACGTATTGACCAGTGGGTTCTTGATTCTAGTAGGGTAGGAAGCCCTTCAAAGGCTCAATATCAAGCTCCACGGAAATGATGTTGATTTGAAAATGGGGCCTTTTTTGGAATGGACTTGTTGGGTAAAGTCAGCCGTTCGAAAGACCCTAAGTAAGCATTTCTTGAAAAGCCATTACTTATAAAACTTGAAAGAACTTACCACGTTTTTGAGTGGGAATTCAAACTTGAATTAAATCTTAATCACGAGACTTTTTGATCCGAATTTTTCTTAAATCGACAGATTATTGCCACACGCAACTTTAATTTGTTAAACAGGGCAACGCCCGAAGGCCGGTAAGATATTTTTTTTGATCAGCACTTTCAGTCAACCGTACTGTTCAACGAGACAATTTCAAAGGGACGAGAATCAATTTCCCATGGGCCAGGTAAGCACGTATACAACGCTTCCTCTCGAGATAGCCAACAGAGATTGTTGGTACTAACCGGGTGTCAAATTTGAAAGAAAATTGCGCCCTCTAGTGTAATAATTTGATAATTGCTATATTATAAATAGCGGGAACCCTGTAAAAATGTTAGTCAACATTTGAAAGGATATATTTAGTTAAATTTGAAAGAAAAAACGGACAAGTAATTTTAAACGTAAACATGGTCCCATTTATGCATTCCTTTATATTACTCATATGGCCGAGAAAGTCCCCTTTTTTTAGTTTTGGGGACTATAATAGTCTTGAGGCTCTCATGGAGGCTTCTTTCCACCATACTATTGCAGCGTAAGTGACCATGGGTCTTATAACTATTGTTAATAACCAATATATCACTTTTGGCTTTAGTTCCCAAGTCTTGCTGAATAATCTCCGACATGTCCAATATGTGGCTATTGCCCGGTCGGTTACTCTTTTGAAATGTTGGTTCCAAGTCAGTTGGTGATCCAGGGTGACTTTCAGATAATTAACCTCACTTGCGAAGTTGATTTGTATCCCATTTAAGGCTGGGGCTGTTAGATTTAGCCTCATTTTCCTTGTAAAAGGTACAATTATGGTTTTGTTGGGGTTGTTAGGACATTGATCCCTTGGGCGTTTAGCGTGTTGAGAAGTTCATTTACTACCAGTGACCAGAGCAGTGAGGGCAATACACCCCCTTGGGGACATCCCTTGATTGCTAACACCGTTCACTTCTAATAGTTGCTCTGATTTTCCTTATCTCAACCATGCAATTGTAGTTTCGTCAAAGCTTTTATTTCTAGCCGCTCTTCTTATGGATTCAGGTGAGGTGGTGTCGAAAGCTCGCTGTATATCAGTGAATGCGCATAGAGCGGTTTCTTGATTTGAGTGTGCCTTTTCAATCTTAGTGACAAGACTGTGTAGGGCTGTCTAAGTTGATTCACCCGGCTGATAGGCAAATTGATTTTTTTGGAGCGAGCTCTCCATTAAGAATTCACTCCTTATGTGAAGGTCAATGATTTTCTCCATAGATCTCAGGAGAAATGAGGTTAGGCTAATTGGTCTGAATCACTTAGGCTATTCTGTAGGACGCCTACCGGCCTTTGGAATGAAGACCCAATGCACATCCTCTACTGGTGGAAATGCAGCCTGTGACGCACCAAAATTGATCCATTTTCACTTGTGACGACTAATGATTTTCCTCAGTTTTAATCGATATTTTAATTCCATTTTCCAATGATAAATTGATAAACAAATAACGAATCAATTATTCTATAGAGTTGTTTCCCAAATCGTGATCCGTTTTCAACGTACACTTGGCCAATCATAAAACTGGTACGCATTTACTTTTGTTCAGTTTTGACGTTTGTCAGAAAAGACTTTTTGTTGTTAAGTCTGACTCACACTAGGCAAATTTGAAAAATATATATTGCCTGTACCAGTTTTATGTTTGGCCAAGTGTATATACCGTATGTTGCTCGGTGGCTGAACTCAGTACCAAATTTAGTTCTGCACCTGGTCCTATCATTGGTTCCATAAACCACCGAATTGCTCTCTTTGCTCTCTATTTGATAATGACACTTGACGCTTAAGTAATGTCACTTTTGATTTGTGTCTCAGCTGACTGCGGAAGTGTCGTTCGTTTTGTCAATTGGCCTTTCGATTAGTGATATTTTTGGGATCATCAATTCCTAGTAAACGGTTACGTTTTGGAACACGGATTGCTTACTCAATGTCGTATTCTTCAAATTATGATTGTTCTAGTGGATAATTACTCGTTATTATTATCATTAGTTGTCAGCTGTTGTCATTTTTCTCTGATTATATTGTTGTGTGCAATTTTTGGTACGTGAAAATTTTATCGATTAATTTTTGACGTTTGTCGTTATTCTGACTCATCTCTAATCCTTACCTTTAGGACAGTTAATTAATTTTATGTGGTGCTCATGTCTTTTCACGTTTGGTAGTTGGAGAAATAAGTTCTTTCTGAAGAGTTAAATTTTGTCTTCGCCTGTGTGGGATTTTGACCTTAATATTGTCAATAATTGAATTCATGGCACATTGAGTTGCCTTACGTTGCGTTACGTTTTCGTAAAGTGACATACATTTCGCCGATTAATTCAGACTTTTTCAACCATCCATGTGGTAAGTTTTGCTTTGCACGTTTTTCCCACAGTGGATTCTGATCTTCTCTATTTAATCATTAGTGAAAAGCTGCCCTAGGGAGTAGAGTGAAGACCATCTCACTCACTCCAGGATTTCGAATCCAGAATAATCCAGTGTATTTTCGAAGCAAATAAAACCCATTCCAACAGGTGAGACATAATCTAATAACGACAGATTTTCTTTGCAAAATTGAGCCACATTTTCTTTCCTTCCAAATATAGGTATGCAGTTTTGCTTTTATACACAAATTATTTAAATATTTTTCAAAAGCAAAAGTTTTATCTAGTAAATTAACTATTAATGATTGACTAAGTTCCATCAAAGTAACATTACTTAGCCTTCGCTAATACAGAATGCTATAACAATTTTTTTCTTAGGGTTTTTACTCATGGTTATATTGTGACACAACAATAGACGTTCAATTGTAAGCGAGATTATAACTGTAAGGCTATCACACCCCAGCCTAAGCCTTCTAATGGGACAGTTATACAATCCTTCCGGACCGTTGAAAAAATATCCAGTTCACATTTTGACCCACAGTTTTCATAAATTTCACATTAATGAGCAAATGAAGGCCTACTAAAGCTTAGATTCTCACAAGTATTCCAAGTCTGGCTTAATTTTAGATGCAGGAACAGTGGTAGTGAAAAATTTTCACGTTTTAATTGGAAAATTTTGAAACAGAGAGCAATGAAAAAAGCCTATAACATCATCCTTGTTACCTTGTTGAAACTACTTCCACAATCAACTACAAGACACGTTTGTGGCATTTTTAATTAGAAGAAACACTAATGAAGTCAATAGAATAAAAAAATAAACAGAGTTCATTCACAAAACAACCACAAAATGCACTTTAAAAAGCTTTAAATTCCATACTCTCATATACGGGATAACGAATTTCCGCCCACAACGCACTTTTTGAAAGGTCGTTGGAATGCCTAATTTGAACCTCAAGATTGGTTTGACCATCTAACCACAACCAGTACTCAGGACTAACCTGGTTAATGGTATCTACTGCTACCATCTGGAACATTTTGGTATTGTACTAGCTGTAGTTATCCTATCTTTATTTTATTATTTATTTACATTTTGCCCCTATTTTGTGCGCCATGTTTAGGGTGTAATTCCGTACTTGTGACAACGGAAACAAAATAACAATATTTATTATAGGTAATTTAGCTAGGCGTTACCTGGTTTCATGTGGTTGATTATTTATAGCAACTTATTTTCATCTTGGTCGACTTAACTGTAAGGTTTATAACCGGTAACCGTTCAAATAACTAATTATTTTTCTTTCTATATTTCTCTATTTCTTTTTTTTTACATTTTCAAAATTTCATATTTAAATTATTGATAATTTTTATTTATTTTTTTTTAACTTTTTTTTATTAACCGAAAAAGCGTGGCAAGCCTAATTGGTAGCTAGCTCTGAACATTTTTGCTAGATGTGGTGCTAGTTCTCCCTGACTTCCAGCATTTCCAGCGCTGCATACTGGAGGTGGAACAGGAAAAATCGTTTTCGTTCTCTATTTAAAATTAGACTTTTTCTTGACATTACATTCTATTACATTAAAATTGACTCGTAAGATGCTGACTTGCCAGACCTAGTGGTGCCGCGAGACGAGACTAGACGAGAGTTGAGGTTGGTCTCGTCTCGTCTTGAAATTTCGGTCTCGAGTACCAAAGTCTCGTCTCGTCTCGTCTCGAGTGGTCTCGTCTGGTCTCGAATTATACAGGGTGTCCGGAAAATAGCGTGAAAACTCTTCACTACGTGGTGGAGGACCTTTCAAGGAACCCCAGAAAAATAATTTGAAAAATCTAGTGGCATTCTTAGGAAAGTTATTTGCATTTTAATATTTATTAAAATTTGCAACACTGAAAATATCCCGTTGACAATATGTTAGAGAATTGGCCTGAAACAAAGGATTTCGCTATAGGATAGCCACGTGCCTTAGATCAAAATTAATTTACCTGATGGTCTGACTGTTCGGACGATTGTATTCACCAAAATCCCATTTCTGGTTTAAAAATAAAACTTATTTACTAAATCCAGCATCTGCTATGAATTGTCAATGAGAAATTTTAAATTTTATTTTAATTTTGTGGCTTTAATCGCTTATGTAGGTATCAGATCACTTCTCTTCAAGTTCTGGCAGCTGAAAGGGACGATATTTTTCAGCTTTTCCCTTAAATAATCTCTTATTGTTAAAGAAATGACATTTCCACGCTGAAAGCGCCAAAATCCAATAATTGAGGTTAATGTGTGAATGATGTTTGAAGTACTGCTTTGTCAAAAAAAATCCCTTTGCGGAACCATCAAAACCACTTCCGTGCTCGAACAGTGATCCGAACACTAATTAACAAAGGTATTCGGAGCGCGCTCGAGAACCCTACTCGGTGCAAAATTCAACACTGATTTGCATCATTGGAACGGGCATATTAAAATGCTTGTTACACCTAATCAACCAGGTCGCACTGCGGAGAAGCTAGAGGTCCATTTTTATCTACAATCTATCAAATACAAGTTTTATGCATGATCTTAGAAATATTCATTTTCTCCCTACAATTATTATTGAGTAGTAGTTGTTGAAGAAGTATTTTGTACATCCGAAAAAAATATTTATTGAAATCAAAACTTTTCGCAAGACGGGAACTATGCCTTTTCGCCGCCAGGGAGTGAGTTTGAAAACAAAATAAAAAAACTTTTCCCATTTCAGCTGCCGGCCAAAACTCATAAAACAATGTTGTAAATGATGAAGCAACCAGTAAATTTAATAAAAACTCCGAAAAACTGCCTGCTCCATCATTAAAAGGCCTTTTATGTAGACACACGTTTTACAATCCAGCTTTCTTTCCCTTTTCAAGCATGTTTGATGCTTTGAAATTAATAAAAAACGGGAAGTTTGTTTTAGAAATTTCAGTAAATTGAGAAGAGTAAAACGTATTTTTTTTTTTACCGTGTTTCAAACTTTTATTTAAACAGCTCAGCCAGATTCTTAGTTTCAAGTTAACTTTATGCATATTGTATTTCTAACGTTTATACGAATAAAATCTATCTCAATGAAAAATAAATAGACATTTTTCCCCAGGCTTTGTTTAACAAATTCAATTATCTTTTATGTGGAGTAAAGTTTCAATTATGTGCCTAATTAATAATAAGGTTTGTAGTAATTCGCATCGCAAATAATTATTATTATCAAGGTCAGGCTAAATTGCGGAAGAACTGTCGTAGCATATTTACTAGCCTTTATCTCCAAGTTTTATACATGATCTTAAAACGACTCAACTATTTGAAATGTCAGGTATCAAGAAACCAGATAAATCAATTTAATTTAGACGAGTTTGATATTTATATAGCAAACAAGGGTAAAGCTCAAAAGCCAGGAGGATTATCGTAATCTATGGAGAGTCGACCGAATAGAATCTTGGAGCAAATCCTTCCCTGGAATTTTAATAAAACGTGATTGCGTTTTTTGAGCCAAAGTTAATTAAAATTATGGTAATAAATCGAATTTTATAATTGAGAAAGTAGATTATTTTATATTTTTATTACGGCTATGAAAAATTGAAGCTTTTATGGCGGAAAGAGATATTAATATTTTATATTCCGATTTATTCCTTATGAACGCTGGACTGAACCAGATATCGGGACATTAAAATAAAATATCGTAAAGGCGGAAACCCTTTTAATGTCTTACAAATGAATGAAATTATTATTTTAAATTTTAGCCGCATCGATTTCATCTGGTTAATTTGCCTCCAAGATTGCTTCATTAATTTAGAGCAGCTAACCAGAAACTAGACCGCAGTCTCTGAATATTTCTGGCTTTTAAATTAATATTTAATAGTGCACTTCAAGATTCTAGTGAGTTATTATAATAAGAAATTGATCCAATTATTTAAAGAGTGAGTCTAAAATTCTGATCATATTTCATGCTAATAATGCATATCGTTGTGATTAATAAAAAAAATTATCTTAAATGTACACTGTAGAAATTGATGTTACATAGATGTCACATAAACTACAGCTATCGAGTAACAATTTAACAATGCATTTCAAAAACGGACATAAATCTTTCAATCAAATATTCAAAGCTTTGTAAAATGCCTTTCATAATATAGTCTATCCATGAAATTTCACCTTTACATAAATTTTTAATGTAAGTTTTCTTGAGAAATGCATTCTAATGCTATGGTGGCAACAGATTATTGCTACACCCGATAATGAAAGGGCAGTAACTCAATCTCTTATAAAAATATTTTGCCAATCATGGATTAGAAGGCAAGGGGTGTTGCAATGACCTGTCAGAAACCCAAGTTTATCATCACTGGATTATTATTCGGATTTGAAAAAAAATTCCTAATAGTTAATTCGAATACCTATATGAAATCAAAACCTTGCAATATATTGCCTAATTGCTCTTCTCAATCTCCATAAGCGACTTAAGGCATTCTGTATCTCTGGTGGTACCTACTACTAATTGAAGGTACGTTTTATGGAACATTTTCTTTTTTCAAATTTAAATAAAACGATTTGGAGGTTTTGAAATTCCATCGATTGATTTTGTTCCATAAAACTTAACAGATTATTGTAATTCCGTTGATTTTTTCACTTCCTTCGGTAGTAAGGGAAATATTGTATTCACGTGAAAAATCGACCTCGAAATTTTCTCAGATTTATACGTTTTCAGGTTTCTATGGATTAGGAAAATCATATCTACTAAATTCCATCAGTCTGTCTATTAGGCCAGCAAGGGTAGCTGGAAAGTATTCCGAAGTTGACGATATTTTGGCATGTCGGTTGTGGATAGTCTGTGGAGTAGAATCTGAGTTTTTGACCTCGAGGACTCTGTGCTAATTTGGTGGGAAGCCGAAAGACCTAGAAATGTTCGAAATTTTTCAGTTTTTTGCTTAAAACTTCTAAACCATGCTTTTTTAGCGAAATACATCTATTTATAAAGTTTGGCTGATCAAAAGTATTCTTTAACGCAATAGTAACCGAGATACAGTGGTTCGAAGATACAAAACAAAATTCAACTTGTCAAAAATTTCTTCCCGTCCAGACATAATTTAAACCAGGCATGGGATAAACATCTTTTATTCTCGTCTCTTTCGTGCACGTGAACCCACAATCTACTATGCTCCGGAATTATTTTTTTATTGTATCCTATTTTGATAATTATTTTTGGAAAATAAATCTTTTTTGGTTTTGATTTTGACGTCATCCGTGCTGAACTCGCCTATTTAATGTCTGCCCAGCGAGTCTGTGTCTACGGAGTAACGGTAAGAGGAATGCAGTTGTAAAAAAAATGGCTGATTTCATTAATTAAATACCTAGCTGCGTGCGGAACTTTTTGGAAGTGTTATCGTATTGCAACTCTTACACGAAAATCAGCAATGACCAAATCTCCGCCACTGGATATTTCAATATAAATCGATAATCCAAGATGGGAGGATAAAATGACGTGAGCCCTGGCCAATAGCGAGACGTAAGGTGACGTTAGCTCATTGACAACTGTATGGTTCCCCATGACAACGGCGATCCTGCCAAAAACTCCACCAATCAGGTTCATCCAGGACGGATGCTTGCCAAATTGTCAAAAGCTGATGGTAAAATGCTTATTTTTTACAATAGACCAAATTGAAGAAATCAGGATTAAAATAAGGATAGATCTAACAACCACGTTAAAATATTTAGCATTTTATTATTGTTATCAATATTTTGTTATTAAAAAATGGATTTTCAAATTAACTATATTTCATGCCTAGTATTTTCGCCTTTTTATAATTAAACGTGGCAACATGGCACATTTACGTCCGAATTCCTTCCGTAGACTCAGATACGTATTGGGAAATAGACTAAGAAATGAAAGAACAGTAGTTAATCATGAACTTGAAAAAGTAAATGCAGAACACTTATGGTCACACAGCTGATTCCTCTGACTATTTGTCAAGATCAGTAATTACTAACAAGCTTGAAAAAGTGAATATAGAACACTTTAATTGTAAAAGCTGATTTCTCTGACTGTTTGTCAAGATCAGTAGTTACTAATAAACTTGAAAAGTAAATGTTTAACTTTTATGGTCATAGAGCCAATTTTTCTGACTGTTTGTCGATATCAGTGGTTAGTTAATGATAAGTTTGAAAAAGTGAATGCATAACACTTTGGTGATGAAACTGATTCCAACCAATCCAAGAAAGTAGCTAACTGTTGACCCACAAACTTATCAAACTATATAATGAACTAGCTAATGACCCGCTGCGTTGCCAGCGTGAAAATACATTTTGAAATAATACACTTTTTTTCAAATTTTGTTGTTGATTTTCTATATAATTATTTTTATTTAATCCGATACCAGAGTCGCTTGCCAGTGAGTTCAGTGACGCATTTTAAGCACTCCAGAGCTATTCTAGAGCGCCCCGGGCGTTCCAATGTATCAGAGTTTCGCGCAACCGAACTTTTTTTTTCGGGATAAAAAATAGCCTATAGCACTCCCCTCATTAGCCGAATTCGAAGTGAACCATACTGTGTTCGATTGAGGTTGGATAAATGCACCCTCATCAACAAAAAAATTATTACGTGGTATTAAATTCAAGATCGGTCCAGCCGTTCTCGAATTCAAAAAATAATAAAGTTACGTCGGTTAAATGGCAAGCCTAAATACGGGCGGGTATTATAAAACTTAAAGTTAACTTTTTGAATTACATGTAATTCCAGAAGGTAACTTTAAGTTAACTCTCAAAGTAGTTTTATAATACCCGCCCTAAATGAAATGAGGCAACGTTGTTTCATGCTGTCAAAAAAAAGTTGGGTTATGTTGTTATGTAATATGAATGAGTTTGTTTACAATTAAATTAATAATTAATTCAAAATTAATTTATTTTTCCGAGATGCGTAACCTATCCACAAACCTTCCTTGGGATCGCCATAACAACCTACCAAAGTTTCATCGTAATCGGATGAGTGGTTTTGGAGTGCATATCCGGATACCCCGCGAACATTGATTTTTATATATATAGATGAAGATGATTATAGTAAATCTGTGATTAAAACAGATCTGCCATATGATATTCATTCAGTTTCGACTATAATCACAATTTCCAAAGTAGTTAAATTAAAATCCTCCAGTGAATTGCATCCAATAAATTTGTTTTGCACTATTGACAAAATTTTGGAGAAAATGGTGTATATGCAACTTGTTGAGTTTGTAAGTAGATAGAAATAAACTATTCAGTGATTTTCAATCAGGGTTTCGAGTAAGTCAATATTAGTAGTTAATAGTGATTATGAAAAAGTTAATGTAAAACACTTTGATGATAAAGCTGTTTCCTCTGATTGTTTGTCAAGATCAGTAGTTATTAATAAACTGAACTGAAAAAGTGTCAAAAATGAATGTAACACTTTGGTAATTAGCCTATCCAAAACACGTGACTTTGACAAGCAAACAAAAAGTTTGTGTGCCTCTTGGCGGACATTTTAATTTGAGTTCGACAGCATCTTGGATAGTCTAATAAAACCTTTCCCCTGAAAGTGGCAGTTTGTCAAGATCGGTGATTTGGTTAATAAATCTGATATAGCTAAATCAGATGAGTAACAATCCAGGAAAGTAGGTAAATGTTATCCCTAATAAACTCATTAAACTAAATAATGAGTATAGTAAATCTGTGATTAAAACAGATCTGCCAAATGATATTGATTCACTCATTATTGGTAAATGAAACGTGGTCGTTAGTATCAAGACCCGAATATAAAAATATAGTGGATTGTAAATGGATATTTCCCATTGAAAATGATGAAATTGGAAAACCATTTAGATACAAAGTTTACTTAGTTGCTCGTGGTTTTAGTCAACATTACTTGGTAGATTATAATGAAACCTTTGCACAGGTGGCGAAAATCGTAGGTTTCTGGTTTATAATAACCTTTTTAATCAGTTTACCCTTTTAATATATCATACAGATGTACAAACAGCTTTCCTGGATGGGTCATTGAAGGAAGCCATTTTTATGAAGGTTCCTGAAGGCTGAAGGGTGGCTGGCTCAAGGTGTGACAAGTAAACCTCCTAACCAAGTTTGCAAGGCTTTGTATCTATGAACTAAAACAAACCACTAGATGTTAGTTTGAGATAAAAGTGAAAGTTCATAAAGAAAATGGGTTTGAAAATTCATCAGTTAACCACTGTATTTATATCTTAGACAAAGGTGCAATATGTAAAATTATTTATGTAGTTCTGTAGATGGTATTTGCCACTGCAGATAATAATACATTGAATAGTTTCAAAAGGTATTTGGCAAATAACTGTTCTATGTTTTATTTGAAAGACAGTAAACTATTTTTGAGTAATAAAATTGAAAGGTAATCAAAAATAAAATTACTCTTGATCAATTTTCATATAGATACTGTTCAAATGTACATGAAAACTATTTTACATAAATTTAATATGAATGACTGTTGTGCCATCAGCTGTGTCAGCACTCCACTTCCTAGTAAACTGAATTTGATTGGTTTAAATTCAGGAGAAAAACATGATAGCCCTTGCCGTAATCTAATCGTCTGTTTAATGTATATTATGTTATGTATATCAAGCCTGATTTAAGTATCGCTGTTAATATTTTGAGCAGGTATTAAAACAAAAATAATAAAGAGCTTTAACAATATTTGAAAAGGGTCCTTAGATACCTTAAGGGTAAAATCAATGTGAAGTTGACACAATATTTTACTTGTGAATATATTAATTTCTTGAGTGATTCTATTAATCCTGACTAGGAAGGTGGAGATGATAATATAAACAATATAAAAGCACAACAGGATATTTATTTAAACTGTTTGAAAATTGTGTGATATGTTGGAATACAAAAAGGCAGTTGTCAGTAACGGCATCATCTTCTGAAGCCGAATATATGGTTTTTCTTTTTGAAGAGGCTCTTTGATTAAAATCATTAGCAGAAAATATGCATAAATATTAATATCAGTCAATTATGACCTAGGAGGACAACAATAGACCTCAATAAGTATTACAAATAATCCAACAAATCACAAAAGATCAAATAAATAAATAAATAAATAAAATAAATAAAAATCGGTTTATTGATGAGAACAAAGAAGAGAAAAACCCTGTACACATCAAATGGTGATTAGACCGCAAAGCGTTTTTTAATAACCACCAATTCAATAATTTAATATCACTTATTAACTAAAACAAGTAAAGATATAATAAAATATCATAATAATCATCACAATAAGTACATAAAATGTATAAAATATAAAATGTATAAAATAAAATGTATAAAATATGAAATATAAAACATGAAATATAAAACGTATAAAATATAAAACCTTGAATAACAATAATTACACAACCTGAAATGATGATACTGGCAGTGGCAAACCCCCATTGGGATACAATTATTTACATTAAAGACATAAATGCTTATCTCGTATTTCACTTTTTACTCTATTCCCAAATCCTATTATATTCAATGAAAACATCTGTGGAAAAAAGTTATATGTGTGTGCTACCAAGTAGGTGAAACAGGACTTGAATAGTTCAAAGCGATGTTGTGGAATATTTAATAATATTTGTCTATTACGTGTGTTAAATTGATGTATATCACCTCGGTTAACCATCAATTCGAGGAGATACATAGGAATAGAACTTCTTATAATTTTATAAATCAGGTAGCAGAGATGCAAAAATCTTCTCTCTCCCATGTTGTTATGAAAGGTGTCTGTGACAGATTGGCAGACATGATCTCTGCGCGACAACTTGTGTACAAATCTCACACATGAATTTTGTATTTTTTGAATACGGTATTTATTAAAGTTAGTTAAAAAAGGACCATACACAACATCAAGATATCCAGGAATTGACAAAACAAGAGACTCTGTTAGATTTTTTTTAGTTGCTACCGGTAACAAATCTCTAAACTCAAAAAGGGTTTTGAGACGTAAATAGCATTTTTGTGAGATTTTATTTACATGACTATTGAAAGTAAAGTGTTTGGCAATACAAAAACTTAAACTTTGAACTTCATCCCTAAACTCAATTTTGGTATTATCAAGATAGATTTGAGATTCAATATTAATATTTGCCTTTGTGATAAGGATTCCTTGAGTTTTTTTAGGGTTTATCACAAGTGAGTTTTTTTTTGCCCAGTTTGATATTGCGTTTAGGTCGCTAGTTATTGCAGCGCTGCATTCTACCATTCGATCACTAGGTACTTCCATATATATCTGTAAATCATCAGCATACATATGGTATGAACAAAATTTTAAGACTTTAGGTAAATCTGAAGTGAAGATAGCAAAAAGTATGGGCCCCAAAATTGACCCTTGAGGTACACCAGACACAACTGGCCTCCACTGCGAAATAATTATTTCTCCATCCTTATTTAATTTTACGGCTTGTTCTCTTCCTGTGAGATAGTTTTTAAACCAATCATTACAAGTTATTTTAAAAATATTTAACTTAGTCAGTAATAGTTCAAGATTAATGGAATCAAATGTCAATTAGAATGAGAGGACAAGAATGATTAGACAAACTACATGTAACAGTAAATCTAAAAACTTAATCTAACGGGTGGCCTCACTATTCTACCAGAAGTAGTTCTCACTGGAGAGTGCTTTGGCAATACTCCATTCCCTCTGTCCTCAGAAGAATCATAATCAAGACTTTCGTAAGAATCTGAGTCATTCACTCCTTCACTTCTACTGCTTGCTATAGAAGGTGAAGGTGGCTCTTGTATATTTTGATTTCTATCGTTGTCAAAGATATCATCATATTTGAATTGATTATAACTTTTCGTTGAACTATAATTATTTGAATTTTGTGACAAATTATTTTTTCCTGCAATTATTATGTGTTTTCGATTTCTGGATACAATACTTCCAGATTCGAGTTTTACATTGTATGACGTGGGCACATTATTTTTCCCAATTATAATTCCTTTCAACCATTTTTCCTGACTTTTTAATTTATAATTTTTTACTTTTACAAATGTTCCTTTTGACAATTCACTCAATTCTTTACTATTTTTATCAAAATATATTTTTTGTTTAATTTGTCTGTCGACTAACTTATTTTTTGTTATGGAAAGAGGCTGGACTTTTGGTTTTAATAATTTTTCTAATATAGGAATTGTAGTTTTCAATCTTCTACTAAAAATTAACTGTGAAGGACTTGGTAAATTTGGTGCAATTGGAGTGTTTCTTAAGTCCAATAAAGCGAAATAAAAATCGTTTCCTGACTCATAACACTTTTTTAGTGTATTTTTCACTGTACGAATCTCTCAACTTGACCATTGCTTTGAGGATAATGCGGACTTGTTTTTATGTGTTTAAATTGCCATTTTTGAGAAAAAATATTGAACTCCCTCGACCTGTAGCAAGGTCCATTGTCAGAAACAACGTTTTCAGGAATTCCATGTGTTGCAAAAATTTTCTTTAGAGCAGTTATGACACTTTGAGAAGTTTCCGAGTGAAGCTTTTCTACTTCGACGTATTTGGAATAATAGTCCACACAAATTAGGTAAGTATTATTTTTAAAGTAAAATAAGTCTGTTCCAACCTTTTTCCATACTCCTAGGGGAATTTCATGAGAAATTAGAGGCTCACGTTGATTACTATTACTATTTGACATACAAACATCACATGATTCTATCATGTTTTCGATATCCGAGTTGATTAGAGGCCAAAATAAAAGTTGTTTTGCATTTAATTTTGTCTTTACTTTACCTAGGTGTGATATGTGTAATCTTGCTAGCATTTCTTTTCTCAAAGTTTTTCGTACAAAAATTCTATTATCTTTAAATATAATGCCATTTGCATGAAAAAGTTGATGACGATAACACCAATACTGTTTAAATTCATTTTCTACTTTTTTCTTAGAGTCTGGAAATCCTGTACAGATTAAATTGAACATCTTTTGCAGTCTCATTTTTGAGTAATTCAAATTTTTCAGAGCTAATTGCCATGTTTTTAGTTGTGAAAAGTAAGTGATTTTCAATTTCTGCACAGTGTTTTTCAAATTTGCTGTCATGATTATTTTGATAAGCTCTACTCAAAGCATCTGCAAAAAATAATTTCTTTCCAGGCTTGTAAACTAATTTAAAATTGTAAGGTTGTAGCATTAGAAGCATCCTTTGAAGTCTTGCCGGAGCAATTGTTAAAGGTTTATTTATTATGTTTATCAATGGTTTGTGATCTGTTTCTATGATAATATCTGAACGACCATAAATATAATTATGAAATTTATTGCATGCATGACAAATAGATAGCAGTTCTTTTTCTATCTGAGCATACCTTTTTTGAGTGTCTGTGAAAGCTTTTGATGCATACGAAACTGGAGCATCATTTTGTAGTAAAACAGAACCACAACCACTTTGAGAAGCATCACAAGATATCACAATAGGCAATTTAGATGAATAAAACTGTAAAATTGGTGCTGAACTAAGTAAAGATTTTAAAGTTTCAAAAGATTTTTGTTGTTTTTCGGTCCAATCAAATGTTGTTCCCTTTTTAATTATATCTCTTAAAGGTTCGGTTATTTCCGAGAAGTTAGGTACAAAACGACTAATATAATTAATTATACCAAGAAATCTTTCAATGTCTTTTGGACATTTTGGTTCTTGCATGTTTTTTATGGCCTCTACTTTACTCTCATCGACCTCTAAACCTTTCCTAGACAATTTAAAACCCATGTATTTAACATGATCTAGACAAAATTTACACTTATTTAAATTAAATTTAACATTATTTTCTTTAGCTACCAAGAATAATTTATCTAAAATTTTTTTATGTTCCTCCAAGGTTTTTGAATATACTAAAATATCATCCACAAATATTCCTATGCCCTCTACGCCCTCGTATATCTCTCTCAGTTTTCTAGTAAAGACTTCAGAAGCTGAACTGATGCCATAAGGCAATCTTAAAAAACGATATCTACCCCAAGGGGTGTTAAATGTTGTTAATTTAGAGCTTCTTTCATTTAATTTAATCTGCCAGAACCCATTACTGCAATCTAATACTGAAAAATACTTAGTTTCTTTGAGTTTATTTGTTATATCATCTAAGCTAGGTATATAAAAATGTTCCCTTTTGATTGCTACATTCAAATCTTTAGGGTCAATACAAAGTCGTAAATCATTGTTTTGCTTTTTTACTACTACTAAACTATTTACCCAATCCGTAGGCTCTGTGACTTTCCTAATGATTTGAGAATTTTCGAGTTCTGTCAGCTTGTCCTTGAGTTGCTGGTGGAGAGCATAGGGTACTTTCCGTTGAGGATGGATCCTTGGAGGAACTTGTTCATCAATTTCGATGTTGTGAGTACCAGGTAGGCAACCCAAACCCTGAAACACATCACTGTATTTAGTTTTAATTTCATTACTTATGCTCATTTCCGTTAAATTATTTATTTCTGCTTTATTTATTTTCCTATCAATTAAATTTATTTTACACACGAATCTCCATCCAAAATTGGAGGTTTATTTGTTTCGACAATATTAAATTTTATAAGAATACCTATATTTGCTAATGAATTACTTGTCGGAGGATCTGGACAAAGGAAATGTCATAGTAGGTGTTTTCGTAGATCTTCGCAAGGCTTTTGATGTTGTTTGTCACCAGCGACTGCTAGAGAAACTCAGCTGTATTGGCTTCAGAGGTGTATTATTGAACCTAATCAAAACATATTTATTGGATCGCAAACAATATACAACTATAGATGGAATAACCAGTTCAACTCTAACCAACAATTGTGGGGTACCTCAGGGGTCTGTTCTGGGGCCGCTTCTCTATTCCATATTTGTCATGAGCCTTCAACTGTCACAATTAAAGGCGCAATATTACACATTTGCCGATGATACAGTTTTGTTATACAGTGGCAAAAACTTAGAACAGTTGGTAGATACAGTCAACGGGGACCTAGAACAATATCATAGATGGCTTTTGCATAACAACCTTAAGATAAATATAGAAAAAACAAAATACATACTATTCAAACAAAAAAACAAAACCGTTAATAATGTGAATATAGAAATAAATAACATACCTATCGAAAAAATTAATACTGTTAAATACCTAGGACTTGTACTGGACGAAGGTTTAAACTGGAGCGGCCACATAGAGCATATTAAAAATAAAATAATTCCCTTAACAGGTGCCATATACCGATGCAGATTCTTCATGAGTCACGATGCAAAGCTTAAAGTATACAATTCCTACTTTATGTCTGTGTTAAGATATCTCCTGCCAGTCTGGGGAACATGCAATCTAACTAACTTTAATAAAATAAAAACACTTCAAAATAAGGTCTTAAAAATATTATTTAACCTGGACTATCAAACACATACAGAAGCGGTTTACACAATATTAGATATGACTCCTATAAGGGATATTCTACGTTTGGATCAGGCGAAACTAGTGTATAAAATTATTAATAAAAAACAAAAATGTAATACAAAAATCATGTACTCACACGAATTTCATACATATAATATACGAAACCAAAACGATATATATTTAGCACCTATCAGAACTAATATAGCTCTTCATAATCCACTCAGTGAAGCTTCTCAGACATTTAATAACCTTCCATACGCCCTAAAAACTGAAAAATCTTTTTCCAAATTTATAAAAGATCTAAAAGCACATTTATGTTGAAGAAACCTTTTTACATACCCCAACAGTTGCATGCCTTAACTTGCTTGCATTGTGTTTGTGACTAGTTATAAGCATTTTCATTTTGATTTCATTTTAATTTTATTTAGCAAAAGTAATATAGGTATATTTATATTATGTAGTTAACATTTTGATCGCCCTTTAGTCATTTTATACATATAGTATTTAGCTCTCCGGGACCAATATTTGAAATATTGCTTAGGTGAGTGTACCCGATTTTTAGCATTTAAGAATAATTATAAAATGTACCATATTTATAACATGCTTTAATAAAGGATTTCATTCAAAAAAAATTTTACATTACATTTTTTAACCCTCAATAAAATTGTACCTAGTGATTTAATTATGCCATTATCATATCCTATAATATTTATATCAGGCATATTTAGCTCTTCCAGACTAGTATTTAATTTATTAAAATAGCTAAGGGGTAAAATTGAAACATCAGCTCCCGTATCTAATCTAAAATTCACTTTAAGTTTATTGTTTACATATAAATTTTCAAACCAACTGCTTTTATTTTGTTTAGTTGTTAAATTAAAAATTGCAAATTCTTCCGGCCCCAAATCGCTAAAATCAGATTCTAAATTGCTATCAGTATCATTTTGTTCTACATTGTTAAGTTGTTTTTGTTTACATACCTTGGCAAAATGATTAAATTTGTTGCACTTTTGACATTGTTTGCCGTATGCTGGACATGCATTTATTTTATGAGTTAGGCTACATTTATAACAATTTTTAATTAGTTTTCCATTTGGATTAGAACTGTTAAAATTTGAAAACCCTTGATAATTTCTACTTATCTTTTGATTTCGCCTTTGTTGATGTTGATATCTTCCGTCATGATGGTTTCCATTTCCATGTCGTCCATTTTGATTGACGTTGACTGTTGAATTTTGCGCATTGCCTTGAACTTGAAATCGTCTGATTGCGCCACTGCTGCTTGCGCCTGCGCCTTGGTTGCTGACATGATGCTTTTTGGAACCATGATGGATGGCGTTGACGTCATGATGACTTGAATTCTTGTCGGATTCGATGATTTGAAGTCTTTCAGCGGAAATTTCTGCGGATCTGCAAACTTCTAGGGCTTTGTTTAGGGTAATGTCGGCTTCTCTTAGTAGTCGGTCTTTCATGGCTACATCAGTTATTCCCAAAATAAGTCTATCCCTGATTAAACTGTCGGTTAAGGTGGAAAATTCACAGGTGCTGGCTAGCTGTCGAAGGTCAGTTACGTAGGAATCGTAACTTTCTTCTTCTTTTTTATTTCTTGTGAAGAAAAGGTACTTCTCGTATGTAACATTTTTTGTTGGCGTGAAATATTCTTCGAATTTTTTCAGCACGTCAGCGCACTTGGTTTTTGTCGCACCGGCTTCCCATGAAAAGTTGTTGTATATTTTTAAAGCTCGGTCACCGGTTCGATTTAGAAGAATATACCCTTTATTATCTTCAGATTCTTAGTCTAATTTGCTTGCCTTCAGGTAAATTGTGAATTTCTGTTTGAAAAAATTCCAGTTGTCGGCCATGTTTCCTTGGAATGCCAATTCACTTGGAGGTATCGCATGGTCGGACATTTTCCTTGTATTTTCACTGTTTTTCGGATTTATTCGCGAATGGTTTCACGATCGGAAGTACACCTGACACCATGTAATGTTCTGTAATTACTTTAATTATCACTAGGTACTTGGATCGGGATTGGGTTATAGTTTTTAGGTATTTAATAATCAAATGACTGGTTTGGTAGCTGGCAACGGAAAGAGATCGATTTATTAATTCTCCAGTTCAGTACAGTAAATCACATGCGCGCTCACAGTCAAGGTGAAGCGTAAAGCAAAAGTATGCAGCTAGGTATACAATATACTACATATATCATTTTTTAACCAAGTTTCAGAGATGGCTATTACCTCAAAAGGGTTATTATAAACAAAATTTTCAATGTCATTAAATTTATTGCATATTGACCAAGGGTTAATGTGCACTATGCCAATTCCATCTTTTATTTTATTGCGGCCAATTATTAATGGTTTATCTGGGCAGGATCCTTCTGGGCCTCTGAAGGTATCCTCTTTTTCTGTAAAAAACGTGAAACTAACGCTCCATTGGGCCACACATCCCTGCGCCAAGCTTTCCTAAAATTATTCTGATTAATTGTTACCTTCATGGATGTATATAAGTGTGGGTGCTTTGACTGGTGCACCTCGCACAACACCTCAGGAAATTCATCGATTAATATGCGCCTTAGGTCTTCTGGCCGGGTGGCAGGGCTTAGCCTTGATACATGTAGCACAGCAACCTTCGGTACTGTCGCCAATGATGTTGCATCCCCATTTCCTACCACAAACCTCCTACTCCTATGGTTCCTAGCTCTAGCTATTTTCCATCCGTCATGCTGGTTATCTTGTTCAAGTCCTTGAAGCTCGTTCATAATATTGGCTTACTGTGCCTGCATTACTGCGGAGCGGACCATATTTGTATTAATATTTTGGGTAGTTGCGGCCAAAATATTAGAGCTTTGATTTCTTGCAATATCATCGTTAATGTTTTTGTTGTTATTTTTGGAGGATTGGGACGGTCCCAACCTCACAATTTCAGCAGCAGCTGATTTGAGTTTGACATCCTTCTGGCTGTTGATCGGAGCTCGCCGGGCTGCGGCCGGAGCAGGATTCGATTCGCATTCGATCGGAACATCACTTGGCAAAGATTGCATCGCCGGTGCCGCCAAAGCCCTGGAACCCCCTGGCTTGTTGTGTTGTTGTTTTTTCTGTTGAGATTGAGATTGAGATCTATGAAGGGCACATACGAAACGCTGTTTACGTCGGATTCCCTGAGCTTTTTCTCCTCTTTTCCCTTTGTTCGTAATTTTTAATTATTATTTTCTGTAGTTCGGTTGTGTATTTTAGCTCATCCACTAACCTTTTGTTTAATTCTAGCTCTCGAGCTACACATTCTATTTCTTTATTCAAAACCAGTATCTCTCCATCCCTTGATTTCCCTGTGCTGTCGTCACCCGGCGGTTGCACATGCCACAAATCCTTACATCGGTCGCAGAACCAGAAAATATTGGGACTTTCAGCAAAATACTTCTGCCAGGAGTCCTTCACGCCTACACAGATTGTGTGGAACTTGGAATTACATAAATTGCACTTGACTACTTTGTTATTCACTAAAAAATTGTCGGAGCACTTTTCACAAACAGCTGTGTCGCCCGCCATCTTGAAATCCATTAATCATATTGAATTGATCGTAATTAATATAAAATATTAATTTGTCCACAGAGAAACCACTAGCAGACATGTTTACTAAACCATTGATGCAAGTGAAATTTGAGAAATTAGAATGGAATAAGGCTTAGTAAATAAGTTAAATGGTTTGATTAGGTTTTTCTGGGTTTTCCCTAATCCCGAACAGCAAATTCTGGACCGTTATTGTAATTTTCCCCAGAAAAGACACACATAAGGAAAGCAGGCCTATTTATGTTATACTAGGTTTCAGTTGTATTACACTTTTAGTATAATTGATCAAATTTTTGAGGTGGCGTGTTGGATAAACTGATATTCATATCAGTGAAACAAAAATTAATAAATTAAACTTTGATTATTAGCCTATACTTTGCTAATTTATATCGCAGCTATGGATGACTGAATGTGTTTATAATAGTTTTTATATGTAAGGTAAACAGAAGAGGAATCGTTTACTTAAGAAAGGGTTTGTAATTCTTTGTCTTGATGTTGAGTCAGTTCGTATAGTTATTTCTATGAGTTCACGCACGTTCTGCTTTCCACGCTGTGCTCGCTATAATAAATATATTGAATATCGATAATTAACAAGTTCTTTTTTTTCTTAGTCTATTTCCCAATAATCCGCTAGGCAAACAATATCTGATAAGTATAGATAACTGAACGGGCCTGGGCTCAGTAGTACACGTCAAATTCCTACTTATTGTTTGTGTTTAGTTTCATCGTGTATTGTTTTCGTGGTACTGCTGAATTAATATGGCATCTGTAATAAAATTTGAACGGTGTTTCATATATGAAGAAAGTTTGGCGGAACGTGAAGCGGTTATGGTTAAAAAAAAAAGGAATTGATACGCTTCTTGCTACCAGTTTGAAGCGGAAAAAGACTGATCATCAACGGTTACTCGAAGGAGTGGAAAAGATTAAAATTCACACATCTTGACAAAAAAATTTCAATAACGATAAATTGATTTTGGCCTCCTTGCGTCGTGAGCGTGACACCCCCACAACTGTCCCCAAACCAACGCGCTCAGGTATGTCATCATCATTCAATTTCAACAACAAGTGCTTCTTATGCGATGAAGAGGTTACTGAGGAGTACAGACAAAAACATTACCCCAGAAATCCTATGGTCAAAGTGACGCTTCCAAAGTTAGCAAACACGATTTTGTCATATGCAAGATAGCGAGGTGATGAATGGGGTCAAACAATTGAAGACCGTATAAGGTTGATTAGTATGGAAACAGATTAGTTGCGCTTAACGCGGTATACTACCAAAAGTGTATTCAAAATTTTTACAAAATACCTACACCTTTCCACAAAAAGCCGGGACGACCTACTCCCAACATAGATCAAGCCATGGAAATTATATTCAGTTTTCTCGAGGAGAACAGTGACGAGTTCCAGTTTTCCGTTGGACAGTTGCTTGATAAGGTACCCGAAAATTTTCGTCCACACGTTAAGACTGTGAAAAAGCGCCTGCAGAAGAAGTATGGAAATCACATAATCATCTCTGGTTCACTCAATGGAGAAAGTGTCGTATGTTCCAAAAACACTGGCCACAAAATTTTGTTTGACAAGTGGTACCTGAACGAAAAAAAAACGGAGACCCTCAAGAAGAAAGAATTCGAATTGTGAAAACTGCAGTTAAAATTATTTTAGAGGATATCCGATCTTTTTTTTTTTTAAATAAGATATATTACAAATTATAAACATTTATAAAATTCCCTAAACAATGCTTTAAGCACTGGCCTCGAGAATAAGTAGCTTAAGTTAAGCTGTGTTTATGCTAAGTTTTAGTCTAATAATCTCTAATACAAATTATAAATTAATTCTACCCTAAGTTCCCGAAATAATGTTTCTTCAACTCATTGAGAAAAGACTTATAAATATGTATATTTTTTATTATTGTTGGTAATTTATTGAATACTTAAGAGGCTTGAGTGATTGGGTCATACAAACCTATGTTTGTTCTAGTTTGGATTCTCTATACATCGTTTACAATTCTAGTATTATGGTTGTGTACTTCATTTGATAATAGTGTATAAGAATTACATTTTTGGTGTTTACATTACTCAATTCCTAGTAAGACATTATAGTCCAAGAGCCCAAAGCCGCCAGACACAACTTATTTTCTAAAGGACAGAATATGTGGGATTGAGTAAGACTATGAACGTATGTATACTTGCTAAGTTGGGTAGACGGCCAATTGACTGTTATTTGTAAATAACGGTTTTTCCTATTATGGGAAAAAACCGAATCCCATTTCTACTCTACCCTGGAGTAGACTGTAAGTTTAAGAGGGGGAAATCAGTTGACATAGATATCTCGCTCACTCTCAAACGCATGCATAGTACTCGCGCGCTCACACTCACGGAAAAATTATTATTGCGTCTGGGGGGATGTTTGGCCCGTGCGATAGGTCTGGCTGAGCACACGTAGTTATGAAATAGTCTCCCCAATAACATGTATAAAAATCAAGCGTTATAGTACGGGATACGAGGCCTATTTCATCAAATCATTTTACACCGTCTTGCATTGTTATCATCAGTTAGATAACATGATGCTGAAACGCACCTGTACGGGGAAATAGATGGGAGTGGGAGATTTCGCTGAAAAAAAATTTCCAGAAAATGTCGTCATAAACAGGGAAAATATATAATTATACACCGTCTTGCATTTATTTATTGAGTTAATTTGTACACAAACAAAATTGGATCAACACATGCAAGACGTTTTCATGGAGGTTTTGGGGTTGTTATATTGGATAGAAATTGTCAATTTTTCAGAGGGGTGAAATATCATTTCACACCACTTCATTATTGATTTAGATTAAAGCTTCAATGTAGAATAGCCACTGGATACTGATGCAAGACGTCCTGTGGAGGGATAACGGACTGCAAGACGGAGGTCAATGTGTTGTCTTATGAAGGAGTGAGAAATCATTTTACACCGTCTTGCACTGATACTAATGGGAAAAACAGAACACATTGATAACATTTAAAAAAATACAAGACGTTCTAAATGGAAAGAAAGGACTGCAAGACGGTGATGAAGTTGACTAATTTTGACGGGGGTAAATCCATCAGGTACAAATGTAAATACTACTCCAAATTACAAATTACGCACAATAATTTTAGATATTTTTGCTTTTACCACGTAGAATAATTCTATTTTGCAAAATTCTCTTAATATGTATATTTGAATGACTCTACGGACATCAAAAAAAAAAGGTTGAAAATTGTTCTTTTTCTGACAGCTTATAATCATTTTATTTTTTTTTTGAGGTGGATATGTCATAACACCTAACGGATTGTAAGTAGGTATTAGGTAAATTTGAGAAATTTGATTTTAAAGCAGCAAAAAAATGATCTGCCTGGAATTGTAAACAGAAATTATAATTCCTGTATTCAGCAGACTCCCCTGTTGAGCTGCTATGTCAACTGTCCTTTTCCATCTGTATGATTTAGAAAAGAATGAACAGTGAACGGTTCAGTAAATAACTCAAAAGTTCAGTAAAAAAAGAAAACGGATTTATTAACTTTTTTCCCCGAAAAAACGTCTTGGACTGTTGTATTACCATTTTTTAACATATATTCTTCCGGCGGACATAAGCATGAAGTGGTGTAAAATAAATTTTCACTCCCTCATGAGACAACGCATTGACATCCGTCTTGCAGCCCGTTATCCCTCCACAGGACGTCTTGTATCAGTATCCAGTAGCTATTCTACATTCAAGCTTTAATCTAAATCAACAATGGAGTGGTGTAAAATGATTTTCCACCCCTCTCACAAATTGACAATTTCCATCTTCTATTGCAACCCTAAAACCCCCATAAAAACGTCTTGCATGTGGTAATTCAATTTTGTTTGTGTACAAACTGACTCAATAAATAAATGCAAGACGGTGTATAATTATATATTTTCCTAATTTATGACATTTTCTGAAACATTTTTTTCAGCGAAATCCCCCACTCCCATCTATTTCCCTGCACAAGTGCGTTTCAGTACCATTTTATCTAACTGATGATAACAATGCAAGACGGTGTAAAATGATTTGATGAAATAGGCCTCGTATCCCGTACTATTAGAATAAAAGCTAAAGTTTTTCTCAGCTTTCGGATCTGGTGTCGGTAAATTGGCCGTCTACCCAACTTAGCGGGTATACATCCGTTCATAGTACATATAAGTGCTACTCAATCCCACATATTCTGTCCTTTAGAAAATAAGTTGTGACTGGCGGCTCTGGGCTCTTGGACTATTAATTTTACACATATTTAATTCCCTATATAGCGTTTCCGTATTGGTAAGTCCATCATAATTATACAATACCTTCAATACTTTATTTTGTATTATTTGCACTTTTTTAAAATTATTTCGACTACATTTTTTTTTTTTTTTTTTACGGATATGCGCACTCGCAAGGAAATGTCCTATCACGCTCGAGAAGCGGCAAGTGCGCGGCATGTGCCCCATGTGGGTAGTAAGTACCTAAGATGGGATAGAAAGTGTAACATTTGAAATGTCACAAGAACATATTTAATGGCATGTAATATTGACAATTGAGTTGAAGAGGGCGCTTCTGTACGTAAAAAATCGATTGAAATTTTAACCTCAAAACTTAATAGCGGTTTCCATTTGTCGAACCAGTGCGAAAATAATGTATTCTTATCCTTACATGTTACATGCTGTTAGAAAAAGATGCAGATACACTCAGTGCGCACTGATTGACAAATGGAAATCGTCATAAGTTTCATGTGTGGTTTCAAGACAAACTGACGCTGACACTTTCAAAAACATTCTCTAAAGGGGCACTGAACGCTTTGGAAGGTATTTTAACTTATCCATTGTCCATTGTTCACATGTAGTCATCTATTTCTTCTATTCAATTCAATCGGTTTAAAACTATTGACATGACAGTTCACTCGCACCCTCTACAAAATTTTGAGGAATTTAACTGGATATTTGCTGCCATTGTTCTTAATTAATTTTTTATATTTAGACTCATTCAAGATTCTATTTCATATACCTGGCGACATCTATGATTCCTCTGACTAGTTTCCTGACCTAATACCGAAAATTATATTATCAAAAGGTGGTTTCGATTTGCTCACTCCGGCACTCCGAGTAACTCCATTCACACTCCAGCCGAATCGAACTAAGGTTCTTCATAAGAAAAACCCGTAGCACTGTCACTTTCTTTTTGATTTTATAGTTAGACTGAAAAGGTCGTCTCTGGAAAATCCAAAAACTTTGGTTTTCATTCTTGGCCATCGAGCCCAAAATTATATAGATTTGGCTAGCCAGAGTAGTGAGTAATTGTGTAAGCTGGAGCGTTTCCTGAAAAATCAATAGATTGTTGATTTTTGTGTAAATTTTTGAAAGTGAGGTTAATTATCGGCCGTTAGGTATGTAAATCCCTTTTTCCCTTTGATAAATGAGTCCTTATATTTCTTCAATCCGTTAGGCAATTTGGGACAGGATAAAAAATCCACGCCTACACTTCTGAGTGAAAATTTGATGAATTTCAGACCATGCTGTACTGCATTTCCAAAGCAAGTCTGGGCCCCCTCTACAAGGAAAGTTGTGCCTTGTAAGAGATTGATCCCCGACCATTGGATGATTGCCTTCCGTCATTTTGGTGCTTCCGGATCTCAAATTTATGAAAATTTCCAAGGATTTCGTCTAGGCTTGTATAGTTACTTATTTATGGGTCCCGTAACTGTGCCTTATTAATTACCGTTACCTATTATTATCTTTTTTCTACCGCTCCCTATCGATTAGCTTTATTAGCTAATTAATATCTTTATGAATATTAATTACTGTTAATTATTATTATCTTTTTCTCTATCGCTCACTATCGATTAGCTTAATTAGCTAATTAATAACTATAAAATCAATTACTGACTTATTTACCGTATTGTAGTATTCAGCTAGAATAGCTAACTACTGTTTAATATAATTATTAAATTAATTAATTTATTATCATAATCCGATAATTACCTTTATTATCGTTTTCGTTATTATTATCTAATATCCAATATAAGTATGGATTACAAATTTATTTCCTTTATATCGAATACTGATCGATATATATTCATGTAATATTCATTTTTAGAGGTTAATTAACCTTTAGTTTCAAATCAATAAGGTGGTAATTCTACAAGGTAAACCGATGTAAAATCTTTAGGTAGTTGAATTTAAGTTTCATGGTTACATGTTTTGAATTTCAATTACAGGTAAGACGGTAGAGCTCTCCCCGATAACTTGGATTTTATATAGCCCACCATTGGCATTTATAACTCCCTAGGGATTACTTATTACCTTTCTGCTTTTATAAGTTTCATTTTATTGATCTGATTGACTTTGAGTCAAAAATTGAAGGTTAATGGTATTATGACTTTATCATTTGTACTTAGGTAAAATTTCATCGTAGGTATTTATTAATTGTTTTTGAATTTCAATCCTACTATACTTATTTAAATGAAGTTTTGCTTTTAGAAAGCTGCTTAATGATTTTATTTTTTTTTTTAAACTTGGATACTAGACAATAATTTTCTTTGAACCAAAGAAAAAAAGTTCGCCATATTGTCACAAATTTTAATGACATCTAATTAATAAATAATTGTGTTTAGAATTCCAAAGCTTGTGTTTTTATTGAATGGGTTAAATGTCAGATAGCTATTGGATTTTGGATATTTTTTGTTTCTTTTCAGATTTTTGCATTTATCTTTTTAAACAATAACTAATTGTTGGAATAGTGCCTAGTTTGGCTATTCCTTGGTAATCAAAATAATTTATACAAACTAGTGGCGCCCTCTCTCTACTGTACCAACACCTAGGACCACCCCAAGCTAAACAACCACTGAGCAGTAGTCGAGCACAGATTATGAACATTCTTTTGTTTCGACAAAAGAGCGTTACAAAAGAAGGCATTGTATACCATAGATTTAGACTTTTGCGTTAAATAATTTCTACATTTATGCATTGCAGCAATCATGGGGATAATCTTATCAATTACAGAGCATATATTGATCAGTCCGATTCAGTTTATCATCAACAACTAGTCCTAAATATTTCATTTTAGCAACTTGCTCCAATTGTGTGTGTTATTAATTTGAATATTTATATTTATATTTTTTTCATGATCATTTTCTTGAACTGCATCCTATAGTTCTTCTAGTGCTCCAAGTTTTTGTTCTACATACTGTTCAGTTTTTCTTGATTGGCCATCTTTTTTACAGTTGGTGTAAAGCTGCATGATCTTTTTGCCTAGTTCTTCTTGCTGAGCAGCACGTAAGTTCATTTCTTCCATCATTGTTCTGTTGATCTTGCAATGGGCTTAGCTGGACCTCTGGAACCGCTATTGGTGGAACTTCTGGGAATGTGGTTCACCGCTGTTGGGCCTGGTTGAACTTCTGAGACTGCTGTTGGTGGGACCTCTGGGACTCTGGTTGATCGACCTGTGGATCGCTATTGGTGGGACCTCTAGGACTCTGGTTGATGGCTGCTTCGTTTGGTTGGACCTATGGGCCCGCTGTTGGTGGGACCTCTGGGACTCTGGCAGATGGACCTGTGGATCGCTACTGGTGGGATCTCTAGGACTCTGGTTGATGGCTTCTTGGTTCGGTTGGACCTCTGGGCCCGCTGTTGGTGGGACCTCTGGGACTCTGGCTGATGGACCTGAGGATTGCTACTGGTGGGACCTCTAGGACTCTGGTTGCCTGCTGTTGCAGGCTGCTGATTCTTGACCGTTGTAACTTTTTGCTCGAAGGACCATGAACGATCCAGGAGACTCTAGTTCTCTGGATGGTATTTTCTGCTTGATCCTGATGGTTTAGGATAGAAGAGCAGAAGGGCCTTAGTACCAGACAGGACTTAAAGTCACGGCACTTGCACTAGGGCGTAAGATAGGTAACTTACAACCAGACTAGAGCACTTGTTGTTAGTTGTAAAAAAGGACCCCAGTCAGACAAAGCACTTGCTATAAGGGTTAAATTAAGCCTGTAACCAGACAAAGCACTTGCTACAGGTTTAAAGAAGGGCCTAATGTAACCAGACAGAGCACCTGCTACAATAAGGCTAAAGAAAAGTAATTGTTAGAGCGCAGTCTCACGACTCTACTAGCGTTGCTAGGCCAATGGTGACTTGGGCACAATTTAAGTAAGAGAAACAACAATAAGTTTGAATCTGATTTTATTAATGAAATTGATCACCTTTTATATACAATAAATGCTGATTTTGCACATATCGATTGTCGTCATTTGCAATAATAAAAGTGGGTTGCTTATAATTAATTAATTCTAATATGTACAGTATGGTAAAAATATAAGATTAAATGTTCCAATTTGGATAAATGGACACACTCCGTGCATTCCGAGTGACTCCATACACACTCTAGCCGTTCGGGTATTGCTTTTCGGCGTATTTGAGGTGACTCCATTAGCGTTCGACTATATAGAGTGGACTAAATAGAGTTCACTCCAAAAGTTCCACCTCGGAAAGAGAATTTTTTAGAGTAAGCATGCGCAGAAGTTAAATGAGGAAGCTGTCAAACTTGTTGTGTTGTCACGTTGTGGTTGTTGTTAAAGAAATTAAAAATCGTTTATGGTGTGGTTGTGAGAATTGGTAAAATCATCGACTAAAATAATTGATCTGATTTTAAAATGTGTTAAACTTGATGGAAAAATTTCCTCGACAAAGTTAAACAGGGGCAAAAGCATCATATTATTTTATGGTGGAGAAATTGAAGTTGATGCACGAAAGACCAAAAAAAAAATTGGAAACTGGAACGTTGTAAAGTCATAGTTGATTGTTGTTTTGAAACCAAATAAATCACTCGACAAATCAGCTGATGAAAATAAAATATGTTTATCCCATGCTTGGTTAGAGTCGTGGTAGGCCGGAAGAAATTTTTGACAAGTTGAGAATTTTTCTGTATCTTATTCAACCACTGTATCTCAGTTACTATTCCATTAAATAATACGTTTGACTATTGAAATTTAAAGGAAATTTAATGTTCTTAAACTTCATTACTATGTGTATTCTGTTAAAACACATGGTTTAAAACTATAAGCAAAAAACTGAAAAAGTCCGAAAATTTCGTGGTTTTTCAACTCCCCCCAAACTAGGACACGGTCCTCGAGGTCGAAAACTCAGATTTTACTCCACAGACTACCCACAAATGACATACCAGAAAGTACTTGCCGCGGCTGGACTATATATATCTATCTGGTCTGTCTGTCTGTCGATTTATCTGTCTGTTTGTTCGCCTGTTTCTGTCTGTCTATCGATTTGTCTGTCTGTCTGTGTGTTTGTCTGTTGGCGCTCTAGCTTAACCTAGAACAACATTTTTTTATATACAAGAAGAACCGGTGCACCGGGAAATCTGCCGGTGGGCCCATCCGCCTCTGTTGCCACACCTTGAGAGGTACAAAAAAGTCCATTTAGCCCCTTTGATTGTCTCATGGAGATTTACATATGAAAATAACCGGTAAACTTTCTTAGATGAATCTTATGGGCTTTTAATTTTGAACCATGTTTGATGGGTTGACAAAAACCAATTAATCTTTGCTAGTTTCAATCACTTCTTTATTGATATGATGAATCTTGCCTTCTTCTCCTGGTGCTGGTAAGTAGAATGAGGCCTCTTTTCTTCATTCAACGGCATAATAAAGAGCTGATACAATTCTGAGGTTTTGAAATAGTTTTTCATGTTTTTTCCTAAGATTTTTTTATTTCCAAAAAAAAGTCAATCTGCTGAGAAAACAGAATTAAGCAAATGATAAAAGTTTATACTCATGAAACAAATTTCTCTAGAGGGGCAACCGTAATCGAAATATATTAAAATTCGTTTTTAACGGTCTTACTGGAAAGTCCATTTCAGTATACATAAAATCAATCGGAGAAAAGAGCAAAAAGACAAATAAAACGGGACCAGCTTTAAAACAAAGCAGCTTTCTCTTTAAAAATCCCTTAACAAGCGATTTTATTTGCCAAGAAGCAAACAAAACGGATTTCTTTGTGTTGATTTTCAAACTGCCTTTGTTCTTCGAGAACAAATTAAACAAAACTAAATCCTGATTTACTTTAAAGAACTCAAACCCAGATAGTGTGATTTTATTTTATTAGTTTAATGCGCCATTTCGCTATCTTACTGGCACATTTTCTTGCAGAGTATTATCCTACGAATGTGCCCATAAAAATGCTTTCCATGCTCTTAAATGGGAATTAAATTCTATAATAAACCACACTATTACGAGTCGGGAAGCTCAAATATCTTAGGAAATATGACGCTTGAAAGTGTGGGATTTTGAAATTTAAAAACTTAAAACATCTTCTTAAGTGATTACTTTAGTCGTTAATAATTTGAGAAGTTTAATAGAAAGATGATTACCTAATACTGAAGATTTTAGAAGAAAACTTCCTCTAAAAGCTTTACAAAACTACAATCAAATTTTGAGAAACCATATAAATCCATTTAATTATGCCCCAATATATCAAACGAAAGGGTATTTTCTCCAATCGTAAAGCTCAGCAGTCAGAGGATTATGATAATCTATGGGAAGAATAGAATCTTGGAGCGAATCTTTACTGGAATTTTATAATAATTGAAAAATAAGATTATTTTTATTAGAGGCATGCAAATGGAACCTTTTATGTCGGAAAAAGATGTGAATATTTTATATCCCGATTTTCCTCTCCTGAACAGTGGGAGAAACCGGATATCGGAGCATTGAAATAAAATATCGTAAGGGACGATAAACTCAAAACCCCTTTTATTACCCTAAAAATGACTGGGATTATTATTTATGGTATTAAATTTTCGCCGCTTGGAATCCAAGAATATTATGTCTGGTCAATTTGCCTCTAAGATTGCTTCATTAATTTAGAGCAGCTATCCAGAAACTAGAACGCGGTTTCTGAATATTTCTGGCTGATTGAAAAGTTTATTTCGTGAATTATGAAATGGGAAGTTGAGTCAATTATTTTAAGAGTTGAAAATTGTGAATATAATTAATGCATCATTAATGCTGAATAAATACTTAATAAACGATTCACCCGTTTTTTGTATTAATTTATGTAGAAATTGATGTTAAATCGAAGTTATTTTTGGAAAACTTATATGTTACATATAATAAAAAGAGAGATTTTTTACTAAACTAAAGGCATCCATAAATTTCTAAGGAAAACAGCTATCGAGTAACAATTTATCAATGTATTCTAGAAACAGACATAAATCTTTCAGCTTGTTAAAGTCAAAGGAAATAGCTATGAATATTCTGAAGCTTTGTTCACTTTTTGCTTTGTAAAGTATGTTTTCTAAATGCTGTAACCCCTTTTGTTAAAGAATTAACAAGAGGTTCATAATGTGCTCCGTTTTCTCAGCGAATAATTATTATTATTAGGGGTGGGTCGTTAGTTAAATAAGTACAGACTGGCAAGGGCGACACTGAATTTACAAAAAATAAATAAATAAATTACGTTAAGTATTGAAGTGTGAAAATTCAGAAACACGCTTAAAAGGACAATTTTCAATCACTCATCAGCAAGTATTAAGTTATGTGACAATTATACTGGTGTATATTTTGATATTATTTTTTTAGTTTGGTGGATTCAATTGAGGGTTAAACATCTGTCCATTGATTTATTATTTACTGCTTAACCTTCTTTATTCTCCGAACTGTGAATTGAATTTGATATCACCGTGGAAATATACACTAATTTAATTTGAAACTTACTTAATTGTTTTATTGGTTTACCTATGTCAGGATTTGGTTGAGTTATATGCCTTATTTATTCCCTTTTCAGAATTATCAGTTGCCGCTGATTTTTTTTTTTTGGGCCTCTTGTTAATTTATTAAAAAGGGATTACAAAATTGACTCAATAGATGAAGAATATTGTGAAGAACTGCTTTTCTAAATTTTGTTTCACTTGCAAGTTCCCTATCGACTTTGTTTACAGAATCGTGACGTCAAAAAAAGAAGCCATCATAGAAGCATTGTTTTGGCAGGAAATTTTTTATTTCAAATTAGGTATTATTTTTTGTGTAATAAGGGCGGTACCAGTTAAATAAAAACTTGTCATATAAATATTGTGCAGTATAAACTATCGATTTAAAACAAATTTGGAAAATTTTATTCCACTTGCAAGTTCCCTATTTAGACGATGGCGATTTTTGATTTGTGATTAAAATTTTTCGCCCCTTCTCCTATGCTGCTCGGGGCCATGGCCCCCTCTGCCCCCCTGGCTACGCCACTGGTATAAAGGAGATATAACAGTTTTTATTTAAATTATTTTTTCAGTTATATTTGTATATTTTTAATTTAATTGTAAGTATTTTCTATGTCTATCCACTTCCGCACCGTTTTCCTTTCTATGTTTTTGATCGAGTTTTTATGTTTGTCCCTAAATTATTCTAATATCAAGTGGGACTTGACCAAAAAATTTAGGAGCTAGAAGTGGTACTGCGGTAGCTTCTTTTCGCAACGGTTTTCACCACTTTGGGAATTCGGTATGTAACCTCATTTCTCCGTGTGTTGTACCCGTGAATTATTTCTTCTAAAGTTCTTAGATCAAAAATTTTTGTTTCTTCGTACAATCTTTCTGTGGGATATAAAAATGGTATACTATAAATAATTTTTATGCATCACTTCTGTACCTAAATTGAACCCGCTTTTACGTAATGTTTTTTTGCTTCAAAAGATCAGTTTGGTAGAGAAAGAAATGAACCCGCAATAACAAAACGGCCTTTAAACCCCCTCACCTTGGATGTTCTCTCTCCGTGGATCCAGCGGAACGCTCCCCGAGTGTCGTGTAGGGCACTGGTTTTCTTACGAAACGGTATAGTCATGATGAATGTTGTAATAACTAAAACGTGGTATCGGTTTCGACTTCGAAAATTCTAGAATACAAAAAAAAGATTGAATCTTTCGGTCGCTCGCCTGTTTGTTATCGACAATGTCGGGTTCTTTCCCAAAATAGGTATTTACTTCCGTGTACCTATGAAGAAGAGTTTAAAGGAGGCCATACACGCGTGGATTATAAATTATTAATTGAGATAAACTTAAGCTATACATCACATAAGACAGATATCGAAAGTAAAGAAGTTAGAAATTATAAAAGTAAATTTAAATTTTTTTAATTAGTCAAAAAAAAAAATGGATGACAGGACACATAAGTGTGGACGAACCATTGCCGCTCACCAAAATGCGCAGCATTTTAACATTGATCGACGAGTAAAGGACAAAGCTTAAAGGGGGTGTGACCCAAAAATGAAAGTTTTAGTGCCAGAAAATCTAAGAATAAATATATAAACCGCATCTTGCTACGATGGTCCGTTTTCGAGTTAGGGCGGTTTAAAATTACAACTAGGTGTTTGTGACGTCACACTGGACTATTAGGGACAGTAGTAACATTTGTAATAATTTTCCAAAACAAAAGACAATTATCTCCTAGAGCGAATTGCAACCACTCAAAGTATAGGGTACGGTTCAATGACGACTGAACGAACAAAAGACTGGGATTTCGGCGGTTGTGACATCACAAGTTCCTGCATAATTTATCATCAAAAGGGATTTTCTCGGAAACTATTTTGAATATAAGGCCGCGGTTTTCACGAGAGATCTTTAAAAAAAATTCTTGATTTAAGTAGCCTAAGTCGTTTTTGAGGGTCACACCACCTTTAATAGCCGGTCTTTTGAAAAAACCATCAGCTGTTTTAACAGTCGCAACCTGAACAATTCCGTCCGAACCTGGGAAGATTTCGACAATTCAACCCAGAGGCCAATTTAGAGGCGGAATGCGGAATATTGTCTTGTTTTAAAACAACTAAGGTCCTGAGCTCCATAGATTTGGAGAAGAGAGATTGAGAGAAAGAGTGATCCAAATTGAGTTCCCACATTACAATCTTAAATACTTTTGGAAAGCCACTGTATTTGGTTGCGGCAATGTAAGATTTGTTACCTAGAACATAAACAAAATTATTCATCATGGAGCAATACACCGCTGAACAACGCGTTTAAATTATCCAAGCCTATTATGATTTATGAATATGGATGATCGAGGAAAAAAAGGTTTTGTGCTCTACATGAATTTCTTGGTGGGCAAAATCGAGAGGAAAATTTGAAATGGGGTCCAAAAATTCGAGCAAACTGGATTCGTAGCTAACATCAAAATCCATCAGCATGCTCGTAGAGGTCGTTCGACACAAAATATTGCCATTGTTCGTGAAAGTGTGGCCGAAAATCTAAGCACATGCTGTTACGGTTATTGGCGTTCGCTATCGGAACATGACAACCTCGATGACAACAGACTTTTTGTGGGAGCAACTACAAAAAGTGAACACCAAAGATCTCTGGTTTCAACAGGACGGTACCACCTGCCACACTGCAGGAGAAAGAAGCATAGACTTAGGTTCTGCACGAAAAGTTTAAAGGTCGCATTATTTCACGTAACCGGCGACATCAATTGGCCGCCACGATCATGTAATTTTACTCCCGTACATTTCTTTTTTTAATGGTATCTGAAGGGCAGAGTTGTGACCCGCAAACCACGATTGAAAAGAAAGTAATAAAACTTGAGGAAGTGAGACAGTGAATGGGTAACTAAAACAAAAAAAATAGAAAGAAAGGGTTGGTCGGTGGCTAAAATCTAGAAACGGGACTTCGTGTGAAGGGTTGCCGACTAACTTCCAATGTGGAGAGGAGTGTGGATCAATTAAATAATTAAATATGGAGCGCCACCTGCTTTTCCCTGCAGTACACGAAGTCAACCGATATAACGAAAGCAGGAAACTTCTACGGATCTATAGCAGCACAACCTGAGATATAAAAGTAAACAAGAAGGAAGGGCAGAAGTGAAACGCTTTGCTACAATCAGGTACGGGTTTTTAATTAGAACCAGAACAGATTTTACTCTAGAGTAGGTTCGGAGTAAGTTTTCCGAACGCTCTGGAACACTGAAAATTATATTAACACTGGAACCAGAACAAGAACAAAATAAATCGACTAGGAGTACCTAACCTTACGTTCTAAAAATAGTATTTACAATAATTACACTCAACTTTGGTCCGGAAATAAAGAAGTAAATAGTATTGTATAACACTTATATCAACAATAATACCTGAAATGTAAATTAATAGACAAGCTTACTAAATGCAGTACCTTCGTAAATGGCCATTCAACCCCAGTATACAAGTATTTTCCTGTATTCAGTGCAGCATGTAATTATGGGATATAAGCGAGATATAGATCATTAATTGTTAAAGTTGAAGTAACAATACGTAACCTGAAGGGCGAATTTAATATTATGGAATAATATAGGTAATATAGGTTTGATAGGTTCCAGATATTGAGACAATATAATACACTTATGAAACATAAGTAGTCCCTAATCCCTTGAGGATAACCTGAAGGATTGGATTGATATCTTCCAGTGTTTCCGATGGCCTGGGACTGGATCAGGGCCGCAACAAGAAGCAATTGGCCCTGAGCACTGAAGTTCAGTAACTAGGAGTCACTAAAGCTTCCAATTGTCAAGAGGGGGCTGAAGATAGGAGGTACGACTTGAAATATACAGTAAGCTTAACGGGTAACTCTCTACTCAAAGTTAAGGTCTAAAGCGTGACGAATAAATAAGGCCTGAAACAAATGAACGTTATGAGACTGGGCGTGGAGCGATACGTAAGTGTGTCCAATATTCGGAAATTAACCATATAGGTAATTATTAGAAAACTATGCTTTTACATAGGAAATAGAGACACACAGAGAAGACTAATAAGAAAAACCACTTACCAAAATACTTTGGCCTTCAAGAACAAACAATTGATCATGTTGCTGTTTTTCGGCGCATATAGAAAACCCGCAAGGCGTTTTGGTGCTAAAATAACGGATTACCCACCCTAGATCTATGAGCGAAAACTGGACTACTCAGACATCGGCAAAATGTGCCTGAGGAATTTTCCCGAACACTTAATCGTGAAAAGTCCTCGACCTGAAGGACCTCTGCTTGTCCCTTCAATGCCCTTTAAAAAGGTTGAATCAAAACTCCAAGGTGAAGGGTTTTGGGGAATTTTGATGGTAGTTGAGCCTGGGACTATTTCAAATTAAGTTAGTACCGGTCATTAACCTTATTTGGAGCGCTGTCAATTAAGTCAATCCAATCGAATCAGACAATCAGCTAAACCCTACTAAAAGGAAATTCAATTATTCAATTTCGACGATTCTGGCAAGAATGAAAAGTTTGAAGAAAAGTGTGGCCACAACTATTGGAAAGAAAACAGTGGCTCGACGAAGGTACGCTTTTCAATGGGGCGGATACGCTTATTTCCTTTTATTTTGGCCCAGGAAAAATCATTCCGTAACAGAGTCTACAAAAGTAGACCAAACACTATTGCAGAGCTGAAACAGGAAATTAGACGCGAAATAGCCGGCATAGAACCTGATTTGCGCCGTCACGCTAAATTAGTGACGTCGCACATGCTCAGTATATCTATATATACAAAACTTAATAAGGTACCTGACCCAAATAAGGCCATGTACCTAATAAGGCCAGTGCCCTTTATTGCTTAATATTGAATCACATTCTGAAAAATTATAATATTATTAAAAAAGAAATCTATAATGCAAATCAAAAATTATTGCGAGGGTTCCTAGCAACTCGTTATATGTCGAAAAATGGCCAACCACATATTACATATGTCACGTTATAACTTTGAGGCTGGAACTTAATTAGTTTATACACATGTTTATAAAGTAAATGGAGCGAATATAATTTTTTAACGGACATTTATGTATTGAGAAAGCTACAGAGTAAGTACAGAATAATATCTTTGCTAGATTTCTAGTAACAGACTTTTTTTTATCAATTTAACATGTTCTTAATAAGGCCAACATACGAAAAACGTTCAATTGGCTTCACATCATAGTGTTTTTTCAAAAGAATGTGTCATATCATTGTCTTAGTGATGTTTTTTGAAATGCCTGGAGTCTAACCAAGTAAGAAATGCTGCGGTTCATTTGTCCTAGTTTTATGAAGACCTATTTCGATCAAGATTCCAGGACTTGGAATTATTGTTTTTTTAAGAATGCAGTAAACGTATACGTTCTATTTTGTGTATTATTTCCTAAATGAGAATATTTTTATAAATAATTGTATTTATTTTAAACATTTTTTAATGGTGGCCTTATTAGGAGCATATTGATCCAAATAACGCCAATATTAAGCGTCTTTGTTTTACGCAAAAACCATCACTTATATGAAAAACTAAATAAATTGGAGTTAATATTCAAGAAATAGAAGCGAAACACTTTACATATAAGCTCGTGATTTTTGTTGGGTTTGGTGGATAATGTTAGGAAAAAATAAAATTTCTTAATGTGGCCTTATTTGGTTATCTTATCATCTTGTTAAATGATTAAGAGGGATAGATTTAACGTCAGGTTCTGGAGGTGCAGTAAGGAAATCCATGGTCAAAAAATGACCAGGGGTTAAATCGCGAGGGTCAGTGCTAATTGGGGTGATAGGTCGAGAGTTAACAATTGCTTCAATCTGGGTAAAGACTGTATAAACTTCATAGGCGAGAAGGTCTTTTCCTGGAATCCGGATAAGATGTGACTTGACAGACTTGATATTTGATTCTCAATGCCCACCAAAATCGAGAGCAGAAGGAAGGTTGAAGTGCCAGCTGATGGATTTCTTAGCAGCTGCTTCAGAAGCGTACTGGATTAGAATTTTGAAGGCAGCCAAGAAAGTATCAGCAGATAGATTTGAAACTAACTTGAATTGCCTTCGCAGACAAACAGGTAAATAAGCAAAGATATGACTTCAGAATCTTCGATCCTCGGACCCTGGCCATAGTAATGTCAAATGGCCCCAGCGTTGCCACCTTTTTTTTAGCGAATCTACTAGCTTCTTTGTCTGAATCTACTAAAAATCTACTGAAACAATTTTGAAAAATACCAAAAATCTACTCTTAATCCATATCTCATGTATTTTATATACGTATGAAAAATGTACGTAATTAAAAGAAAGTTGAAAAATTTGAGGAGTTGGGAGTGACTATACAGTCCTAGTCTGACATAGCAATTTTGATTTCTGAAGAGAATGTAGGTATTTCTGTCTTGCTCTTTCCAGCGTCATTAAAAAAAGATGACAATATATTAGCGCCGAACGGGTTCTACAGATGAAAAACGATAATAGAGTCCCAAGCAAGACAAATGTTCACTTCATGAATAATTGCTCTTACTATCACTATAGGTCCGGTCTGTTTCTGCAGAAATCACAAACCAGTCAGAGCGAATTTCATTGGTTGAACAGTCAGAAAACTAGTTTCAACAACCAATGAAATTCACTCTGACTGGTTTGTGATTTCTGCAGAAATAGACCTTATATCATTAACTGAGATCCGATCTAACTTAACTATTATTAATCACATGCACTATACACTAGTTATATGGCAATTGTAAACAAGCACATAAATCTCGGCCATTAAAAACACCGAAAACTGAAACGCGCTGTGAATCAAGTCATTTAGAACGAAATAACTTATTTTGACCTTATCAATTAATTTTTCCACAATCGATATTAGGATTTTTATCGTATTTTATGGAACTGAATGTAATAAAGTAGTAACTACCAGAATCTACTAGAAATTTGTCTACTAAAAAAACTGAAAATCTACCAGAAAAGTAGAAATCTACCAAAGGTGGCACCGCTGAATGGCCCGGCATAATCTGTGAATAGAAACACGTTCCAGAGGTAAGTTACCCATAATAGGAGGAATTGAGGTTGGATTAACCTTCCAGCATTTGACGCATTCAGAAAGTACTCGTCGAATTTATCTTTTAGCAGAAACAATTCAATAGCGTTGAAAGATCAGAAAATGGGTTGTTTGAACTTCCGAATGTAAATATTGGATATGAGTTGATTGAATTATGAGATCAGTTAAAGTACAACGGCCGGGAAGCATATCAGCACTTCATACATGGATATGGCAAATAGCCTGTATCTACGCTTTCCGATTGGTTGATGCCAGATATAGTTGAAATCATGATAGAAAATGAAATTGACAGTTCGCGTTGACATTTCTAGTAACTTTTTCTTTAGGTTGCCAGCATGCGTTAGCGCTTCGATTCCGTCAGCTGGGATAAACGACAGAGTCGTATTTAGAAAAGTGATATACATTTCAGAATAAAAAGTTTATTTTCAATTTCTTCAAAGGAAGTTATCCAAGGAAAATCCAAAAATCCAAAAATCAGAGACCAAAGTAAACACACACACAAAAAGAGTAAACACTTAAATCCAAACTTAAACCAGGTTTGAAACGTAACACCGGAACACAAAGGCACAGAACACTACATTAAAAACCAAAAAACCGATTGCGAATATAACAATTCAAAAAATAATGCAGAAAACGGCAAAAATCTGAAACGATTTCACACAAAACTTCGAAATTCGAAGACCCGAATCTGATATTTTTATGTCAAATTAACACGTGATCAAAATTTATGACATAAGCACGTCGCAATGTTGCCGCTATTAACTTTCGTTTTACTTCGACATACCATGTCTAGTAAAACTTTCTATCACAAGCAAACAAACATCAATTTTTATATGTATAGATAGTGTATTATGAACACGATATAAAAAACTACTTACTTTTTTTTATACATGTTGTAAATTTGATTGCGGATAAAGCTAACATCAAGGTGGTCTTGATTCATAACCTGTTTCTTATATGGACGTTTTTTCTTTGGTGAATTTAACGCTAAATTATCTTTTTGGGAGATTTTACTCACAGTAGTTATACCAATATTCAGTGCAGCTGCAACACGCTGGAAAAATATTCCCAATCAAAGCCCCAGAAGATTTATATTTGATAGTATCAATATACTTCACCTCTCTAACGCTATCTAATGGCAAAAAGGGGTCCCCATTATCTCGTTCCTGTTCAAAGTAACTAATTAGAGACGCAACGAGTTTCTGACTCTGACTATTCAATGACTTTGGCATTTTATAGATACACAAATAGAAATAATTTCAAATTATTAAAATCAGTAATCGCAGATTTGCAGCAATATTTGGCAACATAACCCACGAGTGCCAATCTAAATGCCATTTTATCGGCCGATTCGATTGAATGTCAACAGTGTTCTGTCTCTTTTAAACTAAGGTTAAATAAAAAAGAAAATGAGCTCTCAGCTTGAAACGAATTTTAATTTCTTACAAACTGCAATTGGCAATAATTTCGACGTCATTGATGACGTGCATACACTATTCATTTCACTATAGGTATTTTCTTCAAAATATTTAAAATAAAAATAAGAAGACAAATATAAAGCAAGTAAATAAGGGCTGTGCCCAAAGAGATTCTTTTAATTACGATGAATTGTATTCACCGGTAGTGAAAATTCAACCATAAGAATTATTTTGTCCATTGGAAATCAGTATTAGTTTCATTTGAAACAACTAGATGTTAAAACCGCCTTTTTGAATGGAGATCTGAATAAGGATGTGTATATTTATCCACCAGAGATGACTGAATGTGAATCTGATAGTGTATTCAAATTGAATAAAGCTTTATATGGGCAAGCTTCTAAATGTTGGAATAATAAAATTAACAGTCATTAAATAGATTTAGGATTTGAAAGATCACTGTTTGTATATAAAAGATTTTGGTAATGATGAATTAATGTATTGGTTGTTATATGTAGATGACATTATAATTACAGGGCAGACTTATAACAAAATTTTGGCATATAGGAGGGATGATTTAGTGGAGCATTTTGAAATGAAGGATAAAGGAGAATCAAAACATTTTATACAATAATATATTTTCGTCAAGCTCTTTGATGCAAATAAGTAGTTCAAAATCTCTTTCGAGCCCTTCTGAGAGTTTCTCTAGTCAAAGTAAATTCAAGCATTGTTATTGGAAGTCTTTTCAAGGCAAGTCAAGGATGCAATTCATATACAAATAATTTCCAAAGAACTACGTTACAGCATCAAAGTGTAAATTATATCAGGCATTATTTAGAATCCAACAGATAATTTAGAAACTCACTGATCTCATATTCGGCTACAAATACATCAAAATGAAATATCACTGGTTCTGTCAGTAACAGTAGCAAAATTGCCTTTGTATATGTATATCGCTCTCATCTGATGTATTGTATTAGTTTAAATTTGTTTTAGTTGAATGGGTCTGGTGTTGTGAAGCAAAAAAAAAAAGATTGTTATGACAAAAAACAAATTGTTTTTGACATTGAATTTTTTGTTTTTGGATTTGAGTATCGAATCCCGATCAAAAAGGTTTTTTTGGATATTGAAGAACAATACTGTAATCGAATGTTTCTCTGCTAATATTTTAACATTACATTCTGTGTCAAATTTTTATGGCATGTGTGAGGGAAGGTCCTGGTTAAATTGGATAATAATTAACTCCACTTCTCAATGCAGGACTCTATTAAACATGGTAAAGATACAGCAAGATAGAAATCGTAATGACAACATAATGACAATTATAATAATAATAATCAACAACCTTTGATAACCATAGGTAACGACTGATAACCATTGTTTCTCCCTTGGCTGCTGACATCTTGTCATTTCCTGGGACAGCAGGTTGGGTTCACAGTGGTTTAGTATCCCAATATTGTACAGTGGTTCCCACAATCGGCCATCCTGGAACGCGATTGTCCTCGATCGCATCACTGGAACAAAAGCAAAATTAAACAGTATTTATTTTTTTGTATTGTATGTATTTTTTTTTTTTTTTTTGTCAACAGGTGTATGAATGTATTTGTAGCTAGTCTAACATTTATTGCCAGTGATATTGGGTACAATTGCCATCAATCGGGCAGTCTTTACTTTACAGTTGCCAGCAATCGGGCAGTCTTTCTTACGGTAGCCAGCAATTGGGCAGACTTAGTTACAGTTGCCAGCAATCGGGCAGTCTGAGTTACATTTGCCAGCAATCGGGCAGTCTTAGTAGTTGCAGTTGCCAGCAATCGGGCAATCTTAGTAGTTACAGTTGCCAGCATTCGGGCAGTCTTAGTAGTTACAGTTGCCAGCATTCGGGCAGTCTTAGTAGTTACAGTTGCCAGCAAACGGGCGGTCTTAGAAGTTACAGTTGCCAGCAAACGGGCGGTCTTAGAAGTTACAGTTGCCAGCAAACGGGCAGTCTTACTTACTTTGTATCTAAGGTCTTATCTTAAATAGCTTCATGTGCTCAAGGCACACCGTTGCTTCGTATGGAATTCTGCATCTAGTAGCATGGATATCTTCTTTAACCGTGTAGCGGTCATTAGGTAGTACTTCTATTACTCGAAACGGACCTTTGTATGTCTCAACTAGTTTCTTGCTCTCGTTATCGTTGCTTGGTAGACTTGCTATTTTTGTTAAAACAAGATCTCGCACCATAAATCCGTTTGATTCTTTTCGTTTGGTGTTGAAACGTTCATCTTGTTTCTCCCGATTGATCTCCATTTTTCTATTTGCATTTTCGCGAAGTTTGGTCACATCTATAATTTCGTCTTCACTATCTACGAAGCGATCTCCATCCATTCTAAGTCTTGTACCAAACAGTAGCGTAGCAGGGGCGGTTCCTGTGATTTTATGACTAGCACTATTTATACCTTGTTGAACAGCAGTTAAATTGTGATCCCAGTTGTTGGCGGCAATATCAGCCCCCAATGTAGCAAGAGAGTCGATAATCGTTTTATTAGCTCTCTCGACCTGTCCGTTACCTCTTGGCATTCCTACAGCAGTATTGAATAGTCTTATTCCTTTTTCTTGGGCGAATTTGGAGAATTCTGAAGAAGTAAACGCTGACCCAGCATCACAAATAACTCTTTTTGGATTCCCAAAAATTTTAAATATTTCATTAAGCTCTTGAATGACGTAATATGACATTGTACTGGGAACTGCTCTTACAAACACAAACTTGGTAAATGCATCTATAACCACTAGTAAATGCTTGTTTCCATTCATTGTTTTAACAAAAGGTCCTATATGGTCCATATGTAGGGTGTGGAATGGCTTTGCGTGTTTGGGAATAGAGTGTAGCAACCCTGGTTTTTTTCCACTTATACTTTTATGGTAAAGGCAATTTAAACATGAGGCGATATACTTTTTTGTGAAACGCTTCATTTTAGGAAACCAATATCATTCTCGTAGCCTCTCAAGCGTCTTTTCTAGGGCAAAGTGTCCAACATCATCATGGTTTAATTTTACCACCTGCCATCTGCATTTCTTTGGGACAACCCACTTTCGACCTCTATCTGTTATCCTATAAATTCTATTCGCTCGAAGATCGTATTCTTTGAAAACGGATTTGTTTTCATCGTAATCTCCTGAAAGAAGGATTTCCTTTATACCGCGAATTTCATGATCTTGATCTTGAGCCTCTTTAAGCCAGTCCGCCTCTGATATCATTAAGACATTGAAGTCATCAGTTGTCGTCGTAGCATTAGAATTACGACTTAATGCGTCGACGTGTTGCATTTGTGTGCCTGCTCTGTGTTGTATATCGAAATTGTACTCTTGCAAGCTCAACATCCATCTTGATACTCTCGGAATTATCGTTTTTTTTGACATAGCATTTTTCACCGCACTACAGTCCGTTATTATAGTAAATTGCATACCTAACAAATAATGTCGAAATTTTTCTACAGACTTTACAATTGCAAGTAACTCTAATTCAAACGAGTGGTATTTTTTTTCATCGGGTGTAGTCTGTTTACTGAAGTATGCTACTGGTTTTTCACCATGTTTTGTACTTTGCATAAGTATACCCCCTATACCATCCTGACACGCGTCCGTATAAAGAAAAGTGTTCTGTTATGGATCAAAAATTGTTAAGATTGGTTTTGAGCTTATAACTTGTTTTAGATCATTAACGATATCGGTATGAGTGTCTTCCCATTTCCATTTACAATCCTTTTTTAATAGTGATGTAAGCGAACGTGTCTTGGAAGCATAGTTGCGTATAAATTTGCGAAAATAACCCACAAGTCCTAAAAATTGTCGCAATTGATGTACTGTCTTAGGCACGGGAAAATGTTGAACTGCTTGGATTTTGTCATTATTTACACTTACATTTCCTTTGGAAATGATATATCCCAAGTATGAAATTTTTTCTTTCAAAAATATAGATTTTGACAGCTTAATGGTTAAACCGTACTCCTGGACAATTTGTAGGACCTTTTCTAATAGTTCCAAACCTTCCTGTATTGAATTCGACGGCATGATGATGTCATCTAAATATGGGACTACACCAAATTCCCGTAACGGCTCAAATATTTCAGTCATCATTTTTTGAAAAATGGCTGGTGCATTACTCAAGCCAAACGGAACCCTTAGGTATTCTAGAGTCCTTCGGGTGTGATAAATGATGTTTTATGAGTTGATTCTGGACTTACAGGAATTTGGTGGTATCCTGCGGCAAGGTCGAGTGTTGAAAAATACCTATATTTTCCTACCGAATCAATAAGATCTTCAATCAAGGGCAGAGGAAATTTTATTTGTTTTTCCGTTATTTTATTAAGGGCCCTATAGTCAACTACCAGCCGTTTACTACCATCTTTCTTATTCACTAACAAGGCGGGACTTGCATATCCTGATTTACTTTTTTGAATAATACCTGCTGACAACAATTCTTGAATTTGTTCCCTCATAATTCCCTTGTCACTTTCTGAAAGTCTATAAGGGCGTGAACATACAGGTTTCGAATCTTTGAGTTCTATTTTAAGTAAAGCAGAATGTGTTTTTCCCAGTTTGTCCATTGATACGTACATGCATGATTCGAACTTGTTAATTATCTCGTACAATTTGTTTTTATCGGTATCAGTTAGGTCCCCATGGCGTATATCAAGACGGCACGTAGTTTCCGGCGCAGGCTCTGTTGAAGAGAGATTTTGGAAAGAAAAATTATCTCCTATTCTCTTATAGCAAATTCTTTCATTTTCAGTGAAGTTACGACCAATTATTAGGTCGGTATCTTTACTTAACTTATTAATAACATAAATCTGTATATCAAGGCAACAATTATCTATTAAAACTTTAGCAGTGACACATTCATGAACCTGGACTCGCTGGCCTGTAAATCCTGAGAGAGAAACATTGTAATCTAATTTTTTGATGGATAATTTTAATCTTAATGCCAAATCACGATTTATTACTGAACAATCACTCCCCAAGTCTATAAATGCCTCAATTTCTATATCATTAATTTTAATAGATTTATGAAATTTTTTTGATGAGGTTTCTTTGATCATTTTTATATTTTCAGTTTTTGTGTTATCAAACTTCGTATTTTTTTCTGAATTCTTTTTTCTACAAGCTGTTTCAATGTGTCCTAATGTTTTGCAATAGTTGCAGACTTTGCGTTTATGGAGACACTGATCCCGTAAATGACCTGGCTTACCACAAGAATTACAATTGCCAAGAATTTTGGGTTTGAAAATACTTTTATTGTGATTATCCCTGAAGTTGTTTTGGAAATCCAAGCGATTACTACTACTTGGTCCAGGCTTTGACAGATTTTCAGTAGAGTACGTCTTATTGCGCAAATAGCAAGCCAGCTCATTCACGGTTTTAATTTGTGCGGCCTCTACTGCAGTCTTAATATATTGATCGCCAATTGAACCCAAAATTAAGGAAATTTTATCATTTTCTGAAATATTTAGTCTCATATTATCTATTTTTGCTAAATGAAGGAACAAAAACTCGTAAAGAGATTGATTTTTAGTTGGTTTATGACTCATAAGCTCTTGAAACAATGAATGTAAATCTCGCTTGCTTTGGAAAGTTTCTAATAGTTTTTCACGCCACGTGTCCCATGAATACTGGGCCCAATTAAGGTCGTTCGATATTAAACTGTGGTACCAAATTTGAGCCGTACCTTTTAACTTACTTGTGGCTTGAAAAATAGTATCATTTGACGACCAACCGTAAATATGTGCATTATGGTCGATAACTTGAATCCAGTGCAAAATATCGTCTTTCAATGGATTAAATTCTGGTATTAAAGTTGATACACTCATTTGCTGTTGGGTCATAGAAAGTGAACTTAATGAAACTGCCTCACTTACCCCTGCTACATGGCTACTTTTGTTTCGAATTTTTTTATTTTTATCTTTTTTGTGGCTTCTCTTGGACTTACGACGGCCTCTACGATTGTTACTGCTTGAACTAGATGAATTCGAATCCATCGTAGATGAGGGCGATGTGGATGAACGTTTTCTTTTGTTATGCGGCATAATTTCCTGCAATATACACGCAAAAACACAAAAAAAAGACAAATTCTTATCCCACTTCTGATGTGAGGGAAGGTCCTGGTTAAATTGGATAATAATTAACTCCACTTCTCAATGCAGGACTCTATTAAACATGGTAAAGATACAGCAAGATAGAAATCGTAATGACAACATAATGACAATTATAATAATAATAATCAACAACCTTTGATAACCATAGGTAACGACTGATAACCATTGTTTCTCCCTTGGCTGCTGACATCTTGTCATTTCCTGGGACAGCAGGTTGGGTTCACAGTGGTTTAGTATCCCAATATTGTACAGTGGTTCCCACACATGTCTTAAAATCATCGTAAAAAAAGTGTAAAATTTGGCATTTCTCAAGTGATATAATCCACAAATTTGGTGCCATTCGATAAAGAAAATTTCAACGATTATTCCGGTAGGAAAATATACAACGGAAAGATAGTAAATGTGGAAGTTTTAACGATTTTAAAGCTGACATTGGTAAAATACCTTTATTTCAAAAAAAAAAAAGGTGACAAGAACTGGTACCTACCTCTCAACAGAACGTTCAAAAAAACAGAAGATTCCTGAAAATAGCCTCAAATTCTTATAAAGACTTCACCGGAAACCTACAACTTTGTTTTATATCAAGATACTGGAGTACACAACGCAAGAACCACCTTAGGGAAAATATTGATAAAAAATAAATAGCTCTCTAGAAGTCAACCAGATGTCGGAAGATCTGCCAAAAAAAAAGTTTCACATTATTGGCGATGGAAACTGTTTATTTCGTTCCGTAAGTCTTTTTCTTTTTAAAACACAAGAAAAACGTACAGAACTAAGAAAGGCTGCTTCAAAATTTATCTATGATGAATGGGAAAGTTTGAAAGAGTTCATTAGGGATCAGAATATTTCGAAAGAAGAATATAACAAATATATAAGTAAGAATGGAATCTATGCAACTTCAATAGAGTGTCTAGCTTTGTCAGAATTATTCAAAATAAATTTTAATGTTTACCCTACCGAACAACAAACATCTAACAATAACATTTTAACTAAGAAACCAATTATAATATCTAAAGAAAAACATGCAACTTCAATAAACCTTTTATTTAGTGGTAATCCAGACAGTGGCCATTATGATTTGATTGAAGAGACCAATTTCCTTACCACTTCTACTCTAACATGTTCTGTGTGCTTAAAACTTTTCAAAAATTTAGGTCTGAAAATTCATTAATCTAGACTACATTTTAAGCAACATCATACCCAGGATTCGCCAATTTGCTCATCACAAATCACAATCGAAAATGTTAAAGACTTTCAAGAACAAACTACAGCTCTAACTGCAAATAATTTATCGGAAATGAAAAATGATAAAATTGATAGTTTATATTTAGCAAATTTTTTGGATATTTGAAATCGTCGATGTAAAAATTATTCCTAAAGGAGCCAGAATCCCAATATCAGAATTATTTTCATCCCTTTTAGATCAAAGCGTTTCGAAAAATGATCCACACTCATGGATCTTACTACTAATTTTCCCATATTGAGTTTTAAATATGCCAGAAAATTCTAAAACCAACCGGAGATCATCTTTAACAAAATTAGTAAAAAATAATCTGACCAACTTTATTAAAAACAAGAACCTCCCACTTAATGAATTACTCAGCCTATATGAAACAAGTCAAACCTGTTCTACAGAAGAATTTAAACGAAGATTTTTTACTAGCTAAGAAAATTCAAGCAAAAATAGCCGAAGGGGACATGAAAAATGCTATAAGAATTTTACCATCAAATAACACCGTTGCACCGAAGAACGAAGAGACCCTCAAAAAATTAAAAGAGAAACTGTTACGGGATGATTTTTCCCGCGCTAAAATAAAAGAAAATAAGCTTATTCACCTTTCTGAATAGCATACCTTCCTCAAGCCACTGTTTTCTATCCAATAGTTGTGGCCACACTTTTCATCAAACTTTTCATTCTTCCCAGAATCATTAAGTTAGAGGTTTATTAATGGAATTGATTTCCTGTTAGTAGGGTTAAAATAAATAGACAATTAATTTATTAATAAACAAAATCACAATATTTACATTGGAACAGCTGACTATCTAATCCGATCAGATTGACTAGATTGACAGCGCTCCAAATAGCGTCAATGACCAGTACTAACTTAATTTGAATAAGTCCCATGCCCCAACTACCATCAAAATCCCCAGAACCCTTCACCTTGGAGTTTTGACAGAGCCTTTTTAAAGGACATTGCAGGGACAAGCAGAGGTCATTCAGGTCGAGGACTTTCCACGATTACGTGTTCGGGAAAATTCCTCAGGCACATTTTGCTGATTTTCTGAGTTGTCTAGTTTTCGCTCATAGATCTAGGGTGGCTAATCCGTTATTTTAGCACCCAATCGCCTTGTGCGGATTTTTTTTTGTGAGTCGAAAAAGAGCAACGTGACCAATTGTTTGTTCCTAAAGGCCAAAATAATTTTGGCCTTTATTCATCACCTTTAGAAGTTACACTTTAATCTTTACCTTTAGACGTCACCTTTTATTCGTCACGCTTAGTCCTTAACTTGAGTAAAGAGTTAAACGTTGAGCTTACTGTATATTTCAAGTAGTACCTCCAATCTTCAGCCTCCTCTAGACAAGTGGAAGCCTTAGTGACTCCTGGTTACTGAACTTCAGTGCCCAGGGCCAGTTGCTTTTTGTCGCGATCCTGATCCAGTCCCAGGCCACCGGAAACACTGGAAGATATTGATCAGGTTCTCCCCAAGAGATTAGGGACTACTCAGGTTTGATAAGTGTGTTGTAATGTCTTAATATCTGAAGCCTATCAGCCCTTACCAACCCCTTGTTGGAGTACCTAAATCACCACAGCAACGCCGTTCTATTACAAGATCAAATTACCCTTCAGATTACGTGTGTTATTTCAATTTTTAATTAATTTTCTATATTACCTTTTTTTTATGAAACTTGCCATTCAGGTTATGTATTGTTAGGTACTTCAATTTTATTAGGTATTTACGTATCTATACTACCTATATTGTTACATAATATTAAGGCCCTTCAGGTTACGTAATGTTACCTCAACTTTGATTAATGATCTATATCTTTTTAATATCCCATAAATACATGCTGCACTGAATACAGGTAAATACTTGTACACTGGGGTTAAATGGCCATTTACGAAGGTACTGCATTTAGTAAGCTTATTTATTAATTTATATTTCAGGTATTATTGCTGTTCATTGTTATACTTTTTATTTATTTATTTAGGGACTCAAGTTGAGTGTAATTAATCATTATTGTAAATACTATTTTAAGAACATATGGTTAGATACTTCTAGACGATTTCTTTTCTTGTTCTGGTTCTAATTAAAACCCGTACCTGATTGTAGCAAAGCGTTTCACTTTTGTCCTTCCTTCTTGTTTACGTTTATATTTCAGGTTGTGTTGCTACAGGTCCGTAGAAGTTTCCTGCTTTCGTTATATCGGTTGATTTCGTGTACTGCAGGGAAAAAGCAGGTGGCGCTCTATATTTAGTTATTTAATTGACCCACACCTCTCTCCGCATTGGAAGCTAGTCGGCAACCCTTTACACGAAATTACGTTTCTAGATTTCAGCCACCAACCAACCTTTTCTTTCTCTTTTTACTTTTTTTTGTCTTAGTTACCCATTCTCTGTCTCACTTCCTTCAAGTTTATTATTTACTTCTCCCTCGCGTTTTGCGGGTAACAAAGTGGCAGTGTCCGTTTTGCCACGTAATAAAACATCCAGACCCTCAATCAAATGATGAAGATCCATTTTTAGATAATAATAATACTAATCATATTTTTAATGTTTCAGAAAAAGAAATAAGGCATGCCATATTCTCGTTCAGTCCTGGGTCCTCTGGTGGCACGGATTCACTTAAGCCTCGGCACCTCAAAGATTTGATAGGAGGGGACAAACTTAGTAAATTACCTTCTAAATTATTATCATCTCTTTGTTCATTTATAACACATCTTTTTCACGGTCTAGTTCCCAAAGATATTTGTCCAATTTTTTATGGTGCAAATTTATATGCTTTTAATAAAAAAGATGGAGGTATTCGCCCCATTGCAGTGGGTCTCTGCCTTCGTCGGCTAGCAGGTGAAATAGTATGTTCTCGTATTTACGAAAAGTTAGGAAACACATTACCAACTTGGTTTTGGAACAAAATGCGGTGCGGAGGCTACGGCCCACGCAATGCGTCGTTTCTTAGAATTTCCACACAATTTAGAAAAAGTAATTCTTAAAATCGATTATAAAAATGCTTTTAACATGCTTGATAGAAAAACAATTTTACTAAAAGTTAAAGAATATCTTCCAGATATTTTAAATTTTATTTATCAATGTTATAATGATTATTCGATTCTTTCTTATGGTGACCAACAAATTCTTTCAAGAAGGGGAGTTCAGCAGGGTGATCCTTTAGGTCCTCCTCTTTTTTGTTTAGTTATTCATCAGCTTCACTAGACACAGAATTGAATTTGTGGTATTTAGATGATGGGACACTAGCAAGAGATCCTGAAAGTGTTTTAAGAAATTTAAAAAAAATTGTTTCAAGTTTAGATCTTGGTCTAGTTTTAAATTTCGAAAAATGTGAAATATCTACCATTTCAAAACATCCATCTTCATTTATTGAAAAATTCTTTGATATATCACCAAGTTTATCAGAAATTCCAATAAAAAAATTTCACTTACTAGGATGCTCATATTCTATGGAAGAAATTAGTTCAATATTGGATAAAAAAATAAACTTTTTCTCCAAATGTCAAAAAAACATCACTTTGTCAACACCTGTCAAGATGGTAGAAATTCAATTTCTATGTTGCTAGGCAAATCCAGGAGGTTAACACCTGTCGAGGTGGTAGAAATTTAATTTCTATGCTGCTTGGCAACCCCAGCGGCAGCAAAAGTACTTTTGGTGCCGCTGGAGCGGCAGTAAAAGTACTTTTAGTGCCGCTCGTACTTTTACTGCCGCTCAACCATCCAGTTACCCCCGAGCTTACCACATTCGTTTGGAGAAAAAATAGCGTGTTGCATACGGAGTAGAAGCACTTTTTTGTGCTTCAGCAGTATTGCAAGCTTCATTACGTTCGGCTCGCAAACCTACTGCTTCAGCACAAAAAAGTAACTTCTACTCCTAATACAACAATATACTATTCTTAAAAATTTAGTTAATAAACTAAAAATATTAGATTCTCATATTGCATATTTCCTTCTAAAGGCTTCCTTTTCAATCCCCCATATGTCGTACCTATTAAGATGTATGCCATGCTGGAAAATTCGAAAGTCTCTGAAAACATATGATGTTTTATTACAAAATTCTCTACAAGAAATTACCAATTGTTCTTTTAGCATAAATTATTGGTATCAGAGCACTTTACCAGTAAAAATGGGTGGGCTAGGAATCAGAGATACTGTTACTCTTTCAAAATCTGCTTTCCTAGGATCTGTAGTTAACATTTGCGATTTACTTAACAATACCTTCCTATATATTGTGTTCAGGTGACTCAGTTTCTGACGAATGTTTGAAAAGTTGGTCCTCTCTGTGTCAAATTGATACCCCTCCTAGAGAACTACCACAATCTCAAAAAGAATTTGATGATATCTTTTGCAAGATTCGTAAAGAATTCCTTTTTCTAGAAGCAAAAAGCGAAAATGATAAAGCACGTCTGTTGGCTCTCCAAGCGCAAGAAAGCAATGCATAGCTCAACGCTTTACCGTCTGCTTCTTTAAGAAACCTTTTGGATAACACAACCTTTAGAATCTCAACAGCAATAAGACTTGGTCTGCCTGTGTCTGTGGAACACCCTTGCATCTGCGGCAAAACTACAGACATATATGGCTCTTACGGGCTAAGTTGCAGAAAAAGTGCAGGGCGTGTTTCCAGACACAGACAGATCAACGATATTCTCAAGAGGGCTTTGGTATCAGCTGAATATCCAGCTGTACTGGAGCCACTTGGGGTTTGTAGAAATGATGGTATGATGAAATGATCCCATGGAAAAATGGAAAACAGTAAAACAGTTAATCTGGGATGCAACTTGTTGCCATACTTTGACAAAATCATATGTTAATAAATCATCAAAAACATCTGGATCAGCTGCTTTGCTGGCTGAAGAAAAAAAAACATAGAAAGTATTCTGAGCTTGAAGACCGCTTTATATTTATCCCTTTTTCTGTAGAGACTTTAGGTCCTTGAGGTGATGAGGCTAGGAGATTGGTTTCGGAAATTAGTTCCAAAATTCCAACTAATCAGTCACGTAGTTTCTTAGCTCAGAGGATCGGCATAGCCATTCAACGAGGTAATGCGGCTTCAGTGATGGGTACCATTCAGGAGGACAAAAAATTGGACGAGATTTTTGACATTTGATGATTCATACATTTAGTGTACGGCCACACAGAATGCGATTGAAGCGGCTTTAAAATGCGTTTTCGCGTCTACTTCATATGCATTTTATGCGTTCGAACATTTTCTTGCGATTCTTTAAATATGTCGACGAGTGAAGTATACGGCCACACAGAACGCGTTTGAAGCGACATAAACGCGCTTGGCGATTAAAGTGTTTGGAACGTCTTTTGCAACTGGAATTAAAATAATGTAATATATAGCGAGTGGCCCGACAAGACGCTTTTTGCATTTTGCGCTTCTCTCGCTATATATTACATTATTTTAATTGTAGTCGCAAAAGACGTTCCAAACGCTTTAGTCGCCAAGCGCGTTTATGCCGCTTCAAACGCGTTCTGTGTGGCCGTACACTAAAGTATTTGAAACGTCTTTTACTAGAGAGGCCCGACAAGACGCTTCTTGCGTTTTGCGCTTCTTGAGCGATAGACGAAAAAGAATTTATATCGCAAATGAAAACAAATCAGTTTGTTTTTTGAGCGCGTTTAGCGTGCGTTCTTTGACGATTTAGGCCTAGTTTTCTTTCATTTAGGTATTTGAAATGTCTATTCAATATTCAAGTCAAAGGTTTCAATGGTCATTCTATAGTATTCAAAAAATTTATCAGGATGTTGCCACAGCTGGAGAAAAAAGTAGGAAATTCACCCTTTGTAGTTCTCTCTTCGTTCATGGACCCAGCCAGAGAGTCTCATCACCATAATCTAATTCAAGATTAATGTTCTCGGTACGTAATAGTTTTCGTACAACCTTATTATCACTCGTCGACATATTTAAAGAAACTGCTTAGTGCAAACATGCAATACGCAGCTTCTTTTCTTGTTTGGACACAAATCGCAAGAAAATCTTCGAACGCATAAAAAGCATATGAAGTAGACACCAAAACGCATTTTAATGCCGCTTCAATCGCATTCTGTGTGGTCGTACACTAAACGCGCTTGGCTACTAAAGCGTTTGCAACGTCTTTTGCGACTAGGATTAAAATAATGTAATATATAGCGAGTGGCCCGTCAAGACGCTTCTTGCATTTTGCACTTCTTAAGCGATAGACGAAAAAGAATTTATATCGCAAATGAAAACCAATCAGTTTGTTTTTTGACCGCGTTTAGCGTGCGTTCTTTGACGATTTATGCCTAGTTTTCTTTCATTTAGGCATTTAAAATGTCTATTCAATATCAAGTCAAAGGTTTCAATAGTCATTCTATAGTATTCAAAAAATTTATCAGGATGTTGCCACAACTGAAGAAAAAAGTATAAAATTCACCCTCTGTGGTTCTCTCTTGGTTCATGAACCCAGCCAGAGAGTCTCATCACCATAATCTAATTCAAGATTTATATTCTCGGTACGCATTAGCTTTCGTACAACCTTATTATCACTCGTCGACATATTTAAAGAAACTGCATAATGCAAACACGCAGCACGCAGCTTCTTTTCTTCTTTGAACACAAATCGCAAGAAAATCTTCGAACGCATAAAAAGCATATGAAGTAGACGCCAAAACGCATTTTAATACTGCTTCAATCGCATTCTGTGTGGCCGTACACTGATTTGTTTTCATTTGCGATATAAACTCTTTTTCGTCTATAGCTTAAGAAGCGCAAAATGCAAGAAGTGTCTTGTCGGGCCACTCGCTATATATTACATTATTTTAATTCTAGTTGCAAAAGACGTAACAAATGCTCTAGTCGCCAAGCGCGATTATGCCGCTTTGAACGCGTTCTGTGTGGCTGTACACTTATGTATATTTATTGGGATTGTTTTTGATATTTTATATTATTTCTTTATTTATTGTAGGTCTATTTTTGTTGGTATATTTTTTATTTATGGTTATATTAAGGTTTTACACTATTTATTATTATTTGAGACATTTATTATTATTATTAGAAATGTAACCAGAAATATTTTAACAAATCTATCGTTTGAAATGGGAATATACAGGGTGTCCGGAAAATAGCGTAAAGGCTCTCCACTACGTAGTAGGGGATCCTTCAAAGAACCCCAGAAAAATAATATAAAAAATCTGGTGGCATTCTTAAGAAAGTTATTAGCATTTTAATGTTTATTAAAATCGGCATCCCGTTGACAATTTGTCACAGATTTGAATTAAATACCTATGTAATTACCTGGAAAATTCGAAGGTGACTGAAAAATGTTGTCAGATCAATTTTTCCTGTTGCAATTTAGAGATTTTGCAATTTTCATAATGCGTTTTAAAGGTTAACAATTTTTTTTTTTTAAACTAATATGTAATGAATCAACAAAAAATACCTAACATTTTCTACAAAATATTGCAATTTGAAAGAAAAATCCAAAATAAGGAAGTTGAATTTTCACATTTACCTCTTCATATTCTAAGAATGGTCGAGAAGGATTTTTTAAACTATTTTTCCAGGGTTACTCAAAGGATCCCCTACTACGTAGTGGAGAGCTTTTACGCTATTTTCCGGACACCTTGTATTATGGCCGTACTGAAATGGAAAATTTCAGGCTCCGTTAAAAAAAAAAAACAAAAATAAATGGCAACCATATAATAGTCGTAAGGTTTTTTTTTTGTTTGTATATAATGAAATAAGGGAAATTTACAATAAAAGCTTACTCTCTGTCGAAATTGGCTAACCTATATCAAACGCAGTTTACGATTTTACTGCCCAGAGAATAAAAAAATCTAATTTATTTTTATTTTTAGCTGGCTTTGTTGGTTTAGGTATAGGAGAAATGGAATGATGAAAAGTTGAGGTGAGGCTTAAAAGAATACTTTATTTCATGCATGTTGCTCACATTGCAAATTTACTAAAATATGTATTTTTTCAAATTAGGTTACTGTCAAAAACCTGCGTCGCACCAGAGTTCTGACTAACAAAAGTAATCCCTTTATTGGTAGTTTTACTTGATATATAAAAATTTATCATATACAACACGGTGATGAAAAATTTATGCGAGAATTTACGGAGCTGGAGAAGAAAAAACTAGATGATCGTGACTTTATCATAAAGTGTCACAGAAGCTATGCTTCAACCTACATATCTAAAACACATTTGAAAAGAGCAATGCTGTCGACTAGATCAGCTAGTTCAGAAGCAAGTCCCTCTCATCCAACGAAACAACGCAGGTTTGAAACAATAGCGTTTGAATTGCAGAAACACTGCATTTTTTGTGCAGAAAATTATTATTTGAAGAAGGATCCGAGACACCCTGAAAGATGGAGAACAGCATATCAGTTTCATCAATAAGAAACAAAAAACAAATCAGTGAAAGTACCATGTAAATTGCCGATATAAATTCATGAATACTAGAAATGTTGAAAGTTCAAGAAAAAGAAACTGCAGATATACAATTCATTGAAACTGTGAGATCATTCTCAGCAGATAAATAACGTATTTGGAACTCTGTTGAATTACACAAACTATCCACGGATAATGGTGGATCTAAACTTAGCAGATCAAATTTGATAAAAGCCCTACAAGAGCAATTTCGTGATCTAGTTGTGCTGTCTGCGTCAGGTTCCAGGTTATGCTAACATCATCAGTTTTCCAAACAAAGCAGCATCAATGTCAAGATTATGTCCTGATGACGGTGGTGATTACTGCTGATGAACTAAATGCTGCTATTTTTGAAAAAAAGATGACAAATCAAAATTACATGGCCTACTTGATTGAAGAGCTATTTTGATTACTGGTGCCGAGGGGTATTTCACTGAAGTTTTTTTGTACCTATATTGTGCAATACTCAGGTATTGCAGAGTATTGTGAGAGTATTGTGAACTTGTGCAACCTATTGCCCAATGATTCTAGATATTGCAAACCATTGTGATTATTGAACTATTGCAATTTATTGCAGTACATAGATATTCCCAAGGATATTCCCTATTTCTTCAAACTTTTATATATTTTTTTCATATTATTTAAATCTTTATGATCTAAATCAAATGGATCATCTTTTTCACCCCATCTAAACTGGCATACATTCAATTTTAGAAAATTCACTTTGCTTTTCTTGTTTTCTGTATTCAGTACTATTTGCGATGTTAACTTTCTTACTGTATTTGACTTTCTCTTTTTTAAATGTATATTTAAAAACCTTTCATTGTTGATATCTGTTACCTGAGCCTAAGCATAGTAATCTTTAATATTAAAGGCTACCCTGTTCATATAATTTTTAAGAGAGTTAGGCTCCTCTGGTTCTTTGTCTGTCAACACAACGTCATTATCAGTTTCCTCCTGAATAACCTCAGATGAGTCAGTCGAATTGAGTTCATCTTTATTGAAATTGGCGTCAAGTTCAGAGTTAATTATTGTTTATGGGATAGTATGTCCATCAAAACAGTTAACTGTATAATCTCGGATATTGTCTATTCCTAACAAGGGGTAAATTAAAAACACTCCCCAGAATTTGTGCAAACAATTCCTCAAACAGGAATTTTCTAGGGAATTTTTTAAACAAAATTCCTCAAAATTCCTGCAAATTCCTTCAAATTCCCCACAAATTCCTCCAGATACCCCATCACAATCTCCTCCAAATACCCCAGAAATTCTTCTAAATTCCCTGCAAATTCCTCCAAATTCCCCATTAATTTCTCCAAATTCCCTATAAATTCCCCACATTTTTGGCAAAGACTTCCTAGTTGATTTGCCTCTTGGAAAATACAGTCGCACACAATCCAAAATTTTCCTGGAAAACTAATTGAGGGAAAAATGGAAACTTTTTGCATGTAAAGAGGAAGGTTAGAGGCTCATTTTCCCAAAATTTCAAATTTTTCCAGTGGAAAATAACCACATGAAAAATCTTGGAATCCAACTTACAAAAACTGAATTAATTGAAAATACAGTCTCACACGTCATGTCACAGTTTTTCTGGAAAACTAGTGAAGAGAGAAATTTGAGACTTTTTGCATGTAAAGAGATAGGTTAGAAGCTCATTTTCCCAAAATTTCAAATTTTTCCAGCAGGAAATAACAATATGAAGAATCTTGGAAATCAACCTACAAAAACTGAATTAATTGAAAATACAATCTTACACATTTCAAAGTTTTCCTGGAATACTAGTGAAGGGAAAAATTTGAAACTTTGTGCATGTAAAGAGGTAGGTTAGAAGCTCATTTTCCCAAAATTTCAAATTTTTCCAGTGGAAAATAACAACATGAAAAATCATGGAAATCAACTTACAAAAACTGACATAATTGTTAATACAGTCTCACACATTTCAAAGTTTTCCTGGAAAACAAGTGAAGGCAAAAATTTGAAACTTTTTGCATGTGAAGAGGAAGGTATATAGAGGCTCATTTTCCAATAATTTCAAATTTTTCCATTGGAGAATAACAACATGAAAAATTATGGGAATCACCTTACAAAAACTGAAATAATTGTTAATACAGTCTCACACAATTCAAAGTTTTCCCGGAAAACTAATTAAGGGAAAATTTTGAAACTTTTTACATGTAAAGAGGAAGGTTCTGACCTTCAAATTTTTCCAGTAGGAAATAACAATATGAAAAATCATGGAAATCGACTTACAAAAACTGAACTAATGGAAAATACAGTCGGCACGTTTCAAAGTTTTTCTGGAAAACTAATCCAGGGAAAATTTTGAAACTTTTTGCATGTAAAGAGGAAGGTTGGAGATTCATTTTCTCAAAATTTTAATTTTTTCCAGTGGAAAATAACAACATAAAGAATCTTGGAAATCAACTTACAATAACTGAAATAATTGAAAATACCTCGGAAAATACAGTATCGCACATTTCAAAGTTTTCCTGGGAAACTAGTAGAGGCAAAAATTTGAAACTTTTTGCATGTGAAGAATGTGAAGATTTTTTCCAAATTTAAAATTTTTCCAGTATGGAAAATAACAACATGAAGAATCTTGGAAATCAACCTACAAAAACTGAATTATAATTGAAAATACAGTCTCACTCATTTGAAAGTTTTCCTGGAATACTATCGGAGGGAAAAATTTGAAACTTTTTGCATGTGAAGAGGGAGGTTAGAGACTCATTTTCCCATAATGTCAAATTTTTCCATTGGAAAATAACAACATGAAGAATTTTGGAAATCAACCTCCAGTAACTGAATAAATTGGAAATATAGTCTCATACACGAGCTTATACATTTAATAGTATATTGTTTTATTAGGAGTAAAAGTGATATTTTTTGTGGTGACACTCAATGTTTGACGGCCGAACGTAGTGAGGCCGAAAATTTTAGACGAGCCACAAAAAGTGCTTTTCTCCGAATAAAACATGCGATTTTTTCCGGAAACGGTGCTCAAAGCGATGGAATCTAGGAAATTTCTGTGACGTCACTTTTTTGTCTGGCCGTGAGCGTACAAAAAAGTACTTTTTTGTACGCTCACGGAACGCGCGGACAAAAAAGTAACCAAAAAAATGACGTCTGTGAAGATAAACTTTTTTGGAAAACTAGTGAAGGAAAATTTTGAAATTTTTTGCATGTAAAGAGAAATATGAGAAGCTCATTTTCCCAAAATTTCAAATTTTTCCAGTGGAAAGTAACAACATGAAAAATCTTGGAAATCAGCCTACAAAAACTGTACTCATTATTCTTTTAAATTTGGACCTGTAAATAATAAAGTGAAATTTTGGGAGAATTTCTTTGATAAAAATTAATGTCCAACGTCCAAGACCGAGGGGTGAATAGCTTTTGCAGTCGGTGTACATATTTTTCACAATCTTCACACAATCACTCACAATCAGCTCACAATCGTTCACAATCTGTCACAATCGTTACACAATCACACACAATCTCTGACATTCGTGTCACGATCTCCCACAATCGTTGCACAATATCTCACAATCGTTACACAATCTCCGAGACAATCTCTCACAATCGCTACACAATCTACCACCATCTGTCACACGTGAAGTTCCTCCAAATAGTTTAATTTACTTCATTTTCGCCCATAGCAATAAGCCAATAAAACTGTTTGATGAGCTTACTTTTGTATGCTATCTGCAGCACACATTTCTGTACTATAATTACACTGAATAGGGCAATACTAAGGGGAATACCCATAAACCCAACCCTCGACCCAACCTCAAAAATTTTTGGTTGCTATTGAGGTAGGTGGTTGCTGTGCGAGAAAGTTAAAAACAAAGTTAAAAATATTTAAATTAAAAAACAAAACGAATTCATCTCAGATGGCTTGAGAATCCAGACCTAGACGTTGTAGAAAAAAAATTATACAGGGTGCTTACAGATTCACGAGTAAGTATATGGATCTGGATAACCATAGAGATGCAGGGTCGGTTAAATTGGTGCAAAGTCACGCAATTTCTTGCTCTTTCTGAGCTTATTTTTGAAGAGATACTTCAAAATAAATTGCACTTCATGGTTGCCACTTTTTCTTTTCTACAATATGGCACTCGATATGGCATTATGAAATTTGAAATCCGACGGGCCAACATCATCCACTATATTTTTTTGAATACGGCTCTTGATTTTTTGTGTGAGTAGTTCTTTGCTAGCTGACTTCCTGAATGGAATGGTATATCAAAACAATCGATATAATGAACATTTCAGTCAAAAAAGTATGATAATTTGTATGGAGATACTTACTTATTATCTTCGTCAAACAAAAACAATTTACCCAATTAATATATTTGCTCGAGTATTTGCTATAAAATAATAGGTTTGACAAAGACAAATTTATGAAGAAAACAAGGTGTTTGACAAAAATGAGTATCTCCATACAAATTATATATTTTTTCAATTGAAATATTCATTTTATCGATTGTTTTGATACACCATTCCATTAAAAAAGTCCAAAACTAACAAAGAACCGAAAATAAAAAATCCAGAGCCGTATTTAAAAAAATAAAGTTGATCATGTTGGCCCAAAGACAAAACGTCGAGATTCCAAATTTGATAACGCCATATTGTAGGGGAGAAAAATTGGCAAAGATAAAGTGTCATTTATTTTGAAGGATCCCTTCAACCAAGCATAGGAAAAAAAAATGTAAAATTTCGTTTTTTTCCGAATATCTCTGGAAGTATTCGGAATTTTCCAGATTTCGAAGAGGCATTTTGGTAGGCAAGAAGTTGCGTAACTTTGCCCCAAATTAACCGTCCCTGTATCTCTTATGGATACCAAGATCCGCATACTTTCTCGCGAATTTGTAACACCCTGTATATGGTCCAATCCATTTTAAAAATTATCAATCATCCATTTACACTATCAAGGTTTGAGTCACAAAAAAATAACAATATTTTTAAGCAAATAAAAGCCTAATTTGAAAAAAGTATCTAAATCACAAAAAAATCTCTATTATTTGTCATGATCATCCTGTGTTATTAAAGCTTTTGTCTGTGATGATTTTTTTAAATTCAAGCACCCGGTATATATAGGGTGTCCCCGTCCAACTGGTCAAAAATGCTAGGGTATATAGAGGAACCATAGAAAAGTAGTTTTGAGATAGGACATCGATGGTCGGAGGTGCGTCGTTTCCAAAATACAGGGTGTTGAAATTAAAACAACCCCCTCTCATATCATCTGGAGGGTTAATGCTAGGCATTTTAAAACCATTTTCTCGCGCCGACAAGTTATGACGCCATGTGACATTGTTTTAAACCAGTATTAAAAGTGTTTCAAAACATTTGACACTTGAGAAAACACCTATTGTCTTAACACAATCATTCAAAATCATGACACAATCAGTCACAATCGCTCATAATCAGTCAAAATCCTTATACAATCATTCACAATCGTACACAATCGCTCACAACCTTAGCAAATTTCCTTAGAGATTGTGGAATTTGGCAGTCGGTGTACAGATTTTGGGTCAGCTATTCACCCCTCGTCCAAGACAAAACTATTTTTTTTTTTTCCATTTATTAGCGTTTCTTATAATAAGAATGTGAACCTCACTGACGTCATAACCCTACAATTTCCATCAAATTCCTCATAAATTCATCCAAATTCCCCATAAATTTCTCTAAATTTCCTATAAATTCCCCAAATTCTCATAAATTCCGATTAGTTCCTTCAAAATCCTCTAAATTCCCCACATTTTTGGCAAATAATTCCTAGGTGATTTGCCCCTTGATTCCTAACATCTGAAGAACAGCGACTCAAACACGAGACCAAAAAGAGGGACCGTAGGAAGGAGCGATAGAGAGGAAAAGACAATCCCGCCCTTATATTTTACAGTTGTTCTATTTTCCTACACTCGTAAGTTAAAGTTATGATAAAGTGCAACAAAAATTAAAATCCGTATTCAAATTTATACCGAACGACTCCAACGAGTGATAGAGGCTGATGTAGTCTCAATGCAAAAAATAAATAAATAGCATGCTACTTCAAAAATATTCCAAATAATTTATTAATACACTAAAACACAACAATCTTAGAGATAAATAATCTCAAGGATTTTCATCGACAAGAGTAAAAATTAAAGTGAAGAACTACCCTTCAAACCTATTGCAAGCGCAAGCTATTGCGATAGTATTTTAGATTATTGTAATGATATTGCCAACTATTGAGAGCATATTGTAGATTATTGTGAGAGTATTGCTGGCTATTGTGAGAGTATTGCAGACAATTGCAAGAGTTTTGTGGAACATTGTGAATTATTGTCGACTACTGCAAAGTAGGGTTGCCAGATTGAAATATCTACATATCGGGTATACCAATCAAAAAGCTGTTAAAAATCGGGACTTTCAATAAAAATCGGGACACTTTTTTATTGAAGGAATAATTTAATATAAAGGAAATAAAATGTAACTGAACAATGAAACTTCTAACAAAATTTAAAAATAAAAAATAACGCGTTTCACTTAATCCCCGGGAAATAAAGTAAAAATTTAATCCCTTGGGAAATAAAGTGAAAAATAATTCCGGAAATTAAAAGACCCACTTTACCCCCTTAAAACAGGGATTGGAAGGGTACTTTTAATCCCTAAAGTGCATAAAATGAATTAGTATATTCTTATCGTCAAAACCAAAAGAATCTTGACATAATTATGAATAATAGTAATAGATAATTAACAAGTACAATTCAAAAATAAGTAGGTACTTTTAATTTTTTCCAACTTTTTAAAAAATTCCGTGAAATCGGGACATTTAGCATCCCGACGTATAGTCCATCGGGACACGGGACAAAATCTCCAATATCGGGACTGTCCCGTTAAAATCGGGACGTCTGGCAACCCTACTGCAAAGTATTGTGCACTATTGCAAGGTATTGCATTCTATTGCAAGGCATTGTGAGTGTGAGCTATTGAGAAATTACTGCCGCAATACTATACTGAAATTTGTACATATATTGTGGTCAGTGAAATACCCCTCGACTGGTGCCATCTATCGATAAACAGAAGAAATAAACAGGTAAACCGAGAGGTAAACAGAATATTGTTATGATTATTCTCCGAACAAGTGCGCGAAGTGTTACTTTTTCGCACGCAAAACACGTTAAAACCAAAACCTTCGAATATGAATAAATTCATTTCAACGTTAAACTGAAAATAAATACAAAATTCCCTTTTCCAACACGCATTTGCGTGTGCAAAGTATTGAGTAATGCGGGAAAAGGCTATTTTGCACACGCAAATGAAGTAAATAAGATAGCAGTACTTACTTTGAGGCATTTGAGCTGGGTAGGCTTTATTTAGAAACAAGTTCAAACAAGTCCCAAAAGTTTTTAGTTTGAAAAACGACGATTTTTCGAATTTTGCGGCGGCGCGTGTGCCAAACGAGTGCGAAACACTTCGACGAACGCTTTAACACATTTTCCGCAATGAAATTTTCCGAAAAAACACTAAATTTTCCAAAAAATCGACGAGAAAATCCGGCACGAGGCACACGCTCTCACGTCATCTTCCCGAATAAAGAGAATAATGTGTCAAAAATTCTTAAGTCACCTAACAAGCAGGTTAGCTTCATCTCTTTCTATCTTGAGTCATTGAAAAAAGGCGAAAAATCAAAATTACTTGACCTACTTGATTGAAGAGCTATTTCTATTACTGGCGCCATCTATCGGTAACCAGAAGAAGTAAACAGGTAAACATAGAATAATTGTTATGGTTATTTTCCTAACAAGTGCGCAAAGTGATACTTTGTCGCATGCAAAACACGTAAATACAAAAACCTTCAAATAAAAATAAATTCATTTGATTGTTAAACTGAAAATAAATACACAATTCCCTTTACCAACACCATTTGCGTGTGCAAAGTATTAGGTAATGCAGGAAAAGGCTACTTTGCACACGTAAATGAAGTAAATCTGTTGAAATTACTCACTTCGGTAGGCTTCATGCTTCACCGAGCAACAAGTTCAAACTAGTCCCAATAGTTTCCAGTCCAAAAAACGACGATTTTAGGTATTTCGCGGTGGCGCGTGTTCCAAACGAGTGCAAAATACTTCGACGAACACTTTTCGCGTTAAAATTTCTTGAAAAAACATTAAAATCGACGGGAAAATCCGTCTCGAAGCACACGCTTCCACTTCATCTTTCCGAATAAAGTAATGTATCAACTTCATCTCTTTCTATCTGGCCTCATTGAAAAAAGACGGAAAATAAAAATTACAAGGCCTACTTGTATGAGGATCTATTTATAGCTACTACTGCTATGACGTGTTTTCTAGAATGAAAGCACTGTTTTCACTACTAACTTGGTTTAAATCTGGCCTCGAATCTGGCACTGAACATAAGTATAATAATTGTTTACCTGCTTTTTATTTAAATAATAATAATTAACAACAGACATAATTGTGCGGCAACAAGTAGAGTGAAGTACTGTGAAGTCAGTGAACTGAAGTATCAGTGCCAAACTTTTGTCAGTTGTCTTCTGTCACCTCACGTCAGGCCGCCAGAGGTGCTTTCCAGTGACCCATTTGAGTTACTCCTGAGCAGCTCAGGAGTGCTCCACAATTGCTTTGCGCGTTCCAGTGCTTAGAGTGTCGTACACTTGAGCTACTCATTTCTGTTATCCCCTGCCCCCTCGTGCACCAACCCTTTTGTCAGTGTTTCATGCTCCTGAAATCCGAAATGGTGGGGGTTAAGATGAGAGCGTTCCAGTGCTGCTTATGGCGGACAGTTCAAGAGCGTCACACTTCAGGAGCATGATACATTAGGTAGCGGCACACTAAGGGCGGCGCCGGTTTCTCAATAGCAAGTCACCCCCGGGTTATGCATTACTCCAGGGCTGGGATCACAACAAGTAGAATTCTACTAGACTTCTACTTTCATGACGCCAGGTTGCCTGTCAACCATCATCATCGACTGTTCTGTGCGCGGGTGACGTCATGGAAGTAGAATTCTACTTGTCGTGATTCCATCAGCCCGGGGTGAACATTGCAATTTGACACGGCCCCAAAGCCAATCTAATGGCGATTTCCATTTGTCAATCAGTGCGCACTGAGTGTATCCGCATCTTTTTCTTAAAGCATGCGAAATATGAAGATAAGGATGATTTTTTTTTTTGCACTGAGTCTACAAATGGAAATCGATGTAAGCGATTGACCAGTCGGTCATCTTGTCAGGGAAGCAATGCAGTTAACGTCAGTTGAGACCAATTGGTTGATAAATGACGCTTAATTAATGGTTTATCTGTCAAGATAACTGATCGGACAATCGCTTAAAATTGTTTGCCCTGCTAAAACCGACCTGAGAACTGTTCTAGAACGGTAATTTCCAGTCGATCAATTCATTTGTCAATTTAGGATAAACGTTCAACTCTTGTTCAACTTAGTGAAAAATGTGGGCAACTGAAAATTAGTGGTTCTGGAACGGTTCTCATGTCGGTTGGAACTTGGAACAGAGCCTCTAGCAGTTCTAGCACATATTTGAGGGCACTCTGTCATTGATCAGCTGATAGAATCCCAGAAAAGAAACCGCCCTGAACCCGAGGTTTTTCGAGAGAGGTAACCCTATGTCCAACGTGCACACGATTCGAGCGATGCGTAAAACGTACGCACCGTCAAAAAAACTCGAGAAATGCGTCTGTGTCCAATGTGCCCACGAGAAAAGATTGTTGGTCGTTGTTGACGTTTCCACTTGTCTCTTGCATTGCTTTGCATTTTTTAAAATAGAGAAACCAGAACGTGTACTGTTATTAGGCGGGACAATCAGGCCTATGATGTATCCACTCCTGTTATTTTAACAGCTATGTTATAGCTCAACATCTATACTTCTCTCTATTTTGACGTATAGAATAAACAGTGACAGGCAACTTAACGTTGCTGTTAAAATAACAGAAAATGATACATCATAGGCCTGATTAACTACAAAAGGTTATAATGGGTGTGTTTCTGCAGAAATCACAAACCAGTCAGAGCAAATTTCATTGGTTGAAAACAGTCAGAAAACTAGTTTCAACCAATGAAATTCACTTTGACTGGTTTGTGATTTCTGCAGAAACAGACCTACTATCAATAACCCGCCGCCATATTGGTCTGTCACCATTTCGGACATCAATAACAAGTAGTCAGCTGTTTGCAGAAGCCTGCCATATGTCCCATATTATATGGGACAGCCCCATTATTTCAAGGTCCATGTCCCGTGTCTCCAAATCTGTTGACGGGACGCGTAAATGTCCCGTATTTTCTGATATTTTAGAAAGCGTAAAATAATTCGATTTTTGCGTCTCATTCCTAGTCTCTGCGGTAGCATTAGTAAATTGATTTTGGCGCGTCATCTCGAGTCTCAGCAAATCGCAACATAATTATGCAACATGCGATCGGTTATTCAAAAGCATTTGACATTTGACGGGTTCGGCCCAAGGATAATACAATGGATCAAGGTTGATTAAAAAGAGGGAGGTTGCCTGATAACTTTTATGACGTCATCTGTATGCCTCAACATAATGCAAAAATCCATAAGGCACCCCAGATGCGTCATCAAATTACCCGATACCAGACAACCTATTAACTTTGGAAACCTTGACAATGGATAATAATCGCCGCCCTATTGGTGTGTCACCATATCCGACGTCAGACGTCATTTACTAAGTCCGAAAGTCGTCAGCTATTTGCACTAGCGGTCGTAGTTTAGAAGTTAATGTTAATTATTTAATGTAGTAGAAACAAGTATGCCTAAAGCAAAAGCTCACGGAATCATCATAACCTATGGTGCAAACAGCCTACGTCAATGCGAGAAACGACATGCTGCCGACGTCACATCTGGTGATTTGGTGTGGTGGGGGGCTTCAGATTTGTTTCATTCAGGTCTTATGAGGATATAGGCTATCGTGTAGTAAAAGTTTGTATTTTCCTTGGGTTCGGTTTACGAATTTTTCCTGGATTCTTGCGTTTTCTGAGTGCCGAAGTAGCTAGCTATTTAATAAAAAACAATAAAATTCGGCGTGGTCCTGGATATTTTTATTATAAATACATGAGACATCTCCTTCTTAAAAATGACCCGTTTTTTTATCAGAATAAAGCCTAATACTCATAATTGCGAAATTCGCATTTTTTTGACATTGCGTTGACAATTTGACGTTTTATGCCTGTATCAAACGTCAAATTGTCGAAGCAATGTCAAAAAAATGCGAATTTCGCAGTTATGAGTACTAGGCTTTATATGGTAGGCTTATGTTTGCATTAGTTTAGAATTTAAATTTATGATGATAAATATTATTTAATTTTGATTAACATGATAGGCCATAGGCAAATAGGAAGATGAAAACGAGATAAAAAAGAGTTGTTTTAGAATGTTAATTGATGTGGTAAAACCAACAGTAAAACCAAGTATGCATAAAGCAAAAGCCCGCGGCATCATAACATGTGGTGCAAACAGCCTACGTGAAGGCGAGGAAGGACATGCTGCCTACGTCACAAGCGTGGTGGGGAGCTTCAGATTTGTTCCACGCAGTCCTTACGAGGATAGGCTATCCTGTAGTAGTAGTGTGTATTATCCTTGGGAGCCCTCCACCACGCCAAATTACCAGTTGTGACGGAGACAGCATGTTTTTTCTCGCCTTGACGTAGGCTGTTTGCACTACAGGTTATGATTCCGCGAGCTTTTGCTTTATGCATACTTGGTTTTACTAGATTAATTAACATTCCATAACAACTCTTTTTTAGATTTCGTTTTCATCTTCCTCTTTGCTTTAAAATTAAATAATATTTTTCATCCTAAATTTAAATTCTAAACTACGACCTCTAGTGCGAACAGCTGAAGACTTGTTAATGACCTTGGAAATGGTGACACACCAATATGGCGGCGATTACCAAAAACGAGGCCGATAAGCAATTCTTAGTAGTGTGTATTATCCTTGGGAATTGGTAACACACCAATATAGCGGCGACTATCAAAAACGAGGCCGATAAGCAATCCTTAGTAGTGTGTATTATCCTTGGGAATTGGTCATACACCAATATAGCGGCGATAACCAAAAACGAGGCCGATAAGCAATCCTTATTAGCGTGTATTATCCTTGGTTGAACACTACCAGACTAGCGGCACCCCAATGAATGAACTATATACTACACGTAAATGGAACAGACCTCGCAACTGGTCTCTGTCCATTTTTGACGCAAATTTTATGGTAGTAAGAACCAAAAATAATACACACTACAGGATAGCCTATCCTCATAAGGCATGTGTGGAAGAAATCTGAAACGCCCCATCACGCCAAATCACCAGTTGTGACGTAGGCAGCATGCAAGGACAATACACACTCTAAAGAGTGGCCTCGTTTTTGGCAATCGCCGCCATATTGGTGTGATACCATTCTCGACGTCATAACTAATTCGTCAACTGTTTAAACAGCGTACGTCAAGACGAGAAATAAAATGCTGCCTACGTCACAACTGGTGATTTGTCGCGTGGAGAGGGGAAAGGGGGAGGGGAGATTTGTTACACACAGGCCTTATGAGGATAGGCCATCCTCTTGTAGTAGTAGTGTGTATCATCCTTGGGCAGCATGTTCTTTCTCGCCTTGACGTAGGCAGTTTGCACCACAGGTTATGATTCCGCGGGCTTTTGCTTTATGCATACTTGGTTTTACTATTTTAATTAATATTCTAATACAATAATTTTTAGATCTCGTTTTCATCTTCCTCTTTTCCTATTATGTTAATCAAAATTAAATAATATTTTTCACAGCTGACGACCTAGTTATGACGTCGGAAATGATGACATACCAATACTGCGGCGATAACCAAAAACGAAACTGATAAGCAATTTTTAGTGTGTATTATCCTTGATCCTCAGTAGTTTGCATTATCCTTGGTTGAACACTACCAGTCTAGCGGCACACCAATGAATCATATACTACACGTAACTGGAACAGACCTAACGGCTGACAGCTGCTCTCAATGTCCATTTTGTAGGCAAATTTTATGGTAGTGAGAATGACAATAAAAGGGGTTGCACACGTACATGGTCTTACATCTTTACGAGCAATGGTGGGGTATAATACACCTAACCTTGTCTAAGAATGCATAAGACAAAGAGGGACAAACCTTTAACTGTATTAAAAATTTGCCTCAGGCGTGATAAATGCTGGTGCCATTACGTAGGGAACGGTTCTCATGTGGGTTGGAACAGAGCTTCAGCGCATATTTTTTATTACTGGCGCCATCTATCGGTAAATAAAAGAATGAAACAGGTAAACAGCGTATTGTTGTGATTATTTTCCTATAACAAGTGGGCAAACTGATACTTTGTCGCATGCAAAACACGTAAAAACAAAAACCTTCGAATATGAATTCAATTATTTTAAAGTGACAAAACAATTAAAAAGCGAAATTTTAACCATCGTTGGTTTCATGTCAATCAATAGCCTGCTCCGAAATTTTGACAGGCACGTGATTTGTAAATTGAAACTGTCTGATCCAGTCATGTGCCTGTCAAAATTTAGGAGCAAATCGATGAAAAAGATGACAAAAACGAACGCGGCCTATGTAGGTACACTGAGGTTGTCGCAGATTTCAGCTGGCAACCACTTGTGCATTAGAGGGTCATGCTGGTTTGTTCTACAACGTTATTATACCTAGCTAACGTGTAAGTTTAAATTTCCTTTATTCTTTATTATTATTTTTCATTCCTAGAATTTCACGTTTTATTTGTTTTGTCACTTGCCACTTTAAAATAATTGAATTCATATTTCAAGGATTTTGTTTTTATGTGTTTTGCATGCGACAAAGTATAAGTTTGCGCACTTGTTATAGGAAAATAACCATAACATAACAATACCCAATACCCTGTTTACCTGTTTTTCTCTTTTGTTTACCGATAGATGGCGCCAGTAATAAAAAATAGATCCTTATAGAGGTATGACTTGAAACTTGGTTTTTTCGTCTTTTTTTAATGAGGCGAGATAGAAAGAGACGAAGCTAACCTGCACGTTAAGTGACTTGCGATTTTTTTTGACATAGTTTATTCGGGTAAATGACGTGGAAGCGAGTGCCTCGTCGATTTTTTGGAAAATTTAGTGTTTTTTCGGGAACCTTCAACGCGGAAAATCGTGTTAAAGTATTCGTCGAAGTGTTTCGCACTCGTTAAGCACACGCGCCACCGCGAAATTCGGAAAGTCGTCGTTTTTCGAACTAAAAACTATTGAGGCTTGTTTGAACTTGTTGCTCAGTGGAGCTTACTCAACTTGAAGTAAGTTATTTTAACATATTTACCTTTAATAACGTGTGCAAAGTAGTATTTCCGCGCATTACGTAACACATGGCAGTGGCACACGCAAGTGAGTGTTGGTAAAGGGAAATTTGTATTTATTTTCAGTTTAACATTGAAATTAATTTATCTTTATTCGGAGCGAAGGTTTTTGTTTTTTACGTGTTCTGCATGCGACAAAGTATTACTTTGCGCACTTCTTGGGAAAATAACCATTACAGTATTCTGATTACCGATAGATGGCGTCAGGAATAAAAATAGCTCTTCAATCAAGTAAATCATGTAATTTTGATTTTTCGTCATTTTTTAATGACGCGAGATAGAAAAAGATGAAGCTAACTTGCTCGTTAGGTGACTTGCGATTTTTTGACACAATGGGTACATTCAGGGGGTCCCAGCGGCTTAGCTCAGCCTCTCAGCAGGAACTTTATTCTCGAAACCAAGAAACAGCGTTCTCATTGGAACGAAGGTTCTGTCTTTGTCGTCCGGCATAACACTGACAATGACAGATTAATTATTCTTATGAGAACGCTGTTCCTTGGTTTCGAGAATAAAGTTCCTGCTGAGAGGCTGAGCTGAGCCGCTGAGACCGCCTGAATGTACCCATTAACATTACTTTATTCCGGGAAATGAAGTGGAAGCGTGTGCCTCGTTCGTGACGGATTTTCTCGTCCATTCTAGTGTTTTTTTCTAGGCATTTCAACGCTAAAAATCGCGTTACAGTGTTCGCCGCAGTGTTTTGCACGTGTCGTGTTTGGCATACGCGCCACCTGGGCCAGGGCAGATAAATTTTTTCGTAACTCAAAATTTAACAGCAAACTATCGATGCAGTATTGTTAAGGATCATTTATAGATGCTAAAAACCAAAAATGCAACATCTAATTAATTTTAGGGGATTTTATAAACAATATTTAGTGCAAAAATAGGGTTTTTTTTTTGTTTGTTTCACTGTATTTCGAAAACTAAGGATTGGATGGTTTTGCTACTATGGCAATAGTTTTAGAGCATTGAACAAGCTTTAAAATGAGCCATCATACAACCCTGTAGGTCTTTTAGTCTTCGAGAAATGATTTCTTTCCCCCAAAAAAAAAAATTTTCGTAAAAAATTCCTAACTTTTTTAAATTTCATGCTAGACAATAAATTTTTTACACATACATAGTAGATGAGGCAGGCTTTATTGGGCTCAAATTTGGGCCCGGTCCGATGGGTCGTTTCGGCATAATACCCTTGTCAAGCAAAATGGGGATGTTTCTAAAGCAGTCTGGTCGAATTGAGGATAATTTTTTTATATTTATTTTGAAAAGTCCACTGATAAGTCGAAATGCCAAACTATCGATCCTCTATCTCAGATTTTCCATTTAATTTTTTTATCGCAAGTAAAATGGCTTCGAACATGACTGAAATCTGAGATAGAGGATCGATAGTTTGGCATTTCGACTTATCAGTGGACTTTTCAAAATAAATATAAAAAAATTATCCTCAATTCGACAGACTGCTTTAGAAACATCCCCATTTTGCTTGACAAGGGTATTATGCCGAAACGACCCATCGGACCGGGCCCAAATTTTGGCTCAATAAAGCCTGCCTCATCTACTATGTATGTGTAAAAAATTTATTGTCTAGCATGAAAATTAAAAAATTTAGGAATTTTTTACGAAAATCTCTTTTTTGGGGGGAAAAAATCATTTCTCGAAGACTAAAAGACCTACAGGGTTGTATGATGGCTCATTTTGAAGCTTGTTCAATGCTCTAAAACTATTGCCCCAGTAGCAAAACCATCCGATCCTTAGTTTTCGAAATACAGTGAAATAAACAAAAAAAAGCCCTATTTTTGCACTAAATATTGTTTATAAAATCCCCTAAAAGTAATTAGATGTTGCATTTTTGGTTTTTAGCATCTATAAATGATCCTTAAATCTGCATCGATAGTTTGCTGTTAAATTTTATGTTAAAATATGGCTGTTATTTCGCTAAGTGCCTTGGCCTAACCTCGAAATTCGTAAAATCGTGTTTTTTTGGACTAAAAACTATTGGGACTTATTTGAACTTATTGCTCGGTGAAGCCTACCCAAGTGAGTAATTTCTACAGATTAACCTCATTTGCGTGTGCAAAGTAGCCTAAGCTGCATAAAACGACCAGTAGTATACAAATTAATAGCTATTTATGTACCAAGGGGATAATGTAAATTATAATGCCTAGAAGGCGAAACTAACCCGAGGGATATCTCGAGGGATATATTTTGCTTCAAGGGCATTATAATCTAAAAATGCTCGTGGTGCATGTATGTATGTGTATGTATGTGTGTGTTGGAGGTGTCAGTTGCACTGCGACCAAGGTTGATCTATTGTACCCCTCCTTCTGCTGCTAAGTTCGGGTTTCCTGCTTCAAGCAGCCCCTCTAGTCCCAGGTCCTTTAGGAATTTTAGGATGTCTAGCGGTTCCAGGGCTGGAATGTCTTCCAGCTATATAAGGGGACTTCCCAAGTTCTTCATTCTTGAGCGGCTTACGGCATCGCAGTTCAGTAGAAGATGGTGAGGTGTTTCTTCACCGTCTTCACAGAATCTGCAAGTGTTACCTTCTTCCAACCCCAGATTATGTAGGTGCTTATTCAGTCTGCAATGTCCCGAGAGAAACCCGGTTAGAGTTTTGATACTTTTCTTGCTAAGGTTGACCAGCAGTTCCGATCTTTTTTGGTTGTAGTTGCCCAATAGATCTTTGGCCTGTCGTAGTCCTGGTTGGTCTAGCCATTGTTTGTTCCTTAGCCGGTTCTCTTCCTTTTTGAGGATTTCTTGGAGGTGCGCATTTCCGACGCCGCAGAATGGTTCTGGCCCAGTGAAGGGAGTGACCGCTCCCGTTTTTGCAAGTTCGTCTGCGCATTCATTGCCCTCGACTCCTATGTGTCCAGGAACCCATAGTAGGGTTACTTTGTTTTCCTTCCCCAGCTCATTGAGTTTCTGTAGACATTCCCATACTATCTTAGAATTGATTATCGGCGAGCTCAATGCTTTGATAGCTGCTTGGCTGTCAGACATTATTATTACAATTTCTCGCACGCATTTTCCTATCGCATGAAGTTCGGCTTGGAATATGCTTGGTGATTTGCCCATTGGCTCCGAGTATCTGGTTCGTGGCCCGAATACTCCGGCTCCTGTCCCCTCAGCAGTTTTGGAGCCGTCTGTGTACCATTTGATGGTGTTTGCCTTAAGGGACTGGATACATTCTATGTTCCATCTGTTCTTTGTACTTAGTTCGATGGAAAAGTTTTTCTCGAAACTGAATTTATCAACAATCGCGTCTTTTGGTAAGTCCATGAGGTGTGCACAGTTTGGGAGAGGGAAAGCTCTGCCAAAGTGCGTTTTCCCTTGTAGACTTATCTTCGCCAGTCTTAGATATGATTCACTGGCAACCCGCTTCATTGTTGTGTGAAGTGGTGTTAGGTCTAGGATGACTTCCATTGCCGCGGTTGGGCATGTTCTCATTGCTCCTGTTATGCATAGACATGCGAGTCTTTGTACCTTTCCTAGGGTTTTCCTAGCCGTTACTAGCTGGGTTCGGCTGTACCAGGCTACCGCTCCATAGGTGATGATAGGTCTCACAATCATGGTATACATCCATCGTAGGATCGATGGGTAACAACCCCACGTTTTGCCCGCAATGTTTTTACATACCATGAGTGCCGCAATTGCTTTGTTTGTTATGTTCTCTATGTGTCGGTTCCAAAGGAGTTTAGAGTCTAGGGTTATTCCTAGGAATTTAACTTCTTGTTTCCAGTGAAGCCTGCTTCCATCAAGGCGAATGTTCCTCAGGTATGGGAGTTTCCTTCTTTTTGTAAATGTTACCAGTGTGGTTTTTGATGAGTTAAGGCTGTCCCACAGTCTGACACCATTCCTTCGTGGTTCGGAGTGCTTTTTCTATAAGGTCACAGAGTGTTCCTTCGTGTTTGCCTCTGGCTATGATGACAATATCATCGGCGTAGCCAAGGCAGTTGAAGCCCTGGTCTGTCAGTGTATTTAGTAGATCATCGACTACTAGACTCCACATCAAGGGTGAGAGTACCCCTCCCTGTGGACATCCTCTCGTTGTGGTGACCTGTATGGTTTGTTCCCCCACATCCGTTTCTGCAGTTCTGGTGGCTAACGTTTCACACATCCAGGTGGATGTGGTTTTGTCCACTCCTTTTCTGACAAGCGCATTCGTTATTGACTCATGAGAGGTGTTATCGAAGGCCTCCTCTATGTCTAAGAAGGCGCAGATGGCTACTTCTTTATTCAGCAGTGTGTTTTGGATGCTGTCAGTGAGTTCAAACAGAGCGGTTTCTGTTGATCCGCCCGCTCTGTAAGCATGTTGCCTAGGGAGTAGTGGCGTCTTTTCTAGAACATTTGTTCTGATATAGTTATTTACAACTTTCTCAACTGTCTTCAGCAAAAACGACGTGAGACATATAGGTCTGAATGACTTCGGTAGAGTGGCATCCTTTCTCCCTGCCTTTGGGATGAAAGTTACTTTAGCTCTTCTCCATTGACTGGGTATGTATCCGGTCGCAAGGCTGTATCTAATGAGTTTGATTAGATACGGCATAATTTCATTTTGCCCTTTTTGCAACAGGGCTGGAAAAATGCCGTCTACTCCAGGTGACTTGAACGATTGAAAAGAGTCGATCGCCCAAGCCAGCCGCTGCGGAGTGCAAAGGTTCTTGGCAACCTCCCAGTTTTCTTGCCTGGTTTTTCTGTGCCGTTCTTTGTTTTCTTCAGTACCATTGGGTATGCTTCCTGGAAAATGGGTTTCCAGTAGTAGAGCAGCTCGTTGCTCTTCATTTTCTGTGTAACTGCCGTCTGGTTTCTCAAGTGTCAATGGTCCTTGCGCCCTGCCTTTTGCCAGGGTTTTGTATAGTCTGGCTGCTGATGGTGTTTCTGTGATAGATTCACAGAAGTTCTGGAAGTTTTTCCGTTTTTCCGTAATTCTCTGTTGTACTCAGTCAGCTTTTCGGTGTAGCCCTGCCATTCTCCGTCCCGTTTGGCTCTGTTAAAGAGACAGCGAACCTCGGATCTAAGTCGTGACAGGTGACTATTCCACCGTGGGCAACCTTTTTTGTTTACTTGTTCCTTTACAGGACAACTGGATTCGTATGCCTCCATGATTGCTCCGTTAAGGATTTGAAGGGTTTCTTCTGCTTCACGTGTGTTCCTGCAGCTAACCTTATTTTGTTTGAGGTTGCGTTGCAGTTTGCTTGTGTATTCTTCCCAGTTTGTGTTTCTGGGGTTTCTATACGAGGCAGTTCGTTCCTGCACTCCTTTTACTTCAAATATTATGATTCTATGATCAGAGAGAGAGAGAGGGTTCATTTGAGACTCTCCAATTCCTGATCATTTGGTCGATATTTGGACTACAAAGTGTTATGTCTAACACCTCCTGTCTGACCCTAGTAACAAATGTTGGTGTATTCCCTACATTTAGTATATTCAGGTTTGTTTGAAAGATAAATTCTAACAGTTGCTCACCTCTTGGGTTTGTGTCGGTACTTCCCCAGATAGTGTTGTGGGCATTGGCGTCATAGCCAATTAGGAGCGGTAGTTTGTTCCTGTTGCAGTACTCGACTAGTCTCTGTACTTCTTCTGGTGGTGCTTGCCCATCTCCAGCGAAGTAGCCTGATGCCAGTACTAGGTCGCGGTGTGGTGGGTCGGTGGTAAGTTTAACCCGAACCGTAACCAAGTCCCGCGACGTAAATTCTGAAAGACATAAATGATTAATATTTTCATTCAGGAGAATGCATGCTCTAGGGTCGTTACACAGACTGTCCCAGATTATTTTTGTCCCTTTACTTGACAGGCCTTTGATCTGCCCCTTGTGTATCCAAGGTTCTTGGATTAGTACGGCTCCCAAATGTGCCGACGTGAACAACCGCGCTATGGCAGCGGATGCTCCCTTAGCGGGATGCGCGTTCACCTGGGCTATTGTGGTGTAATTCGCCATCTTACCTGTTATTGTTGTTTCTGGTGTGGTGGAGTGATGACCTCCTAATCGCCCAGAAGCATTTTTTCTTCCTCACTGGGAACTTCCTCTGCCGGAGTGAGAGTTTTCTCTCCCTCCTCAAGGCCTTCGTCCTCTTTCCCTTCGTCTTCTTCTGAAGGAGACTTCGGTTTGGATTCCGAGGAGGTGGGCTCGTTCGGTTCCTCGTTAGCTCCTTCTTTATCCTTTCTCTTCTTTAGGCCGTGTACGGGGATTTTCCCGAACCTATAGAAGAGGTTGTACCCCATTTTCCTAATGGTCTCGCAGGACCCATCGTCTATGCCGATGTTGAGTAACTGGCCGTTACCCTCGTCCTTGCAGCCCATTACTTTCCACAGCTGAGTGCTGAGCCCTTCGTTTTGGGTGTTAACCAGGCTTAGAATTTTAAGGGGGTCTTGCCCCTTGCTTCTTGGGAAGAAGACTGTGATGGTGTGCGCCTTTGGGATGTCGTCTCCCAGGCACACCATCAGCTCTCCTCCCTGCCAGGTTTCCAACCTGGGGACGTGCTCTATCAGCCACTCAACTGTTTCCTTGGTGAGGCAATCTATCACCAGCATGCTTGGTCGGAAATGTATACCTCCAAATTGGAGTTTATGTTCCGCCCCTTTCATCATTTCCTCCACAATGGCGTCCTCTAGGGCAGAAAGTTCTTCTGCACTGAGGGTTTCCTTAGGGAATGCCGCGGGGAGTGCTGCCACCTTTATGGTTTTTGCTGACTCGGCGTAGCTGGTGCTTGGCCCAGCGGCTCTGTCAGCATGAGGAGGTTCCGTCCTCTTCCTTTTCACGTCCGCTTTGTGCGGAAGGGTTATGTTTTTGGACCCCCTTTTCTGTGCCTTTTCTGGTGTCTGCACTTTCCTGGTCAGTGCGTTTTCTCTGGCTTCTTCTGGTGTCATGCCCTGTTGAAGAAACCTGAGGTACCATCGCACTCCAGCTCCACTGAGGCCTTTTCTTAGTGGGTCATCAAGCCCTCCTGGTTGACCAAGAGGTGGGTAGTATGGCTTTTTCCTGGGATCAGCCTTTCTTCTTTGGGGTTCCTCCCCCTTCTTATTTTTTGCAGGGCCCTCTTGTTTCTGAGGTGATCTCGGAGGGTGCGAGGGCCTGCTGACTGTCTTGGATGTCATGCTCCATTCGGTCAGCAGTTGGTTTAGCGGTGTCGTCCCGCTTTTCTTTATTTGTTTTTTGCAATTTCATATCCATGTTTGTTCCCACGAATAGCTAGGGAAATAAAGGTCAGCCACGTCGGAGCCCCGCACGACGTGGTAAGGCTGGTTACTTGAAGAGGTCGCCAGGTATCTTCAAGGCTCCGTTTGAGGCGGTGCTCTCCCACCGTCATGCATCCCTCGGCACGGATCGCGTTACACCTTGGATTGGAGGGTTGGTCAGCGTCACCTTATTAGATATTCGATGATAACCTATACAAAACATAGGCCGTCCGGCCATCCGCCACCTGCCGACGCTCCCCCGTAGCCTCCCAAGCCGGGGGTCGTGGTGCATACAATGCTGCCACTCAACACTGTAATGTTTAGCATTTGATTATGATTTTTATTGAAACCCGAAAGTTTATAATACGAATAGTATCTTTAATGATACGTTAGAAGACATATTAACATAAATCAGAGATACATGAATCAAAAATGGGAACAACTATTGAGCTGCCATGCAAATTGTCAACTTTTGATAGACTGCTGGCAAGGTGCTACCATGAATTATATTTTAAAATATCGTTAAAAATATATACTTACATCAAAAACATAATATTCTTGCGTGAATTTAGTATCAAGCAAAATCAGAACTTGTGTGACAGAATATTGTTTTGTATTTTTAAAATTTGACATGTACCTGTATAACCTGTACTACCTTTGCCTAGAAATGAAAAATCGTAATGAAATAACAACAATAAAAACACCTCAGGGTATTACAAGCGAGCGTTATAGATTATAACGCCTGCTTACAATGCTATCAGGTTGTTATAAGTATATCTATTAACGTATGTCGTTCCCTCTATAGGTATTATGAATCTATAATGGTTAAGTAGAAAATAAAGTAATTTATAGCTGTCATACTGAATATATCGAGTTGCCTAATGATGACAGAATGTCATCATCCGTTTATTATAGCTTAATATGTGCTTGTAATTGTAAATATTCAGAAGTTCAAAAAAAAAAAAAAAACTTGATACAAAGTTTTAGGATATTGCTTTTGGCAAACTAGTCAGTTTTGTATCCGAAACAATTTATGTGAAAAAAAGTAAAAAGACAAAACCGAGCGGCTATAAATGTCACATCTATATTAGCTCACTTTTCTTTATTAATTTTTTAGATGTTATTTTTCATTTTCAACTTTATACCAATATATCAATGTCAGTTATAATTGGGTTTCTAGTTAGTTGTTGTTTCTTGTTCTAAAGGAGTAATTTTTTTTTGCCTTTTTATACATATTTCTATCTTAATACGGAAAATATAGTACGCCCATACATCAAGAGAGTAGTGGCAGTTTTATCTCAGGATCTAAATGCAACAGTGCATTGCTTTTGACCCAATTGTGCCCGGGGTGGCTTATGGGCCGTTGCCCGCTCCGTGCGATAAATTGGAAATTGTATTTCTGTTCGTTTTTTTTTTTAAATTCAATTTTGTTGAATATTGCACCAAAATTCAGGATTTCGGTTTCGGCGATAACTTTTCGCTACGTTCGCCGTACGCGGCCTTGATATACAAATAACTATTATTGTTCAGATTATAGACGGCTGTGGAGTTAGTTCCGTAACCGTGCATGCGGATGATGTTTTAATTAGTGGAAGAAATAAATAAGAAATTGAGCCGATACTTCATCAGACCTGTCTGGTTTAGCGGGCTAGGCAGTGATGCCAGGTCTAGTGAAATTTCACCAAATCTGGTGATTTTATGAAAAATCTGGTGATTGGTATTTTTTTTTTTTGAAAAATGGCAATTTCGGGTGATTTTGAAATTTCATCAATTTTGAATATTTTTAACAATGGCATATACTTTATAAAGATCCCTCGTAGTGTATTAAAATTTTACTTCATTAACATACAAATTTCATTTGTTTGACAGAAAACCAAATACCCATAAGTGGTGTGTAAGGTCCTTTGATTTTTATTTAAATTTGTATTTGTTCTTTTGATATACCTATTTATATATGTTTGCCTTTTTATATTTCAATTTCTGTTTATTCCAGGCTCTTGTTGCTATTGGCCGGTTATTTTTCAAATTGGCAACATGTATTGTATTTGGCCAGTGGCGTTGCTTATGGGGGTTTCAGTCAAACCAATCGAAAACTCGAAATTTTTTTATTTCATATTTTCGAAATTTTGACTTTTCCAATTGATTGAGCGGGTTTAAATTGATCAAAAAAAATTCTAACATCCCTTTCAAAATGGCGATTTCAAAAAGCTAAAAAATCTCAATTTTCGTTCTGGAAATCTTGACAAGGTTAGGAATAATGGCCAATATCTTCAAAGAAATTTGAACAAATCAAAACAAATTATACATGGTTAGAAAGAGCATTAAATTCTATATAAATCCATGCTAAATTGGGTCTGATAATTCGGAATACTTTCTGGGCAGTTGGATCTCAAAGTAAACTTTTAGTCCAAATTCAGTGGCGTAGCTAGGCTAAGCTAGGCTAAGCTAGGCTAAGCTAGGCTAAGCTAGGCTAAGCTAGGCGTCGGCGACGTCGGCGGCTGCCGACGGCCTCGCGCCCTAAGGAGCCTCGCAAAAAATAGGTTACCGAACCCTAAAAATTGGCTCTTTTTGATTTCCCAAAATAAAACGGAGAGAACAAATAAAATTAATCCGATACGAAACTTCTAAATCTCATAGATTCCACTGAAAATTATTATTTCTACTGCAAATTAACCTAGAAATCTCAAATCATGTGGTTTTTATTTTTTCGGTAGATTCTCGGTATTTCGATAAATCGATAATTGTGGCACCGTTCTTATCACGTATTGTTGGTTAATTAAATTATTTAGAACTATTCTCAACTGGTAACCGACCCTCCAACCGAGACATACGTACAGTATTTCGCTGTATTGTACAGGGTGTTTCCTCATACTTTCACCCCTAACTACAGCTCTAGCTATACGAGGTGGAAAAAAACTTTAGGTATGAAAGTTATAGAGCCGTTACCTCAATAGCAAGTCACCCCCGGGTTAAGGATAACTCCAGAGTAAACATAGCAACTGGACACGCTTACCCTGGAGTTAAAACCAACCCGGAGGTGACTGGTGACTCGCTATTGAGAAACCGGCTCGTAGGTTTTTATGTCTATTATTTTTTGCGAATGTCAAAACGGGCGAATGACAGGTGCCAACTGTCACAATGACAAACACTTGCATTTTTCAGATGGAACACCCTGAATATTTTTGGCTAGAATGATAGCTTTTTTTCTTCTGATTCACTGGCGACTCGTGACTATTTCAAGTGAGGAGACTAATTACAGTATAGGATTTCATGAAATTCGTCGGAATTCCACTAAGATTTCAATTTCAAAATTCCATATTTTTTTTTTAACTTTACTAAAATTCCTCAAAATTTTACCACTAAAATATCCTGGAATTCCACAAAATTTTCATAAATTTTTTTGGAATTTCATGTAATTTCTTAAAAATATCTCGGAATTCACTAAAATTTTATGAGGAATATCCACGTTCATAACCGAAAATTTCTCGAAAGTCCAATGAAACTTCAAGGAATTTTCAAAATTTAATTTATTTTCATAAGAATTTTTCGGAATTTCACTGAAATTCTCTTTTAATAGCCAGGAATTTCTGGGAATATTAATGAAGTTTCAAGTAATTTCTTAAAAATTCATCGAAATATATTGAAATTTCATGGTAATTTTTCGGAATATCACCGAAAATCCATGTTTTTAGCTGGAAATTTCTCGGCATTACTAAAATTCAGTAAAAACTGGGAATTTCGGTGTAATTTCATGTAATTGTTTAAAATTCCTCCATGTAATTCATTTAGGATTTCGTGTAATTCGATCGGAATTTCACTGAAATTTCAAGTAATTCGAGAGGAATTAAAATTTAGTGTGAATTTTATGGAAACTCCGCAAAAATTTCACATCTAATTCCTTTTTCAGAATAACATAATTATTCTACCGAAATTCCACTAAATTATGGAATTCTGAGATTTTAATAGATTTTTGGAAATTCCAAAGGACATTTGGGAATTTTAAAGGAAATATTTTTCAGAAATGTTAATGATTGGGTTTAAAATAACCTATAAATCGATATTTGATAAAAACATATGGCAACGCTGCTCATGATACAACAAACGTCAAAAAATTGAAATTTCAAACCTTTGGTTTTTTTGACAATCGATACAAAATGACGTCTTTTTGTTTCAAAGATTACGGCCCGAATGGCCGGAGTATGAAAAATCAGGGGTCGTATTTTCGAAACCATGCGAATTCTTTCGCATGCGATTTAATTCGAATGAAAAATGTCGTGTACGAACTAAAATGCGTATTTTTGAAGACCCTTCGAAAATATATTGTATACGAGTATTATTTGCGTTGACAACGTCGCAAATTCGAGTATTTGATAATGGCCATTTCGACAGATACAAAAACGAAGAAGATTTTTTTGACATCTGACTTTTTAAATGCTGGTATATATCTTGCTGAAATAAATTTCGTGCACCTAATCGTTGGGATTTCCTATTTAGAACATCCTTGCTTTTATAACGTTAATGAAGAATCATGGTTTTTGGATGGGGCTGTAAAAGCTCTATCAACTCTAAGGTGAGTAGCTTCGTCAGGCGATATAATTTTCGGAACTAAGTACCTACCTAGGTACACCAATATTCTTCCAGCGGATCAAGAAAGGGATATAACACCCTATCCCTACGATCTGCCAGTATTTTTGCTTCTTCGAGGGCATCAATAACATTTCTTTCGATTAAATAATCCAAGCTAGCCATTTCAATAACTGTCTTTTAATAAAGCAGGACAATTTAATTCACAAATTATTTGGAAACGAATGAAAAGTCAAAAGGAGAAGGAACAACGAACACAATTTTCAATTTGCACAACGTATTTAGGTACATAAACAACAAATGTAACGTATATAAACAAAATAAGCACTTCAAAATTGCAAGCAGTGCGCAGAATGAACTAAAATCGCATGCGAAATGTGAAATTCGACTGGTGGAGACCCACTCGAGTAAACGTACACGAACCAAATCGTGTACGGACCGTTCGAAAGCGATTCGAAAATACGAAAATTCAATTTTCATGCGAATTTCGCCTTATTTCGTATACGAACGGCATTCGAATGGTTTCGAAAATACGACCCCAGTTAACAATGAACGGGTTCGTTCGGATAAAACTTTTGTCGCACGACACTTTGGCAATATTGACAAATGTCACCTGTAAAATTTGACACATGTTCGACTTTTTTCCCGCTCTACTATAAAAGCTACGAAAACCAAACCCCGGTACAAGGCAGTTTCGCGACGCCAACTATAAATTTGTGTCAAAAAAAAATTGACAGCTGTCAACGTCAAAAAAGTTTTTTTTTTATTTTGCGAATTTCGAGAAAAAAAGTGATAGAAAACGATCCCCGGACCCCAAAAACCTTAAATAAAAATTCCAAAAAAAAAAAACAACGAAAATGTCATTCCAAAACCTATTCCAAAAAAAAAACAACGAAAATGTCATTCCAAAACCTAGTTGATAAAACTAAAGTTTTTCTCACTTACCCCGTTAAAACACTGGACATTTTTGGTGGAAAATGAAGAAAACTCAAAGCCTCGTACTTTAAATAGGTTTTTCCGACCACAAAAGCCCTGGAAAAGCGGACAAATTCAAAGAAAAACCTCTAAAAATGACATTTTAAAGCCTACTTAATGAAATTTGAGTTTTTGTCACTTACCCCATTGGAAAACTGGGAATTTTTAGCACAAAATGTAGAAAATTCAAAACCTCAAATTCAAAGCCTCGTATTTCAAATCGAGTTTCTTGACTGAAAACGGCTTGGAAAAGTGGAAAATTCGAGGAAAAACTGAATAGAAATGTAAAAACGTCAATTAAAAATTGCTGACTGTCAAAACTGGCAAATGACATTTATTACAAAACCTATTTGAAGTTGGTACAAGCGGTGTTGCCACATCAAAACTTCAAAAAAAAACATTTTAAATGGGATTTTGTTATTTATGTCATTTTAAAACTGGACATTTTTGCTAGAAAATGAAGAAAACTCAAAGCCTCGTATGTTAAATTGCCTTTTTCCATTGAAAAACCCCGGAAAAGTGAAAAATTCGGGGAAAAACTGGCAAAAAATTACAAGGCGTCACTTCAAAATGGCCAACTAAAAGCAACGTTGCCACATCTCATTTCGGAAAGCAAAAATAACATTTTAAAAGGGTTTTTTGTTTAAAATTCAATTTAATAATTAATTAATAATGATTATAATAATTAAAATTCCCCAAATAAATTATAGGAAACTTGTTTTTAGTTTAATTTCAATGAAAATGACATTACAAGGTTTCCTTATTGATTATAGTGAGTAAGACAAAAACAATGATAAAGTAGTATATGTTTGCAAAAACCACCGTTTTCTGAAAAAAGTAAAAATCTTAAGAAAACCAACATTCCAAAGCCAATTTGATAAAACTTTTTGAATATTCCTGACTCTTTGATCGGACGTTAGAAATCGCATTTTAAATACTCCCGGTTTGCAATTAGCTCTAAATTATTGCTCACTAATAGAATTATAAACTAGGCCCCGTGATTAAAATAACTCTAGCCCTTCGGGCTCGTATTACTCCGGCCCTTCGGGCTCGCATATAACTCCGGCCCTTCGGGCCGGTATTACTGAGTATCCCAAATTCGCAGATATTTGTCGTGGAGGCGCGGGATTGATTGAAATAATGTTGTCAGATTTTTCAAAATTACATTGAAATATCGAAAATTGGAAAGTGTAATTTGTTAATCATTATTTTAATTAGAAATCAGGAATAAAAAATTGAGATTGAATTTTCAATTTTTTGGGGGAGGTTCAGCCTCCCCTGCCTACTTTGACGAGCCGCCAATCAGAATCTGATTTCAAATATACCATATATGTTGATAATTGGTTCAGTTGTTTTTTGTGCTATTCAATTTTAAAATTGCATTGAGCAAGCCTCATCATTGATATAAAAAACCAGGACAGATTAAATTAAGGGTAATGTAAATGCATTTTTAAACTTGTATAGCGTAAAAGCAGCTGAACCAAATATCAACATAAGTATATGGTATGTTTGGAATCAGAAGAAAATGATCTATCATTCTAGACAAAAATATACAGGGTGTTCCATTTGAAAAATGCAAGTGTTTGTCATTGTAACAGTTGGCACCTGTCATTTGCCCATTTTGACATTCGAAAAAGATAATAGACATAAAACCCTACAACTTTCATATTTAAAGTTTTTTTACACTTCGTATAGCTAAAGCTGTAGGTAGGGGTCAAAATATAAGGAAACATGCTGTACATTCTACAGCATTTTGAAAGTCTATCCAGCATTTGATTTTGCTCAGCAAACAGCAAACATACTAACATACAGGGATTCGGAAATTAATTAGGTTTCTTTAAAAATTTCCTGATTCCTACTAAAAATGGACCTCTTGCACTCAATCAAAATTAGGTATATAATTTATCTGTAACGAAAGTGTATTTTATATACTACATAACAGTATGGTTGGTTATTATTTTTTTTAATCTTGAAGGCAGAAATTGAAAGAAAAAAAAGCCGATTATTTGAATTCTGCGCCATATTTTTCCACCAATCAAAACTCACTGTTTGCCAAATTTTCATGTTCCAAACGAATATTTTTTTTTCTTTTTTAACACATCGAACAAAAAAGGACGCATAGACATATCAAAATCGCTTTGTGGATCGACTTTGGTACAGCTCTAGTTTTGACATGAAAAATAAAACGAGACTTATGAAGTTTTCACAATTTTGTTTTCTTGTGTAAATACGAACTAGACAAAGAAAGAACTAATCTGGCGCAGTATAAAGTACGAATACGATAAAAGGGATTTTTATTTGTCATGATGATTTTTGTTTACTATTGGGTCAGGTCAGTGACCTCTGGCCAATTTATCAATCAAAATAATCAATTAACAACAAAATACATCCCTGGCACTGGGGAATTATTCAAAATAAACCAATAAACGGTTTCGAAAGGTAGTCCGGATACTTTGTCCGGAGTCGCCCTGTGTGTAGTTTGAATAAAATGGAAAAAGGTTGTTTTTGTCTGTGAAAATGTAAAAAGCTAGGCTGGTGTTACCCAACTCCTTCAATTCTTAATTTCTAATTTGTATTTCTTAGAGCTTAATTCATAACAAGTTAACAGCGTGTTATTAAATGATGGCGTTATCGGTTTATCCAATTTCTATACCACAATTTTTTTGGTACCAAAATACCCGCTCCGCTTCATTTTCTAACTCCATGTTACTACCCCTTTACCTTTACCTGCTCTAAGGGCTTCATTCATAGTCTTGTTGTGATTTTGTGTTGGTTGAAAACAAAACAGTATTGAAATAAAAAACCCCTATATTCTATTAAAATAAAAAACCCATGAATACAGAAGATCAATCTTTTTTTTATTTATTTGGTCATTATATTTTAATCTGTATATGGGGTGAATGGATGCTTACTTTACTTTAGCAAAAAACATTGTTAAACAACAGAACAAATACATCATGAATCTACCTGACAAGCCACCTAGGTCCCAAAAAGCTCGGTGAATACTTGAACATAATTTCCGTAAATGAACTGAGAAATTTTTTTCTTTATGGATTTAAAAACCTTTCCATTTCTGCTCTTGAACTCCTGGGGAAGTTTATTGTAAATTCTTGGCCCAAGATAGTTTATAGACTTTAGATGAAATGTGTTATTATTAATAGGTGTTATAATCTAGTCTTATATATTTGGTGGCCGGAAAAAAATTAGGTAACTGGGTAACAGGACCAAATCGATACCTGATATTTTACAAAATAAGGATAGAAATTAGGAATTGGGGAGTTAGGTAGCACCGGCCGTATTAGAGAAACTGGTATCGAATAGGTACAGACACATAAAAATTATACTCCTGTTTTATTTCCCATAATCCACTTAGAAGAAAAATAACAACAATTTTAATAGGTAATTATATACCTATTTCAGTGCCAAAATTAAAAATGTAAAATTAAAGCTCACAGCAGAACACTAAATATTAGCATTGTGTATTAGTAAAATCATTGTAAAATGCAGGTAGAGCAACCTTTGTGTGCCTTCGTGCCTTCTGCTCGGCCCGTTTTGGAGTTTTGGAGTCTTGGACATTCTAATGATTCAATAAATAAAAATAAATAATGATTGTATATATTTTGAATTATAAAGTTGGGTTAAGTTTTTCATAGGGATGAGAATCGATTTCATATCCGATACTTACAAATCTGTGGATTCGATATTATATCGATTCAGTTATCGCCGCCAGGAAAATTTTACATGAAATTCCTGACATCTAGGCAACACTGGATAAAATTGACCAATCAGAAATTTGGTGCCGTGACGTCACGGCACCAAGAAATTTGAACTTCAAATCGAAATTTAGAGCCTTTGCAAGTCCGAAAAAAATCGGAAAAAAATACAGTTGAGCTTTATTTTGAGTCCTCTTTCCAATAAGCAAATAAAAAAAAATTATGCAAGAGGTCCATTGTCGGTCCATGTTTGCGTCATACTCTCGGTCATACTGTAATAAATGAGAAATTTGTTTTTGGCTATAGGATTTTTAGCGGAAAAATATTAATATTTTTGACTGAAAATGACTATCGAATACCCCGTTGATATGCCTGAAAAAGGGTGCGTGACACTCAAACATTTCTCGCCTTCCGCGGTTATCTTTCGGTTCGGGTGGCCTGCTGGCAGCTACCCATCCCTGTCTTATATCCAGTTTTTTGTCACAAAAAATATGACCACACCTTCATAAAAAGGGCCTCGCAATTCGGATGTCGCCGACGTCCACGTTTGGTTTAGCTACGCCAGTGTCCAAATTTTATCAAAAATTTCAAACTCGATTTTCTCGAAAACCATAAGAGCTAGCATTTTAACTAAATACCATTTTTAAGCCCTTATCAAGAATTACATTTCCTGAAAATTTTAATTCAAAATCTTTAAGTAATAGATTTTATGTCCGATTGACCAATAAAGTGCTATTTATAGAACAGTTTTGCGTCAATAAAGTAGCACTTTATTGTACTAGTAAAATAAAGTGCTACTTTATTTTATTAGTAAAATAAAATGCTACTTTATTGCCTACCTGGACTACCTGACAAGTTGAAACAGGTCCTGATAACCTGCCAAGGTAAAACAGGTATACCTACGCAAATTTAACTTTTTCAATCGATAGAGCGGATCTAAATTAGTCGAAAAAAACTCTAACTTTATTTCCAAATCTCGATTTCAAAAGAGAAAAAAAATCAAAAGGAAAATCTCAATTTTCAGGTTTAAATTTTTTTTAAATCCTAACAAAGTTAGGAGCAGTTGCCAATATTTCCATTGAAATTTGAGCAAATCAAAACAAATTATACATTGTTGGAAAGAGCATTGAATTTTTTATAAATCAATGCAAGATTAAGCTCCATAGCTCAAATACTTTCCGAGCAATTACACCTCAAAGTTGAATTTTAGTCGAAAAAGTATCAAAAACTTCAAATTAATTTTTTCAAAAACCGTAAATGCCAACGACTTTGACCAAGTACCAATTCAAAGCCCTCATCAAGGGCTACAATCTCAAAAAAAATTAATCCAAAATCTTTGACGGGTTTTGAGAAAATTTAGTTTGAACATTTTGAAAAAAAAGTCAAAGGGGGAAAAAAAATTAAAAAACTCAAAATTTTCATTTCTCAGATTTTTGCAATTTTGACTTTTCCAATCCATAGAGCGAATTTGAATTAGTCGAAAAAAACTCTAACATCATTACAAAATCTTGATTTCAATACAGAGAAAAATTAAAAAGAAAATCTCAATTTATAGGTTTAAATTTTTTTTGAATCCCATCAAAGTTAGGAGCAATTGCCAATACCTCCATTAAAATTTGCGCGAATCAAAACAAATTATATATGGTCGGACCGAGCATTAAATTCTCTATAAATCAGTGCTAGATTGAGTTTCATAACTCAAACAGTTTTCGCACAATTGAGCCTCAAAATTGTTGTACTCAAAATTTAGTGAAAAACTTCAAACTCGATTTTCTCAAAAACCGTAAATGCCAGCGACTTTAACTGAGACCCATTTTGAAGCCCTTATTAAGAGCTACAATTTCAAAAAAACTTGTTCCAAAATCTCTGAGAAAATTAAATTTGAAAATTTTGATCCAAAACCTTTGAAAAAAATTTAAAAACTCAAAATTTTTATTTTTCAGATTTTCCTAATTTTAACTTTTTCAATCAATAGAGCAGGTCTTTTGTAGTAAATTAGGTTGAAACAAAATTGCTAATTAGTCTTACTGACTAGATTGTAATGTAATAAACACAATGTGTTTGACAAATAAAAAAAAAAAAAAAAAAATAGAGCAGCTCTGAGACTCTGTGCTCTATGGAATTCTACAGCTCGCTTTCTATAGTAGATATCTATTTTCAAAAGCGATAGTCGACTGAAGCGGCACTCTATGTCACTATCGACAACAGTTCGACCACCTTCTCGGATCCTTTTATCATGTTACTAACCATTCGAAAAACGTAGTACAAATCTAGGGGAAACTCTAGGGAATTTTTATTTGACTCTTAAGAAATGTCAATATTATTTATTGTATTGACTGTATACGTCATTAATAAGTTTGTCACAAAACAAGTTTGTTTTTGTTATTATTTGGGTTGGCTTGTTTAGGTATACCTAATTTTTGCTTCCTGAAAATTGAGTTTAAATTTTAAAAATTATGTTTTATTGCCCATTAATAATTTAAATAAGAATATTGTTGAAGAAGATGAGAAGCTCGAACATATTTGTCTGGAAAATATCCAGTGATAAGTGATGCCCAACAACAGTGACTGTATTCAAAAAGAAGATGTTAAGCTGGATTTATAAACTCGCAGTTCCCGCTACCGTTACCGTTCACAGCCACCGTTCATGTTGATTGATTTATAAACTATGGAACTGAACGGGAACTGCGGAGAATAAAAACAGAAAATATGGTTATGTTTTTCTGTTTATCTTTCTTTTGGTGACAATTGTGATATAAAACTTGTGTAAAGCAATCAAAACATGGATTTGAAAATGAAAATAAACATATAAACATAACCTCACAAAATTAGAATGATCACCTGACAAATTTTGTTAATGCCATTGGTTAGGCTGCAACGGAAAGCCAGCGACGAACGGGGAGACTTAAATGTTAACCAAGTCGAACGGTGACGAAACGACGAGCGGGAACGGCGACGCTGAATATAAAAGCACATTGGATTTTCCGTGCATTGATCTTTGGCAACGGTAACGGTAGCGGGAGCGGGAGCGGGAACTGCGAGTTTATAAATCCAGCTTTAGATTTGAAGAGCCAATTGGGCAAAGCTATAATATTTATGTGGCTCAGCAAACTATGTCAAGAGCAGAGCAATAGAGAAAGTATCAATTGCCATTAGGGTTCAGTTTTCTGTGACTCGAAACGAGAAAAATCTAATTGAAGCAGGATTTATGGAAAAACCTAATTTCCCAGGTGTGATAGGAGCGGTCGATGGAACCCACATTGAGTGAAATTCTTAGAGCACATGACGAAGAACTCTGGCTAATGACACCTAGAGCAAACGCTGAACGCTCCAGGAACTCCACCGGTGTCTTTAAACAGAGATTTGTGTGTAGGTACTTCAAAAATGTTGAGGCATGACCCAGAACAAGTTGGGCGCTTTGTTATTGTTTGTGTTATTTTTACGTGGTAATTGCTCAGAAGAGCTAGAGACTGAATGGTTCCCGAACCTCATAACGGAAGGGGCAGCATTCACGTACCGAGGTACCATATAATGCAATATTATGCAAGCAAGAGTCTAAAAATGAAACAATTTGATTCGTCATCATTTTATCATTTATGCACTGATCGAAGCACTGATTTTTTAAAATGTTATTATATAATGATTTTAACCATAATATGTGTTTTATTCCGGGTTTTATTTTCAAATAATTTAATTTTCCACCCAATACCAATACCCAATACAAAACTAGTAATTGATATTTTAGTTGTCACAAAAATTGTTTAAATAATATGACCACATATCCTATACTTTTCAACAGTTTGCCATAGACATTGCCCTTTGTTTTTCACTGGATGCCATCAAATTTGTTTGTAATAATTAAGCCAGGGTTTTTCTTACAAAACCAAACTGAAGTAACATTTGAAAATGCTCGCTTCTCACTCTCATGACAATGACGATAATATTAATATAATCGGAAATCGGCGTCTGTTCGAAGTAAACTAATGAAAGTATTAAATATTATTCAATAAATAAGAAATAGGAATTAAATAATTATTTCTCAATACAAATATGGAATATAAAAATAAACAACAATAATTTCGCAATTGTCAGTGTCATTCATGAAACTTCATAATGCACATGCGTCAGTCGTATTCGACACGTCTCAAGATGTAGAAATGAAAGTATAAAATAAATCGCGTTTTGTCGTTATTTTTGATGCACAGAGTGCCAACCATGTAGAATATTGTCGACTGAGAGAATTCTACATGACACAGAGTCCCGCTCCAGGTCTAAATTAGTCGAAGAAAAATCTAACAACATTTCAAAATGACAATTTTGAAGAAAGATTTTTTGGATCTATATTTAAAAAAAAAATCCTGACATATTCATGAACAATTGCCCATATGTTTATTGAAATTTAAGCAAACTAAAACATATCCTATATTATTGAAAAGAGCATTAAATTTTCTATAATTCTGTGCTAAATTGAATTTGGTAGTTCAAATACTTTTTGATCAATTGAGTCTCAAATTTGAATTTTACTACAATCACTGATCAATAAATCCCATGTATTCCCAAGAATTACAACTAGTTACTTATGATTGTTGAATATGTTACCAGGTGATTTCCATTTTTTTTGGGGATTCCTATATCATTCTCAATTGATTACCTGATTTCCTCTAAGCAATCATTTGATTCTCAAAACAATATCCAATTGTTAAGCTTCTTAAGATATTGTGCAAAATGTGGCAACGATGAGCCACATTTTCTCTTGTACCATATGGCATCATCGAATTTCGAATCCAACATTTTGTCTATGGGCCATAATGTCATCTAATAGTCAAACTGTTAAATTCAAATATTATAATCTTTTCCGGCAATTAACAAAAATTCAACTTATTGGAGTTTCCTCCCCTACTCAATTCAGAAAATGAAAAAAGTTCCGAAAAATTGAGACTGGAAAACCAGGTACACACGATGAAGGTGACCACACTTAAAAACCCTCGCCCCTACGGACTCGTAATTCGCAATTTAAAAAGACCCCGGTCCTCTGGGCTCGTAACTTAAGTAGACCCCGGACCTTCGGGCTCGTAAATTAAAAAGACCCCGACCCTATGGGCCTGCGAAGTGTTGCTGTCAAACTTACGATTTTTTTCATTAAAATTACGTCTTTTGAAACTCTATTTTTGCTTAATTGTTTTATTCAACTTGCATTATTGTCAACGGCATTAGCGTGCACTGAGTGTATTCGTGTCTTTTTTACTAGTTTGTATAAAAAAGAGATAGAAATACATTTTTTCTGAATTGGTTCTAGCAAAGGATTTGTTAAAATTCACAAAATTATTAGGTTTTGGAAGAAAAATTTAAAACGTAGCAACCCTAGTCGAAAAATGTAGTAACCCTAACGCAATTTAACGTTTCAAAGTAGGCCCTGTAGTTTTTGACAGTTAATTTAAAATGGCTGGGTTGTTTCCAAGACCTACTTGATTTGATAAATTTTTTGCTTACAGTTATCTGTATTACCGACATCGAATTCTACATAGAATTCTACTTTCATGACGTCAGGTTGCCTAGCAACAGTGATCATCGCCTGGTGGCGTGTGACGTCATGAAATTAGAATTCTACTTGTCATGATCCCAGTCCAGAATTGCTTCAAGGTTCACTTAGTTTTTGATAAGTACCTAGTAATCTTATCGCTTATCATAAATGATATTTGACATTTTGCCCAACAGTGTTGCCGATGTTTATATAATTACTGTTATGGAAAATTTGAAATTTGCAAGGCCTACTTGGGCTTTTTTTTTGTATAAATTCGAGCTTCAATGATTGATACAATATTTGTTATAAGTTGTAGTTGGCAACACTGTTTGACAAGGGACAAAGTAGGCATTGCAAAATTTTAAAATTTAAATATGGCGCCCTGTAATACCGATATTGCAATACATACATGTTTCCAAAGCCTACTTGGTTTGATATAAGCCCGTAAGGCGAGAATTTTTCTGAAACATCAACTTTCAAGGTTTCTGGTGATTTTTTTTTTTAAATCTGGTGATTTTTCATTACAATTTCTGGTGAATTTAATTTTTTTGACCTGGCAACAGTGGGGCTAGGAAAAATTACTACCTACTTTTTTGGAATGTTTTGCATCAATTTGTATTGTGAGATTCTTAAACATTGTCGTATATGTTTGTCAAATCTCCAGCAGCAATTTTGCGGGTAGGTACGAAGTACAAGCCCTGTGTTTATTCAATCTTCATGTTAACTACCCCAGACAAATAAATTGAGCTCAATTTTTCTTTCTGCTTTGTATGAGTTTTATTAAGTAAAGTGTCTTTTCGTAGTTTCTTAAATATGACTACCATCCGTCATAAAGACTTCTATATAAAATTAAAAATTAATACCAGAAAAGCTCTATAAGCATTCTTTAATCCAGAAACCTGCTATCGTACGAAGGTCTAAAAAAAAGCAGATAATAAAAGAGTAGAAATACAAAAAAGACTACATTTAATATTATGTGGAACGATAAAAACGAGAGTAGATTGTAGAGGGCGACCCTTTAACATCTTTCCTAATAACGAAGTTCTTTTTTTTATTTTGGTCATAAAAGCTCCATGTGGCATTTAATTGTCTCGTTTATGAGAGAGCAAAAGTAGGTTTTCATCTAAATAAAATGTTTCTGTTAAAGCATTACATATTAAAAAAAAAACAACATGGTTGTCCCTATATATCTGACATTGTGTTTCTAATATAAAACATTTTCAAATATTGCCCCGCACAAATAACAAATATTTCTTGTCATTTTCATTCACTCCATATTTCAAATGTCCATATTGATATTGATCGGCAAAATAGAACGGTAATTAGTAGCCCTCTCGTGTCAAAGCGAGATCTGTTGGAATTCGGTTTGCCGGAGAGCTGAGCTAAAAACTAGACGTGCCTTGATGGCTTAAGCTGACGTTAAATGATTGCAGTTTCAAATGGCATCGATAGTGGAGTTGGAAAATCATCATAATCACCCGACATAGCGTTGCACCAGAGCGAAATGTCGAATATTTTGCGTCATTGTGTTGACTGCAAAGCAGCCTTTTGTGGTGATTTTGAAAACAAAGGAGAGTTTTTTTTTTGGAGCTTAGGTGATTATTTCTAATTTTATTTGGAATCATTGTGTTGTGAACCAGTTAATTCATCGTTTTATTATTAATAACAATTATGTTCATCACATTTCTCTCTTTAACATATTCCGCCATTTGTTTGGTTTAGTCCCTCATCAATTAGGTACTTTATAACTTATTGATTACTTAGGTTTCAAAGATGTGCCGGCTGGAATTATTTTAACAACCAATGTCCTGTAAACATCAATATATCCCAACAAGATGTTTCCAATTGTCGATACTCGATACCTCTATTGCAGAAACCCCAATTATTATAAATAGGTAACATATAAATAAATATAACCCATGAAGAGTGTCCTTGCCGCCAAACCGTCAAAGATACAGTACTTTTTCCATAATTTTATTATTCCAGATGGTGAGAATTGCTCTTGTCCTTTAGGTTACTTTTAGTTTCTAGAATTAGAGTTAACCAGTCTCATTTTAACATTGATAGCGAAAAGTTGGGTTGTAACAGTCGCTTTGTAAAATCAGTTTCATACAGAGTTGAAATAAGCTACACGTTCGTTCAAGTCATTTTCGAGTTTTATACTTTATACCGGATAATAAGTACAAGCCTAGAAATAATCCGAGATTTCTACATTAGAGCCAGCGGAAAACTCTGGGTTCCTAACAATTGTTTGACTTTTTTTGCTTAGTGGCAGAGCAATTAGCTTCTCTAGTTTTTGGTGGAAATCAATCGATAAAAGGAGTTTTTTTTAAATTTCAGTTTGTTGATTGTTTATTGTAGTTGATTCAAAAAAATCTCACCGATTCTACTTTGAATGATACCAATTATTGATATCGCATTTAAATCCTCCTAATGCTAATCTTACTAGCATTAGATAATAATAATAAGGTTTATTAAACAAACTAGTCACAAAAAGATATGAGCAAATTATAATAAACATACTGAAGCTCACTTATGCTTGTATCTTGTATGTGATTTGTAGTCTCATAGCCGGGAATATATCGTTTCGACTATATAAGTTTTTTAGAAATTTGTCAACGTGTTGCAAACATTTCAGCATTTAAATAGTGATTTTCAAAAGTTTATGAAAGAAATAAAAAGTGAGAAGTTGTCTAACTATAAATAAAAGTTAGTGAAAATTATTGTGCCAATAACCCGAGTGAAAACGTTTGGATTTTTTAATCAAAATACAGCTTGGTTTACAAAAATACTAGACAGCAACCAACAACGTTGCCAAGATGCCGGAAATTTAGGTATGCGATATATGCGGTTACAGATAACGATGAAGGGTTTCTATGTGAAAAGTGTTTTGTGTGGAAGTGGAAACACAGAACCTGTTTGTCAATGGCGGCTAAAACTTACCAGAAAATCAGTAGATCAACGGAAAAGTGATTCTGTAACACATGCCAAGAAAAACCCCGAAGGCAAGTGTCAAACAACGAAATCATGGAAAAACTTGAAACCATGGGAAAGCAATACAGTGAATTGCTAAATAAATAAAAGGAACAACTACAAGTAAACAGAGGGTTAAGAGAGGAAATTGGAGAAATAAAGAACTAGCTAAATAAAAATGAACAGAAAGAGCTTAGGAATAATGTAGTGATGCTAGGGGTTCCTTATCAAATTAATGAAAACCTAACACACAAATAGTTGAAAAAATGGGACAGTTAACTTAGCTTCAAGTTGATTTAATAAACCAGAAGTTTTCAATGTTAAAAATTGGAAAGAAGGAAGATCATAAACCTAGCCCAATAAAAATAAAATTTGAAAATGAGGAAACCAAAAACAAGGTATTGAAATCCCCTTGTAAGATAAATTTAAGTACAAGATCATTAGGACATACAGCAAATAACAAAATATTTATCAATCAATATCTCACTAAAAGGAACTTAGATCTTTACAAAAAATGTAACGCTTTTAAAAAAGAGCATGAATTTAAATATTTATGGATATATTAATGACCCATTAGAGGATCAAATTATTCAGTTGATAAAAGAAGATCTTCTACCAAATACGTATTGTATGTATTTTCACAACAAAACGATAGAACCTATTATACTAAGAGTTCTTAGTATATCATTCAATTCCAATTCGTACAAGTTATGTATTTCCAATTCCTTCGTCGAAGATATAACAGAAACCGATGAACAGCAAGAAAAAATTAAACTATACCATGAGACTAAAACATCTTATCGCGGAGTTACAGAAAATGTTTTATCGTTAAAGAAACGATATTATTGGCCTAATTTAGAAAAAGACGCACAAGCATAGGTCAAAAAAGGCAACCCTATAAAATATTCAAACCAACTCCAATCGATTCAAAACCCTTTGAATACCTTTATATTGATACATACGTTGTTTCGAATAAAAAATTCCTAAAAATTATTGACTGCTTTTCGAAGTTTGCACAAGCTATTCCAATTATTAGCAAAACTTCAGTTGAGATTGCATCACAATTAATGAGATATTTCAGTGATCATGGAATTCCACAAATAATTACTACGGAACTGAATTTAAAAATGCAATTGTAACAGATTTATGTACTTTACATAAAATCGAATTCCATTATACGACACCTCGAAACCCTAATTCGAATAGTCCTATTGAGAGATTACATTCTACCTTGAGAGAAATTTTAACAAGCTTGAAATTACAAAGCCCTTATAAAAACATTAATGACTTGCATGGTAATTGCAATCTTGAATTATAATAACAGCATACATAGTGTTACAGGTTATAGACCTTTCCAAATAATTAAAGGCGATTGGAATTATTCAATACCTATCGAAAATTCACAAAATAAGATAACCACAGATTATATCAATAATCTTGCCGAATCATTAGAAACTCTAAATAATGCAATTCATGACAAATTAATATCGAAAAAAATACAAAATTTAGAGAAAATTAATAAATAACATGAAAAAGAACTTGAAATAAAATATCCTATTTTCATTAAGCAATTTGAAAGAAATAAAATTTTTCTAGTAACGCCTACACGTTAACTTTATCAAGAAATCCTATTTTACCGATTTTTATAGAAGCCACTTACATCACAACACAACATAACACTGTATGTTATCACATTAATACTACCCCTATTGGAAAAAGTATTAAAACTTTCGAAATAACTTTAAAGAATTCAAACAATACCTTAAATCTAACCAAATGGTCTAATAAAGACGAAATTGTTACTTTATTAAAAATAGATATTGAAACTCACGTGTCAATACATTGAAGAAACTTGTGAAACAATTCTCACACGAACAACGAAATAAACGTGAAGTATTCAATTTCATAGGTACAGCACAAAAATGGCTGTATGGTACATTAGACGCAAATAACGGCGATAGATATGATTCTTACTTCAAACATTAAATGGGAATCAGCAAACTATCGATAAAAATCTAAAAGATCCAACAAACGTACTCAAACAAGTTACGAAAACATTTCATGATCAATTTTCTAATATCGAAAATAATCAGATAATTTCAGATAAGATAAGAAATATTTCGAAGGATAATCAAAATAATGAAACCATCTTAATGGTGAATCTAATTTTAGAAAACATTAATAATGCACAGTAGTAAACTACGCGAGTTAATTAACCACATTCAAAACTCAATAAGTTCTGCTCACGCAAGCATAATGCACTATACAATACTGTAGCATAATGAATTGAACTTGATCTTGAAAAATATACCCGCCAATCCACAATTGCGTTTGACAACGTAATTAAATACTATGAGACAATGTCCTCTCATGTAATAATTCAAAAGGAACTAATTATTTTTACTATATTCACAGCAATAATTAATCCTTAATCTTTAATATTGTATAAATTATTTCCTATATCCATCCAAAACTATACAATTAGTGTTAAGTATCCTTACTTTCTACTTACCACAGATACGTATTACAATGCTCTACAAAAATGTCATTTATTTGTGCAAAATGGAACTATTGAAACAGGATGAGCCCTGTGTTCACGATATTGTATCTAATGAACAACAATTATACCCATTCACGTAAATTTAATATGAAGAATCGACAGTTGAAGAAATAACCAATAATCAAGTATTAGTTATTCCAAGACAACATGTGACAGCCATGCTGCAATGTGACCAGAAGAAATACATGGAAATCATTTCCAGTCCAATCATAATTTCCAAAGGTAAATTTTCAATAACAATTAACAATCGAATATTTTTGGAAGACACGCAGGAGAACTTCAACTTAGAACTAGAACTACCCATCATCGACATTCCTCAACTTCTAGAGAATACTACAACTGTAAGACTAAAAGTAGTCGACCATGAAGCTCCTCAATCAGCGATTAAAGAAGCAAACAAATTAAAGACTGACCCATCAAAAGTGTTAAATTTTAAAACCAATAATGTGTCAACCTATATTATAATCATAGTATTAAGTTCTATTTTTATAACAATTATTCTTATTCTATATTTTAAAGGAAAATGTAGTAAAACTAAAATTGCGGTGCAGATTGAATTGCCCAACATTGTTAGTCAATTCCAATTTGCAACCACTTAAGGAGGGAGGAGTTATATTGTAAGACCCTATGTTATCATTATACTAATAATTCTCCTTTCCTATGTTAATTATAAGCGTACGCAACTGTCAAAACTTATATTAATGAAAAACTGCTTATTCAGCGGTACTGCACCATTCCGCCTACGTAAATGCTGCATCAGCAGTTATTTTATTATAAATACCGAATACAGAGCTTCCTGGAGCTCATTCTATTATTTTTTAGCCAGACTAATAGTAATTAGAGTCACGGTTCATTTGCTATCGACTTTTACGTCGTAGCAATTTGATCCACATATTTTCTTTTGTCACTATTGTATTTTAATTAAAAAAATAAATGTTTTTTAAAAATACAAGTTTCTGAATCGAAAATATATCTTCTACACTATTTTGACAGTGTTCCATGGTAAAATGCGTTAAATAAATATAACGTCAACAAGGAAATTTTCATGATGGGAGCTATTGCGATCTGCAGGGGCTCAAAACAGCCTAGTGAGTATTTTCTAAAATATTGTTAGTTCTACAGAACAGTAAGTCCATATTTGTTAGCAGTCCATGTTTGCCCTGGTGTTGTCTAATGTCACATGCTGAACCCACTAGAAGCCAAAAATAATGCATGCATAATTGCATTGAATCCATGTTAATATATGGCAGTATCAACTCCATTTTTACATTTGAAATCCTCTAAGAATTTGAAACTAAGAATAAAGCATGATTTTAGTATATTAATTTGTTTTGGTCATATATTATTGCTAATTATAAAATCATCCCAAACTAAAATCCAACATCACCTAGAAAGTTTCTTTTTTTTTTAAATTAGTTTCCTCCATCAGTGTCTAAACAATATCCGACAATGAAAAATGAATGTCTTGCTGTCCAAGGCAACACCTACTCTCAGGCTTTTGTAATGTGCTGCTGGGGCAAAAAATAATTTATTTTCCGTACGATTGTACGGAAACCATTCATCACGCTCAGTTTTTGCTGAGAAGATAATAGCCTTATTTCAACAGCTGATATGTAATGTATATTCTATGTCAGAATGAGAATGTATATTTTTATATCAGTTTTCGAAATAATATAAAACCAAACGGCCATCTAAGGCTTATATTATTGTGAATTCTAGATTTTTTTATGTGAAATTCACTCAACTATAATACATATAGGCATAATCCCACACCATGTGATTTTTTTCAAATATTGATTGAAACTGACAGTCAATATTGTGATTTTTTACAATAAACCTAACTTGAAATCCTATAGTTATGTTTTAAATTAACAAAATGTTTTAAAAAAAACTTTATTACTTAATAAATAACGTGTGAACTCAGTGAAGCGAACTAAAGAACTAAACTATTATTTCTCTGCTCGAATTTATATAAAAGAATAAATGCTGAGCTAGACTATGACTAATTGTTATTAGAATTATCATAAATCATCGGAGATAACCATATAATTCCTCCCTTCTTAAGTCTGAGAAAATCGGGGTTGATTTTCGAGGGGTTTCAATTTTATGTCCACCTTTACATTATTTTTACATTTCTTCTTCCTGCAATAATAATATAATAAAAGCACTGCGATAATAATAATGATTATAATAATTAAAGTTACTGATACACTAGTGTTTACAACATCAAATTTCCTTAATGGATGAACAGTTAGTGTTTGAACATTTTTCATATCTTCATGAATGTTATTTAAATCAATTTCTCTTAACTCTAAAGGTTCTACATTTTGAACAAGAGTTTCATTGATATTCATCGATGGCAACTTTAATCTAAGATTAATTGTATAAGCTTTTTGCAAATCATAATATTTATTTCTTATGCTAAGTTTAAAATCCATTGGTAGAATCAGAACAGGTTTATCTACTGATTCTATCGTATTCTGACTGGGACATTGAAAATCAATTTTTTCTTGATTTTTCGGAATGATAATGATAAAATTGTCACTTAATTGCGTTACAGAAGTTTCTTGATACTTAACTGGTATCAATAAACAATGATTTGTCAAGTTTATGGTTTCTGATATGCAAGGCTCATTTTTATTTAGTAACCTACTTGGGCATAAAAATAGATCTTCTATTTTTTGACAGTTTTCTCTTAAGTTGAAAAAGTCATTATTTGATATTAATAAATAAGGATTATTTATTGGTGTTATTTTTCATTGATTGGGATTGGATACACACGATAGAGTATATATGGTTTGTCAAAGATTAAAGGTATGGCAATATAGAAAATTATTAAATCTTTCTTTATTGTCACGTCAGCATGTGCGACTTCATAATATTTGATTATGTTATCAAATGGAATTCGCGTTTTTGGATTTAATTTTACAATTATTTTTTGAAGTTCTTGATATTCAAGGATGCTATGATGCATGATATTTATCTCAGCAAAATTAATAGCAACTTGAGCATTTGTGCGAATGTCATTGATTACTCGTATATTATTTTCTAGGTTATCTAGTAACATAATATAGTACATAATAGTAGACGTTGATTGAGTCATTCGTGTGAGGTCATTAATATTCTGTTGATTTGTCTCGACGTTACTCAACTGAGTATCAATGTCTTTTGTTAATTGTTTCAGGATTGTCTGTGTGGATGACAAATCTTGGTGTAAAATTTCTTGATTACTTTGCAGAGTTCGGATATAATTATCGTAACGTTCTCCGTCGTCAGCATCTAGAGTACCATACAGATATTTATGTACTTTTCCTATGAAATTTACTAATCCTCTTTTAATTCGTTTTTGAGGGGTTGTATAATGATTCAGAAATGATTCAATTGATTGTGTTTGGTCAAGAAAGTCATATACTCGTGTGAGTAAAAGATTATATAAGGGTGTGTCTAGTTTTTCTAAAGTTCTCTTAACTTGTAAAAGTGTTCTTTGTGTTAACTCTAAACAATTCCTTATATTAGTAAGGTTAATATGATAATATACATGATGGTGACTAGTTATTATGTAACTGGTTCCTTGATAATCTTGTACTGAGCGTTGAGCATTGGAAGTACAAAGATGATTCCCACGAGGATGATCTTCATTTTTTTCTGAAAATTATAAACGTCTTTCAACATCTTTAAGGCCGAAACTCACTAGCAACACGCCACGTCATGCTTCGCCACGCCACGCCACGCCATGTGACGAAAATGTATGCGTATATTCTTCCATTTATTTATATGTACCGCGTACACATTTGCCACACGCGATACCACGTCATGGCACGCCACGCCATCCGTCCATTTGCACACAAACTGTCCCACGTGTATCTGTGTCACTTGGCGTGGAGTGGCGTAGTATGGCGTGGCGTGTTGCTAGTGGGTTTCGGCCTTTAGGGTGTCTTTGACCTTTAAATGTTTTTATTTTATACTTGGGTTCAAGTTTTTGTGTCAATTTTTGAGGTGTAGCTAATAACTGTGTAGTAGCTTCAGGGATCTCTGGATCATTTTCCCCTTTTTCATTAAGTTGCTTAAAAGTTTCTGCTAATCCGTGTATATAATCCGTTTGTATTTGATTCAAGTTTTTCTCGAAATTCAATTGATAATTGAGATTACCTTTCACTATTTGAAATGGTATATAATCATGTGAAGAATGTATGCTATTATTATAATTTAATATAGCAATATCATGGAACGATGTTTATTCCTAAGAGCTACAAGGCTTTCCTTCAATGTTGAATGGAACCTTTCTATTGGTGAATTAGAGTTAGGGTTGTAAGGTGTAACAAAATGTAACTCAATTTTGTAAGTGTTACAAAGATCTTGGATTAAATTACTTTTAAATGCTGGACCATTTTCCGTAGTAATTTTACTAGGTGTTTCATGGTGTGAGAAGAATTTAATCAAGTTTTGACAAATCTCAATTCCGTTTTCGTTAATAGGATACGCAGTTGTGAATTTTGAGAAATTATCTATTATTGTTAGGTATTTTTGACCAGATACTGAGTATGTATCTATATAGATATGCTCAAAAGGTTTTGAACCTGTTGGGGTAGGCTTATATATAACCTTGTAAGGATGTCGATCATATTTCGTTTTCTGACAAGTTTCACAACTATTAATGAAATTAATTACGTCGCGTTCAAGGCTTGGCCAATAATATGACTGCTTGATATTTTTGATGTTTTCCGTTATACCTCGATGTGATGTTTTTGTTGTGTGATATCTTTCGATTATCTCCTTTTGTTCTTCTTGATCAGTTACATCTTCAAGAAGGGTGTTGGAAATCACAAGTTTAAATGTGTTATTCCTAAAAGTTTCTTGGAATATCCTTAAAACAAGAGGTTCTAACTCTTTATAAGGGAAATATAGACAATAAGTGTCTGGTGCTAGATAGTCTCTAAATAGTTCTTGGATTTCTCTTGTAATTTGATTTTCATTAATGAATATTATTGTTCTTTTCTTTGTTTCAAACAATTTCTTCTTTGTCAGATACGGCTTATCTTTAGTAGTCCATTTGAAAATTATTTGATTTTTGTGAGTATTCACACTTTTTTCCACATATTATGGTGCTTCTAAGATAGGATTTTCAGTTGCTGAATGGACTGTTTCTGTTTCAGATCCACTTTTTTCTGGTAATTTTTTATTTCCATTAGGCGATCCTTTATGTTCATTGGATGGTCCTGGTTTTGGTGAATTATTCTTATTTTCTTTAGATGGTCCTGGTTTAGGCGATCTATTTTCTTTAGATGGTTCAAGTGATTCGTTTTTATTTACAAGAATTACCTTTTTATCATCAGGTTTGATTTGAATGTCTGATATTATTTTAATTTTTGACCTTTCTTAGCTTTTTCCACTTTCTTTGGAACAATTTTCTTTGGTGGGTCGAACAAGTCTTCTTGTGTATCAAAGAAATGCTTGACTTTCTCTCTCCATGAATATTGGTCTTCGTCTTCTTCCTGAATTTTACTCTGAGTTTCACATACAGCTGACATATGCGATGATGGTGATTTAATTATCAGAGGCGCCGACTTTTGAAAGTCCTCATGGGTGCACGATAATAATCTCATAAATTTGGTAGTAGGGGCGGGGGAGGCTCGCCACATGCGCCGCTGGAGGCGAAATATTTTCTCTATTAGCGTGCGAAAGGTGCTTCTTTCTGCACGCATTTTAGGCCATGAAAATATCACTTTTCCCTACTAGTGCGAAAAGTAAAATAATTATGAAATCTTAAGTCACCCTGGGACTTTCATGTCCTAAAATGCGTGCGGAACGCTACTTTTCCGCACGGTCGTTAAAAAATAATGTTTCTTAATCATGCGGAAAGTATCTTTTTCTCATTTAATTGCTACGCACACGCCCTAACTGACGTTTTGTTTTATTTTAGCCGCCACTGTCTACTGTCACTGTCACAGTCAACCAATGTCAACCTTAGCATGAGCGAAGGCAATAATATAAATGTTCCGATCAAAAAGATTATATCGATATTTTTTTCAATATAGCGCCAAACTTCCTCAGTGGCGGGTCTATTATATAGCACCATTCTGGGGGGGGGGGGGGGGTAGAGCTTCTCAACCAGTGGCGGCTTGTGGTCTATACTTGAAGTAGGACATATTTTTAGGACCCGGTAGGTGAAGCCATTTTTATGTAGGCATAACAACTTTTGTACTCTGCCGAGTGCCAGTAGAGGGTCGAGTACAAGGACTTGTGTTTTTAAAATAATTAAAATTTTCTTGGACCTCTCTTGGGGTAATCGGTAATCACCCCCTTTATCCTTCCCGTCCTTCCCCCCGTGTATCCGCCACTGGACATCCCATTGTGCGTGTAATAATGTTATTTTCAAGCAGTAAGTTAGTTATAGGTACGCCACTGTGTCTCTACTAGCGGAGTGACAGCTGGATGTTAGAAGTTAGGTTAAGTTATTATTATTATGATTAGTGGCAAATCAGACTTGAAAATAAACACACGTTAAACAATGTTGTGTTTAAATTAATTAAACAAATAGCCCTAACAATAATTATTACATGGCGCGAGACTGTCTCGATTATTATCAAAGAATAGAAATGGAGAATAGGAACATTAAGTAATAGAGCATAGAACTAGAACTGACCACAAATAATGAAAGGACAGAATACTAATAGGTACCACTTGTATAATTCCACATGCAAAAAGTGTAAATTTAAATTACATGATACTGATACTACCACATGGAACAGAATAACCATCAAACACGTTTGTAATGGGTGATTCATTTAGAGGTACTGTTTCCGGAAGCGATTTTTTGACAGATCGAACTGGCAAACTTCAAAACTGTCACGGTATTTGTGTTCAGTATTGTTTGACAATTCATCATGGAAAGACTTAGCCCGCCACAACGTCTAGAAATTATTAAACTATATTGCGAAAATCAGACTTCTGTGAGGAATGTATTTCGTGCGCTTCGAGCCACTTATGGTCCACATAATCGGCCTACCGAGCGCACTATTCGCTGTACCATTAGAAAATCAGAAACTCAATATTCATTATTGGATAATATTCGACAAAATAGACCACATTCAGCACGTAGTGCAGAAAATATAGTGGCAGTAGCTGCGAGTGTAGACGATGTCCGCGATGAATCCATTCGGCGCCGTTCTCAACAGCTTGGTTCGTCTTATCAAACAACTTGGCATATTTTTCGTAAGGATCTTGGTTTAAAAGCATATAAAATTCCACTTGTGCGAGAATTGAAGCCGTCAGATCTTCCTTATCGTCACCTTTTTAGTCTTTGGGCAGTTGATAAGATTGAACAAGATCCATTATCCAGTGAATTGGCCGCCTAGGTCATGTGATATCCCACCTCTAGACCTTTTCCTGTGGGGTTATGTAAAATCCAAAGTTTACCAGGATAAGCCGGCTACGATCGAGGCATTGGAAGCCAACATTAGTCGTGTCATTCGCCAAATACCACTCGAACTACTCCAACGCGTCATTGAAAATTGGAACTTCAGAATGGACCATGTTAGGCGCAGTCCAGACCAACATTTGAAAGGCATAATCTTTAAAACATGAATGTAAAATATAATATATCCTACTCTCGGTGGAATCATACGTGCCAACTCTTCAGAGCATTTTCCGTGATAGTACCTGTAGAAGAGAGATAAATCGCCCACCGTTCTGCGATGTTCGAGACCATCCAAGTTACGAGTAAGTGCGGGGTCATTGATCAGCTTGATAGCTCGTTTTTGCACGGTATTCAAAAGCATTAAGGTATGTTTGGGTGCTGCACTCCATATATGTGAGCAGTACTCCATAGTTGGTCGAATCTGGGCTTTGTAGAGTGTCAGCAATTGGCTTGGTGTGTACAGATGTCTTGTACGAAATAGCACCCCCAGCTTTTGGGAGGCCCTTTTAGCAATATCTGCCACGTGACTGTGCCAAGACATGTTGGTCTCTGCAGTAACCCCCAAGATGTTCAACTGACTCTGTAATGTGACAGCACTTCCAGATAGCATGATGTTTGGCTCACCGGTGCTGGTCTTTTTTGAAAACAGAGCTGCTTGGGTTTTCTGCGCGTTGAACTGTACAAGGTTTTTGTTACCCCAGTCCTCTATTATCTCCAGGTCGTTATTTATCTGCGATATTTGAGTTAGTCTAAGATGATGGAATTCACGTGCGGAAAGACCTGTCGGTGGTATGAGTGAGGAGACTACATTTCCATCGTCTGCAAAGCAATAAAGTGGATTTACTGTTTTATCTATGAGGTCATTTATGTAAATCAGAAAAAGAGTTGGCGAAAGGATTGCTCCCTGTGGCACACCAGAATTTATTTGGTAAGAGTTGGAGTTCTGGCCATCCAGTGCAACATAAATGGATCTGTCCTTTAGGTAACTTTCAAACCAAGTGCAAAGTTTCGGCGATAATCTTATTGCTTTGAGCTTGTTGAGCAGATTTTCATGCCAAACTTTGTCGAATGCCTTAGATATATCTAAGGCAATTGTTCTTGTTTCACCCCGCAACTCAATCGCTTTTTGCCATAAGTGAGTGACGTATGTAAGTAAATCGCCAGTTGACCTATATTTTCGAAATCCGTATTGCTTATCGTTGATAATTTTGTACTTTTCCAAGTACTTGGTTAGGTGATTGTTCGAAACTCTTTCCATTACTTTTGATATCACCGGAAGTAGAGCAATTGGTCTATAGTTTAACGGATCTGTCTTTTTTCCTTTCTTTGGAATGGGTTGTACTGCGGCAGACTTCCATGATGATGGATATACTCCTTGCCTGTAAGACAAATTGAATAATTTTGCGAAAGTTGGGGTGAGTTCGTTGGCGCAATTTTTGAGTACTATTGCGGGAATGCCATCCGGACCCATTGCTTTGTTTGTATCCAGCTTTTTTAGGGATTTTCGTATTTCTCTGTGATAAAAGGGTACCTTTGGCATACTATGGGAAACCCTTTCAATGAACGGTGGAGTTTTTCCGTTTGGCACTGTTAGGTTGGAGTTGGAGGAAAACATTTGGGCAAGCATATTGGCTTTTTCCTCTGATGTTGTGGCTAAGTGATTATTTTTATCTGTAAGTGGTGGTATGGATGACTTGGTGAAGTTAGATCCAACAGCTTTTGCAAGAGACCAAAAAGACCTAGAACTACTTGGACAATTCAGCAACCTGTTTTTTATTCTTTGATTGTATGTTTCTTTAGCGGAGTCAATAGTAATTTTGCAACTATTTCTGGCTTCTATAAATTCTGTGTGGTTTTGAGCGGTTTGCTGTCGTTTCCAAAGGTTATATGCTCTGTGTTTTTTCTGTACAGCCGTTTGACACTGGCTGTTGAACCAAGGTTTTGCATTAGCTCTACGTTTAGTTGTATGTGGGATATATGCGTCCATTCCAGATAAGATTACTTGTGTTATTTCATTACAGCAAATAGTGGGATCAACTGTTTTAAAGCAAACCTCTTGCCATGGAAAATCCAGGTAATACTGTTTTAGGTCATTCCATTTTGCCGATTTATAGTGCCACATTTTACGAGGAAGTGGTTGTAGGCTTGGTGGGATGAGCATTTCGCACTTTGTTATTATAAGTTTATGATCGGACGAACCAAGTGGAGCATCTACTTGAATTGTGTACGAGCCAGGATTGGTGGTTAGGAACAAGTCTAAAAGCGCTGCAAATTCGCCCCTTTCTGAGATACGGGTAGGTTCATCGACAAGCTGCGTTAGACCACAACTTATGGCAAAAGCTTCTGCTTCTCTGCCTTCGTTATCTGTTTTGTTGTGGTGTTTCAGCCAGGGTATATTGTGGACGTTGAAATCGCCTTAAAAGACAATTTCCGCCTGTGGATAGTTTGACTGTATACTATCACATCTTTCGGATAATGTCGCGAAAAAGTTTTGGTAATCGGTGTTACTTGGCGGTCGGTAGAGGCAGCAGATAAACTTGGTCGATGACTTTGAGGTGAATTTTAGCCATATGATATCAAGGTTCGCTGGTTCTAGCTTCTCCTCTCGATGACATGAAAGGTCATTTTTAATGTACACACAGATCCCAAAATTATGTCGAAATCGGTGGTGTAGGTCATAGCCGGGATAAAGATAGTTCACAATAGGTGTTGCAGAACTGATTTTAGTTTCAGTGAGAACAAGGATGTCAGGTCTTTGTTCTTCAAGATGTTGGTGAACTGAATTCATATTTGTACTTATTCCTCTTATATTGCTAAAATCAATTCTGAGTTGAGTTTTTGATCTTCTCTTTATATCTTTGCATGAAGGACCCCCAGGATCACCCGACGCCCGGAGATCCGAGTGGTCAGGTATTTTACCTCCGGAATATTTTGATCCTGGAGGCGCCATCATGCTATCTGCTACTCATTGTTGGAACCGGACTGCCAGCGCAGTAGCGGAACGTGGTGATACCACTTAGCGCTACTCAATTCTGGCATGGTGGTATCTCACCGGTCGACGCCCAATGAGTAAAAAGCGTCTATCACCTACTGTTGTTCTTTTGTATGATAATAAACATTACCCGATAAAATTGAATTTGCCGATTTTTTTTTTACTTTTGAAAAAAGTACCTCTAAATAAATCACCCGTTACTTTCGCATTCCCCACAAGAACTCCCATGGGTGCTCTGCACCCATGAGAGGTTGCTCATGGGTGCACCTGCCCCAATGCCCCCATGTAGTCGGCGCCAGTGAATTATACTAGTAGGAAAGGTGTCTAAGGGTGGACGCGAAAGAGCATCTGAATTCGAATTTTTTGTTCCTTTTTTGTATTGAATAGTATAATCATATTCTTGAAGTTTTAGTTTCCATCGGACTAACTTTGAACCTGGGTCTTTTACTGAAAAGAGCCACTGAAGGGGTTTGTGATCAGTCACGATAGTGAATTTTTGACCAAATAAGTAGGGTCGAAAGTACTTTGTCGCCCATACAATTGCGAGAAGTTCTTTTTCTATAGTAGAATAATTACATTCTGCTTGATTGAGGGTTCTACTTGCATAAGCTATAGGTAGATCAGTTCCAATAGGACCTTGAGAAAGAACTGCGCCTATTGCGTAGTTTGAAGCATCTGTTGTAAGGACAAATGGATTTGAAAAATCAGGATATTCCAATATCGGATCGTTCATTAAAATATTCTTACAAAGATTGAATGCATCGACAAATTGTTTGTCATGAATTATCTTCACATTTTTCTTTAAACATTGAGTTAAAGGTTTGGTGATCTTAGCAAAGTTTTTAATGAATTTCCTGTAGTATCCTACAAGTCCTAGAAAAGATTTTATTTCTTTTGGTGTTTTTGGAATTTTAAATTTCTTTATTGCTTCTACTTTCTTTTCATTTGGTTTTATACCATCTGCGGTTATTGTATGTCCAAGGAATTCAACAGTTTTGTGGAGAAATTCACACTTATCTAGTTGAATTTTCAAATTGTATTGAATAAGTCGTTCAAATACTTGTCTTAAAGAATCAAGGTGTTGTTGTAGTGATGTTGAGTATATGATTATGTCGTCCATATAAACTAAACATATTTTACCAAGTAATTCTTTCAATACGTTTTCGATAGCTCTCTGAAATGTGGAGGGGGCATTTTTCAAACCGAAGGGCATTCGTAAAAACTCGTAATGTCCGTGCTCTACATTAAAGGCTGTTTTTGGTATGCTTTTAGGATCCATTTCTATCTGGTGGAATCCGCTTGCTAAATCTAAGGTTGTAAAATATTGTGATCTTCCAAGCTTATCTAATATATCCGCTATATTAGGTAATGGATACCTGTCATCTATGGTTTTCTTGTTTATTTTACGATAATCTATAACGAGTCTCCATTTTTTCTTTCCTGATGCGTCTGCTTTTTTTGGTACAATCCAAACAGGTGAGCTCCAGGGTGAACTCGAAGGTTGTATAATTTTATCTTCTAACATTTTTCCTATTTGGTTTTTTACTTCCTCTTTATGAACATGAGGGTATCTGTAGCTTTTAGTATGTATTGGAATTTCGTCCGTTGTGTTAATAACATGCTTTACTTGATTTGAAAAAGTTAAAGTATCTCCAGGTCTATGCAAAATTTTATTAAATTTTTGTATAAGTTTGAAGAGATGAAGCCGTTCTTCAGCATTTAAGTGTTCATGTCTTATTAAAGATTTTAAATCTACTTTTTCAGAGTCTTTCATTTGTAAAGGTTTTACATGTGACGTGGTTGTTTGTTTTTCGAAAGTTAAGATCTCAAAATTATTGAGTTCAATCGGTTCGAATGGTAAAGTTTCTTCAATATCACAATCTAAGACAAATGATCTGTTTGAGTGATTAAGAATATCTATAGTGTAGGTATTGTCAATAATTGTCACTAATGTTGATTGTATTTCAATAAATTCATCATGTACAGGGTGAGGCACCATATTTTGACACCCACCTGCAGCCGTAATTACAGGTGATAGGTAAAAGATGTAAATACAAAAGTTGTAGCATTTTATCTGAACCGCAAAATTTTTCAATAAGATTGAACAAATGAGCAGCGCAAGTATAACACCAAAATGTCCGGGATGGCTTCTCTCGTTATGGCGAACCACACAGCGATTTCTGCCAAGAGCCAATAGCACTTCACTATTGTTCACTTTGTTGTTGTTTGGAGTTCCTTTCTTAACTGTTAGGACAGATAGGTACGCACTCACGTAATCCAATTCAAACTTTTCGAAAACCCGAAAAAACTCGAAAAGAATTTCTGTATACCCGAAAGGAATCCTGCGCCAGTTATGTTTTAAATAAAGCAACTTATGTTTTTAAAAAAACTTTATTACTTAATAAATAACGTGTGAACTCAGTGAAGCGAACTTAAGAACTAAACTATTATTGCTCTGCTCGAATTTATATAAAAGAATAAATGCTGAGCTAGACTATGACTAATTTTTATTACAATTATCATGAATCATCGGAGATGGCCATATAATTCTATTGATATAAGAATTTTGAAAACAACATATCATTTCACTAGAACTAGCTCAACAATATTTCGGAAAAATAACAAGTCATATAGACTCATTCACCCAACAAATCATTATAATTGTACTTGAAGCCTTCAGCGAAATTAAATATATACTTTTTTTGCTTCAGCCAATTAGTTTCGACAAGGCAGCTTATGTTAAATAAACAAGTTGTTTCAGGTTCTATCACAATTTGGGCCAAATGCTCGACTATCACGCGATATTGTTAGGATACACGAACGTTCTTTTTGTTTCAATTGAAGAAGGCGTTTTTCGCAAAGGGTGTTATAGATTTTTAAAATAACTGAATACTTTCAGACCGAAATTGATTTTGACTTGATTATAGTTGAACAAATAGATCTAGTATCCTCGTTATTTTTGAATTTTGTTTTACTATATATTCCGCATATGCAACAATATAACATAATCACCGACAACTCCCAAGGCGATTAACACATACCTATCCCTACTGAATGCATAATATAACAGTAATTGGCAAAGTCAAAAGATGCATTGAAAGGATCATCTCTCAATTACCTCGACCCAAACTAGAGACATTTCAAATTTAAATTAGGACACAACATAAACCCATTTCTAAAATGTCCTCCTCTATTACTGGGGGCAAATTATCCACTTAAAGATAAAGTTTTAATTGACAGGAGCTCAGCGCAATTTGCAAGTTGTTGATAAGAAGATTTGAAAATTATATTTTCCTCTGGGAGGATCCGGATAAGATTTTTGGCCATTCTTTGTTTCCAGTTATTGTCGGCATTTGATAGTTTACTTGAATTATTCCAATCATGTAACATATTATATAATTAATGAAAATTATTTGTGGGGATACGGCCAATAATAAAGTAAGTCTCTTTTTTTCTCGTAAAGCTTTCGAAGTTTATTTCACATCCTATAGATTTTAATAATTCTATTGTTTTAATAACTGAACAGAATGTTTTTTAGAAATGTGTTTTATTCAACAGGAACCAAATTCCCTGAACACAAGGACAGACATACAAAATTTGAATATTATTTTCTCAAATTTTTTTTCTCATTGACAAAAATAATTAATCCTGAACGGTTCTTTTATGTACCATGTACAGGGTGGTTGATTTTCGATAGTTTGATAGGGTACAGCCAAAATGGCCGAAGATACTGAGAAACTGATATACGCGAGGGGTGAACACATGAGGATTTATGGTGTACACACACAAGGATTTATGAGGATTTCCTGGGGATGTACAGGGAGATCTTTAAAAATCTTAGGATGTATGGTGATGTATAGGAATTACTTCGGATTTACCGGATTTACCAGGGATGTACCCGGGATGTAGTTCGGATTTATAGGAATTACCAGGGATGTAGCGAGGATGTATTATAGCGTTTTCCATTTGTTGCACAGAGGTGCACTCAGTGCAATTTTCATATTCAAACAAACATTATGATTATCATGATTTTAGTATACCTATAAGTAACCTGTTAAAATTTTGGGTATTTGCATGACCTTGAGAGACATTGCATTTTTGATTTCTATTTATACTGCACTAGTGTACGTTTTGGATAGCACCAGAAAAAATCTCGTGCGCAGTGAGTGCTGCACTGACACCGAAAGTTTTTGCAGCATTAGTAGCAGAAGAGTATCAGAGAATGACTCGTTTAATGATATTGCCAAGGAACATGAACTCGAGTAGGAACTTCAATTAGAAGTAAACAAATTTTATGCAGTATACTACGATACGAGCTGGTATGTATGTAGGGAGTATTAAACAAATAATAGGCGAAACTGTCAGAATAAAATTTTAAGGCAAAAGAAAAGTGAAAGTACAGTGCAGATGTCGATAAAGATTTTTTTTACGGCCCTGTATGTTTCACGCCTAATTCAGATGATAATCAAGATTTTCAGTTAACCAAAGATGAATATGAAACTATCTCTTGCGTATCCAAAAAAAAAGCAACCTATGATTCCCGCCTAATTTACTTTGGTTAATTTTTTCCTAATTCAAATAGGATTTGAACTGTCATTTATTTCCATTTAGGTATGTGAGTATACCGATTCACTTTTGCGTTATGTTGTTTTTTTTTTCGCATTTGTTACGGTTTTTGTATTTTATATACATGGATAGCGTATTAGACGTTTATGGAGAACTAAAAAGCGGATCATTTTGAAAATTTGGCAACCGGGATAAACGACCATAACCTACACTTAAAAATATTTTTGTTTATGCGGTGATGTTGCTTTTACTCTAAACCAGTGGCAACATCGCTATTTTAAATGGAACACCCTGTATGTGATTGCATATTTGGATTCTACGTAAAATTCTGAGCAGATTTCATGTAATATACCCTATACCTAAGTTCAACTGTTTTAAAAATATTGACAGTTGAAAATTGATACTTTTTGCAACTTTGACAGGCTGTAAAACCTAAACGGTTAATTTTAAAGGAAAACCGATTTCACATTCCTTTTTCCACCAACTGTGAATTTAATCCATGAATAAAAATTCTAATTAAATTTAATCTCCGGTTAAATTCAAAGTTGGTGTCAAATGATAGTTTATGAAATTCTAAGACAGGAATGTAAAATCGGTTTTCCTCTAAAATTAACCGTTCAGGTTTTACAGCCTGTCAAAGTTGCAGAAATTCAATTTTCAACTGTCAATATTTCCAAAACAGTTGATTTTAGGTATAGGGTATATCCTCGGGTATATCACATAATGAAATATGCTCAGAATTTTACGTAGAATCCAAATATGCAATCACATACAGGGTGTTCCATTTAAAATAGCGATGTTGCCACTGGTTTAGAGTAGAAGCGACAACACCGCATAAACAAAAATATTTTTAAAGTGTAGGTTTATGGTCGTTTATCCCGGTTGACAAATTTTTGAAATGATCTGTTTTTTAGTTCTCCATAAACGTCTAATACGCCATCCACCGTGGGACACCCTGTATTGTGTAGAAATGTGAATAGAATAACACACACCAATAGAGAATTTATGTCATTCCGGTTTATTATTTGACATTAATCCACCTAATTTCAGGGTTTTTACAGATTTATAACGCCCTAGGGCATTATAAGCAATTAAAAAGCCAGTTGTGTACCGGTTTCACACTGGTCAAATTGCTTCCAGGAATTTAACCCTTATTTTGGAAGAAACATGACAAAAATGGCAAAATCTCAACTAAAAATAATATAAATTTAGATAGGTACGAAATAAGAAAAATAGTAAAACATAAAACGTTGAAGTCACCACGGGCAATATGAACTAAAGGGTCGATATACACCCCTCGGGCCAAATGCCCTTGGCTTGTACTCTATCGAACCTCGGGGACTTATTTGGCTCATATTGCCCTTGGTATCTTAATAACTATAATATTTTCAACGAAATATGCCTTATTTATGGAATATTATTATTAAGTCATAATAATCATAATAACAATAAAGGATTTACTGGGATGTAGGCAATTTATCAAGGAATTACTAGGATATGCAAGGATTTACCAAGGAATTACTATGATGTACTAGGATTTATTGGGATGTAGTAGGATTTCCTAAGGATTTCTAAGAACCGGGGAAATACTTAGGTGATTTACTCAAAAAAGGGATGTAGGTGTACACTTTTTGCCAAATGTGTTCACCCCTCGGATATACGCTTCCCGTCCTCTTTTTTAATGTGTCATTTGATGGTGTAGTCAGATCTTAGCCAACAAGTTTAGTTTGCGAGGTACAGGGTGTTTTTCAAAATCAGCTGTTTTCTATAATCCTCTATAACTTCTTACCCTACGGAGATAGAGAAAAAGTGCAAAAAGGAAAAATACGTCTTTTTTTACGTAGAATCCAGTGGCGTACTTAGAAAAAAATATGGGAGCTTTATCTTCTGAGATATTTGAAAAAACAAAGATTTTTCAAATGGAACACCCTCTATCTTATTGGTTCAGTATTTTGAGAAAAAAATTGCGAGTTCAACGATACATAACACATGATATTTTGTTTTAATCTAAATGACGAAAGCAACAAAAAACACTTTTTTCTACTACCGTGCGTAAAGTACTCACTTCACGCACTATTCAGAAGACGTAAAATGTCTCTTCACGCACTAGTGCGTAAAGTAGTTCACTTCACACACTAGTGCGTAAAGTAATGTCAATGACAGATGTCGACCTGTCAAATTACTATTTTTCTGGTAAATTACTTCACGCACTAGTGCGTAAAGTTAAAATACTTTATACACTAGTGCGTGAAGAATTTGTCTAAATTTATTTACTTTTATTTTTTTATACATATTTGATTGGTAGTAGAAAAATTTTTGTATGCAATACGTGCGTAAAGCACCTTTTTTCACTCATGTGATTGTCAAAATGCACATTCGTGCAAAAAGGTTCACATTACACACTTGTTGCATAAATAACTATTTCCGCACGATCGTAGTAGAATAACGTTCCTTATGGCGGGTATTATTAAACTATTCTGACAGAATAACTAAAAGTTAACTTCTGGAATGTCGTTGCTTCTCATGTAATTCCAGAAATTACCTGTCAAAGTAGTTTCATAATACCCAATCATGCGAAAAGTCCCTTTTTCTCATTCAATTGGTACGTACACGCCCTAATTGACGTTTGTTTCATTTTAGCCGCCACAGTCAACTGTCGGACTGTCACAGTCAACAAATAAACTATGCGCACGAGCGACGGCATTCTTTTAAATTTCCGATATATCGAAAAGATTATATCGATAAATTTTTCGATATATCGATTAAAATATATCGATATATTTAAGTAATATATCGATATTTACAAAATATCGATATATTTTTGCCATCCCTACCCCGAGGCCTTAAAAGAAACTTTCGCGAATTTTACCCGGACTGACACATTAGGTACTGTAGACTTAAACTCAAACTGGACTGTACTTAAACTCAACTAACAACTGATTTCCACTTCTAAAACCGCCTGTTTTATATTTTTTCGATTCCCCCCCAAAGTATTATTATTTATCCACCAAAATCGATAAAAGGTGGTCGTTTGACCATCAATAAGTCAATTATATTGGTCGACCTAGATATTATCATGATGCAATCTATTTGAAATTTTTGTCATTTTTATTTGTTTAAAATCGGATAATTATGTCGCAATTTCCTGGTTTATAGAGGTCAACAAATTTTGGTTCAAGAATGTGAGGACAACACAAAGAAGACCGACACACGTGAGCCATAAATCACCGATTTAATTACTTTGGCCTCGCTTTCATTGATTTGATTTTAGGAGATGACATCACGCTTGGTGACTAAATAATAGAATTTTAACGTATATAAATATTTTAATTTAATTTGGGGTCCACGCTAATTTGTTCCATTTTCAATTTATCGATACTGAATTGAAATACCGGAAATTCAGTTTTTGATTATTTGATTACATTTAATATTAACAGTAAAGATATTGTAAATATCGGGACTATTTTTCCGGATCAGTACAGTTCCTTTGCCAGAATGCTAGGTTAATTTGATGTATATTGTCAAAAACATATTGGCATATGTTGGATCTGTTAAAGTCCCCGTTTTTCATTTAGTTCTTTTGTTCTTTGATACGTTTTTGTAATCGCCTACGAGTTTCACCGATATAGAATTTATTACATTGACTTTACAGGAACGGTTAAAGTTACGGGGGTGTTTAAATTAGAAAAAAAGGTGCTATTTTTAAAGAATAATAAAAATATATTTGCGTTGTTGCCAAATTTCTATTAGTTTCGCAAATACAGAGTGATTTTTGGAAATTTGCCAAAACAATTTTATCAAATATTTTAAAATCTATTGATTTTAGATGCATAGTTCAAATTTAAAATTATTATATTTTTAACATTCTTCAAAAATTGCAACTTTTTTCTAATTTAATTCACCGTTCCCGAGATACCTAGCAATCTAATGCTGTCCCTATGAAATAGTTGGGACCCTGTATAGTTCGAGCCACGAAATTTTCCTGATTTTTATATAATTAACTAGGTCATGAGCGCGCTTCGCGCGCTTTTTTTTTAAATCAAGTCCATCAAAATAATTATAAAATGGAAAATATTTATTAGGTAGGTGTTGTACAAAAAACAGCATAATTTTTGATTTAAATGTACATTATACATTAAATGTAACAGTGAGATAAGTTGTATAGATGTTATTCTAGTGAAGAAATTTCAAATGCGATGGATGGAGTTGGTGACTAATTATTTTTGTATGGTATATCATAATGATTTTAAATCGATCACATTTCTTGAATGTACGGTGTGCGTATGTCTACTTATCTCATTCTGTTTTATGGAACTCGTAGGTGTAGGTATACATTATTCGAAGTGGTTTATTTAAAACAGAATAATCATAACCATAATCAAGGTGTTATTATAAACCGAGTTAGTAACTATTTATGTGCTGTGGTATAATACGAGATATCGAGTCTTAATTTTTTTTTTACATTTTCATGAAGTTCCTTTTTTTTTATTAGGCCAGTTATTGAAGTCTACTCGATCAACATTTTACTGCAAACAATCGAAAAAAAAAATTTTTTAAAAGATTTTAAATTCAATTGCTCAATTATTCAACTTACATTTTTTGTTTGTACCTACGTGGTAGACATAAATTTTAAATGTGATCAAAGTAGTTGGTGAATTATTACTTTTGCGGTACATCGTAATGACTTTAAATCAATCTTATTTTTTGAATATACGGTGTGCATATGTCCAGTGGAACTTATTCTATTTTATGGAACTCGTAAGAATCCAAAGTTTAAAGAGTGCTAAGTCTTCATGTCGTTCTTCGTTATTTTCAATCATTTATGTTTATCCTGTTCAGGTTTTTGTCTTGTGATCTTCAAATATCTTGTAAATAAGTTGTAAAGATCTTCTGAAATCACCTATGACTGCGAAATTTCAAAATTAAATTATCAAAAAAACAATTCTTTAAAAACATGGTTTTTGACAACACTATTGCCTCTTTGTTTCCCTGAATAAAGTTTGAATGAGTCCCACGAACGAACTCTGAAAAGCGCCACATAAAGTTGTCCGTGACTAATACATCCTTTCTGGAGATCAATTACTATCCTATCAAATGTTTGTCCTTGAGATTTGTTAATCGTAACTCATTGCAAAGGCTAATTTTATTTTAAAATTGTCTTTGTTTGAACGTAAAGGGGTAGACGTTTTCGCAGTAGAGTGTTATTCGATTTATGAACACTATTTCTCCCTGTTTATCTACAGTCAATATCTCACAGCGTAACAGATTATCCCCAAGTTCCAGAACTAAAGGCCTTGTGCCATTGCAAAGGCCTGCACTGATGCTTAGATTTCTAATAAGCATACAATAGAATTCGTTTTCAATCGTAAATCATGGAGCGGGAATTCGGCGGATTAAGCGAATTTAAATATTTTGGAAGAATAGCATCATTTAGATCACTATTATCACAGTTCTTGACACTATCTATACTGGTGTAGAGTTTTTCGGTCTTGACGTCCAACAGTTCGACAACTTATTCGTTTATTTCTTCGACATCAACATTTCTTGCAGAAAGTATTGCAGATTTGGTCAAGTCCCTGAATCTTCCTTCTTTTAGTATTGTTCGTCGACTTTTCGTATGAGGAGCGAGGGGGTGAAGCGAAAACCAGGGGTGACCTTAGGTGACCATTGGCGTTCAAATGTAGGGTGCCACCAGCTCACATTCCTTTCGAGTATTAGATTAAAATCGACGGACTTTACTTCTCATAGATGTTTTCAACAATATCCGAATTATCAATACATTTCTCCGACAATTTTAGATTGTCGTTAGAATCATTTAGTGTTCGTTATCGCATAAAAATGGCTCAATTTCAGCAATAAGTGCTTAATATTGGCCTTTAAGGCGGCAACCGTTCGAGATTTGTCAACATAGACTTTGGATTTTAGAATGCCCAGAGGAAAAAATCCAGTGACGTTAGGTCGGCCAATTGTGGATTCTGAAGGACGATCGTTGACATCATAAATTGCACGGAGTGCACGAAACGTTTTCCGAATAGAACATTGGTTTTGATAATGATAATAATTTTTAACAATTCCGACGCGTTGCTCAATCGTGTAGCGCTCCATAATAAAATGCAGAGACTAATTGAATACGGCTGCCAAAGATAGCACCTGTGTGACTATCGAGTTTTTCATGGGCTATTGTCAAACATCGAGCGTTACTATTGGAAAACCCTATACATACCTAGATTCTTCTATTGGACCTAGAAAAAATATTAAACCACTTCCTTGCTTTGAAAAACAACCATCTACAGAGCAATATCTAATAGCACAGCTAATAGGCATATTGTCAGAGAATTGTCACATAAGTAACAAATTCACAGTCCTTCACAAAGATGCAACCGAGGAGAACATTGAAAATGCCGAAGCAAACTTCAACGCTAATGCTTGTGATTATTGTGAGCTTTGAGATCCGCTAAAATTCAACCCTTTCCAGATTTTCCAGAATTTTTCCGACCCAATCCAGAAATTTCCATGCGTTTTCCAGACGTTTCCAGAAATTTCCAGACTTTATCCAGATTTTTCCAGACTTAGCTAGACTTTATGCAGACTTGTCAAAATTTCTCCAGACCTTATCAAGCCTTTTCCAGAGGTTTCCAGACATTTCCAGACTTTCCCAGACTTTATCCAGACTTTTCTAGACTTGGCTGGATTTTTCCAGACTTTATCCAGACTTGTCTAGATTTCTCCAGACCTAATAGAGCCTTTTCCAGACGTTTCCAGAAATTTTCTGGCTTTTCCAGACTGTATCCAAACTTATCCAGACTTTTCCAGATTTAGCTAGACTTTATCCAGACTTGTCTAGATTTCTCCAGACCTTATCCAGCCCTTTTCTGACCTCTCCGGACTTCTCCCAAACACTTTCCCGACTTCAAATACACTTTTCCAGACTTTATCCAGACTTGTCTGAATTTCTCCAGACCTTATCAAGCCTTTTCCAGACGATACCAGAAATTTCCAGGCTTTTCCAGACTTTATCCAGACTTTTCTAGACTTGGCTAGATTTTTCCAGACTTTATCCAGACTTGTCTAGATTTCTCCAGACCTAATAGAGCCTTTTCCAGACGTTTCCAGAAATTTTCTGGCTCTTTTCCAGACTTTATCCAAACTTGTCTGAATGTCTCTAGACCTTATTAAGCCTTTTCCAGACGTTTCCAGAAATTTCCAGGCTTTTCCAGACTGTATCCAGATTTTTCTAGGCTTAGCTAGATTTTTCCAGACTTTATCCAGACTTGTCTAGATTTCTTCAGACCTAATAGAGCCTTTTCCAGACGTTTCTAGAAATTTTCTGGCTCTTTCCCAGACTTTATCCAAACTTATCCAGACTTTTCCAGACTTAGCAAGACTTTATCCAGACTTTATCCAGACTTATCTAGATTTCTCCAGACCTTATCCAGCCCTTTGACCTCTCCGGACTTCTCCCAAACACTTTCCCGACTTCAAATACACTTTTCCAGAACTTATCCAGACTTGTCTGAATTTCTCCAGACCTTATCCAGCCTTTTTCCGACGTTTCCAGAAATTTCCAGGCTTTTCCAGACTTTATCCAGACTTGGGTAGATTTTTCCAGACTTTATCCAGACTTGTCTAGATTTCTCCAGACCTAATAGAGCCTTTTCCAGACGTTTCCAGAAATTTTCTGGCTTTTCCAGACTTTATCCAAACTTATCCAAACTTTTCCAGACTTAGCTAAACTTTTTCCAGCCTTATCCAGACTTTATCCAGACTTGTCTAGATTTCTCCCGACCTTATCCAGCCCTTTCCTGACCTCTCCGGACTTCTTCCAAACACTTACCCGACTTCTATTATGTATAAGTAATTGCCTATCTATGAGTCGGCACTCAATGTATGCAAAAGCGGTAACAACCTTGAACTAACATAAACATATCGATTTTATATTCCGATTGCCTTATTTGCATAATTAAAGCGGTGACAACCTTGAACTAACATCTCGATTTTATAGTCAGATACATGAAAAAGCCAAATTTAGTTTAATATAATTTTCAATAACATAACAATTAAAAGCAACTATTTGAACCTCTGACAAGGGCGAAAAAAAAGCCCGGTCAGAAGGAAACACCCCCGAGGCTCAAGCCAAAAAAAGAGCTAGGACAAGGCATACGGGCAGAAATGCCCCGCCCACAAAAAAGGAAACGAGCAGCAGTGCTCCGCCTTCCAGAGCTCCAAAACCAACCTTCAGCCAGATAGCTGGAGGCATAAAGGTAGGAATACTACCTACAGACTTCCCCAATTGCCTTTTGTCAGTGGAGCAAATTCAAGCCACCAAAGAGGCAATTATGGATAAGATCGTGGACGAGGTAGCATCGGATTGCCCGGTCAAACCGAAGTTTCTGAGCGCCCACAACAGACCCGGCTGGCTCGCTCTAGTTTGCGAAAACATAGCCACCCAGCAGTGGCTGCAAACTGCAATCGCCTCCATTAAGCCTTGGGAGGAAGCTTCGCTAAGGATGGTAGAGGAATCTGACATTCCTCACTCTGACGTCCTGGTTGCTCGATTCCCAAGCAGCATGGATTACTCCACGGAGAAAATCCTCAATCTCGTTCAAGGCCAAAATGAGGGCCTAAACGTCAAAAATTGGCGAGTCATCCGACGCAACGCCGAGGGCTATCTGGTCACACTAACCCTTTCTGTGGACAGTGCATCCGCAGAAAAACTCAAATCCGGAGGCTACGCGGTAAGTTACAAGTTCGGTCATACGACTATAAAACCGCAAAGCAGCCGGAGCACAACAGCTGTGGAGCAACCAAGCTCCCCAAAGAAAAGCGGCGCCGAACCAAGGGCAAGAACGTCTAAAGACTCAATGAGTCATAAAGACGAAAGTGCCCAGGTGGTGCGAAAAGTGAGTGCAACTCTAATGGCTCCCTCCAAGCAACCAAAGAGAAGCAACTCACCATGCATCAAATGCATCCATATAAATCTTCAACACTCAAAAGCTGCCACTAGTGAGATTAGAAGAAGAATGTTTGGACAAAAAATCAACGTAGGGCTACTTCAAGAGCCCTGGGTCAATGGAGGCTCTATAAAAGGCCTAAATATCAAATCATGTTAGTTAATCTACAACATTAACCACGAAAGACCAAGAGCAGCATTGCTGCTTGACAAAAATTTAAAATTTTTACCTGTTCCAGAGTTCATCACACAAGACTTGGCAGCTGCTTTAGTAGAAGTGCCAACGGAGGGGAGCTCAAGGCATATTCTCATAGCCTCAGCCTACTTTCCAGGTGATGATAACTCAGCACCGCCAGAGATCGTCCAACGACTCATTACGTGGTGCAGAGCGAGAAACAGACACTACATTATCGGGGCGGACGCCAACGCCCATCACCAGGTAGGATGGGGAAGCACCGATACAAACGCAAGGGGTGAGTACCTTTTTGAATATTTGAACTCTAACAATGTAGACATTATCAACAAAGGTAACAAACCCACTTTTATTAACGCCGTCAGACAAGAGGTCTTAGACGTGACTCTCTCTGACACATTTACATCTAACACAATAACCAACTGGCTTGTGTCAAATGAACCCTCCCTGTCGGACCATCAAGCAATAAGGTTCGACCTAGAGGCAGTTATAAACCACTCAGTACAGACAAGAATCCCAAAACTCACCAACTGGGTATCCTTTGTGGAGGGTCTGTGCTTGAGTCTAGATGAACTCCCTTCTGACATAACTACAATAGAAGAGCTAGAGGCATCATCTGACAATCTAACAAATGCGATAAAAGATTCCTATGAGAACAGTTGTCCCGTAAAACAGAAGGCAGTCCACAGGGATGTGCCTTGGTGGAACGGGCAGCTGAGACGTGTGAAACAAGATGCCAGAAAACTGTTCAACAAGGCAAAAACTAACGGCAACTGGGCAGACTATAGAACTGCCCTAGACAAGTACAACCGTGAATTAAGAAAATCAAAAAGGAAATCATGGAGACAATTCTGCGAGGGGATTGACGAATTAGCCCCAGCTCAAGGTCTCCAAAAAGTTCTTTCAAAAAACCACTCAAACGGAATTGGTCTGCTTAAAAAGCCAAACGGAGAACACTGTACCGACCATACAGAAAGTCTAGAGGTACTACTACAAACTCACTTTCCAGGTTCGGTAATCGTTGAAGCCCTGAACCAGGTCACTCCGCCTATCGAAGGGCCACAAAGCCCTAACGGCAGGAGCAAAAAGCTGGCTGGGAAAATCTTCACAATGAACAGAATAAAATGGGCGATCGATAGCTTCAGACCCTACAAATCTCCAGGCAAAGACGGGATTTTTCCCGCACAACTGCAAAAAGGCTACGAGCACTTAAAGGTACACCTACAAAAGCTCTTTAAGGCAAGCCTGCTCCTAGGGCACATACCGCTATCTTGGAGGGAAGCTAATGTAATATTCATACCAAAAACGGGTCCCCGACACGAGGACGAACCAAAATCATATCGTCCCATTAGTCTAACCTCCTTTCTCCTTAAGACAATGGAGAAAGCAATCGACCAGTACATCAGAAGCGAAACTCTATTGAGAAGACCGCTCTACTCGAAGCAATTTGCCTATTAGCCAGGCAAATCCACGATAAGTGCTTTACACTGCCTGGTTAAAGACATTGAAAAGACAATCGAGTACAAAGAGATCGCTCTCACAGCTTTCATCGACATAGAGGGTGCCTTTGACAACACCTCACATCAATCAATCGCCAGAGCATTACAAGAATGGGATGTTGAAGTTCCAATTGTAAAATGGATAGAGTCGATGCTGAAGCACCGTCACGTTACGGCTGAAATAAACGGAGCATCAGCTACCGCTACCACGGTCAGAGGGTGTCCTCAAGGGGGTGTTCTTTCTCCGCTACTATGGACACTGGTGGTAGACAAAATTCTTACCAGACTGAGTAGTGCTGGATACCAGGTCATAGGTTACGCAGATGACCTAGCCATCGTAATCAAGGGCAAACATGAAGGTATAGTGACAAGCCGAATGCAAAGTGCCCTAAACATCGTTAAAAATTGGAGCGAAGGCGAAGGACTATCCCTAAACGCAAACAAAACAATCCTTGTCCCGTTCACAAGAAGAAGGAAGCTAAATTTGAAAGCCCCAACCCTTAACGGTACACAACTAACATTTTCCAATGAAGTGAAGTACTTAGGGGTCACCCTGGACCAAACCCTCACTTGGAACAAACAGTTAGAGAAAACATGCTCTCGAGCTACATCAGCCATTTGGTCATGCCGAAGACTTGTTGGCAAAACATGGGGGCTAAAGCCAAAGATGGTATTCTGGATCTACCAAACCATAATAAAGCCTATGGTCACAAACGCCTCATTGGTGTGGTGGCCCAAAACCCAACAAGTCACCGCTCAGATTAAACTAAGAAAGGTGCAAAGGCTGATATGTCTAGGAATAACGGGAGCAATGTCAACTTGCCCCACCGCAGCCCTAGAGACGCTACTCAACATGCCCCCACTTCACCTATGTGTGAAAAAGGAGACAATAACCAGCGCTCACAGGCTATTCCAAATAGACAAGTTCAAGCCTGGCGATCTGAGGGGACATCTGAAAATCGTTGATCTAATAACACTGGAGAATGCCAGCAAACCAAGTGACCACATGATGGTCAGATTGGACTTAGAGATCCCCTTCGCAGTGGTAATAAACGACCGCCAATCATGGGAGAATAAAGAACTACCACAAGCAGACAATGCATCTCTGTGGTACACAGATGGATCCAAGCTAATGGTAGGAGCTGGACTGGGCATTTCCGGCCCTAACTTCAAGCTCTCCAAGGCATTGGGTAAACATCTTACAATATTTCAAGCCGAACTGCTTGCCATAGATATATGTGCACAAGAGTGTCTTAACCAAAGCCTCAAAAGAAAACACATCTTCATACTATCGGACAGCCAAGCTGCCTTAAAAGCCTTGAGGGCTTTCAGATGCACGTCAAAACTAGTCTGGGAGTGCAAACAGACCCTAAAAACACATAACCAGGTAACGCTGATGTGGTTGCCTGGTCATCGAGGCATAGAAGGAAACGAAGAGGCAGATGGCCTCGCAAAGGAAGGGGCCTCAACACCATACCATGCACCAGAGCCCTACTGTGGCTTAATGAAAAGCCACATCATGGAAGAACTCAACAAATGGGAGAAAGACCAACTGTCATCATATTGGAGGCACACACCGGGACTCAGACAGTCAAAAAGGTTTATTACCCTTTCAGCAAAAAGAGCTGAACAGCTCCTAAGCATGAGCAGACCAGACATCAGATTGGTGGTGGGACTGCTCACAGTACACTGCCCAGTAAAATACCATTTAAGGTTAATGGACAGAGCAGAAGACGATCTCTGCAGATTCTGCTCAGACGCAATAGAAACCGCAGAGCACCTGCTCTGCGAATGTCCAGCCCAATTCTGCAAGAGGCTCAAATTCCTCGAGGGGGCAACACTGTCACCAGAAGAAGTGGGCCAACTGACACCCAGAAAAATAGCTTCCTTCGGCAGAAGTCTACGCTTCCTGGAGACAAATTAAGATGTAGAGTCACGCACAAAATATCTGCAAAGGTAGCAGTGCTGAGCGGCTGAAAAGCCGAAACGACTCCCCCGAAATCTACAATCTACAATCTACAACTATTTAATTTAGTTACTCTATAATTTTATGGAATGCTCATGCACTTAAAACTGCATGTATAATCAATCATCAACTTGATTATCTTAATCTAATTTTATGTAATTTTATTTTTCATATTGATTTTCCCTCACGAACAAAACTGAATATTAAATTGAATGTACATTATTTACTGAAAGTCTCTTTTATATAAATTTTATTCCCCCCAAAAAAAAAACCACAGGTAGGTTACAAAGTAATTTCGTCAAAAGCAAAAATTGCGACCACCATATTATATCAATAGGCTTTTTTTGCGTCAAAGGGAGCCGTTATAACAATAAAAACCGACTTTTTGTTCATTTAAGCATAAAATTGGATTGGTATTGGAGCCTTGACATCAACGACAGCTTACAATATTATTCTCGAGAGGAAGGAAAAATCAAACAAAAAATTCCTTCATATTTTCCTTTATGGAAGTTGACAAAAGATAAGGAGAATAATTGAGGAAATTTTCTCGTCAAACAAAAATTAAATCAAACATTTATGATATGAATAAAGCTTCAATCTCATTGCAAATTAAGTGAGAGACAAAGCAACAGAAATGTCCAATTTCCAATTTATTACAGTTGCATTCAAATCCTTTTATGAAACTATCTCTGGAATAATATAGAAACATGTTCGTATTCGTATAAATATAAATACAATAATCTGTATAAGTTTAGAAACAATATTTACAAAAGCTACTAATATTGATTTGTGCAAGATGTCTTTTGAAATCGAAAACAATAGAACTGTTTTTTAAATAAAAAGAATCTCCAACCACCACCGGCGTTAACAATAAAGTTTTAGCATTTTCTTTTGTGGTTGTTAATAACTGTTCCAGCTTCTCCAGCCTGAGACTTCTTGACTTTTGTGTGCTGTAATTAGAAAGTTTACAGCTCAAAAATCACAATTATTCTGCTTGTTATTTTGATTTTCAAATTTATGCATAATAGAGTTAAGCAAGTTGGGATAAAAGTAGTTGTTTCTGTATTTCAATAATAGGATACTGGGAAAAATTTTCGCATCTGATTACATCATCAATGCCATTTTCCTTGCTCAAAAATACAGATACTATGAATCAAGTTGTTTACGTCTAGAGCGTGTTTATTCTGGAAATTCTATTATATTCGAAACAGCTTAAATACAAAATTTGTTGTGTACCTTTTTATAAGTGATACAGTAAATCAAATTAAATAAAAAAAGATGCTCAGTATAGTTAATGCCTACAAGCACATTCAGTGTCAAAGCAAGTTAAAAGGTTCGGACACGTATTTAAACTTTTCGGAAAGAAAGTTGGAGCACGGCAAGATGGATCAGATTTAATTTGTACAAGACATTTCACTCAGGATATTAACAGAAGAGGATTAGTTTGTAGAATTTTATAAGATCTGTACTGTAGTTTCTGAACATTTTAGGTAATTTAATTATCTTCCGAGACACAGATCCACAAGAAAAAGGGTTTTTAAGGTGTTATCAAGATATATATTATGTTCTATTTTTATTTGATATATTATACTTGTTTTAGTGAAAAACATCAAAAAAGTTAGTATTGTGATAAGTACTCCACCAGAAGTTAACAATTAATTCGTTTTTATGTTGTATACATATAAACCATTCGAGTTTTGTATATAAATAATATACAATGTAAGTTCGTAGGACATGGAAAACTTTTTTATTACTAATTCTAAACTAAGAAGTTACAACAAAAAATACTATACTTTAATTGCTGCGGTGAAAGGCCGATAACAAGAGAATGTTGATTCTAAATTGCTATAGTCTAACGCTACAAAACAAATGAATGAGTGAGAGTCGTATTTATAATCAAATATCGCTGACGGTGCAATCATGTGGGTGAAACCTTGATATGATGGTACTTTTCCAGTGCAGTACCGCTTAGTCAGCATCTTTATATTATTGTGAACTTTTGCAGAGGCGTACGCTTATATTAAAAAGGAGAATTATGTATATAATAATAACATAGGAATTTATAATATTACTCCTCCCTCCTTCTTAAGTGGTTGCAAATTGGGATTGACTAACAATGTGGGGCAATTCAATCTGCACCTCAGTTTTAGTTTTACTACATTTTCCTTTAAAATATAGATCAGGAATAATTGTTATAAAAATAGAAATTAATAGATATTATGATTACAATATAGGTTGACACATTATTGGTTTTAAAATTTAACTCTTTCAATGGGTCAGTCTTTTATTTATTTGCTTCTTTAATCGCTGATTGAAGAGCTTCATGGTCGACTGCTTTTAGTCTTACAGTTGTTTAGAAGTTTAGGAATGTCGATGATGGGTAGTTCTAGTTCTAGGTTGAAGTTCTTATGCGTGTCTTTCAGAAATGTTCGATTGTTAATTGTTATTGAACATTTACCTTTGGAAATTACGATTTGACTGGAAATGATTTCCATGTATTTCCTCCTATCATATTGCAGCATTGCTGTCACATGCCGTTTTGGAATAACCGATACTTGATGATTGGGTATTTCTTTAACTGTCGATTCTTCATATTGAATTTTCGTGAATGGGCATAATTGTTGTTCACTAGATACAATATCGCACAGGGCTCATCTTGTTTCAATAGTTCCATTTTGCGCAAATAAATGTCTTCAATATTTGGACATTTTTGTAGAGCACTGTAATACGTGTCTGTGGTAAGTAAAAGGTAAGGATACTTAATCACTAATTGTATAATTTTGGATAGGTATAGGAAATAGTTTATACAATATAAAAGGTTTAGGACTAATTATTGGAGTGAATATAGTAAATATAATTAGTTCTTTTTGAATTATTACATGAGAGGACATTGTCTCATAGTATAGTACTCAATTACGTTATCAAACGGTATTTGTTATCTGGCGGGCATATTTTTCAAGATCCAGTTCAACTCATTATGCTGCAGTATTGTATAGTGCATTATGCCTACGTGTGCAAAACTTATTGCATTTTGAATGTAGTTAATTGTCTCGGGTAGTTTACTATTGTGCATATTAATATCTTCTAAAATAGCTCCATCAACTTAGCCCGGACAACCCGGCATTTTCCAATAAGAAATTGGGATCAGGTAATGCTTGTTTAGTGCTGCTGAAAAAATCTCATAATATTTATTAATTAACACGTGTAGGTGCATCTCTTCAAGAGTGTCAAAGTCACGAATTTTGCTCATATTGAAAAACCATACAAATTCAAATAGTTGTAGCGCCTCCATTGCAAGGAACACCAGCGCCCTCGGTATGGAACCGAGGTCGACAAAAAAGGTACGAAAAAACACTCGATTCGTACAGCCAAGCGACGGCGAAACACTCTCTCTTTTTTCGCCAAACACGAAACAAGAACACACATTTTTTAATCCGTTTTCGCGCACAAGAAAGTCGATGAATATCGCGAGCTCGCCGGTTACCGGTTTCGAAATAAAAGCCGGTAGTGTTGTGCAACCGAAACAAGACCCGGGATCCCGGTATTAAAAATTAACTTAGAACTAGAAGAACCCCAGAACCACAGGTAAGGTGCCTTTTATCATATTGTCTTTTGTATGGTTATTTTTTTGCTACATATTCATTAGTTGCGCTTACAGTCCACGTAACTCCGAAGGTGATTCTAAAATATCAACCATTACGCCAACATTTTCTGTTCCTACGAGCCAAATTTGAACCTTTTTAGAATCAAAAATCACAATTAATATAATTATTAGCAAAAATCGCCATATAAAGCAAGTTTTTTATGTGCAGGTTTGTGCGCCTAAACTGTCGCTATCCATTATTCTCTATTTTTGAGGAATTTCAAGGCCACTGAAACCGGCTGTAAAACTTATCGCTGAGGCACCTACCTTATTAAAAATAAATTTATTTAAATTTCGCAAATAAACGGAAAAAAGAAATAGTTGTTTACTAAATAAAAAACTCAATTATTTCCGATAAGTTTAAGCATTGCAGTGCACAGATAGATACATTGGTGCTAATAATGAGATTGTAATGATTTATAATTTTCCCTTTCGACGATTTACAGGTTTTACATTACAGCCTGCAAATCCAGGTATATACCTTATTCTTAACCCTATTTCATAGATTCTTTGCTTTGAAAAAGACTTTCTTAATTTTTTCAATTATTTTTTTGGCATTTCAATCAACATGCCGGAAACTGAGACGGCAAACGTTGCGCTCATCAAAAAATTAACTAAAAAACGTTACGTCTGTGCTAGCCGAATCACAGAAACGTACACGGTTGCACAAAAAGCCAAAACTAGTGACTCTCAAAAAGCACTGCTTAAAGTAAGGTTTGAGAATTTGGAAGAATCTTATTCTGATTTTCAAAAATATCATAATGAAATCATTGGTATAATTGATGATAAGGAATATGACCAGCAGGATGCTGTTAGAAAAGACGCAGATAGTTATTATTTCGGTTCAAAACAGGTTTACTTTGAATTATTTCCACCTAGTAGCACACCAGGTAGCTATGTTTTAGCGCCAAATGAATCAAACCAGGCAAGCTACACCGCGAAGTTACCAAAATTAACTATTCCGAATTTTGATGGCAATTTACAAAATTGGACAACATTTTATGACATGTATAGATCCATGGTACATGATTCTACATTGCCCAACATTTCCAAATTTCAATATCTAATTTCATTATTAAAGGGTGAGCCCCTTAGTTTAATAAAGTCCATTCCTACTACGGATGCTAATTATGCAATAGCTTTTAAAACTCTCACAGATCGCTATCAGAATAAACGGCATTTAGCTACAAACTACTGGAATGCAATTAATAATACTTCCACTCAAAAAACAAATTCTTCCAAAGACTTAAGAAACCTACTAGATACTTTTAATGAAAATGTGGCCGCGCTCGAGGTGTTGGGATTTCCAACCAACCAGTGGTTTTTTTTTCTTTTCAACATGCTGCTTACAAGGCTAGACTCAGCTACAAGAACGGAATTTGAAATAGAGCATAGCAAAATTGAGTTACCCACTTATCTACAGCTTACCACTTATCTCGAAAGTCATTGTAGGGCCCTCGAATCAGTCCAAATGAGTTAACCATGTCCAATGAATCTCAACAGGGCCCAAAAACCTCAAAACTCATATCACCAAAGTAACTTGAAGTCTGGTAGCTATTCTGGTACGCCTAGACACTCAGGAGCTCAAAGTCTAGTAGCGAACACTGAATCAAATGCTAACGACTCTCAAATACGACAAAATAACCCGCAATCAATCCCAAATATCGCTAATATGGCTGTTCAGTCCTCATCTCATGATCCTGCTAGGTATAAATGTCGATTATGCCAGCAACCTTTTCATTCATTATCGCAATGCCCTCAATTTCTAGGTAAAACCCCGTCAGGGCGTCTAGCTTACGTTAAGCAAACCAACGCTTGCATCATTTGCTTAAGGTCTACTCATAGGCTAAAAGATTGTCCATCCACCATTAGTTGTCGGATATGTCATGTCAAACACCATACTTTGCTTCATTTTCCCAAAAACATTGGGCAAACCAGTCATCATGGTCAAACGCCTTCCTCATCGGGTACACCTGCCTCTATTGTCAGTCCATCGCAAATGGAAAGTCCCCATAGTGCACAACTACAGCAATCACTCAGTTGCGAGTGTGCAGCGATGGCTACCTCCATTCCTCAAACCACTGTCCTCCTTTCTACTACAAAGATTGAGGTGCTTGACTCGAGAGGCAATTATCAGATTATCAGAGCAGTTTTAGATTCAGCCAGTCAGGCCAACTTCTTAACCCAAAAGTGTCTCAATCGCCTGGGTTTATCCAGGAAAGAATGTCACATTCCGGTCGTCGGAATAAGTCAATCGACTTCCGACACTTGTGGCCTTACAAGTTGCACCATTAAGCCTATCGGCAAAACTGACCCTGTCTTTTCGTTGGAGGCATTAGTTCTATCCAAACTTTGTTCAGACATGCCTTCTGTTAAAATCAACACTCAAAGTTAGGGCCATATATCAAACCTGACACTGGGCGACGAGCACTTTTCTATTCCTGCTCCCGTAGACATGTTGTTGGGAGCAGATATCTACTCCCAAATTCTAAAATCAGGTCGGATTCCTGGAAGTCAAGGGCAAGCATCAGCTTTTGAAACATGCTTTGGTTGGGTTCTACTAGGACAAACCTATATACAGCCTAGACCAATTTCACACAATCTGATCGATTCCTATTTAATTTCCCTGCATTCTACGCTTGAACAAAGTATATGCAAATTTTGGGACTTGGAAAATATACCCTCTAAGAGTTACCTATCTCCTGATGATCAGAAATGCGACTCAATTTACCAAAAGACTTTAACCCGAGATAAGTCAGGAAGATTTGTAGTTTCGCTGCCCTTTCGCCATTTCGAACCCGATTTAGGGGACACTTATTTTCGCGCCTACAGATGCTTTCAATCCTTAGAATCCCGATTAGTCAAAAATCCAATTCTATATCGGCAGTATGCTGATTTCATGAATCAATACTTACAAAACGGTCATATGAGCCTTATTAGGGCTAAAGAGGCTAAACCCAAATTAGTTAATTACCTCTCCCATCATACTGTGGTCAAACCCGGAAAATCAACCACCAAACTTAGAGTAGTTTTCAATGCTTCGGCAAAGGGTTCCAAGGGCCTCAGTTTGAACGATGTGCTTTTGACTGGTCCAAAGCTTCAAAAGGATATCAACACGATACTTCTAAAGTTCCGATTTCATCCAATCGTTTTCTTGGCAGACATCAAACAAATGTACCTGCAAATAAACCTGACTCCAGAACATAGGGAATTCCAAAGACTCCTTTGGCGTTTCGATCCTAATGATCCAGTGGAAGAATATCGTCTCAACACAGTGACCTTTGGTGTAAGCTCCAGTCCTTTTCTCGCAATTCGTACACTTCAAGAGTTAGCCTCATTGGAAAAACACAAATACCCGGAAGCGGCACAGGTACTTCTGGAGGATACTTTTGTTGACGATATTTGTTCAGGTACCTCGGACTTGGAGTCTGCATTATCTCTGCAGAAGGACATGATTGCTCTCTTGAAATGCGGTGGCTTTGAGCTAAGAAAATGGGCAAGCAATCATCCGCAACTACTATCATCTCTCTCCCCCGAAGAATGCCAAATTCCCGTGTCGTTCGACAGGGAGGAACCATTATCCATAAAAGTCCTAGGTTTACACTGGGACCCCTCATCAGATAAAATGTTTTTCGCTTGTGAACCATCAGACAAGCCGTGCACCAAACGCAATATCTTATCCGAAATTGCTAGAATTTTTGACCCTCTGGGATTTCTGTCGCCTGTCTCATTCTGCGCTAAACACTTAATGCAAAGGCTGTGGCTTTCTAAAACCGGCTGGGACGAGCCAGTCGAACAATCTATCCAAAACCGTTCGTCTCAAATTCAATCAGAACTTCCTGGTTGAGCTAAAATACATTTTCCTAGAAACATTTTTTCGCAAAATATTCTACGTTGCCAGCTGCACGGATTCTCTGACGCCTCCGAGTTAGGCTACGCTGCTGCGGTCTATCTTCGCATAGAGTCGCCCGAGGGTGTCAACCAAACCTCTTTGATCATTGGCAAGGCTCGAGTAGCACCCCTCAAATCGCAAAGTGTACCTAGATTGGAACTCCTAGGTGCCACTCTCCTATCCAACCTTCTTCAGTTTGTTATGGAGTCATACACTAAACTAACTATTATCGACGAAGTTTTCGCTTACACGGATTCCCAAGTTGTCTTGGCTTGGATTGCTAGCTCACCACATCGATGGAAGAGCTTTGTAGCCAATCGGGTTAGCCACATCCAAGAAACGATCCCAAATGTCAAGTGGTATCACGTGTCCACTCACGAAAATCCCGCAGACTGTGCAAGCCGTGGCTTAACTCCTGCCAGTCTGGCAGATCATCCCTTATGGTTTCAAGGACCTCCCTGGCTTCTTCAACCAAGTTCTTCATGGAATCGACAACCCCCCAAATTCTTGTGGTAATCAAATAGCCGCAATCGAAGAAAGGTGTCCCATTCTTTTAACGGCCCTGATTGAGGATCATATCCTCGACACTCTATTAGACAAATATTCCTCTTTGTCTAAAAAACAGAAAATCCTTTGTCAGTGCCTGAGAGTTTTTCACAATTATCGTCACAAATCGTCTCCGCTTACCGGAGCGATCTCCTCCTTTGAACTTCAAAACGCTTTGCTCCTTTTATCCAAAAGAGCTCAACAACGACGATTTTCAAGTCTCATTGCCCAAATTCGAAACAATGAGCTAGTGTCAAAGTCCTTTCGACCTCTTGCTCCTTTTCTTGACAAGGAGGGACTGGTCAGAGTGGGCGGACGGTTAAGACATGCCCATATGTCCTTTGAAGCCAAACATCCCGTTTTATTACCTCGCGACCATCCTTTTACTCGTCGCCTAATTGAACAAGTTCACCAAGACAATCTACATCCTGGTTTGAATACCGTCCAGAATTTGTTGCGTCAGCAATTCTGGATTTTATCTACCCGAAGAGCGATACAGTCTGTGCTTTCCCGCTGCATCAGATGTTTTCGTCTCAGACCAAAAGCGTATAATCCGTATATGGGAGACCTACCCTCGTTTCGAATCTCCCAACTTAAATGTTTTTCGCATGCCACTCTGGATTATGCTGGTCCCTTTAATATAGTCATGGGAAGATATCGAGGCGCCAAGGTTCTAAAAGCCTATATATGTGTCTTCGTGTGCTGTACCACCCGGGCAGTGCACATTGAGCTTACCTCTGACTTGACCTCCGAGGCATTTATTGGGGCATTCCGTCGCTTTATTTCTCGGCGTGGGCGGGTAACCCATCTCTACAGTGACAACGGAACGACGTTTGTGGGTGCCAATACTCAGCTGATAGAAATGTCCCAATTGGCTGCGGATCATCTTCAAATTCTCTGGCATTTCAATCCCCCAGTTGCTCCGCATTTCAATGGCTTGAGTGAGGCCGGCGTCAAAGCGGTAAAGACTCATCTGTATCGAGTGATCGGTGATCAGCGACGTACTTACGAAGAGCTAAACACTTTCCTTGCTCAAGTGGAAGCCGTCTTGAACTCCAGGCCTTTATGTGCCCAGAGCTCCGACCCAAACGACTTGCAGCCATTAACCCCGGGACATTTTCTGACCCAAGAACCTCTAAATTCTTGTCCCGACCCTGATTTGTCCCATCTCAAATTGAACACTTTGTCTCGGTGGCAATTAGTTCAACGATTGAACGCAGAATTTTGGAAACGCTGGAAGGATGAATATCTCCACACCTTGCAGCAACGCTCAAAATGGACTCAAAATCCTTCTAAAATAACTTTAGATCAACTAGTAATTATTATCAAACATGAAACGAAACCTCCCCTTTATTGGGCCCTTGGCCGAGTTGTTGAGCTACATCCCGGACCAGATGGGCATGTTCGGGTGGTCACCTTAAGGACCCAGCAAGGACTGTTTAAACGTCCTATTGTTAAGCTGTGGCCTTTGCCAATCGGTTAGATTCCAAACCTTACCAATGTATCTATGTTTGTGTCGTCGCGGGTCAGAATTCTTACCTAATTTATTTTAGTTTATTTTTATTTTTTTTTGCTCAATTTTATTTTTTTTTCTTTGATTTTTGATTTTCAAAACGTTGGTTTTGAGTGGGCGGAAAATGTACGTGCATCTCTTCAAGAGTGTCAAAGTCACGAATTTTGCTCATATTGAAAAACCATACAAATTCAAATAGGTGTAGCGCCTCCATTGCAAGGAACACCAGCGCCCTCGGTATGGAACCGAGGTCGACAAAAAAGGTACGAAAAAACACTCGATTCGTACAGCCAAGCGACGGCGAAACACTCTCTCTTTTTTCGCCAAACACGAAACACGAACACACATTTTTTAATCCGTTTTCGCGCACAAGAAAGTCGATGAATATCGCGAGCTCGTCGGTTACCGGTTTCGAAATAAAAGCCGGTAGTGTTGTGCAACCGAAACAAAACCCGGGATCCCGGTATTAAAAATTAACTTAGAACTAGAAGAACCCCAGAACCACAGGTAAGGCGCCTTTTATCATATTGTCTTTTGTATGGTTATTTTTTTGCTACATATTCATTAGTTGCGCTTACAGTCCACGTAACTCCGAAGGTGATTCTAAAATATCAATCATTACGCCAACAACACGTGTTACAAATAAAACTAGATTTGTATACTTTCAGATAAAGATAACCTAGGGTCGTGAATTCAAAGAAAAATTAAATAAGATAACGTGTAGTCCCTTTATGTGCAAATGAAACCACTCAAAAATCCAACAAACAATAATTTTATTTAATTTTGTTTACAATGTTCTGTGTAATTTCAATGCTAATAACTTGGTTTTTCCTGGCGAATCTGATACCAAGTACCTGCTTTCCAATCCGGAGCTCTTCAAGGGGTGATGGGGTTTCACTTTCGTGAACTGGAGCTTTTCGTATTGTTTCCTGTATCCAGGAAGAGGATAGATTGCTGGGGTGACGTCATTCCAGCTGATCCAAACTCCAAACAGTGATCTTTATGCAGAGTAGGTATCCAGAAAAGAATAAGGCAGTATCAGGTTCACCAATATTTGGAACATTAAATTCCTGAATTCTGTCAAAAAGTGAGTGTCTTGCAAAAGAAATTGAAGTTGAAATTTAGTACAAAATGATTGTTATACAGACACTCCTTTCCAACAGAATCAGGCATGAACAATTATTGCAAGTTAAAAAAAATATATTTTATTATAAAAAAAAAACAATTAAATAATTAAAATCAATGGTAAAATAATGAAAAAAAATAAGGTAATAACAAGATTAAATTATAATGATTATATAATGCTCGTTATAATTGAGCAAAATGCTGCTTCCTTGAAAAACAGCTCTGGCAGGCAGAAATACAAGAAAAAATATGAGCAAAAATAAGGTAAGAAAAAAAAATTAAGATATCAAATGTCTGGATTCCTCCCCAAATAGACAAAATTCTCCCCTCGAATTAAGTTAGCTACCACAGATACTAGATAAACCTAGGGATGAAATTAATCAAATCCAGAATGTGTCAAAATTCTTGAGATGTTTTAATAAAAACTTTTAAACTGAATTTTTGACCTGTCTGGATTTCTATTAAAAAAATACACCCTTTAGTTAAGATGATAATTTAAGGAGTCAAGCAGAAAATGGCTGTTCAGGCCTTTGCCTGGATTCAATAAAGAATTAATGGGGATGGACTCACAAATTTGGTTTTCACCGACTCTATTTAGAGCAAATGGTCCAATTTTCCCAGACTAAAAATTGATTCTGAAAGCCAGAGCAGCAGTACCTATTTAAAACAAAAAAAAACTGTCTCGACTTATCAAAAATGTGGTACCTCGTGTGGTACTAACCAATAAATAATTCACACAAAATGGAAGCCAACAATTAGATAAAAAAAAATTTAAAATATAATATTTATATTTCAAAAAACAGATAAGATAATGTTTATCAGTAAAAACTCAATAAAGATAGGATAATTTGAATATTGAAAAATCTATAGGGGAGGATCTAGAAATTCGCAGTACAAAAATTATTTAAAAAAATAGAGGACTTGCCTGGCCAGAGTGTTCTTCAAGAAGAGAACGTCTTAGAAAACCAAGCTAGCAGGAAAACGATTCTGTGTTTTTTATACTTACTGCATTCCAGCCAGTTTGAACCAATCAAACGAGTACACTCGAAAGACCATATTCACTTCAAAATGAAAACACAATGAAAAGACCGCATGGAATAAACGAAAATAGATAAAAACCACTAAAACTATTTTAATTGTTTACAAATTATAATAATTTAAATTAAGGTTATGTCAAAGATAAAAGACTGTTAATTAATTGGATCATTGAGCCAAAAATGAATATTTAAAAATCAGAAGGTAAAAAAGGACAGAAATATATCCATTTGCTAAAAGTGAGATGAATATAATTTCTTTCAAAAAAATACAAATTACTGCCAAAATGCGAAATAAGAAATCATACTTTGAAATATAGATCAGATCGATCATCGCGCACTAGATGGCAGTACTAAAAAATCAATTCTTGATACTTGCACTTTACGCAAATGTAGATAGATGGCGGCACTTGTATTATTTGAATTTAATGGATATTTTTAGAATATTGGAAATTATTTGGAAATTATTTTGATTCTGAAATGAAAAAAATACAACTTTATAATGAAAATAAGAAGATATGGAACATGTTACGTAAATGATAAATTTATCGTAACACTGTATAAGTGGCAAAAAAAAATTGCAACCTATTACAAAAAACTATAGGTTGTAACAGTTTTCTCTACAAACCAAGTACGCCTGTCAGCTGCTCAGTGGTGACTGAGGTCGTGGTTCTTATCCTCAAAAATAACTCAAAAAAAAAAAAAAAGAAAGTGGATTTTTAATTTGCCTATGGGCGCCAACACAGGTTTTTTATTCCAGTTCTTTTATGAATGACTAAATCAAAAAAAAAATATATATCTTTAATGAACCCCGTGTTATTCATTAAATAAAGATTAAGAGTGAATTCAAATATCCATGAAATGAAACAGTGATGATTTCAAAAAAAACAAAATTCCTTTAACGTTAAAAAAAATAATTATTAATAAAAATTGAATAATATAACAATTAATAAATCTATCCTATTACTAGTATAATAATAATAATAATATTAATATCCTTGTTTGTTAATCACAGCTGGTTGTTTTTCGTTATGAGTCACAACAGACAAACAAAAATGTATGAAATTGAAAAGTAATAATGAAATATGGTAGTAATTATTAGAAATTTAGCATCCAAATGCAGACCTTTGTATAAACACAAAAAAATAATAAACTTCCTGTACAACGATCTGGGGACCTGAGACCAGAAAAACTTTAAAGATAAAAAAAAATAATTAGAATTTTGAAAAATTGGGAATCGAGCCTCCAAGGGGTAAATGCGCATTCACTCTAAAAAGGACGACGAAAATACATAATTAATTATGTATCCAAAAGAGAGTTAATGGTTTATCCGTCGGTCTAAAAGTACCCATTAAAACAATTATGAATTATTATAAAAAAATTATGAAAAAGAAAGTTGTTTAAAAAAAAAATTATGGAAAGATCTTATCTGGTAAACTCCATGTCGTAGGCTGCTTCCTTCTATTTAAAGATGAGTCTCATAGTGCCCCAAAATTGACGTATACATATTGACAGGATTGACAGGAACGAACAGAGCGTCAACTGTGACGACATCCAAAATGGTGTCCACAATATGGCTGCCTGCTGGTTGTCATTGAAAAGGTCAAGTCAAGGGGACCTTGCAGGTTTCTTGGTATTTTTTTTTGTATCGGTCAGAAAGGCCTGAAAGGGTCATGCTGGTCTTAGAACATTTACTTTACTTATGAAACCGAATTTAGAAATATGCACAAAAATTGATTTTAAGTGCATACAAAATTAAAGGCAAAGGTCATAGAAAATTGGACTCACCAGTAAAAGACATCATGGCACAAAAAAATTACGTGCTATTATTTAACTAAAGCGTCATTTCACGAAGCTAACTTTTTCGGTGGCTTTGACATTTAAATTATCGCCTTTCCGAAACTTTCTTTTAGTTGCAGTGACACCTTTTTTTTTTGGAATTTAGAAGATACTTATAGCACAGTCATGCTTTGTCGATAGCTGAATGTTCTCTGCCTTAAATTGAAAATTCTCAAATTCAAGACGACTCAACATTGTCCTAAATCACTGGTTTTATATAGCTATCTCTGTCGAGATGATGACTTTAATAAAGAATGGGATGATTTCATACCTTCCGAGTAAACTTGAACCAGCCTACAGCGTAGGAATGCGGATAAAGTTTCCTTTTTTTTTTTACCATTTACCGTGTTTCGCGACGTCGTTGTCGATATTTAAATTAGCAATATTTAAAAATCGTATTTATAATTTTAAAAATATAGGCACAAATTTAATTTTTAAACATTCCAGCCGTAATTTAATAATTATGAGGGCTGTAGGAACAAACAAGGGCAATTATTCTTAATCTATAATTACTTGGAAAACCTATTCTAAAATCTATCCATAACCAATCATTATTTTGGGGACGTAAAATCACCAAAGTAGGGAAAATGAGAACTGATTAAAAAAAATCGTTACACCACCCCTCTCCTAAAAGAATAAAATTTGGGGCAACACGAATTTTATTTGTGGGCTATCCTTTACAACTTACTGAGGAATAATTAATCTTTATAGAAATCTGATATCTATCGGGTATCATCCGCCAATAAATTGGAGTCAAAATTGAGAAGGACAAAATCGGTATGTCTATATCAGGTGAAAATGCATATTTGGTAGGACAAGTCTATAAAGATTCTCAAGGAGGTATTTCACAGGGAATATCAAACTAAAGCTAAATACTAATTTAAAAAAAAACAACAAGGGCAAAAAAAAAACATATAGGATCGATCCATCTTAAGGGCAAAATTATTCTAGAATAGCTATTCGAGGACTGAAAATTACAAAGCTTTGATTCAACAGGAAGACATTTCTCCACAACTACAATCAAACGTGAGCTTAGACTAAATGAGACAATTAAATTTACAAAATCTCACAAACCATACCTAAACGTCAGAACCCACAGAAACATCTGAATTTGAACCCAAATAAGGTTTCAAATCTTTGATATGCCATTCGCCTGCATCTGAACCATCATTATGAACTAGCCGGTAAATAATCCGGGAAATCTTTTTAGAAATCCTGCATAGAACATATTTTTTTGCTAACTTAGCAGTGAATCGGTTTGATGCGTCAGACAGCACCTTGTTTCGTCTCCATACTTTGTCTCCGACACTAAATTGGACGTCACGCTTTCTCAAATTATAATGACGTCTACATCTTTCATAAGCTTGGTGAAGTTTTTTCTCGACAATCTCGTAGATTTCAGAGAGACCCTTCAGACCTTCACCAAATTCCTCACGGTTCCTGGACAATAATTTAATACCCTCGGTATTTCTGATCTCGCCATAATATTTTCCAGAAATGGGAATGTGTCGACCAAAATTCATAAAATTGGGGCTAAAATTTGTAACTTCATGCACAGCTGAGTTTATAGAAAAACGAATCTCTGTGAGATGCTGGTCCCAATCAGTATGCTCCTTAATGTAACTACGCAAAGCGGTACCTACAACTCTATTGGATCGCTCAACAAAATTTGTTTGCGGATGGTAACGAGCATTGAACCAAATTTTTTGAACTTCAAACTTATCTGCTAAACTTTTAAATACCCTTCCAGCAAACTGGGAACCGTTATCGCAAATAATAAATTGAGGAACTCCATACAGCAAAAATACATCGTTTTCCAAAAATTTACAAATTCTTCCAGCGTCAGCCTTCTTAAGAGGACATAACAAAGTATATTTCGAAAACCAATCCCCTACTACTAACAAATGAGTATGTCCCAAACGGCTGCGAGGAAATGGACCTACTATATCAACTGCGATAATTTGAAACGGGAAATTACACGTTTTTTCAGAACCCATCAAGCCCATCCTAGCTTCATTAGAGGCTTTTTGCTCGCCACAAACCAAGCATGATCGAATATACTTAGCAACGTCACTACGCATCTCTTTCCAAAAATAATTAACTTGGATCCTGTTGATTGTTTTGAAAAATCCAAAATGACCAGAAACAATTGGATCGTGATGTTTTTCAATTATCTTTTGGACTTGAGATTTAGGAACCAAAAGCTTCCAAGGCGTCAGGTTGGATCTATACTTAGTTTTTAATGGAATATGCTTGTAGACAAAGTTACCTCTAACGCACCAATTTGGAAATTTTTCTGGGTCTGTCAAAATATCTTGTCTCATTTTCAGGTAAAAGGGATCAAGGTTTTCTAAATGAATATCTAAATTTTGAGGATTTAAATCAGAAACAACCGAAACAAAAGCATTTACAGGAGAATCAGCTGATTCATCCCCAGGAGGCATTCGAGATAAAAAATCTGGGACAACATTTAGAGTGCCCTTACGGTGAACAAGAGTATAATCGTATTGTTGAAGCTGGACGGCCCATCTGGCTAATTTTCCAGTAGGTTCTTTCATGCTGTTCAACCACAGAAGTGAATAATGATCAGTTATGATTTTAAGATTCGGCGTACCTTCTATATAAGGTCTAAATTTCGACAAAGAAAATATTACTGCAAGACATTCGCGTTCTGTTACCGTATAGTTGCGTTCTGTACGAGACAAAGATCGGCTAGCGTATGCAATAACTCTTTCGTTATTATCCACCTCCTGTATAAGTACACCACCCAAACCAGTAGCCGAAGCATCGCACTGTATAATGAAAGGACGATCAAAATCTGGACTGCACAATATAGGAGCAGATACCAAAGCTTCCTTGATTTTCATAAAAGCAGCATCAGCCTCAGAGGTCCACTTGATAGATTGGCCCTTTTTCCTACCTTTCAACAAATCGTTCAGAGGCGACACAAGAGTGGAGAACTGATTAATAAACTTCCTGTACCAAGACGCCATTCCAACGAAACGCTTAACTTCTGTAGTTGTTCTACATTGAGAAAAATTTACAATTGCACTAACCTTATCACCATCTGTGCGCAGTCCCTCTGAATCAACCACATACCCTAGATATTTCAATGAAGATTTAAACTTGTGGCCTTACAAGTTGCACCATTAAGCCTATCGGCAAAACTGACCCTGTCTTTTCGTTGGAGGCATTAGTTCTATCCAAACTTTGTTCAGACATGCCTTCTGTTAAAATCAACACTCAAAGTTAGGGCCATATATCAAACCTGACACTGGGCGACGAGCACTTTTCTATTCCTGCTCCCGTAGACATGTTGTTGGGAGCAGATATCTACTCCCAAATTCTAAAATCAGGTCGGATTCCTGGAAGTCAAGGGCAAGCATCAGCTTTTGAAACATGCTTTGGTTGGGTTCTACTAGGACAAACCTATATACAGCCTAGACCAATTTCACACAATCTGATCGATTCCTATTTAATTTCCCTGCATTCTACGCTTGAACAAAGTATATGCAAATTTTGGGACTTGGAAAATATACCCTCTAAGAGTTACCTATCTCCTGATGATCAGAAATGCGACTCAATTTACCAAAAGACTTTAACCCGAGATAAGTCAGGAAGATTTGTAGTTTCGCTGCCCTTTCGCCATTTCGAACCCGATTTAGGGGACACTTATTTTCGCGCCTACAGATGCTTTCAATCCTTAGAATCCCGATTAGTCAAAAATCCAATTCTATATCGGCAGTATGCTGATTTCATGAATCAATACTTACAAAACGGTCATATGAGCCTTATTAGGGCTAAAGAGGCTAAACCCAAATTAGTTAATTACCTCTCCCATCATACTGTGGTCAAACCCGGAAAATCAACCACCAAACTTAGAGTAGTTTTCAATGCTTCGGCAAAGGGTTCCAAGGGCCTCAGTTTGAACGATGTGCTTTTGACTGGTCCAAAGCTTCAAAAGGATATCAACACGATACTTCTAAAGTTCCGATTTCATCCAATCGTTTTCTTGGCAGACATCAAACAAATGTACCTGCAAATAAACCTGACTCCAGAACATAGGGAATTCCAAAGACTCCTTTGGCGTTTCGATCCTAATGATCCAGTGGAAGAATATCGTCTCAACACAGTGACCTTTGGTGTAAGCTCCAGTCCTTTTCTCGCAATTCGTACACTTCAAGAGTTAGCCTCATTGGAAAAACACAAATACCCGGAAGCGGCACAGGTACTTCTGGAGGATACTTTTGTTGACGATATTTGTTCAGGTACCTCGGACTTGGAGTCTGCATTATCTCTGCAGAAGGACATGATTGCTCTCTTGAAATGCGGTGGCTTTGAGCTAAGAAAATGGGCAAGCAATCATCCGCAACTACTATCATCTCTCTCCCCCGAAGAATGCCAAATTCCCGTGTCGTTCGACAGGGAGGAACCATTATCCATAAAAGTCCTAGGTTTACACTGGGACCCCTCATCAGATAAAATGTTTTTCGCTTGTGAACCATCAGACAAGCCGTGCACCAAACGCAATATCTTATCCGAAATTGCTAGAATTTTTGACCCTCTGGGATTTCTGTCGCCTGTCTCATTCTGCGCTAAACACTTAATGCAAAGGCTGTGGCTTTCTAAAACCGGCTGGGACGAGCCAGTCGAACAATCTATCCAAAACCGTTCGTCTCAAATTCAATCAGAACTTCCTGGTTGAGCTAAAATACATTTTCCTAGAAACATTTTTTCGCAAAATATTCTACGTTGCCAGCTGCACGGATTCTCTGACGCCTCCGAGTTAGGCTACGCTGCTGCGGTCTATCTTCGCATAGAGTCGCCCGAGGGTGTCAACCAAACCTCTTTGATCATTGGCAAGGCTCGAGTAGCACCCCTCAAATCGCAAAGTGTACCTAGATTGGAACTCCTAGGTGCCACTCTCCTATCCAACCTTCTTCAGTTTGTTATGGAGTCATACACTAAACTAACTATTATCGACGAAGTTTTCGCTTACACGGATTCCCAAGTTGTCTTGGCTTGGATTGCTAGCTCACCACATCGATGGAAGAGCTTTGTAGCCAATCGGGTTAGCCACATCCAAGAAACGATCCCAAATGTCAAGTGGTATCACGTGTCCACTCACGAAAATCCCGCAGACTGTGCAAGCCGTGGCTTAACTGCTGGTCCCTTTAATATAGTCATGGGAAGATATCGAGGCGCCAAGGTTCTAAAAGCCTATATATGTGTCTTCGTGTGCTGTACCACCCGGGCAGTGCACATTGAGCTTACCTCTGACTTGACCTCCGAGGCATTTATTGGGGCATTCCGTCGCTTTATTTCTCGGCGTGGGCGGGTAACCCATCTCTACAGTGACAACGGAACGACGTTTGTGGGTGCCAATACTCAGCTGATAGAAATGTCCCAATTGGCTGCGGATCATCTTCAAATTCTCTGGCATTTCAATCCCCCAGTTGCTCCGCATTTCAATGGCTTGAGTGAGGCCGGCGTCAAAGCGGTAAAGACTCATCTGTATCGAGTGATCGGTGATCAGCGACGTACTTACGAAGAGCTAAACACTTTCCTTGCTCAAGTGGAAGCCGTCTTGAACTCCAGGCCTTTATGTGCCCAGAGCTCCGACCCAAACGACTTGCAGCCATTAACCCCGGGACATTTTCTGACCCAAGAACCTCTAAATTCTTGTCCCGACCCTGATTTGTCCCATCTCAAATTGAACACTTTGTCTCGGTGGCAATTAGTTCAACGATTGAACGCAGAATTTTGGAAACGCTGGAAGGATGAATATCTCCACACCTTGCAGCAACGCTCAAAATGGACTCAAAATCCTTCTAAAATAACTTTAGATCAACTAGTAATTATTATCAAACATGAAACGAAACCTCCCCTTTATTGGGCCCTTGGCCGAGTTGTTGAGCTACATCCCGGACCAGATGGGCATGTTCGGGTGGTCACCTTAAGGACCCAGCAAGGACTGTTTAAACGTCCTATTGTTAAGCTGTGGCCTTTGCCAATCGGTTAGATTCCAAACCTTACCAATGTATCTATGTTTGTGTCGTCGCGGGTCAGAATTCTTACCTAATTTATTTTAGTTTATTTTTATTTTTTTTTGCTCAATTTTATTTTTTTTTCTTTGATTTTTGATTTTCAAAACGTTGGTTTTGAGTGGGCGGAAAATGTACGTGCATCTCTTCAAGAGTGTCAAAGTCACGAATTTTGCTCATATTGAAAAACCATACAAATTCAAATAGGTGTAGCGCCTCCATTGCAAGGAACACCAGCGCCCTCGGTATGGAACCGAGGTCGACAAAAAAGGTACGAAAAAACACTCGATTCGTACAGCCAAGCGACGGCGAAACACTCTCTCTTTTTTCGCCAAACACGAAACACGAACACACATTTTTTAATCCGTTTTCGCGCACAAGAAAGTCGATGAATATCGCGAGCTCGTCGGTTACCGGTTTCGAAATAAAAGCCGGTAGTGTTGTGCAACCGAAACAAAACCCGGGATCCCGGTATTAAAAATTAACTTAGAACTAGAAGAACCCCAGAACCACAGGTAAGGCGCCTTTTATCATATTGTCTTTTGTATGGTTATTTTTTTGCTACATATTCATTAGTTGCGCTTACAGTCCACGTAACTCCGAAGGTGATTCTAAAATATCAATCATTACGCCAACAACACGTGTTACAAATAAAACTAGATTTGTATACTTTCAGATAAAGATAACCTAGGGTCGTGAATTCAAAGAAAAATTAAATAAGATAACGTGTAGTCCCTTTATGTGCAAATGAAACCACTCAAAAATCCAACAAACAATAATTTTATTTAATTTTGTTTACAATGTTCTGTGTAATTTCAATGCTAATAACTTGGTTTTTCCTGGCGAATCTGATACCAAGTACCTGCTTTCCAATCCGGAGCTCTTCAAGGGGTGTTGGGGTTTCACTTTCGTGAACTGGAGCTTTTCGTATTGTTTCCTGTATCCAGGAAGAGGATAGATTGCTGGGGTGACGTCATTCCAGCTGATCCAAACTCCAAACAGTGATCTTTATGCAGAGTAGGTATCCAGAAAAGAATAAGGCAGTATCAGGTTCACCAATATTTGGAACATTAAATTCCTGAATTCTGTCAAAAAGTGAGTGTCTTGCAAAAGAAATTGAAGTTGAAATTTAGTACAAAATGATTGTTATACAGACACTCCTTTCCAACAGAATCAGGCATGAACAATTATTGCAAGTTAAAAAAAATATATTTTATTATAAAAAAAAAACAATTAAATAATTAAAATCAATGGTAAAATAATGAAAAAAAATAAGGTAATAACAAGATTAAATTATAATGATTATATAATGCTCGTTATAATTGAGCAAAATGCTGCTTCCTTGAAAAACAGCTCTGGCAGGCAGAAATACAAGAAAAAATATGAGCAAAAATAAGGTAAGAAAAAAAAATTAAGATATCAAATGTCTGGATTCCTCCCCAAATAGACAAAATTCTCCCCTCGAATTAAGTTAGCTACCACAGATACTAGATAAACCTAGGGATGAAATTAATCAAATCCAGAATGTGTCAAAATTCTTGAGATGTTTTAATAAAAACTTTTAAACTGAATTTTTGACCTGTCTGGATTTCTATTAAAAAAATACACCCTTTAGTTAAGATGATAATTTAAGGAGTCAAGCAGAAAATGGCTGTTCAGGCCTTTGCCTGGATTCAATAAAGAATTAATGGGGATGGACTCACAAATTTGGTTTTCACCGACTCTATTTAGAGCAAATGGTCCAATTTTCCCAGACTAAAAATTGATTCTGAAAGCCAGAGCAGCAGTACCTATTTAAAACAAAAAAAAACTGTCTCGACTTATCAAAAATGTGGTACCTCGTGTGGTACTAACCAATAAATAATTCACACAAAATGGAAGCCAACAATTAGATAAAAAAAAATTTAAAATATAATATTTATATTTCAAAAAACAGATAAGATAATGTTTATCAGTAAAAACTCAATAAAGATAGGATAATTTGAATATTGAAAAATCTATAGGGGAGGATCTAGAAATTCGCAGTACAAAAATTATTTAAAAAAATAGAGGACTTGCCTGGCCAGAGTGTTCTTCAAGAAGAGAACGTCTTAGAAAACCAAGCTAGCAGGAAAACGATTCTGTGTTTTTTATACTTACTGCATTCCAGCCAGTTTGAACCAATCAAACGAGTACACTCGAAAGACCATATTCACTTCAAAATGAAAACACAATGAAAAGACCGCATGGAATAAACGAAAATAGATAAAAACCACTAAAACTATTTTAATTGTTTACAAATTATAATAATTTAAATTAAGGTTATGTCAAAGATAAAAGACTGTTAATTAATTGGATCATTGAGCCAAAAATGAATATTTAAAAATCAGAAGGTAAAAAAGGACAGAAATATATCCATTTGCTAAAAGTGAGATGAATATAATTTCTTTCAAAAAAATACAAATTACTGCCAAAATTCGAAATAAGAAATCATACTTTGAAATATAGATCAGATCGATCATCGCGCACTAGATGGCAGTACTAAAAAATCAATTCTTGATACTTGCACTTTACGCAAATGTAGATAGATGGCGGCACTTGTATTATTTGAATTTAATGGATATTTTTAGAATATTGGAAATTATTTGGAAATTATTTTGATTCTGAAATGAAAAAAATACAACTTTATAATGAAAATAAGAAGATATGGAACATGTTACGTAAATGATAAATTTATCGTAACACTGTATAAGTGGCAAAAAAAAATTGCAACCTATTACAAAAAACTATAGGTTGTAACAGTTTTCTCTACAAACCAAGTACGCCTGTCAGCTGCTCAGTGGTGACTGAGGTCGTGGTTCTTATCCTCAAAAATAACTCAAAAAAAAAAAAAAAGAAAGTGGATTTTTAATTTGCCTATGGGCGCCAACACAGGTTTTTTATTCCAGTTCTTTTATGAATGACTAAATCAAAAAAAAAATATATATCTTTAATGAACCCCGTGTTATTCATTAAATAAAGATTAAGAGTGAATTCAAATATCCATGAAATGAAACAGTGATGATTTCAAAAAAAACAAAATTCCTTTAACGTTAAAAAAAATAATTATTAATAAAAATTGAATAATATAACAATTAATAAATCTATCCTATTACTAGTATAATAATAATAATAATATTAATATCCTTGTTTGTTAATCACAGCTGGTTGTTTTTCGTTATGAGTCACAACAGACAAACAAAAATGTATGAAATTGAAAAGTAATAATGAAATATGGTAGTAATTATTAGAAATTTAGCATCCAAATGCAGACCTTTGTATAAACACAAAAAAATAATAAACTTCCTGTACAACGATCTGGGGACCTGAGACCAGAAAAACTTTAAAGATAAAAAAAAATAATTAGAATTTTGAAAAATTGGGAATCGAGCCTCCAAGGGGTAAATGCGCATTCACTCTAAAAAGGACGACGAAAATACATAATTAATTATGTATCCAAAAGAGAGTTAATGGTTTATCCGTCGGTCTAAAAGTACCCATTAAAACAATTATGAATTATTATAAAAAAATTATGAAAAAGAAAGTTGTTTAAAAAAAAAATTATGGAAAGATCTTATCTGGTAAACTCCATGTCGTAGGCTGCTTCCTTCTATTTAAAGATGAGTCTCATAGTGCCCCAAAATTGACGTATACATATTGACAGGATTGACAGGAACGAACAGAGCGTCAACTGTGACGACATCCAAAATGGTGTCCACAATATGGCTGCCTGCTGGTTGTCATTGAAAAGGTCAAGTCAAGGGGACCTTGCAGGTTTCTTGGTATTTTTTTTTGTATCGGTCAGAAAGGCCTGAAAGGGTCATGCTGGTCTTAGAACATTTACTTTACTTATGAAACCGAATTTAGAAATATGCACAAAAATTGATTTTAAGTGCATACAAAATTAAAGGCAAAGGTCATAGAAAATTGGACTCACCAGTAAAAGACATCATGGCACAAAAAAATTACGTGCTATTATTTAACTAAAGCGTCATTTCACGAAGCTAACTTTTTCGGTGGCTTTGACATTTAAATTATCGCCTTTCCGAAACTTTCTTTTAGTTGCAGTGACACCTTTTTTTTTTGGAATTTAGAAGATACTTATAGCACAGTCATGCTTTGTCGATAGCTGAATGTTCTCTGCCTTAAATTGAAAATTCTCAAATTCAAGACGACTCAACATTGTCCTAAATCACTGGTTTTATATAGCTATCTCTGTCGAGATGATGACTTTAATAAAGAATGGGATGATTTCATACCTTCCGAGTAAACTTGAACCAGCCTACAGCGTAGGAATGCGGATAAAGTTTCCTTTTTTTTTTTACCATTTACCGTGTTTCGCGACGTCGTTGTCGATATTTAAATTAGCAATATTTAAAAATCGTATTTATAATTTTAAAAATATAGGCACAAATTTAATTTTTAAACATTCCAGCCGTAATTTAATAATTATGAGGGCTGTAGGAACAAACAAGGGCAATTATTCTTAATCTATAATTACTTGGAAAACCTATTCTAAAATCTATCCATAACCAATCATTATTTTGGGGACGTAAAATCACCAAAGTAGGGAAAATGAGAACTGATTAAAAAAAATCGTTACACCACCCCTCTCCTAAAAGAATAAAATTTGGGGCAACACGAATTTTATTTGTGGGCTATCCTTTACAACTTACTGAGGAATAATTAATCTTTATAGAAATCTGATATCTATCGGGTATCATCCGCCAATAAATTGGAGTCAAAATTGAGAAGGACAAAATCGGTATGTCTATATCAGGTGAAAATGCATATTTGGTAGGACAAGTCTATAAAGATTCTCAAGGAGGTATTTCACAGGGAATATCAAACTAAAGCTAAATACTAATTTAAAAAAAAACAACAAGGGCAAAAAAAAAACATATAGGATCGATCCATCTTAAGGGCAAAATTATTCTAGAATAGCTATTCGAGGACTGAAAATTACAAAGCTTTGATTCAACAGGAAGACATTTCTCCACAACTACAATCAAACGTGAGCTTAGACTAAATGAGACAATTAAATTTACAAAATCTCACAAACCATACCTAAACGTCAGAACCCACAGAAACATCTGAATTTGAACCCAAATAAGGTTTCAAATCTTTGATATGCCATTCGCCTGCATCTGAACCATCATTATGAACTAGCCGGTAAATAATCCGGGAAATCTTTTTAGAAATCCTGCATAGAACATATTTTTTTGCTAACTTAGCAGTGAATCGGTTTGATGCGTCAGACAGCACCTTGTTTCGTCTCCATACTTTGTCTCCGACACTAAATTGGACGTCACGCTTTCTCAAATTATAATGACGTCTACATCTTTCATAAGCTTGGTGAAGTTTTTTCTCGACAATCTCGTAGATTTCAGAGAGACCCTTCAGACCTTCACCAAATTCCTCACGGTTCCTGGACAATAATTTAATACCCTCGGTATTTCTGATCTCGCCATAATATTTTCCAGAAATGGGAATGTGTCGACCAAAATTCATAAAATTGGGGCTAAAATTTGTAACTTCATGCACAGCTGAGTTTATAGAAAAACGAATCTCTGTGAGATGCTGGTCCCAATCAGTATGCTCCTTAATGTAACTACGCAAAGCGGTACCTACAACTCTATTGGATCGCTCAACAAAATTTGTTTGCGGATGGTAACGAGCATTGAACCAAATTTTTTGAACTTCAAACTTATCTGCTAAACTTTTAAATACCCTTCCAGCAAACTGGGAACCGTTATCGCAAATAATAAATTGAGGAACTCCATACAGCAAAAATACATCGTTTTCCAAAAATTTACAAATTCTTCCAGCGTCAGCCTTCTTAAGAGGACATAACAAAGTATATTTCGAAAACCAATCCCCTACTACTAACAAATGAGTATGTCCCAAACGGCTGCGAGGAAATGGACCTACTATATCAACTGCGATAATTTGAAACGGGAAATTACACGTTTTTTCAGAACCCATCAAGCCCATCCTAGCTTCATTAGAGGCTTTTTGCTCGCCACAAACCAAGCATGATCGAATATACTTAGCAACGTCACTACGCATCTCTTTCCAAAAATAATTAACTTGGATCCTGTTGATTGTTTTGAAAAATCCAAAATGACCAGAAACAATTGGATCGTGATGTTTTTCAATTATCTTTTGGACTTGAGATTTAGGAACCAAAAGCTTCCAAGGCGTCAGGTTGGATCTATACTTAGTTTTTAATGGAATATGCTTGTAGACAAAGTTACCTCTAACGCACCAATTTGGAAATTTTTCTGGGTCTGTCAAAATATCTTGTCTCATTTTCAGGTAAAAGGGATCAAGGTTTTCTAAATGAATATCTAAATTTTGAGGATTTAAATCAGAAACAACCGAAACAAAAGCATTTACAGGAGAATCAGCTGATTCATCCCCAGGAGGCATTCGAGATAAAAAATCTGGGACAACATTTAGAGTGCCCTTACGGTGAACAAGAGTATAATCGTATTGTTGAAGCTGGACGGCCCATCTGGCTAATTTTCCAGTAGGTTCTTTCATGCTGTTCAACCACAGAAGTGAATAATGATCAGTTATGATTTTAAGATTCGGCGTACCTTCTATATAAGGTCTAAATTTCGACAAAGAAAATATTACTGCAAGACATTCGCGTTCTGTTACCGTATAGTTGCGTTCTGTACGAGACAAAGATCGGCTAGCGTATGCAATAACTCTTTCGTTATTATCCACCTCCTGTATAAGTACACCACCCAAACCAGTAGCCGAAGCATCGCACTGTATAATGAAAGGACGATCAAAATCTGGACTGCACAATATAGGAGCAGATACCAAAGCTTCCTTGATTTTCATAAAAGCAGCATCAGCCTCAGAGGTCCACTTGATAGATTGGCCCTTTTTCCTACCTTTCAACAAATCGTTCAGAGGCGACACAAGAGTGGAGAACTGATTAATAAACTTCCTGTACCAAGACGCCATTCCAACGAAACGCTTAACTTCTGTAGTTGTTCTACATTGAGAAAAATTTACAATTGCACTAACCTTATCACCATCTGTGCGCAGTCCCTCTGAATCAACCACATACCCTAGATATTTCAATGAAGATTTAAACAACTGACATTTCTCCAAATTAACGGTCAAATTGGCGTCCTTAAGACGTTCTAGAACTTCATACAACAAAGAAATATGCTCAGAATAAGTTGAAGATGTAACTATTATATCATCCAAATAGCAAAAAACTCTTGGAGCCAATTTTGGAGTGAGAACCAAATCCATCAGACGTTGCTGACATTGAGCAGAATTGCGCAAGCCAAACGGAACAACATTAAAATGAAATAATCCTCGACCGGGAACTGAAAAAGCTGTTTTTTCTTTACAATCAGGGTGTAAGGGAATCTGCCAAAAAGCCTTTCTCAGGTCGATGGACGAGATAAAACGAGCATCACGCAACGTATTTAGGATTGTGTCAACACGAGGTAAAGGGTATGCATCGTGTTTTGTTTGCTTATTCAAAGAGCGACCGTCAAAACAGAATCTATATTCGTTGTTGGACTTCTTGACTAAAAGAACTGGTGAATTATATTCACTATGTGAAGGTTCCACAACTTTCAAAGCTAACATTTCGTCTAATTCCTTGTTTAGGATATTCATCATAAAAGGTGACATAGGATATTGACGTTCTCGGAAGGGCTTAGAGTCGCCAGTGTCTATATAGAATGTCATTTTGTTTGTACGACCTAACTTGTCTTTACAGCTTATTGCTTCATATGCTAACCTAACTTGTTCATTTTCCTCTAACTGGCTAATTGAAAATGTATGACCTGGCGCAGAGGTTCCCTTATCTTCGGAAGAAATTGAAAAAATAAAATTATTTACTGAAGTGTCCACATTACCAACTGTCCAAGAATTTTCCTCGAAGTTTATTTTTACATTGAAGTTTTTGCAGAAGTCACTACCCAGGATTAAACCATGCGATAAAGAAGGCACAACTAAAACTTTAATTATCTTGCACAAATTGTCTGCACAAACTGGTACATAAATAACTCCCAAAACATCTTGAGCTTGACCACTAGCAGTATACACAAAATTATCGCCGCACTTATCTAATTTAAGATCGAATCTGGGAATTATGTCTAGACCTTTTTCACCTAGAACGCTTTGACTAGCGCCACTATCCAGTAATGCTTTAACGGAAACATCAAAAATTTTTATTTCAATATATGGACGATTGTCGAAAGGTTTATTGACAATCAAAGGAGCTAAAGAAGCCGTAGTCTGCTTAGAGCTGAGATCAGAAACAATCTTGGGAGGTATTTGTTCGACAACAGAAACGGGAAAGCGGGCTCCATTACAAAAATCGGCTACAACCTTTTTCCAAGAATCCCAATCCTTTTGGTTGAAGAAATTGTTACTATTGGCCATAGAGGAACAAGACGTCTGCTGGCCGCGGACAAACGTCCTAGAATTTAGTTTTTTGGAACGCAATTACACTCACGAGAAATGACGTTTGGTTTTCCGCATTTGTAACAAAACTTTTTCCTTTTTGCTTTGCAGTCACCAAAAACATGGTTTTCTAACCCGCAATTCCAACAAATGATCGTAGAAAGATTACGAGAGGATTGATTATTCAAATTAGAACTGCTACTTGGATTTGAATTATTAATTGATGCTACATTATTTTCAGGGATTTGTGAATTGTTTCGATTGAAGTTTCTCTGGAAAGTATCGGTCTCAGAAGAGTCAGAGTTATTAAACCGGTATGAATTTCTACCACTCAAATTACCGCGAATATTGCTGCGAAAATTACTGCGACTATTGCCACGAGAACTATTAAATCGGCCACGGGAATTAGGACGGTTGTTTCTGGAATTATTTTGAGGACCTGAACTATTACCTTGCATAGAATGTGAACTGGAAGTGGATGGTTCATTTGAAATATTATTTGAATCCGAATCTATACAAGATACGCGCGCATTTTGATTTCGTTTAGTACTATGTGCGCTATCGATTTTCCTACAAAGTTCAATTAAACTATTAATTGTATCTATTTCAACCAAGGCTAACTGTGTTTTATAAAGAGGCGAAATGTTCCTTTTCAGATATTTTAATTTAGTTACTTCCGGTAACTGTCGCTCTAAGTTCCTAAATAAAGACTCCATCTCGGCAACAAAAAGATGAATTGGCTCATTTCTACCCTGAAATCTATTTCTTATATCCTCCCAAATTATTTCGTCTAAGTCGTCAGGCAAAAAATCCTGTTTCAAAAGTTTGACTAAAGAATCCCAATCGTTAACTCTTTCAAGGACTGATTGATACCATCTATAGGCTTTATCAACAAACAATTCAGCAGCGCTCTCAAATAACTCAACTTTAGAAACATGACGGGTTTTACAATATTCTTCAACTTTCTGCAAAAATGACAACACTGTTCGATAGTCGGTCTCACCACGATACTTTAAATTCCATTGATAGACGGGGACAGATTTATTATGCGTAATTACGGGTGTAATGATAGGGGGTGTGTTAGGAATAACAGTTTGATTCAGAGTTTGGTTGAGAAGTCCATTTTGTTGTTGATGGTTTTCGGCTTTTTCAAAAAGATTGGCCTCCAACTCCAAATATTTAGCATAGAAATCTTGTTTAGCGTGAGTGACCTCCGCATCGACATCAACCACGGGAATTGTCAATCTACAAATGCGATTGGAAATGTAAATTAAACGAGATCGTATCCTTTGAAAAGAAGAGTCGGTTTTCGGTCCCTCGAATTCCGCGATAAGGCCCTCTAAAATTTCTAAAGTTTCCGTAATAATCTCTTTTTCGTTTTGAAAATCGTAATCAGGGTCAACGTACAGTACATCACGATTCCGATCCGCGTCCATTCTACGTCTTAACATTTTACGTTTAGCACTGGCATCCAGTCTAGCCGCCACAACTCCTCGAATTCTTAATTCATAATTCAACTCCGGTTGAGTGAGGTGAGTGGGTTTCATAAACTCGACACTCGACAACTTAACGCGCAAAATAGGCTGGTTCAAATATACTCAATCAAGACCATCAGAAAAATCATAAACACCACCAAAGGTGTATAAAAAAAATTGAATGATATTGGATACCACCGTCTTTTACTGGCTACAATACATACGAAAAAAAAATTGTTGAAATGTATATTGCTTCAACCTTTCAGCTTTTAAATTGCTGAAAATCCAAACTTGAAAAAAAATTTAAAAATTGATAATTAAATTTTCAAATACTTTCCAACCGTCTATGTATAATACTTTCCTGCCAAAAAAACCTACAGGAACAAAAATTATTTAAGCAAACGTTTTACTTTTATTTTGCCATCACCAAACAAAGATATCAAACCAAATTTGAAATCATCAAAGTTATTACTTAAAAAAATTATAAGCAAAAAAAAAATCGAGATGCCCCGAAGTTGGGCGCAATTTAATTTGTAACAGTTTTCTTTACAAACCAAGTACGCCTGTCAGCTGCTCAGTGGTGACTGAGGTCGTGGTTCTTATCCTCAAAAATAACTCAAAAAAAAAAAAAAAGAAAGTGGATTTTTAATTTGCCTATGGGCGCCAACACAGGTTTTTTATTCCAGTTCTTTTATGAATGACTAAATCAAAAAAAAAATATATATCTTTAATGAACCCCGTGTTATTCATTAAATAAAGATTAAGAGTGAATTCAAATATCCATGAAATGAAACAGTGATGATTTCAAAAAAAACAAAATTCCTTTAACGTTAAAAAAAATAATTATTAATAAAAATTGAATAATATAACAATTAATAAATCTATCCTATTACTAGTATAATAATAATAATAATATTAATATCCTTGTTTGTTAATCACAGCTGGTTGTTTTTCGTTATGAGTCACAACAGACAAACAAAAATGTATGAAATTGAAAAGTAATAATGAAATATGGTAGTAATTATTAGAAATTTAGCATCCAAATGCAGACCTTTGTATAAACACAAAAAAATAATAAACTTCCTGTACAACGATCTGGGGACCTGAGACCAGAAAAACTTTAAAGATAAAAAAAAATAATTAGAATTTTGAAAAATTGGGAATCGAGCCTCCAAGGGGTAAATGCGCATTCACTCTAAAAAGGACGACGAAAATACATAATTAATTATGTATCCAAAAGAGAGTTAATGGTTTATCCGTCGGTCTAAAAGTACCCATTAAAACAATTATGAATTATTATAAAAAAATTATGAAAAAGAAAGTTGTTTAAAAAAAAAATTATGGAAAGATCTTATCTGGTAAACTCCATGTCGTAGGCTGCTTCCTTCTATTTAAAGATGAGTCTCATAGTGCCCCAAAATTGACGTATACATATTGACAGGATTGACAGAAACGAACAGAGCGTCAACTGTGACGACATCCAAAATGGTGTCCACAATATGGCTGCCTGCTGGTTGTCATTGAAAAGGTCAAGTCAAGGGGACCTTGCAGGTTTCTTGGTTTTTTTTTTTGTATCGGTCAGAAAGGCCTGAAAGGGTCATGCTGGTCTTAGAACATTTACTTTACTTATGAAACTGAATTTAGAAATATGCACAAAAATTGATTTTAAGTGCATACAAAATTAAAGGCAAAGGTCATAGAAAATTGGACTCACCAGTAAAAGACATCATGGCACAAAAAAATTACGTGCTATTATTTAACTAAAGCGTCATTTCACGAAGCTAACTTTTTCGGTGGCTTTGACATTTAAATTATCGCCTTTCCGAAACTTTCTTTTAGTTGCAGTGACACCTTTTTTTTTTGGAATTTAGAAGATACTTATAGCACAGTCATGCTTTGTCGATAGCTGAATGTTCTCTGCCTTAAATTGAAAATTCTCAAATTCAAGACGACTCAACATTGTCCTAAATCACTGGTTTTATATAGCTATCTCTGTCGAGATGATGACTTTAATAAAGAATGGGATGATTTCATACCTTCCGAGTAAACTTGAACCAGCCTACAGCGTAGGAATGCGGATAAAGTTTCCTTTTTTTTTTTTTACCATTTACCGTGTTTCGCGACGTCGTTGTCGATATTTAAATTAGCAATATTTAAAAATCGTATTTATAATTTTAAAAATATAGGCACAAATTTAATTTTTAAACATTCCAGCCGTAATTTAATAATTATGAGGGCTGTAGGAACAAACAAGGGCAATTATTCTTAATCTATAATTACTTGGAAAACCTATTCTAAAATCTATCCATAACCAATCATTATTTTGGGGACGTAAAATCACCAAAGTAGGGAAAATGAGAACTGATTAAAAAAAATCGTTACAAGGTCAAGAGGCTGGGACACCCTGTATATTCGTAAAGATGTTTTATTGCTCTTATTGAAATATGGTCAGTCATAACCAGATGCACATTTATTTTTTAAGGAGTGTATATGTTCTAAAATTTTCAACAGGCTTTGAATACATTGAAGATAGTGCATTGTACTGTATGTTTAATTGTTCTTTTGTATCTTTAATGTTATTTTAACATGTTAATTCCAATATTAATAAAATAGTCATTACAGAAATAATTCATTTCTTTTTCGTTTACTATAGCACGTAGACGTGTGGAATTCAAAATTCTACACTCGGGGAACAAACTTCTCGTGTAGAATTTTGCTTGCTCCACATTTGGTATGGAATATACTATTCTGACATTGATTTTTTTGACTTTCTTGTCGGATTTGACACATCTGTTTTTATATTATGAAAGACTTTTCAGGCAGTTTTCAAAATAGCCTTTATTCGTACACTTAAAAGACTTGACAAATATTGACTTTTATTTATTTTATTTATTTAAAATGTATTCGTGTTAGTTATATTGTAAGACCCTATGTTATCTTTATACTAATAATACTCCTTTCCTATGATAATTATGAGAGTACGTCTATGTTAATACTTATAAATATGTAAAACTGCCTAATCAGCGGTACTGCACTGGTAGTACCATTAATCCGCCGACGCAAATGCTGCATCAGCAGATATTTCTTATTTAAGCCAGCGTATTCCCTTACGGAGCGTTCATTTGTTTTCAGGCATTCCTTGTAGCAATTTGATCCACATATTTTCGTTTGTCACTATTGTATTTTAATTAATAAAATAAATGTTTTTGAAAAATACAAGTTTTTGAATCGAAAATATAATTTGTTCATCATAAAATAAACACCGAAATAAATCTCTTTTGAAAATAAACTTCTAAAAAAAAAAAGTTCATGTAACTATTCTCAATGAAATTAATATCCTATTTGTCCTAAACACACATCCAGCCCCTCGAAAACGAATATTAAATCCATCTCGGCGGTCAAAATACAAACCAAAGATAAATCCCAGTTACCCGAAACTTTGTTTAAAATATAATAGAAAGGGGAAAACGATACCCCCGAAGTTAAATGAATAGTTTCGAGGCAGCTCGAGGGAAATTTGAAACTTTGATTGGTTGGGAGGGTCGCCCGTTTATTTCTCTTCCACATTTGAAATTAGCCGCTCTTGTGTCAGCTTTTCATCAGTTGTGGGTTGCGGGATAATTCAAATAATGATCTTATTTGCTTTTATAACTTCCAGATCATTCTGATGCTAGAGGATTTCGATATTATTTTAAAGAATCATAGAAATATTCAACAGAAGTTACTTTTCAAAATAAATTGAAACAAATCGTGTTTAATCAAAATGCAAATCGGGCTTACAGAAATTCAATTTTAGAATGCAAATTATTTAAAATGAATAAAACAATGACGCGAGTCTTTTCTGCACTTATAATATGAATCCATGCAAAGAATATAATAGACTCCGTCTATAGAAGACCCGTCCGCCGGCGAAAATATAAACCCGCGTGATGGCGCTACTGTGCTACCAAAATCCTTCGTTTCTGTGATTAAATTAATTTGAGGCACCAAATACACGGGTTATTGCGGAGCTGCGTTGCCAAGTTGTGACTGGCTATGTTCAGCACCGTGCAATTCACTATTATGATAACAAATAATTGGAAGTTTTGCTATTGGGTAGGTATTTCATGTGACTGCACCAATTTAAGTACACAAATTGATAATTTTAGTATAGATTTTGTATAGGAAATTAATTGTCTGTGTTTTATAGGTAGGTATGTACTTATTATGTACAGTTGCGGCCATTGGAATTGGCACAAATTTTTGAATGCAACTTGTATTCCATCAAAAAAATGAACTATTTGACTTTTTGAAGTGAAAACTTCTTTAGAATCGTTGGGAGTGATTTGAGACTCGATGAAATGAAAAAGCGACCCGATGAAATGAAACGAAAAGCAACACTTTTTTAACACGCTTATAATTAACACACAATACACAACAAGAACCTGGAACAAGCCAAGTGAGCTGGAACAAGTCTGGAAAAGTCTGGAAATCTCTGAAAACGTCTAGAAAAAACCTGGAAATTTCTGGAAAGGGTCGGAAAAATTCTGCCAAAGGTCCCAAAAGACCTGGGGATCATTTTCCAGAATCCGGATCAGTATGTATGTCTGGATAAGATCTGGATAAAGTCTGTAAAACTCTGGAAAACCCTGGATAAGTCTGGGTATTGTCTGGAAAAGTCTGGAAATCTCTGGAAACGTCTGGAAAAAGCTTGGAAATTTCTGGAAAGGGTTGGAAAAATTCTGAAAAAGGTCCCAAAAGACCTGGGGATCATTTTCCAGAATCCGGATCAGTCTGAACAAGTCTGTTAAAGTCTGGATTAATCTGGATGAAGTCTGGAAAACTCTGAAAAGCTCTGGAAACGTCTGGAAAGAGCCTGGAAATTTCTGGAAAGGGTCGGAAAAATTCTGCCAAAGGTCCCAAAATACCTAGGGATCATTTTCCAGAATCCGGATCAGTCTGTACAGGGTGCTGCAATTTGGAGTGTTTTTACAGAAAAAACACAATTCCAGACCAGATAGAGGAAAATTGACTTAGATATCATGGAATCGATTTTCGAGAAACGTCGATTGTCAAAAACCGTATCGCGATATCTTCAATGGTACCATTAATACATGGCGATTTTCGATTTTCCCCTATTATGAAAAATGGCCATAAGTTTTTTATTTATCAATTTTTTTCATTTCTGTAAAAACATTATGGAGACACTTTTTTGAGCACTATCCAATGGCGGACTCGGTTTTTTTCTATATCGCTCCGATTTCGAGATATCGACCAAATTCCGATATTTTCAAATGAAACATCCTCTATAATAATAGCTCATTGGATAGCTCTGTTTTTGCTCATTTCAATGATATAAAGTTCGATAGGTTTATCTCTAACAGTTTTCTAGAAAAAAATTTATATCTGTTTCAGTCATAAGAAACAATGTGTTAGAAAGAGACCTTCCTCACTTTCCTTACACATATAAAATCCTTTTCTAACACATTGGTCCTTACGACAAAAATAGATATGATTTTTTTTCTCGAAAACTGTTAGAGATAAACCTATCGAACTTTATATCATTGAAATCAGCAAAAAGAGAGCTATCCAATGAGCTATTAATATATAGGGAGTTTCATTTGAAAATATCGGAATTTGGACGATATCTCGAAATCGGAGCGATATAGAAAAAAACCGAGTCCGCCACTGAATTGTGGTCAAAAAAGTGTCGTCATAATGTTTTGACAGAAATAAGAAAAATTGATAAATAAAAAACTTATAGCCATTTTTAATAATAGGGGAAAATCGAAAATCGCCCTGTATCAATGGTACCATTGAAGATATCGTGATACGATTTTTGACAATTGACGTTTCTCAAAAATCGATCCCATGACATTTAAGTCAATTTTTCTCTATCTGGTCTGGAAGTATGTTTTTCCTGTTGAAACACTCCAAATTGCAGCACCCTGTACAAGTCTGGATAAGGTCTGGATAAATCTGGATAAAGTCTGTGAAACTCTGGATATTGTCTGGAAAAGTCTGGAAAAGACTTGGAAATTTCTAAAAAGGGTTGGACAAAATTCTGAAAAAGGTCCCAAAAGACCTGGGGATCATTTTCCAGAATCCGGATCAGTCAGTACAAGTCTGGATAAATCTTGATGAAATCTGGAAAACTCAGGAAAGCTCTGAATAAGTCTGGAGAATGTCTGAAAAAGTTTGGAAATCTCTGGGGCTGGCACGCTTTTATAATACATCGAACTAAAAAGTGAAAAATAAATATATTTTGAAAAAACTAAAAAACACGCTTTCATAGTAAATTGAACTAAAAAGTGGAAAATAATTTGTAATATAAAAAAAAAATATTAATGAACAAAAAATATTAGAATTATTGTGAAAAAAGCGTGGGGTGCTCAATGTATAAGAAATGTGGAACAAAGCACCCCAGCGTGTATTTTAGTTTTTTTAAACTATATTTATTTGCGTTCTTTCTCAAGTCTTTTGGAGGGGGGGGGGGGGGCGCCACTGTGTATGTTAGTTTGTTGTAATGCATGCAGTTCGATGAAGGTTTCACTTCTACCGGGTGTGAACTCCACAGGATTTTTTTTTAACAAGCCGTTAATGCCAAAATTTTGTCAGTTTTGGCTTTATACAAAGCGCGTTCAAAAATTTGTGCCAATTCCAATGGCCGCGACTGTACCCTACCAGTACCATTGAATAATAATAGGTCTGTTTCTGCAGAAATCACAAACCAGTCAGAGTGAATTTCATTGGTTGAAACTAGTTTTCTGACTGTTTTCAACCAATGGAATCCGCTCTGACTGGTTTGTGATTTCTGCAGAAACAAACCTAATATTATTAGGATAAATAAAAACAAAATAATAAATAGTTTTATAAGTATGTATTTTTACAGTAATTTTCTGTCACTAATAAATTCATTATATAAAAGGAACTTAGACCGATCTACAAAAAAATAAATAAATAATTCATAATTCAAAATAAAAACATAAATTTCTAAGTGGCAAATTCGCCAAATATACTGAAAACCCCAAAGAAAATGATAGAACATAGCATCCATTGATATTCTTTGCTTAATTATAAAATAATATATGTTGAAAAATTAAAGAAGTTCAGGATTCTAAAATATCGCTACAAATAAATTACTAACGATAAAAAAAAATTGCATTTTCAATATTTACAAAAAAAACTATTTATACATATTAATATTGGGTTTTTCTGGAACCTACCAGGGTGTGCGAAATACCTGAGGTACTTAGGTACGGTACGTACCCACTGTCCTGAAAATAAAATAACAAAATCGTTGCGTTTGAGCGATTTTTGCTATTTTTTAGTGGGGGACAAATATTTGACGTGGAAAGTTTCCGTTGGCCCTCCCTGTTTAGTATAGATTTTAGATTTCTCAGCATAGGTAAAGATTATACAGCATGGGTAAAAAGAATGGAACACTTACAGGGGTTTGAAAAGAATCGCTCAGACCTGTCAATTTTATTTTTAAGCTGCGCATTTTTCGGAGATTGAGTTTAACCGGAATTTTCAATCATGAATTAAATACAAAGTTGGTGTCAAATGATGGGTTTATGGAAAATTGATAAGAATGTATGATCGGTTTTGCTCTTAAATTAACCGTCAAGGTTTTAGAGCCTGTCAAAGTTGCAAAAAAATCAACTGTCAATATTTCCGAAACAGTTGAAGATAGGTATAGGACATTATACATAGAATATTTCAATATTTTTTTGTAGAATCCAAAAATGCAATAACATACAGGGCTGCCGTTGGAAATAACAAAGTTGATGCAAGTAACACCATTTCTGGAACACCCTGTCTATTTTTTTTCTCCAAAAAAAGGGGAAGCTCAAAAATAAAATTGACAGGTTCGAGCGATTTTTCAAAAAAAAAAGATAGTTTCCAAACGCCTGTAGGTGTTTCATTAAAAAAAATAAGGCTTTGGATTTGGATTTCGTAACGAAGATTATTCTGAAATAAACCTGAAAGAATTGAAATATGTAGGTACCTTCTACTGGTTTTTCAAATTTTTCATCTTTTGTTTTAAATCTTTTTTTAAATTATGTCTTGACCATTTGCAATATTTGAAGAGATTGGTGCTTACCAGGTGAGATATTAAAAACGATCTATGCTCATAACAAGGATTATTGTTGTCACCTAACCATTGAACATTTTCTGTGATAATTTTGTTTTTAATCCGTGCACCAACAGACTCTTGATGTTTATAGATATCAAAATATTCATTAAATATCAACATAAATCGCTGAACCATTGCATGCATATTTACAGAAGGTACTAATAGATGTATGGTTTCATTGCAACCATAGTTTTTGTTTAACAAAAATATATTTTTTTTGTCAGAAAGTAAAGAATAATCACGTGCTTGAAATGAAGATCGGCAAACATCGCATTGAAATTTATCCAGCGTTTTTTTAATAAGATACCCTGCATAATAAGAAATTGCGCAATCTTCCAGATCAGTTTCTTCCGCGGAATTACTCGTAGATTTAGGATCGGTATTTGTATTAGATTCAGACACGGTATCGTCTAATAATTGATCCTCTAAAAATGCATCAGTAGAGCTAGTAGATGGTTGCTTATTCTCATTCTGATAATGCAGAGCTTTTGATGTTGATGCCAATAATATATTGGGGCAAGTTGGTTGTGTGAGTTGGATGTCTGAATCTTCCTCACAATTGGACAACTTTGACGGTTTTAAAAGATTAGTTATTGATTGGATTCTAAAAGCAAGTCTAAAAGATTTTGCTGAGGGATTCAGACTCCATCCACCACGTTGTCTAATAATGGAAAAAGAATTCTCCAGGAAGTCCTGATTGAGACGATTAGTTAAAATAAAATGATTTCCGTCTTGCTTTTCATTTTCAAATAGAGCCAGTATTGCATTAATTGTTTGCACCATACCGTCAAAACATGGTGGTCTACTATATCTAAGAATAGATTTTGTTTCTGATTTTTTAGGCTTTGAATTAGACACTTTTATTAAAGATGAAAACATATCTCTGCTAGTTCTTAGAACTTCCAAAACCGCAGGATTTTTTTCACTGAGGCCGCGATTAAAAGGATTTTTGTCATAAAGGCGTTTACTGTTTAAGGCGTCAAATAAATTATTTAAAGTGAGAACAAATTCTGCAGTATCTAATCCTTCTTTATTATTAATTAAATTTAATTCGACGCATGTTTTGATAGCAAAAGCAACTGTTTTGGAAAAAATTTGTAGGGCTAGACGACAGGACATTTTTTCGAACGGACTTGGATTTAAATGTTTGTCACTAATTTTTGTCAATGCTCTAGCTGTTTTGGATGCTCTATCAATTTCTACGGTTTTTCTTATCACATCAAAAGATATAATCTTATCCTCAAGTTTATAAGTTCCTGTGAGCAAATTATTCCTAAGACTCTTAAAAAGGTGGGGGACATCAAAAATGGCAAAAATTGTTTGATCTTTTGAAATAAAAAATGGGCTTTCTTTTGTTATTCCTAAAGATTTGAACGCTGATCGATTAGTAGAGCCCTGATCACACACAATAGCTTTTGGAATGAAACCGATTTTTTGTAATTCATTAGTAACATAAATAATTAATTGTTTTAATATAGTTGAAGGTGCCGAGTTATAGGAAAAAAAGTAGGCTATAGGCATTTTCCAATTGGAATATAAACCTCTCATTGAGAACGCTAATGCATGTGATGCTTCTTTAGATGTTCTACCGAGTGGACCAAAGTCTTCAAAACCTTCAATAATATCTAATTTTTTATTGTATTCTAGACAGCTCTTGATACTAACTTCATCAAACGCAATTACACATTTTTTTTCTTGTTTACTCATAGTAGCACATTTCATTTGAAGATGTTCCCTACAGTTTTCATCAAGTCCAGCTTTGAAGAGATTTGAAGAAATCCATCTTCGAATCGTACTTACTGCAGGTAGGATGATTCCCTTCCGCCTCAAGAAACAATATGCTGCTGGACTTTTATAGAAAAAAGATATGGCAAATTCTTGCTCTTTGCGGTTCCACACTTTCCTTCGTGAACCTCGAAATTGCATTAAAACAAACGTTTGGGCAATACTAGATAAAACAGTAATAGCAAAGTCTGTAATAGCAGGCATAAGATTAGATTTAAAATTTCTGGAGTTTTTAACTTTTTGAGACAATTCTTTTAGACGGCATTTATAATTCTTTAGTTTTGAAACGTTACATCTGAGTTTTTGTTTTAATGCAATTTTACGAGGAGTATATTGTGCATCTGGTAAATCTGAAAGTTCATTTGCAAAAGAGTTATCTAGATTTTCTTTAGGTCGTTTTTTTTTTTGAGAATTTGAATCTGACATTTCAGGACTACAAAGTGGAAGTATATGTCTATTTTGGTAAGTTCGTTTTGGCGTTAAAACCTTTAAAGCTTCATAGACTTTTGGAACTGCATCTTTTTTTAAGTAAATTTTTGTTTCAGTCCTATAATCTTCGTCTGTAAAATGATTCTCGCACAGGTATTTATTTCGAATATCTTCAGGAGCTAGTCCAGCGAGTGAAGGATTTCCTTAAAAAAAAAAAAAAATATATAACAATAGTTTTTCTTTTTCAAACTCTAAAAACCCTTATAGTAGAGCCTGTGTTTTTTTTTTAATGGCATGTTTTATTATAAAATATTCATTCATGCATATTTTTAACGACCTCTTTATGGTCGTCTCCCATCAGGGAGATTTTTGGTTATAGAATCCCCTTTCAAATAAAGTCCTGCCAGGTAATTTTCTGACATCCTGTATAAACATCTGATTTTTTTCGTAAATCTAGGGTAATATTTAAAAGAGGCCCTTTAACCAACCACCGGTCAAATGATTGTTAATTCTTCCGCAAAAAAATGGGATATGAAAATTTCAATATACAAAAGAATACCTAACTTACCGCAATTAATAATCCACTGTTTACACAGATCTTCATTTTTAAATGGAAATCTAAATAATCGCCGTTGAGAATTACGTCGGCTAACACCGCAATTGTAATATTGGCAAATATTTCCAGACATTTTTAAAATAAGTGTTTTCAAATTTATACAGCTGCCACCGAATCGGATTGATCGCCTAGACGCTTAATTAAAAATAAACATATTGTGAACTTCCGAATTCCTCTTGGCACGCGTCTGGCGTCCATCTCCCCACGGACGCCGGCTTATCGCCGCTGAACCAAAAGCACCTAGCACCTACAACAGCGACAACTCGGCAACAGTGAGCAATAAACTCTAACCAGCGTCCACCCCGGCTAAAGCCGGCGTCCATCGAGGTCTCAAATTTTAGAATACGGACGAGACTTCTAGAGACGGTTAGTCTATAATATTCTTTGATCCATGGCATTATTCGGACCAAAAAAAAAAAAAAGATAATTTTTTTTTTAAAGTGAAATGTACCTTAGCTACAATTTTATGTGGGTAATAATAGAGACTTAATGGAAATTTCCAGAAAATCTACTTGAATTGTGAATGTTGATGATTCGAGTACTTTCTTCAAGTGGTAAGGCTTCAATCAAATAAGATCTTTGGCATTTTCAAACCTTTTGACTTACACTATCAAAAAAAAAAAAAAAACTTAAAATGAGAGCCGGAAGTAGGTACAGAGAAAAGAGGATGGAATATTTTAAATTTTAATATGTACATATTATAATTGACCATTTTCAATACTGGCAATTTGTCATGAGCAATTTTCGAGAAAGTAGACAAGGTATAATCCGTTTATCTAGTAAATAAAGCGTTCGTAAAACCATATCCTATATAACATTGTATCAAATTGCTCGACAAAATCCGCAATAAACCTGGTAAAAAGCAACATTTTACTTTAACGTCATGAAATCCGGCAGCGAATTTACATTTTAAATATGTTCCGCTCTTATGAGCTCACCCCTTTATTACCCTGTATAGAGCTTGTTTTAGCACAGTGAACTGGGGCGGCGACCAAAAAGCGGATAATAATTTAATTACATTTTTCGTCAAGCAAATAGTCGTTATTTATGTAGGGGAAATAACTACTTTCAACCTCAATATGAATTATATACTAAAAGAAATTTGTCACGGTATTATTTAAGAAATCCTTACATTAATGTGGTTAGTCTCTTAATATCATTCAGGTATATTCTGTTCAATTGGGGGATTTTGCAACTCTTGAATCATCATTCTACAATAGTACCAAAAATATATATAATAGATCTTAAATTTTGAAGTTAATACGGAACCGTTTAAAAGTTTTAAAATTCAAAACAGGAAAAAGTTTCTCGATTCGGCCACGATCTGTGTCAAATGTAAGTTTTGAAACTTTTGATTTACTTTACTTTTCGTCTATGATTTATGATGGCACGATATTGAATTTTCTTGTAAGGAAAGTCTCTGAATTTCCAGAGTCGATTCGTTGAAATACTGAACATTGAATTTTAAACTTTGATAATAAAATCTTAGTGAAAAAGATAAGAAGCAAAAACTTTAATAACAAGTAGGGATCAATGACATATTAACACACAGATAGATATTACAGGAAACAAAAGTTTTTGTCGCCAACATCTAACAGAGTGATTCCCTCCAAATTCTTACCAGTGGCGTATCAACCCAGCTCCGGGCCTGTGTGCCAACATTTTTGCGGGCTCATCACATTATATAATTTATGTATTTTTTTGCACTTTTTGTACTTACTTACGTCATCGATGACGTCATAATTAAGAAAAAAGTATTTGTCGTTGATTGATTCATAGAGCACGTTCGCAATTATTATTGATAAAATCAAGACTTACCTTAAAATATACGGTTTTTATCTTATATTAACATTTAGGATGACGTCATTAAACAAGGTCAGACAATGTTTTCAATGTCTATGTTTATTCTATATCTTAAGAGCATTGATCACCTGCAATATACCCCATATTTTATTCCAGGAATTGCATCAAAACTAAAACATTAAATAAAACAAGAATTTGGCTATATATTCTAAATTCATTGAAAAATGAGGGAAAGTTATTTTGAAAATTTTAAAAAAACATTTTTTTCAAAAAAATTTCGCATATTTTTGTTTTCGTGTTTAAATAGACTTTCCCTCATTCTTCATTATGTTTTGAATAATTTATCTAACAACAAGTTTTTGATGGAAATCCTATTTTTTTCTAAAACCCTGGAAATCTAAAAATGGTTGGATTTCGGAAAAAAAATTACATTTTATACAACTTAAAATATATTCTGGCATCACCACACAACCCTTGTTTTGGCGCGCGGCGACGCCCGGTTGCCCCGTACTTGTTTAGGAAGCGATCTATTTTTAGAATTTGTGATTTGTCTGCAAGTGCCTTTGTAGAGGATATTTATTTTCTTGATAATTCGATTTTCGGTATCATTGTTCGTTCAGTCTAGCAGCATGGGACGGACTAGGAAAAATGAAAAGTTATGTGGCACAAAACGATTATGTACATCAACATTTCGCAAGAACAGACGACTTGCGATGAAAAAGCGGTAATAAGATATAATAATATCTGCAGAAAACTGAATAGGTAATGATGTAAGTATACGTTTATTTATTGAATTTTATAGTAATCGTCCACGGGAATATGAACTCATTCGTGAACCATTTGAGGATGAAGAAAATGAAAATATTGATAGGCGCGTAGAAAATTCTATGGGGTAAATAAATTTGGTTGTAAATTCTACGGATTTATAAAACAAATAATAATTTTTTAGCCTAGTTAACAATAGAAGCCCATTACCTAGAGAATTAGGTAACATGGAGCTTGACATAGAGTCAGAAAATGAAGGAACAAATAATGAAAAGTAATAGTAGCTTCCATAAAAATTAAAAAGCTTTACAACTGATAATATTAACAAATAAAAAACCTTTTAGGAGCCAGTCTGAGTTATTGGAGGGTAGGAGATTATTTAATGTTCAGCATTTATTTAATCAGATTTTAAATGGAGAAAGGCATGGGCCATTTGACTGCTCTTTGGTTGATATGAGAATTATCAACGAAAACAGAAGCGGCTTGTATAGTGAATATACTTTACAATGTCAAATGTGTCTAGTTACAAAGATTATCACCAGTGAAGAAAAATTACATTCTAAACTGGACGTTAACTCCTCTATGGTTTTGGGTACCTTATCTGCTGGGCTTGGCTATTCGCAGATTAATGAAATAGCAGCTTCCCTGAATATGCCAATGATGGCTTCAAACACTTTCAATAATCATCACGAAAAAGTGGCAGAAATAATCAGAGAATCTGCTTGGAAAAGCATGGAAGAAGCAGCAGCTGAAGAAGCCAAAATAGCGATAGCGGAGGGTGAAGTAGATGCCAATGGAATCCCATGTATCACTGTGGTGACGGATGGAGCATGGGCGAAACGTTCCTATAATGTTAACTATGATGCTTCTTCTGGTGTGGTATGTTAAAAACCGTATATTATTATGGGGGCTGGTGCACTATAAGTACCTCGATATTTGCAAAAATTTCATAATTCAAAAAGTGAGAAGTAGTGTATAATATAGTTTAAAAGCCAAAAATCTGAGGATCATGCACCTACTTTTTTTTTTATTGAAAACTAACTAACCCAAACCAAACCAAACAGCTGGGCACGCGCTCGTAATAAGTGCTAGTATGTTGGCATTTTAAATGAAAAAGAGCAAATCCAAACTTACTGGAACTAACCTGTCCTCCTAATAATATTATAGAAAGAAAAAACCCTAAGAAAAAAGAAAAACTTTAAAAAAAGGTAACAGTTTAGTAAAAGTCCTTCACACAAATATCATGCTTCTTCTTTATAGTTTGATCCCAAATTATTATTCTATGATCAAAAATGTTGGCGCAAATAACTAAGTATAAATTAGATTTTTTAAATATTGAGTGAATCCTCTTCTCGACCTTTGACACAGATCAATATATAATATCTATTCTTATCAGCATAATATCACAATCGCTCTGGTTAGCAGATAAAAATTCAATAAACATGAAAAGCATCATGTGGTAGATATTTGAACTGAAAGAAGAGCTAAGTGTTTAAACCATTTTTCGAAAAAAAAAAAAACATTATTGAGTAATGATAAAGCGTATAATACCTATTAAACTATTGAAGCTTGTACACTCTAACCGACAGTTACTACTGTACTGTATTGAAACTGATCAAAAACATGCAAACTAACTCAAACTAACCCGTCTTTGTTCTGCGTGCTAGTCCCTGCAAACTATTTTAAGATAAAACATAACTGTTTATAAAGAAAAAACATGATATTTTTGTGAAAAACCTTCACTAAACAATTACCAAAAAAAATGTATTGCCTCCAACGAGAATCGATAACCCAGGTCCATTCGCTGCAAAAACCGTGCGTATCCCGTATCTTAACAGGCGCAACGAAAATAGTACAAACTTAAAATATTTTTGAAAAAAGTGCATTATCCGCAATTTTTATTCAAGAAATCCTTGAATAATTCTCTACTCAAACGAATTATGTGTCTATCAAACCCCAATGAGTGTGGCACTGAAGTGATAGGGCACCTAAATGATATAGACATATAGTTAATTTAACTTTTGAGTTGTTTTTTTTTTTGAAAAAAAAATTTTTTAGTGTTCATCCTCACTTTTTCGTATTTCAAAGTCCTGCAACTATAATAATATATTGTTTCCACAACTGTAAAATGTCTAGTTTTGAGGTACTTATAGTGCACCAGAGCCATTATTATTAGTATAAGATAGGAATGCAAAAAATTACTATCTATTTATATTAATGGTCATTATATTATTAAACCCATCTAAATTTAAGGCTTGCATTATCGGGTACAAAACTGGAAAAATATTGTTCCTTGGTCTACGAAACAAATATTGTTCACTGTGCTCATGGTATAAAAACAAAAAAAAAGACGTTCCAGTCCACAACTGCTACAAGAACTGGAGTGGTACATCCACGTCAATGGAAACCGACATAATATCTGAGGGTTTTCAAAAAAGTTTAGAGTTGTACAATATTAAATACACCAAAATGGTTGGAGATGGAGACTCTTCAGTATACAGAAAGCTTTTGCAAATAAAACCTTATGGTAATTTATTGGTCCAAAAAGTGGAATGTAAAAATCACTTGCTTAGAAATTTTGCAAAGAAAATACGAGAAGTTTGCAGTAAGTATAATCTCGATTATGGAAGAAGACCCTGAAGTATTCGTGAGTTTTTTATTTTATTTTATTTGTTTAGGTAAAAACCGCAGTAATTCTAAAAATTTACCTGTCCCGTTGGCACTTAGAAAGGAGATTTTCAGTAGGTTTATGAGATTGAGAACTGCAATAACGAAGGCTACTATGTATAGAATAGCTGAACAGACAACAATGGACAAAAAAATAGCATTACTGAGGGGTGATATCTACAATGCACCAAGTCACATATTTGGTGAGCACGCCAGATGCAAGGAAATACAGTATTTCAAATGCGAAAAAGAAAATGAACACAATCTCGTTCCAAGTATGCAAGACTGTGGAATTTACGAAGATATTATAGTAGCTTTGCAAAGAGTTGTTGATAACACCAGCAGCTTAATCTTGAATATGGACAACAATCTTGCGGAGCATTATAATAGTGTTGTATGCAAATTCGTTGGTGGCAAACGCATACTTTTTTCGAAGAGAGGCTCCTACCAAACGCGTTGTGAGGCTGCTGCGTTATCTTTTAATTCTGGTGGAAATTATTACAGATTTCTTCACGAAACTGTTGGCTCAAGTCCTCAACGTTATACGAAAAAATATGTAGAGAAATGCAAGAAAAATAGGCCAATCATTAAAAAAAGGATATTTTCCAAAAAAAGAACAAAAATTATCAAACAGTCTCTCGCGGATAAGGATTATGGTCCTAATGCTCACTATATACCTTTGGATTTAAATAGTGATATTTACATAGAAAAGGAAAAAGCATTTTTGCAGGAGCTAAGAAAAGATCCGGAGGAAATAAGTGACATTCAAAAATCCACTATAGGTCAGGCCTTCAACCCAAAATGGTTACAAGAAAGGTCACTTAGAATCATAGCCTCAAATTTCGGTAAAATTTGTAAGATGCGACCAAAAACTTCACCGAGGAACACCATAAAAACTTTATTATATGGAACTTTCACGGGAAATAAAGCCACAAAGTATGGCAACGAAAGTGAGGCACGAGCCATTTTAGAATTTGAAAAAAAAAACAATTTACAAGTTGTACCTTGTGGGCTGTTTATAGGGGAAAAGGAATACTATTTAGCTGCAAGCCCGGATGGTTTTGTTATAGAAAATAATTTCCTAATAGAAGTCAAATGTCCCTTCACCATCGCCAAAATGGATCCAACAGAGGGAATTCAAACAGGAAAAATTACTTTTGCCACTATAGAAGATGGAGCATTGAAATTGAAAAGAAACCATAACTACTACTATCAAGTACAAGGTCAGTTAGCTATAGCTAACAAACAGTCATGTTACTTTATTATCTGGAGTCCTTTCGGCATTTTAATTGAACAGGTAAAGTCTCTTGTCCTACCTATATCTTATAAATGGGAAATGAGATGCATCAGGAATGCGATATTACTGGATCTAATTTTTTTTTTTTTTTAGATAAATCGAGACGAAGTATTTTGGAAAGAAAAAATGTTACCTAAATTAAGAGCATTTTATGACTATTTTCTGTTGCCAGAATTAGTAGACCCACTTTTTCCAAAAGGGCTACCTATTAGGGATCAACTTTGTAACACTAAATGCTCCAATATTCCAGACAGCTAGAAGGGATGCAATATTATTATTATTTTTTTTTTTTCAAAATATTGGACAAATCTCAGGGTACAAGACAATAAGCGCCAGGGCCAGAACTCAAAATGAGTCTCACCATATATTTCTTAATTATAGACTAGCTGTATCCTGCTACTTAAATTAACCTAAACTATCCCACAGGAATCGTGCATTTTTCTGGGATAAAAAGTAGCCTATATAACACACCCCTTTATATAGAGATACCTACGTTGTTTTATTTTCAAGTCAATCGCCCCTACAATTTTATTGTTGACCAAATACACAAATTAAATTATATTTTTAAATTTAATTTAGTTTTCTTCAATGTTTCCGAAACCCCTAACTACTATTTCTCAATACTTTACTTGTGAATGTGAAGTAAAAACTCCCGTAAAAACTCTAATAAATAATAAACATAACAATAAATAATTAGATATTTATTTGAAAATATTTATAATAGCTAGTCCTGATCTGAGCTATGTCGTCGTCTAATAGGTAAATCAAATCTCGAAATCTTCTTGATCCTTTGATAATGCATGTAAAAATACGCACTGTTGCCAGCGCGTAGGAAATGGGCGACCGCGCGTGTGTTCTCGCCGGAACCCCGAATTGCATCGAATCAGCTGATGAGCAATGCTCTTAAGGTGACATTGAAATACCGGCTCTTAAAAAATCGTTGGAGTCCCAAATATATAAATTAATTAACTGCGTATTATACAGGGTGTTTTTTTAAATATCATGTACAAACGACAAAGGGTGATTCTTCTTATTTACGACTGAAATTTCAAATATGTTCTAAAAAATTGACTTATGTTAAAATGTAAGAGGGTAAATTTTTTTTAATTGCTTAATTAAAAAAAATTCACCCTCTTACATTTTAGTTTTTTTCTAGAAAACTTGCAAAGAGAAAATTTTGAAAATTTTCCAGGAATAAGAGGATAAGAGGAAAATGAAGAGCTCATTTTACGAAAATTTCAAAATTTTCCAGTAAAAAATCACTCCAGGAAAAAAACCTGAAAAATTGACTTTTTCAAGTAAAATTAGGGAAAATTCACCTCTTAAATTTTAATTTTTTTCTGCAAAACTTGCAAAGACAAAATTTTGAAAATTTTCCAGGAATAAGAGGAAAATGAGAAGCTCATTTTACGAAAATTTCAAAATTTTTCAGTAAAAAATTAATCCAGGAAAAATTTTGAAAAACTTACTTTGCAGCAAAATTAAGGAGAATTCATCCTCTTACATTTTAATTTTTTTCTAGAAATCTGGCAAAGGGAAAATTATGAAATGTTTCCAGAAGTAGAAGAAAAGTGAGGAGCACATTATAGAAAATTTTCCAGTCAAAAATCACTGCAGGAAAAATTCTGGGAAATTGACTTTTTTAGGCAAAATTCACCCTCTTACAACCGGGAAGCATATTCATTTTTTGCCAACGCAACTGATATTCGGCTAGATTCGTGCCCTGCACCGTAAAGCGTTAGCAGAAAATGAGCATCGCAACCAGACGTTGGCACTTCATGTCACTGTATGTTACAAGCATTTTATTGATAATTAGGTCCGATAAATGTTTTGGAAGAACTTTATTTACATGAAAATTTCAGCGAAAACAATGGCATAGACTTTGATAATATTGTGTTAGATAAAACTACCAATGTCTTTGGAACTACCCCATGGACTAACTATTTAATAGAGTGTGAGGTAAAAAAAAATTGAAACAATAAAACACAAAAGGTAGTAATTGAGAAATGTCGAAAATGCAAAATGTCGAAATGATAAATATGAGAGTTGATATATGAAAAGTTCAAAATACAAAAGATCTTCTTTTTCTTTTGGTTCTACATATTTATTTTTTTGTAAAATAAAATAATAAAATGAATGTTCAGCTGAAGTCTCGGCTGAACTGTGTTACTGTCGCACAACGTCAGAGAAGCCAACTTCAGTGACTCATAATATTTATTCAAAATTTAATAATACATACTTTTTGATCAGGTTCATAGAAACAGAGATTGGGTCGCATTTTCAGGACGGATCAGTTTGGGTTAATTTCGATTAGGTAAATTTGTTGTTTGCTTGGAAAAAGGAAACAAGAAGGAACAGCGCCTACTACGGGTTTCAAACGAAAACTAACCCGAACTAACCCAAACTAACCAAAAATAACCGATAATATCGAAAACTAAACGAAACTAATTCAAATCTACCAAAAAAGTTCTGGGGCCTTTCAATAGACACAATGATTAATTTTTAAACTCTTAATAAAGGTATTTATTCATTCCTTATCGCATTTCGCATTAAAACATGTGCCAACAACTTAGCAATAACTGCCAATTTCCAACTGAATTTATTTAGAGAATATTTCCACGAACGCCAGGCAGGCTCTATAAACTGCCAACGTTAGTCCACTTCAATCATAATTTGCCTACGCTGTGCTCGAACGAACACGAATGCAGCCGAAGGTCCTATTACGTTGGCAGAAAATGAATATGCAACCGGGAAACTAGCAACAAAATTTTGAAAATTTTCCAGAAAAAGAAGAAAATAAAGAGCTCATTATAGCAAATTTTGTAATTTTCGAAGACTCGTAATTTCCGTAATTTTTCTTTAGAAATTTTTTAATTCCTGTCATTTCTCAAATAATTCTTATAATTTTTTCATTAATTCCTGTTGTTCTTCATATTTTCGTAATTTTTTAATTCCCGTAGTTTCTCAGAAAATTCCGTTATTTTTATAATTCCACGTTTTTGTATATTTCAAAAATTAGTAGGTAATTCCCGTAATTTCCGTATTTTTTCTGGGCATTTTTCAAAATCATTTCCCGAAAGCCTTTGTAATTTCTAATTCTCGTAATTCCCGTAACTTTTTCGTAATCCCCGTAATTTTTTATAATTCTCGTAACTTTGATAGTTTTAGTAATTTTCAATTCAATTTTCAATTGTCGTATTTTTTTTAATTTCTTGGACGTTTTTTGAAATTTTATCATTTCCCGGTCTTTATAATTTTTGTAATTGTAATTCCTGATTCTTGTAATTCTTGTTATTTTCTAACTTTTTGAAAATCATCATAGGTTTTTCGATTTTTGCAATTTGTTAATAAATTTCCGTGATTTATTTCCAGAATTTTTGTAACTTTTGTAACTTTTCTAATTTCCATAATTTTTTAAAAATTTAATTATTTTCCGTAGTCCCGAAATTTTTCGTAATTTCTGCAATTTTGGCAATTCCCGTAATTTTCGTTAATTAACAAATTCCTTAATTTTTGTGTTATTTCCGATATATTTTTTTTTTCAATTTTTCGTAATTTCCGTAATTTTTGCAATTCCTATAATTATTCTAATTGTCCTAATTTTTTTTTATCATTTTCCTAATTTCCGCAATTTTTTATGATTTTCGTGATTTCTGTTATTTTTTTAATTCCCGTAATTTCTTTATTTTATTTTTCAATGTGATAATTCCCGTAAGTTTTTGAAATTTCTGTTATTTTTAAAATTCTCGTGATTTTTATTATTTTTTCGTAAAACGTAATTTCGAATAATTTTTTGCATTTTTACGTAATTTTTGAAATTCGCGTAATTTTTTTCAATCATTTTCATTGTTTTCCGTTTAACTCGATTTTTTTCTAATTTTATAATTCTTCTCTCAATTTTTTTAATAATCAATGTAATTTCCATGATTTTTTGAAATTTTTATAATTTTTGTTAATATTTTTCCATATTACGTAATTTTCCAATAATTTTCGTAATTTTACATAATTTTTGAAATCTCCATTATTTTTTTTCGTAATTTTATAATTCTCCTAATTTTTCAATAATTGTAATTGCCGTATTTTTTTGAAATTTCCGTGATTTTTTGTAATATTCGTTATTTTTCATTTTTATAATTCCTGTAATTTACGTAATTTTTCAATGACTTTTGTAGTTCTACGTAATATTTGAAATTGCCAATAATTTCCATTGCTTTTGTAATATTCAAATTTTATAATTCTGCTTTTTAGTTTTTAATAATGGTGGTTTTCGTAACTTTTTCAATTTTCCTTAATTTTTGCAATTCTCGTAATTTTTGTTACTTTTCCGTTATACGTTATTTTCCAATGTTTTCGAAATTTTAATAATTTTTGAAGTTTTTTCGTAATTTTATAATTCTCCTAATTTTTTTCAAATTTAATTTTCACAATTTACCCATGATTTTCGCAATTCTACATAATTTTTGAAATTCCCGTGATTTTTGTAATCCACGTGATTTTTGTAATTTTTTTGTAATTTCCGTAATTTGCTAATGATTTTTGCAATTTCACGTAGTTTTTGAAATTCCCGTAATTTTTTAAAATAATTTACATTACATAAGTATTTCCATTCCCGGTTTTTTTCGTAATTTTGCAATTCTCATTTTAATTTTTCAATAATTGTAAGTGCTGTAATTTTTTTCAAATTTTCATGATATTTGCAATTTTAATGATTTTTGTTATTTTTTTGTAGTTTCCTTATTTTATGTAATTTTTCAAATATTTTTGTAATTTTGCATAATTTTTGAATTTCCAGTATTTTTCAATTTTTTTTATTTTCATTGCTTTTGTAATACCCGATTTTTTTGTATTTTTTTAATTTTCCGCTTAGTTTTTTAATAATTAATGTATTTCCCGTGATTTTTCAATATTCCCGTGATTTTTGCAATTTTTCCGATTTTTTAATTTTTTTCGCGATCCCTGTAATTTTTGAAATTTCTATAATTTTTTAATTTATTTTTATTAATTCTATATTCTCCGTATTCCTGTATTTTCCGTGATTTTTTAATGGAATTTTTATAATTTTCCTAATTTTTGTGATTTCCGTAATTTTCTGATTTTTTCGTAGTTTCTAATATTTTTCAATTTTTGTAATTCTTTAATAAATTATTTTCGTAATTTTTTAATTCCTTTAATTTTTATAATGCTCATAATTTTTTAAAAATCTAGTAACTTTTTGAAGTTTTGAAATTTTTGTAATTTCCACTAATTTCAATTTTTGTAATTTTCGTAAAATTTTCCGAAATTTTTCCAATTCTTATATTTTTTAAATTATCAATTCAAAACTATAGGAATTATATACATAGTACAACGGTCGAAATTTGATCGTGGCGCCATCTAAGACAAAGATTTAACACTAAACAGCAATTTTTGCTGCAATATAGTGACTGACTATCTAATCGGCCGACCAAAATTCAGTTCGTGGGAAAACCCAGAATAGGAAAACCTATTATCCACTGATGATCCTAGCCATGCTGATGAGACCTGATAGGTCGAAACGCGTCTATGGATGGAAAAGCAGAGAAAATCAAGCCAAAAATTTTCTCATTATAAGTATACATAATTCTAAATTTCAAAAAATATTCTGAAATTACAAAAAAATAGGGGAATTACAGGAATTATTCCAAAAATGCAGGAATTACTCAAAATTATTCAAAATTATAGGAATTATTTGTAAATCACGGAAATTTTCTCAATATTACAGAAAATTACAGAATTTACGAAAAATGGAAATTATGAAAAATAATTACGTGAATAACGAAAAATTACTAGAATTATGGACGTTATGAAAAACTATAAACATTACAGAAATTATTGCAAAAATTTTCAAATGAAAAATCACTCCATAAAAAATTCTGGAAAATTGACTTATTTAAGCAAAATTAAGGAAAATTCACTTCTTACATTTTAATTTTTTTCTGAAAAACTGGCAGAAGGAAAATTTTGAAAATTTTCCAAGAAAAAGAGGAAAGTGAGGACCTCATTATAGGAAAATTTCGAAATTTTTCAGTGAGAAATCACTCTTGGGAAAATTCTGGAAAATTGACTTTTTCAAGTAAAATTAAGGAAAATTCATCCTCTCACATTTCAATTATTGTTTCCTGGAAAATTGGCAAAAGAGGAAAAAGAGGAAAGTCAGGAACTCATTATAAGAAAATTCCAAAATTTTCCAATGAAAAATCGGAAAAATTCTGAAAAAATGATTTTTTCAAGTAAAATTAATAAAACATCATCCTCTCACATTTTAATTTATTTCTGGAAAACTAATAAAGCAAAACTTGTGAAATTTTTCCAGAAGAAAGAAGAAAATGAGGAGTTCATTATGCTAAAGGGAAAATTTTGAAAATTTTCCAGGATAAAGAGAAAAGTGAAGAACTCATTATAGGGAAATTTCGAAATTTTCCAGTGAAAAATCACTCCAGGAAAAATTCAAAGAAAATTGACTTATTTAGGCAAAATTAAGAAAAAATCATTGAGGTAGAATAATAAGGAGGCGACATAGGGAGAAAAAAGCGTATCCCACTTCCGCCATATTGTTACGACACTTCTGTCTGAGATTCTGTCATTTTTGTCATAGCAACGCGTCAAAATTGCATCAGGGACGTATTTTCCATCCAGAAATTTTTTAAATGCGAAAAATTTTTGAAGCCTAGAATTCCTATTTTGGGTCTTGGAAGGATCTCCTGTTTCAGTATGTTGAAGTTTCTGTAGCTTCTTTTTTTTTCTTGGTGTAATCTCGATTTTTTTACGTTTTTTTTTGCAGTTTCGCTATGGAGCTCACGGGCCCCTCTCGGGCCCGGGCCTGTGTGCTTCGCACACATGGCACACCGGTAGATACGCCACTGATTCTTACGGATTGATTATTTCATCCTGTTATGAATTTTCTTGAAAAAGTTCAAGTTTCAAGACTGAAAACGACTGAAGCAGGCAAAACTTGATAATGATAATGAAAAGAAGCAACTGAAAATCAACCATGGACATTCATAATTATCTCAGTACTAAAGCCTAGACGACATTATTTTTTTCTCCTAAATCCTTCCATTGCTTGGGAGGTGAATACGATTCAATTATTATGCTTTCGGTAGTTATCTTATACCGCAATCCGATTCATTCCAAATTAACTAGGAACTTCGAACGAACATTTCAAATGCAGTTTGCCAATTCTTGGACTCTATAAGCCCCATTATATTTAAACTCCATGTAGCTGTCACTCTAATTATCTCTATCTATGCAACCAAGTTCTCTACTCAATAGAAACTTCTGGCAAAGTTCCCTACTGTCAAAATACGTATTGATCTAATAATAATATCCTTCCAATGGAGGAAAAAGTTGGGTTTTTGCTGAAAGCTAAATTTGCTTTCACGCGTCTACGGCGATAAAAGGATTAAGAGAAACTTTGACGAAGGTTTGAGTTAGATTTAATTATCTGATGTAGGCGTCGTGTATTTATGAAGAGTGAAAGCAATTTCGATAGAAAATCTTATTAACGTAGGTTCAATCATGTTTGATAACTAACAACAACTCATCGATACTTAGTTCACATGAAAAATAACTATGTTGAAAACAATTTTTCCATCTCATCATCAATTAATGACATGAAAGCGAAGAGCAAACAGGGCTCCTAAAAGGTCTGGCGTGCTGCGATAAATCAAAGTTTCGAACAAACACATTTTAATTGGGTCATAACTTGTTGAAGCCGGGGCCCGCCTTTCTATCAGGAAGTACGGATCTATAAATTTCGTACAATCTTGCCAATTAAAATTGAATTTGTTTGGAAATAGTTATTTGCCTAATAAGTACGGAACTTTCAGAATGAAACATGTTATAATGACCTAAAAACTTACTTAATGGTTTCAAATATCTCATTATAGTTACTTTAATTGGTATCATTCCAATCTTATTGCAAAGTTTTTTTTTAGATTAAATATAGGGGCGGAATAAATACTAAAGGAAACTAGAAGGACCTCAAACGTAAATAAGGATTAATTACCAGATTTGTTTGTCTCTTCCTCTGCAGTGACTAATTGTTATAGATGAGGTTGGTTTCTAGTAAAGATGCCATTGTTAGAGGGCAACAAAATAGCTTACTGCCATTGTGGATAAAGCTCCTAGTAATTCAAGTTAATCGAGTAAATAGATGTAGGCTAGTCAAAATAGGGGGTTGGGGTAGAAAAAATTAGTAACAAAGTGATCTCTGCGGAAATGAGTAGTCAATAGGGTCCTTATTAATCCCTCAAAAATCGCACTTTGTCGCATTGGTGGAACTTGGAAAAAAATGACCGCCATCTTGATTTTTTTGGAATTTATTGAATATTTCGTAAAGTATGCATTATATCAAAAAAACTCAAGAGGACTTTTTTGTGGAAAATCAAAAGTTACCTATAATGGGAGAAATTTAAAGACCATCAGCTGCAAACGAAAAAGTTATTGACATTTATTTCATTTAGCAACATGGAATTTTTCAAAACATCTGAAAAAAGCTCAAATATGTATATATTTTTTTTTGGTGCAGAATTAAAAACTACATTTAATAGAAGAAAAATTCAATAAATTTAATGATCTAAACATTTTTGTTGAGAGGAAGCAAAAACGCATATGACCAGAAAAACATTTGGGCAGGAAACTACCCAGACACAGACAGCACACAAAGTCTTAAAGACGTCTTATTTAAGTCTGCATTCTGCATTACATCTGACCGTCTGAAGACCAAAAAATCCAATCAATTATCTGAGGTTATGATAATAATTGTTGTTTACTCTTTGATTTTTCATTTCCATCATGTCATTGAACAGCTGTTTTGTCTAGGCGTTTTCGTTAGACCTGGGGACGGATTCTATAAGCTCGAAGCGAAACAATAACGTTCGTTATGGGACGCTTTGTTCGGTTTGCTATTCTATAACACCTTTCGGGCAGAATCGGTGAGACCTATCTATTTTACCAGACAAAGAGGTAATAATACGAAAATTTCATTAAATAAAAAAAAACACAAAACGCTCATAGCGCAAGACGAGGCAAAACGTACCAAATTATGTTAGACTTACGTATAGCAATGCATCCTTCTTATTTGCACGGGCTAAAAAGGGAAAGAGGGAGACCGCGCGTTGTGGAACGCATTTGTCAAAAAAAATTTTGAATGACACTTGTCAAGCTATGTCAAGTTGAATATCAACCGTAATTATATTCTTGTCAGACCACGGGCAATAAACAAGGACAAGGATATGCCGGGCATGCAAAACGAACACCTCACACCTGGGCTGGGACTCTGTAACGAATAGAGATATTTTCTCTATCTCTATTGACGTCTCCTCTCTAGTGATGTCAACAAGACAGAAGAAGACAGCAAGTGCCATAGCGATAGGGATAACGATCTCTATCCGTTACAGAGTTCCAGCCCTGTACTAGTTAGCCAATAAAAAGGCATTGCCTCGTGTTGCGCGCACATACCAGGTAAAAATAGATAGGTCAATCAATGTTTGTATCAATGGGTGTCATGTTAGACAATTACGGGTTGTTATTATTCCTGATTTTAGACAAGGTTTTGATTCCGTTGGTTTTTGATAGTTTGTGCAAAATCAATTTATTCACAATTCTGACTGTGCAAAATAGAGAAGAGGTTGAAAACACATCCGTCTCAATGGGCTGTTTTTCTTGATTTTGCGGAAACAAATCCCCAACTTTTAACGAAAAAATTTGATGGGGCAAATGGTAGAAAAAAATATGTTCAATTATGGGAGGAAATAACAGAAATACTTAACAGCATGAGATTCCTCAAAAAGACAGTGGATAAATGGCAAAAGGTAAGTAGTAATTTGGTAGGATATAACTTAATTTCGAAAATTTTTGTCAGTTGAAAACTTTAGAATTTTTTTTTTATCACTACTTTATACCTATTTAATACTTATAAATTCTACTCATTTAAAGCCATGGAAGCTAAGTAGTATATTATAAGTAGAAAATTGTTAGAATTCACGTTATATTATTGACATTTATGGTTTCCTCATTCCGTAAAATTTTATATTTAAGGCAGTAGCAGATTGGAAATCCAAAACAAAGGCAAAAGTGGCAGACATCAACAAAGGGTTAACTCAAACCGGGGGTGGAGGACCGCTCCCTGAGCTAAATGAAAATGAGACGCGCCTAATTGCAATTTTAAGAACAACATTTATCACTGGCATACAGACCAATAAAGAACTTGGCTTAGTGAGTGTTCTTTGTATTAATACCATAATCTTTATTGTTCATTTTTAATGTTATTTTCCTTTTTTTGTCATTTTTTGATATTTCACTGTTGATACTTTTTTGATACCTATTATATTTTAGTGCCAAGGAAAGAAAGTACCTGAAGGTCAAGCAATTCCAGCCTTACCAAACCAGAACTCAATCATATTGTCCAAAGGTCCAGGTAGAATCTCGCCACCTCCACTCTGGCCACTTTCATATGACGGTAATACAAGCATAAACCCAACATCTTCGAAATCAGAACCTATAGTCCATATAGAAAATGCAACTTCTGAGAGTGCAGTAAATGAAACAGACACTCGACCACTGAAAGAACAACAGATACAAAACACTCCCAAAAAAAGGCCATGGGGATGCACTACTACCACCACTACGCAGAAAATGCCTTCTACAAATTTAACAGATATGCACGGAGAAACACTCAAAGTTTTAAAGTAAATTAATACAAGTATTGAGAAAATGGCCACTTCTCAAGAAAGATTAGCGGAAGCAATCGAAAAATTGATAGGCAAAATTATTTGACTGAAAAAAAAAAATGAGAGATCTACACTTTATTTTTTCCCAAGATAGATTTTGACATTGAAAACTTTGAAACATAAACAATAACGCTTGACCCTGATTAGTCACAAAATGAGATGTTTCTGCAGGTTGACACACTGATCTCAAAAATAAATGGATAAGCAAAGAACGCTTTAAATGCTGCTAATTTACGAGGTCCTAATGTAAACAACTGGGACAGCTGTGAGCGTGCGCAGTAGATACATTGGCTGTTTTCGATTCGCTTCGGTTCGTCTTCAAGGCCAACCAAATTAGAACCAACCGTTTTCGATTGCAAACCGGTGACGTGACAGGCATCGCTTGGTCCGTCTAAATTCGAACCAGCTTCGCGAATTGGTTTGAATTTCGGTTTGCTTTTATAACCTTAAAACATGGCGCCTTTTTGGACAAACCAAATTCAAAAACTGTCAACCAACTTCAGTCATATCCGAACCAACCAAGACCGAACCTGCAGGCGGATTACGAACTCTCGATTCGAACCGAAACCGCCATGTTACACCAAAATTTTGATTTCGAACGCACTCCATGCGAATGCATTTCGACGAAAGTCACTCGACTGGTTGATGTCTGTCGAAAAGCTATCGAAACGAAATCGAGTCCAATAAAGTTAAGTTATGTTGGATTTTTGGGGGCCAAAATTCGTTTGATTCTTTATTGTGTTTTGACGTTTTGTAGTATTTTGAACTTTGAACAGAAAAATCGCTGAAAAAAATTGTCTTAAAATTAATGATCGCCATTGGCAGGTTTTATTATCTTTTATAGCTAAACATTCTCTATTTGCTAGAGGTCAATTTGCAGGGCCCAACGGCAAAGTCATTCAAAGGAAACTCTGGAACAGCTTACAGAAAATAAAGAATCTGTGGGTAATTGTAGATGAGGTCGTACCAAGTCAATAAGGTTCTGGACCAAGACTTTGCTAAGTCTAAATAGTTCAATAAACCTTGCCTCTGGGTCTTTTTTCTTGAAACAGGGGAGCAGGGTTCCCAAGAGAACGAGTGTTCCGTCTTTGTACCTACTTATGTCGTTATCATTTGCATATCATTGAAAAAGACGGAACACTCGTTCTTCTGGGAACGCTACTCCCTGTTTCAAGAATAAGGACCCTGGATGTAAAAAGGAATCATAACTTTCTCTGATTTCTCTTCTCATATGAATTAATGCACGATTTTCTCGTCTTCTTGCATCATTTTGCCTTCGCCGCCTTATGACTCTGATTATGGTAAACATATTACTAACTTTTTCCTTTTATAAAATTTTTTAAACACTTTGGAATTGCGAAATTAATCTTTAAAGAACACAAATAACCACAACACAACAATAAAAAATTAGAATTAGTATTAAGTCAATGTCAAAAAATTGACAAAATTTGGTAAATTTGAGTGAAAGGCGTCACAAATCTCCGAACTCACACGAACACAAAACGAAACTTGTACCTAATCATCTCTGACGTTTCGAGCACAATCGATGCGTATTCACTTTCGTATCGAGTGTCCATTTCGAGTCGTGTTTTCGTAATCCCCCCGCTGGTTGCGAATCGAAAACGGCCATTGAAAATCATAAGGAAAGAACGTTGGCAGGGCCGTACTTTAAAATTTAGCGGTCTCTATTAAATCAAATTGTTACAAGAAAAAAATATTGAAAGAAATTGGTTGTATTTAAATATAAAGTTAATATCATTGTGTTTTTTTTTTCTCAATATGTTTTTGTGTGTTTGGCTTTTTAAAGATTATGGCGCCAAAACGCATGTTTTTATACTTGGAGTTTGATACAATAAAAATATGAAATAAGACACAAATAAGGATGAAATGAAAAATTTATTATATTTTATATACCTACATTATCTATTACATAATAGTTTTTTATCTAACAAGTGCGGAAACTTATACTTTTCCGCACGCAATGGCCGTTGCACGAACGATGCGCCAGCGGAGTTCGTGCAACCCGTAAGTGCGGAAAAGATACTTTACGCTCGTGTTAAGTACAGAATTTTCCCTCCAACTGCCTCTGAAAATGGAGTTTTCCACACGCTCCTCAGCGTGCGAAAAAGTTTTTCACACGCTGCTTATTAAAGTCTGTTTTGTTTTTAAAGATAATTTCCCAAGTCAAAAATTTAGTGACTATGTTGGCAACAAAAGCATTTTCTACATAAAAAATTTGAAAGCTGACAATTTTACATTGTATTGCTAACATAATGTCATTTTGACTTTTATCTTTGAAGAAAAAACAAACTTTAGTTTTTTATATTTATTTTGGTCATCCTGACATGACAGGACATAAATCGCAATTATCACCAATTTCTGATGGATTTGTTTTCTAACAAATAAAAATTTCATATTTGGTTGTTTTATTTTGCAGTTGTACGAAAAGCATTGTGAAAAACTCGTTTGGAAACCTTTCTTCACATTCGCTCGACTTATATAACTCGCCTACGGCTCGCTTTAACAAACTTTGTTAGCCGTGCGAAAAGAGTCGTTTCCCAAAATTTGTTGTTAAAGGCCGCGCTGATGGCCACCATGTTTTAACTGTGATTGGTTGATTTTTCGAAACTTGTTTTAAGGTCTTTAAAAAAACGGCACATCAGAATTGGCTCAAATTTGGCATAAACATTATTTGATCGATTATCTACAATTCCTTATTTTGGTTTTTCGATATTCAAGCTTTTTTTAAATTCAAAAATCATGTTCGCAACCACCAAAACAATTTAATGTGTTGGTGGTTGCATATTTGCATGTTTATCAAGCTTGGATTCGTGAATAGCATATTTTATTGATAACCATGAAAAACTAAAAAAAGCCAATTGTAGAGATTGTGGATAATATAATCAAATAATGTTTATGCCAAAGGATTTTGGAAATTATAGCGGATTTTTTGAGATGACCTTTAAACGAATTTTGAAGGTGAAAACAGTTCAAGCAATTTCAAGTAGATGGCGCCACGGCAAAAAAGCTACATTGTGAGCATCATAATTCTATATTTGTCTTTCTCTGTCACTAAGTGTTTCACCGACAAACAGATTTTGTTTTGGACAAATAATAAAATATTGAACCCTATGTGTAGAGTGACGCAGTCGTCATTTTCAAAAACTAAATTTAAACATGGCGGCCAGTAACGCATCCTTAAATAACTATTTCCTACGAACGGGCGGAAAATGATATACAAAGGTATCGTTTTTTGTTTGTTTTTGGCTTTACTGCCTATGTGTATATACAGGGTGTCCACTTAGTGCGATATTGGACGATATCTCCCTACAAGGTGATGCAAGAAAAAATAAATAAATTATAAAGTTGTTTGATACTCATTATATACGCATTAGTTAAAAATATTTTTGAATATATAGGATGCTTCGTTTATGGGGTATGCGACAAAACTTTGTTATTTTAAATGGACCACCTTGTATGAGATTGCATATTTGGATTTTACGTCAAATTCCGAGCAGATTTCATGCAATACAGGGTGTATATTTTAAGTGATACCACTATTGCTATATCCGAACCGGTGAAAGCTACAAGGTCGGTTAAATTAGAAATAAGTTGCCTTTTTTGATGCCCATTCAAGACTCGTTTACAGTGTTGCCAAATTCCTTTTAGTTTATGAAATACAAGGTGATTTCTAAGAAACGCCTAAAAATAGTCTATCAAATATTTCGAAAACTATTTATTTTCGGGACACAATTTGAATTTGAAAGTTTTATAATTTTTTTCGCTCTACAACAGAGCATCTTCAAATTTCGAATCCCACGTTTCGTGGTAAAGCAACCATCATCAACTTCATTTTTTAAAATACGGACCTGGATTTTTTATGACATTTTAAGAAAGCACCCTCTATTCTCTTTTCAACGATATATCTATTAAGTATTATTGGTCGACGTTTCTGATCTAAAAAGTGATCATCAGTGATTTTCACCAAAATTTTACCTTAATTCGGACTTAGTTATGAACCTGTTTTTAGAAACTAAAAGGAATTTGGTAACACTGTAAACGAATTTTAAATGAGCATCAAAAAAGGCAATTTTTTTCTAGTTTGACCGACGTTGTAGCTTTTACCGTTTCGGATATAGCAATAGTGGTATCACTTAAAATATACACCCTGTATATCCAATACCTAAAATGAACCGTTTGAAAATATTGACAGTTGAAAATTGACTTTTTGCATCTTTGAAAGGCCATAAAACCTTAACGATTAATTTTAGAGGAAAATCGATTTTACATTCCTATCTTAGATTTTCATAAACTATCATTTAACACCAACTTTGAATTTAACCGGAGATTAAATTTAACTGGAATTTTTAATCATGGATTAGATTCAAAGTTGGTATCAAATGATAGTATATAAAAATCTAAGATTGGAATGTAAAATCGGTTTTCGTCTGAAATTAACCGTTTAGGTTTTACAGCCTGTCAAAATTGCAAAAAGTAAATTTTCAACTGTCAATATTTCCAAAACAATCGAACTTAGGTATAGGGTATGTTACATGAAATCTGCTCAGAATTTTACGTAGAATCCAAATATGCAATCACATACAGGGTGTTTTATCAAAAAAACAAAGTTCTGTCGCATACCCCATTAACGGAGCACCCTGTATATTCAAAAATATTTTTAGCTAATGCATATTAGAGTATCAAACAACTTTGTAATTTAATTTTTTTGGAGATTGTAAGGAGATATCGTCTGATATCACACTAAGTGGACACCCTGTATAAAATAAATGGTCAAAAATGTGATTTTTCAATTAAGTTCAATAACGCAACAACAGAACAATAACAATTATTTTTATTATAAGTAGAATTAATTATTCATGGTTCCTATAAAAGTCATCAAAGATGTCGATATTGGTCAGTACAAAATACAGTGACTCTACTACCACAGTGGCGATAATTGCCGTCTTCTTTTTGATTGGTTCTTTAGAATCCTCTATATTCATAAAGAAAACGCCGCCATTTTGTGGCCTACCTTTTGCTAATTTTAAACATGAATATGTACAGGATGTACATGGACATCCATCATAAAAAATTGAAAACAACAAAACAACGTATTCGATGACTATTATTAGGCACATCAAATACGTTGTTTTGTTGTTTTCAATATTTTATGATGGATGTCCATGTACAGGGTGTTTCCTTATATTTTGACCCCTACCTACAGCTTTAGCTATACGAGGTGGAAAAAAACTTTAAATATGAAAGTTATAGGGTTTTATGTCTATTATCTTTTGCGAATGTCAAAATGGGCAAATGACAGGAACCAACTGTAACAATGATAAACACTTGCATTTTTCAAATGAAACACTCTGTATTTTTGGCTAGAATGATAGATTTTTTTTTCTTCTGATGCCAAATATATCATATATATTGATATTTGGCTCAGCTGTTTTCACGCTAATCAAGTTTAAAAATGCATTTACAGTACCCTTAATTTAATCTGTCCTGGTTTCTTATATCAGTGATGAGGCTGCTCAATGCAATCTTAAAATTAAACAGCGCAAAAACAACTGAACCCAATATCAACATATGTGGTATATTTGGAATCAGAAGAAAACTTTCATATTTAAAGTTTTTTTCCACCTCGTATAGCTTAAGCTGTAGGTAAGGGTCAAAATATAAGGAAACACCCTGTACATCCTATACATATATTCATGTTTGAAAGTAGCAAGAGGTTGGGCACAAAATGGCGGCGGGACCTCTATTGTCGTCACAGTATGGAAAGGTCTATTTAGTCAGTGTAGTACAAAAAGCTTATAGCTTTCTTAAAGAGAAAAAACATTGGAAAAGATTTCCAAAAAATCTAAAACTTTTGAGTAGCATAACATAGAAAAAAATTGAAAAAAAAAATCACAACGCATTTTCCGCACACTCGTACGAAAACTTATTTTACATAAATGGAGGAATATCATTGACCAGAAAAAAGAATAATCTTCGACAACTTCTTTCTTATCAAATCACCCTTAATTTCCTCGGTCTGCCTTTTTGAAAAGCTTTGGAGTCTTATTTTTGTATAAATGGAAATAGTTGCTTTCACTAATTTTGTTCTTGGATTCTCCATGAATATGTGTTCAAAAATATGTTCATCGATGCTTTCAAATATTTTATAATTTTGGAGTAAAAGGGAACTTATTTCGTTTACAAAGACATTATAAAAATTGTTTTCTTTTGGCATTCTATTTCCATTTAAATTAAAAATATGGCGTAGTCTTTTTTCTGTTGTTATGCATATATCAATAACATCTTTGGACGGCCTTAATAAACCTCCCTTATTTTTTTGATTCAATAGTTTAAAATTGCTATCATCCATGGAAACATAATTTTGTTCCAAATAAGATTTGCATGTATGGCACAGAATAATTTTTTTACAATTTTCTTACTATAAAACCCGCTATGTATGTGACTACATTTTTTGAAAGTTCAGAAATGTTTGGGATTAAATTAAATATTTCTTCTTCTAATTCGATAAAGTCTGGAACGTCCAAATTATATTTTTTTATTATGCTAACATCATCCAGGCTGCTTATTGGTGAAACATATTTACTTTTTTTGGTGACGCTCAATATATTTGTGCTGTCTAAAGCAGTACAATTTCCAGTTGTGCCTTTTATATCCAGGTCTAGAGCAAGTCGTTTATAGCTGCAGTAAAACTGAAAAGCTGTAGGATTGTTATTCCAACCATTTCTCATCCTAAAATATGAATCATGTATAATAATTGTACATTAATTTTTGAAATTGGATGTAAAGTTTCCATTTATTTCTTTTCATTTTATTTATTTGAAATAGCTTATAGTTAAAATACCTATACTAAGATCAAATAACTCTCAACGCCTGAGGTGAACAATAGCGATCAGTGGTCTTGAGTTATTCAGTTGTACACGTGCACCTGTGTTGAGTTATTGATTTTAGTATACATCATTATTTTTTAAAAGAATATTAATACCTGGCATTTAAAAAGAACAATTCCAAATGATCTTGGCTGGTCTTATAGGTCAATATAATATATTCCAAGGGGGCGTTTTCCTTCTTCACATAATCCTCAAACATTCCTATGTAGGAATTGATGTCAATAAGGAATCCCAGAAATGGTGTTTTATTCCTTGTAGTATAGAGTAGAGAGCCTTGTATATTTGTTAATAATTTAATATATGACTTGGCCTCTTCTAACCGGGGACGCCAGTATTGTTCCGATTTTTTTCTTAATGGAGATTTTGTACCTTTGCCAAAAGGATTTCTTGAATTCATCAAGTCAAATAGCCCATCAAATAAACTAATGAACTTAATTGTTGGACCAGCAGACACAAATTGGGGTAACTTAAAATCACTCTTTAGAGTTTCAATGGCATCAGCGACACTAGTGCTAATCATTTGAGCTGCCAGATTAACCTAAAAATAATAAAGCGATAATTCAAATAAGATGTTTCTAAAGAAATATTCCTTAAAAGTCGTCCAAAAAACAGCATTATTGTTCACAAATCTTACTTTCATTTTCTGTTTTTCCCATTCCATATGCGCCTTCCTCAGCTTGGTACCAAATCTAAATACCTCCGTTTCCTGTATTTCATACAATTTTTTGATAAAATCAAAATCGATGGAGTTTTCTTCCTTGTCAAAGAAGCTTCCACATTTTGCCCAATTATTCCGTACTAACTTGAGCATGTGGCATGGATCATAGATTATATAGACTTTAGAATTTTCGCTTGGGTGGAAAAAATAAGATTTTATTTTATTGATGTTGGAAAAATCTGCACCAAGTGCTTTAGCCATTCCAAAAATTGCACTTGGACCATCACAAGTTAATGACGTTATTGATACTCCAACCTCTTGAAGTTTGATTAGAGCCTGACGAATTATGTTCGCTTTTTCATTAGCTGTTAAACTTTTAATATAGAAATATGCTATAGGCAATTTCCACCTCCCATTCATAGAAACTACCAAAATAACAAAAACTTCTGTAGCAACATTTAAAGTGTCATCAATGACTCCTGTTCCGAGATCCACATATCCCCAAGTTTTTTGTGCCACAAAGTCAATTTGTTTTCTTATGGCCATTTCGTCAATTACTAGTGAACATAAGGTCTGCTGCCCCTTTTCCACGTTTTCTTTGACAATTGATTTCAATGTTTCAAATGCACATGCAGTAAAACCAGGTTCGCAATCAATACTATTCAACCAGCTTCTTATCACAGAAGGAGAAGGCAATGCGAGATGAAATGTTTTCCTAACATATTCATATGCTTTGCTGGAATAAAACTGCAGAGTCATTGCGAAGGTTCTTAGTTCTTTGGGAAACCGTGTTCTGGTTTGTTTGAGGCCTTTTTTTACATTACTTGCATTTTTTAAACAACGGCTCAAAACAGCCAGGGGAATGTCCGAGAAAGATTTTTTTAACGTGTTTAGGGAGTCATCTGACATGAGCCTTTTTTTGCCTAACTCTTTAGTTATTTGTGTCAAGCTTGTAACTTTTCGTGTGTGTTTTGACCTTCCTATTAGCATTATATAACTTTTTCCTAAGTTGCTTATTCTTTTTTATCTCTTCGGTTTTTTGCTGCAGCAGGCGACGAGGTGATATGCAAAAAAGAAAGCACTCATGTTTAATAAAATTGGTACCTACTCATCACAAAGGCTTACCTATAGTTATGGGACATTCTAACGTGTCGAAGTCTTTTTTTGGCGATCCTCTAAGACCCAAGCTATCTGCAGAACTAAATGATCCAAATCCATCTTTTTCCAGTTTACGTTTTAAATTCGGTTTAGCATCCTGTTTAGGTTTTTCCAGAAGAAAGTTATCAGATTTTACCACTGATCTAAAAATGATTTCAGGTCGATGGGTTGCAGTAAAATAGTCAAACAACAGATTCACAAGTCCAAAATAGGTTATTAATTTTAGCAATGAAAAAAAATATTATTATACAAGAACCAAAATAGGTATATCAACCATATTGCCAACTCAGTAGTTAATTTTGATTTTTTTCAAATTTAGACACCTACATAATATTATTTTCAAGTAATTGAAAGAACTGAAGAATTTGATCTTCACTCTTACTTAATATAATAATAGAACATAGAACCAATTTTTTATAGACACAGAAGTTACAATACCTTTTTTTGAATAATGTCTCATTGTCACCATTAGGAAATTCAATTTCAAAGGCTGGTTCATCCAATATTATGGGGATTCCCATTGTACTACAACACAAATATACCTTTTATGATCGGAAAGCTAATAGTGCTGAAGAATTTGATCTTGACTCATACTTAATTTAATATAAACATAGAACCAATTTTTTATGAACACAGAAGTTACAATACCTTTCACTAGATAATATCTCATCGTCACTACGGGGAAGTACAATTTCGAATACTGGTACATCTAATATTATGGGTTTTTTCCTCAGGTTTTCCATTGTGCTACAACAAAAATAATACCTTTTGTGGTCAGAAAGCTAACAGTGCTGAAGAATTTGATCTTCACCCATACTTAATCTTCTATATATATAAAAGAGCTTGCCCTGACTGATTATCAACGCCCAGCCAAAACTATTTAAGTTAGAGACATGAAATTTTCAGGATATGTTCTGTTACGTATTTGTAGGTGTGCTAAGAAAGGATTTTGAAAAATTTTAATTTTAAAGGGTTAAAGACAATTTTTTTTAAAAATTCACATTTTTTCAGTTTTCTCGGCTTCTAATTAAGATATCGACTTCGTTTTTGTACTAAAATATTCTTTATATAAATACCTAAAAACAAATTCATGCTTTTTCTGAAATTCGAAGTGGAAGGGGCAAAAAAGGTTACACAAAAAATTTCGTTACAAATTCATTTAAGCTGTCATAACTTGATAATAAAATAAGATATCGACGCCATTCTTTTTCTGAAATACTTCTGAAATGAATATCTAAAAACTAATTTTTCAGTTTTACAAAATTTGGCTTCAATCGGATTTTAGCTCGCCGAATATGTGAAACATGTCTACACTACACGGAACAACTTCGCTGTTTAAAATTAAATTTTTGCAAAATCCTTTCATAGCAGAACCAAAGATATTGGCACAACAACCAACAAGCGTACATACATAACATTGCATATTCACAATAAGCACAATCCGTTCAGTAAGTAGCTCAGCGTCAGCAGAGTGCCCGAAACCATGTCAATCAGTCACCTCACCAACTGCACGGCATCAGCATTTAATATAAATTGTAAATAATAATAATATAATCAACCAGGCCATTGAAGACGATTATACGAACACGCCGATTATGACGGGAGGGTGTCATTATCTGAACTGAGTAGGGTAATATCAAGAGGCATCCCCAGAAGTAATCGATGGTTTGTCGTCATCGAAAACAAAGCATACCTACTGCAAAAGCAATGTCAAACACAACATTTTTCATACACACATATCATAGATAATACCTACATAGCCTAATAAGTTGAAAAATCGCGGGCGAAGCCGTGAAGGGTAATGCTAGTTTAATATAAAAATAGAACCAATTTTTTATGGATACAGATATTATAATACCTTTTGCTAGATAAAGTCTCATCGTCACTACTGGGAAGTACAATTTCAAATGCTGGTTCATCTAATGTTATAGGTTTTTCCATTGTGCTACAACAAAAATAATACCTTCTGTGGTCAGAGAGCTAACAGTGCTGAAGAATTTGATCTTCACCCATACTTAATTTAATATAAAAATAGAACCAATTTTTGATTGACACAGAAGTTACAATACCTTTTACTAGATAATATCTCATCGTCACTACCGGAAAGTACAATTTCCTCGACAATTTCGAATGCTGGTTCATCTAATATTATGGGTTTTTCCGAGGGTTTTTCCATTGTGCTACAACAAAAATAATCCCTTCCATGGTCAGAAAGCTATCAATGCTAAAGAATTTGACCTTCACTCATACTTAACATAAGAGCATGGAACCAAATTTTTATGGACACAGAAGTTACAATACCTGCTAGATAATATCACATTGTCACTACCGGGTACAATTGCAAATGCTGGTTCATCTAATATTATGGCATTTTCCATTGTGCTACAACAAAAATAATACCTTTTATGTCCGATTGACCAATGAAGTGCTATTTATAGAACAGTTTGGCGCCAATAAGGTAGCACTTTATTTTACTGTAAAATAAAATTCAAAATTAATTTTTCATTATCCAAATAACAACTGGAAATGGTGTAGTAACATCATGTGCTACTTTATTCATTATTGCCTACCTGGACTACCTGCCAAAGTGAAACAGGTATACTCAAATTTAAATTTTTTCATACAATTTTTTTAAATTTTAATGAAAACCAGTCGCAATCCTACATAAAATCATGCATATAACGCTTACACAAACAGGCTTTATTGACTCATTAAAATTATTCATACAATAAAACCTCACTTTTTGTACTTGTTATATAAATAGCTTTTATGGTCTGGATGTTAAGGTACTGGAAATTTTTCAACAAGATTTTTAATATGGTATTGCTGCCAAATAATAACTCACCATGTTGTTTGAACTTTTTCTTTTAGTAAATGGTTCCTTTGGTCAGTATTAGGTCCGAGATAAAGTTTAGGAATAGCATTATCTTTTGGAATTTTTTTCCCACTTCGTGTTACCAAAATATCTTCCTCATCAAAGTGAGCACTGCATATACGACTGAAATTTGATATTTTTTCATGCATTGGATCTAAACCCAGTGCTTCCAGCCAAATATGATGTCTCTTTTTGGTAATCCTACAAGTTAATAAATAGCTAACTGGTTGGAAAGTGAAATTCCGTAACTGGATTATCATTTACATTCTATTCCTTTCAATTTACTAATATAATATCATATGACCAAATCCAAACAAACGAATTACCCGTGCAGGAAAGTACTGTTATAAGAAACACATGAAGCAATGTTCCTAACTTTAATTAGTTAGTTCAGATCAAAATAACTATAGTATAGTTGCAATTTGCTACCTATTAGATTAGATAGTTGAGTTCTACATGCGCCTTAGTGTCAAATTTATAGTCAATCCTTAAACAGCTTCCTGGGGTCTTCAGTTTGGAATGGTCACTTGTTACTAATTGAGAAGTTTATCTAGTCCTCGTCTATTCTGAACGTCTGAGGCTTTCTTAAGGTCCGAAAAAATCTCAAGAAGCAACTATAAATTCGGCCCTCAAATATAAGGGTGGGTTTAGCCAACTAAATGCATAATGCACAATGATGATTATTTCTAACTTTGTTTTTGTTTTGATTTTGCTTCATAACCTCGAAATCTTGTTGTCTGTTTTCATACTGTTTTCAATGGTTTTTGATCTGGAAACGAGTTTTTCCATTTTTAATTATTAAAATGGGATTTTTTCTGATAATATAAAGCCTAATTTATAACTATATTTAATTATTTATTATTTTATGAAAAATAACAAGGTTCAAACTCAGCTGTTCTGTCAGTTCTTAATGCACAAAAATTATTCGTTTTATAAACACTGCTCTTCTCTTATATACATTACGCGTTATGAATTACGCATTATCAATTATGAATTAAAATTGTGCATTGTCCATTAAGAGTTGGCTAAACCCACCTATAGAATCAAAATTAAATGCATGCACGAGTGCTAAATTCTCAATTAATTAAAATTAATTATATGTATGTACTTACCGAAAATACGAAATATCTGGTATTTTGCCCCTATTTGGGCAAAATAAAACCATACAATTAGTACCTGGCATAACTCAGTAAAATAATCCGATTACTGGAACGAAGAACGACTGAAATCAAACACAAAATTGCCTTGATACGGGACTGTGCGCAAAATATTGACAATGGAGGACATTTTGAAATTTCGAACAATTGCTCGAAAGATTACACTGCGCAAGCGTTGGGCTGTTCCGTTGCACAATTGTTCGTAGAATATTGCACAACTGTTCGTAGAATATTGACCCCAAATTTTCGCACAAATTCAGCCGTATGATTGTTCATCCATTTATTTTTGAGATCAGTGGGTTGACATCAGTTTTACGATAGCGACCAATAAGCGGCATTTGCGGCATTGTTTTTCATGTTTATGTTTCAAAGTTGACAATGCCATAATCCATCTTGGAAAAAAATAAACCATAATATTATTATGATCTGAAAAAATTACATACTTTTTTTTTATGTAAAAATATGATTTTATTTTTGTGCGTTGTTTTTAAAATTCCAATTAATTTAAATTTAATATAAACCTAATTATTATTAGAAAAAAGCGGACTTATATAAAATTTTATATATACAGTGACCGCCAAAAAGTTTGCAACAAATGGGACTTTTTTTTATTATTAAGATATCAAAAAAAAAATGTTACGTGGGATCGATTCAGCATACTCATCGACAAAAAAAAAATCACTGTGACAGATGTCATGTGACCACTGTCATGGCGGTAAACTTAAAAAGTTTGCCTTAAATATGTGAAAAGTGGGGTTAGACGACCAGAAATCGAAAAATTGTAGAGAGAAAAGTGGTTCAGGATCCGATTTTACGTTCATGTGCCAATTTTTGAAAGAGTACATGGATTTTTAATAAATATCAATTTTTTGGCCTGTTTTCTAGTAATTTGAAAAATATCGAAAACATTTCGCAAAAATATATTGGCTTGATTAAATTTAGAAAAGAGGTATTGGATCATTTAGAAACATTTCACGATAATTTTCAATTTGTTATTCCAAATTTTTGTTTTCTGTAGGTCATTGCAACAAGATTAGAGTGGTCTGATAATGAATTTATTTGTCACTCATTTGTAAAACGTCATTTAACAAGTCAAAACATAAACAACGAAAATTGATTTTTACCAGTTACTGGCTCTACTGACTTGTAAAATTGACAGCTAAACTGTAAAAACTTTTTACAAGTCAGTAGGGTCAGAGAATTATTTATTAAAATTGTATTACCTATATGTATTAATTTTTTATTAATTGTTTAAGATTGTTTACAAATGAGTAACAAATAAATTATTGTACATCATACGCCAGGTATCAGTTTTCACTGGCTCTTGAAGGTGACAAGCTCGCCTGACGGCTCGCTAGTCATTTCCTTCAATCACCAGTAATAGTATTTTACATTATTAGCCAGGTAAAACAGTTTTTACTGGCGATTGAAGGAAATGACTAGCGAGCCGCCAGGCGAGCTTGTCACCTTCAAGAGCCAGTAAAAACTGCTACCTGGCGTATAATGTACAATAATTTATTTGTTACTCATTTGTAAAAGATATAGGGACAAATAAAAAATCAATACATAACAAAAATTTGAAATTTATATGTTTTTCCTTGATTTTTTCTCACAGAAGTTTTGGTAGTTGGTATAACTATGAGAATGATACGTTGTTAAGACGTTGTTTCTAGTTATAAATAGGTTTTTTGACAGATTTCCATTTTGCAATTTTTTTCCAGAAATGAATTTATTACAAGATGTTATTAATGAAGCCTCAGTCGTAGCCAACAGTTTATCACCAGAAAAGTCTCCCAGAAGGTACCTACAAGCAATTATTCTTGTGATAAAACCGATTTTTCAAAAATAAATAATTCTACTGACTTGTAAAAAGTTTTTACAGTTTAGCTGTCAATTTTACAAGTCAGTAGAGCCAGTAGCTTGTAAAAATCAATTTTCGCTGGTTATGTTATGACTTGATAAGTGACGTTTTACAAATGAGTGACAAATAAAAACTGTTTTACCTGGCTAATAATGTAAAATACTATTTTGGGTTTTTACAATTTGTCGCGGGACAATTTAGCAGAATTACCGCACTGAATTTTTTTTTCGTTAGTTTCACTTTGAATTATGTCAACTAGGCGGAAAGTTTTTGATATTTTTCAAATTACCAGAAAACAGGCCAAGAAATTGATAATTTTTAAAAATCCTTATACCCTTTCAAAAGTTGACACATAGACGTAAAATCGAATCCTGAACCACTTTTCTCTCTACAATTTTTCGATTTCTGGTCATCTAACCCCACTTTCTACATATTTGAGGCGAACTTTTTAAATTTGCCTCCATGACTGTGGTCACATGACATCTGTGACAGTGATTTTTTTTGTTGATTGGTATGCTGAATCGATCCCACGTAACATTTTTTTTGATATCTTAATAATAAAAAAATTTCCCATTTGTTGCAAACTTTTTGGCGGTCACTGTATAACGAAATTAGTAGAATAAAACAAGTTATTTTAAAGTAATACCGTAATACATAAGTCGTTAATTGAAAAATACATAAAATTAGTCATTGAAAATATCTGTGTATTAATACGGCCCTAGTTTGTCTTCCTTCATTGTTAATTTGGTTAATTTGCAAGTCAAGAACCTCATGGTTATTGTCATTTTCCTCATTTACGTCTATAATTTCCGGTAGTGGCACTCTTGCTCTTATACAAATGTTGTGTAAAATACAACAGGAATTGACAAGTACGCATACCTTTCGTGGCTCGTATCTCAGCTCTCGTTCGCCCATGATACAACGAAATCTTGACTTGAGAACTCCATTTGTTCTCTCTATATGATTTCGCCCAGACGCGTGGGCTTGATTAAACCGTTCTTCGGGGGAGTTGGGTTGGGCTCCTGGCACAGGGGTCATTAGCCATGGTTGTTGAGGATAGCCTGAGTCACCTAGCAGCCATGTGTTTTGATCTCCATTTTGGTAGTTATTTTGCAAATGAGTTTGAATGGCACTTTGTCGCCATATATAGCTATCATGGCAACTTCCAGGAAAACTGCTATTTACATTTAATATACAAAGATTTGCATCACACGGAAAGAAATTTTGGATACTATTAATCCAGTAGGGTAGTATTACAATCAAATTTTTGATCAATATAGCGTCAATCTAAATTTAGATTAATATCAATAAATGATTCGATTGATTTACTTGTAAAGCTAAAATCTGCTAAAATATATCAAACCATGATAAGTAGTAGCAAATGAGTTCCAATAAATAATAACCAAAATTTGATTATTATTACCAAAAATAAAATTAAAGCCTATGATATTCCTGAATATGATTTATATATTCTTGAATTTAGCTAAGTGTTGAATAGTATCAAGCAATTTTTGGATCAGTTCAAGTTGATTGTAGATAATATTTGCTAAATATATGATTGATTTTAGAAAAAGATATGACGAAAGATAGCAAATTGACAAATAATTAGGATAAAATTTATCAAATAATTTGATTACTTCTTGCAATATTTTGATGTTATATATCTAATAATTGAGTGCAACTTATCAAATCTTTTGATTATTTGCATTCAATATTTGATTGCTGGCCAATTGATTTTCCTAATTAGCGGTGGTGGTGGGAAAATAGTAACAATAAAATGAGGTTTCGGTTTAATTATTATTTATTCTGCATTCGTTTACAATATTGAATACTAAATTATTATTATCCCCTACTAATTTAACCTAAATAACCTTCTCAAAAGGAATACAATTTATACCTTATAGTTTATAGATAATAAGAAAATAATAACAGCCGTATGCAACATCCTCTTTTAACTTTAAAAGCGACTTTGAAAGTCAATTGCTTAAGAATACATTTTTTAAAAAGTGACAGAATAGGCTAAAAGTGCTTTTAAAATTAAAAGATGATGTTGCATACGGCTATAAGTCTTTAGTGTAAAAGCAAATTGATCATCTTACAGGAACCAAATTAAAAATATAAATTTCCTTGTATATAAATAAAAAACACAATTCCAAAACTCCGTAACACCATATGTTATTAGTAGGTTTTATTACAAAAAAACAGATGAAATGTTCGTTTCTACTGGAAATTTCAATTTCTCTCCCATAAAGAAACAAATATCACAAATATCACTCACAAAACTCAATAATTTATTATTGCCAGTTAGCACTGCGTGGCACTACGAGTATGGGTGCGAGAGTACGAAAAAATACACAAAGACAACTTAGACAAGTTTTTCCTGTGGACCGGGTGCGGCGTGCACTTCACATAAACAGGAGAGACGTTCTTCCTCCAACAAAACACCACACACTAAAATATTTTCAAATGAAACATAACTCAAGTAGCCAAAACCGTTAGAAAAACTTATAGGTATTTGCTTGATTTACTCCTTATATTATAGAATAAGCCAAATAATGGCTCGATTCTAGAAGAGTTTTATTAATTTGGTCAAATATTTGATAATCGTAGCAAAAATTGGATAGAAATAGTTATAGATTTGATTGTTTTCAGTTCACTGTTCATTGAACTAATATTTGGCGGGCCGTTTGAATCTCGGTTTTAAATTACTGGTTTGACATTTCATTTATTTCAAAATAAAGCAGTGCTTTAAAACTTCATAAACTAAAATTTTATACATTTTATTTTCATATATTTATGTGAGAATCACTTAATGAATAAAATAATCTATAATCTCTTCATAGATGATCTGGCGTATCTGACTCATGAGCTGACTGAAACACTTTCCAATCTGCTTTTTGAAAATGTCCAGTTTTCCAGTTAAAAGCTGTCATATTTGATCAAGTTATTTATAATTCCCTCAAGCATATATGGAGCATCATACAGTGACACGATTTCTAGGTTGTTTATCTCCACAAAACCTAGAACAAAACCAAAATTTTTGTTTCTGTGTTATTTTTGATGTAGATTTTCCTGGTCTGTGGCTACAATTCGCTTTTGACCGATTTATTTTTTGCTGCCTGGTCACACACTGTGGCAACAACTCTTTAAATTGGCTGCTTATGATGATGCACTTATCACTTCTTTCACAGTCTTGGAATTCAAAACAATCAACGACGATGCACTCAACAAATTAATTTAGATGACAAGATGACATTTGCATTATGATGTCAAATGGACACCGGCATTTTTATGACTGGTTTTCATATACACGATTCTATGTCGGTCATTGTCATTTTCTATTCACTTAACAAAGATAGCTAACTCATCGGTGAAGTCAGAGATTAGAATAAGAACGAGGGGGACGTTGAGAAACGGCGATATGGGCGCACAGCGGTGTAGTCACGAACTAAAACAAAAAGTGGAGGGGATGAATCCAGTGAATGTTCTATTTAAGAATTTATAAATCACTTTTCTATGCGTTTGATGTTGATGTCCTGGTACTGACGTCACCCAGTGCAGTGATGCCAGGTCCACAAGACTAGGTTAGGTTACCTTCGCTCGGCTGTAGCAACAGTAGCAACGTATGTAAACAAATAGAATATGAATTATTGGTGAGTGGAAATATACGATAGAATAACTATATTTTCTCGAATTTTGGCAGTTGATTACACACAAATTTTATTTTGTATGTTTACTTTGAATCATGTAAGTTGGTTTACTTTTACTCAATCTTTTGTTGTAAATATTACTTTGTACATTGTAGTCTCGTTTGTATAGTAGTTAATTTCAATAACAAAAATGTCGAAAAAGGACATTGCCAAACTAAAGGCTACTATTGAACAATTAAAAAGGAGTCTGCATAGGACTGATAGATATTTGGTCGAACATGAAGATGAGCAGAAGTCTGAGTTTTTGTTGGGGCAATTGGAAGGTAGAAAAGAAATTTTGGAAAGCAATTTTAAAACCTTTCAAGATGTCCAGATTTTATACCTTGATCCTGGTAGTGATGATCAATCTGCTGAATTTGAGGATCTTTATTTTGATATTCTCTCAAAAATAAATTTGAAAATTCCTAAAAATATTCTTGTAGATAATAATGTAAACAATTATGTAAATAATCATGTAAATAATGCTGTAAATTCTAATGTAATCAATCCAACATCATCTCCCATTTCAACAGCCAAATTGCCACACATTGATATTCCTATTTTTGATGGGAAAGATTTAAATAATTTCAAACCTTTTATGGAAATGTTCAATGCAGTAATTGACAAAAATGGGACTCTGTCCAATGTAGAAAAATTATTTTATCTGCGTAACTATTTGAAGGGCGAAGGGTACTCCTAGCGAGTTAAGAGAATTTATAAGCAAAGTAAGGCAGCAGTGTAGTTCTTTAAAAAATTTGAAACAACCAGTCGAGCACTGGGACATGATATTAATATGTATTTTTTCCAAGAAATTAGATTTCTACACAAACCGAGCTTACCAAATTGACCGTAACACATCTCAACTGCCAACACTTTACGAGTTCTTGTGTTTTTTAGAAAATCGAGCTACTGCTTTAGAGACAGCAGGCAGCTCTGATAAGTAATTTATTAAAAAGATTCATCATATAGTTGAAAATGAGCCAAAGTGTTTATTCTGTGAATTAACAAATCATAAAATTTATAATTGTCAAAAGTTCAAATTATTATCAATAAATGATAGGATTTCGTTCATAGATAAAAATAGGTTTTGTAGAATTTGTCTTAACAACCATAAAGGCATCTGCAATTTCAAAAAGAAGTGTCAAATTTGTGGAAAAAACCACAACAGCTTGTTGCATTTGGACAGGGGTGATTCCAGAGAGACGTTCAATTCTAAAAAGGTAAGTCTAGCTTTGAGCAATGATTTGAAAAATTTTCATAGTTGCAATGGAAATATTTTTCTGCCAACAGTAAAGGTAAAAATAAAAACTAAAAACAATAAATATCTAATAGCTCGCTGCCTTCTTGACAGTGGGTCGCAAATGTGTTTAATAACTAGCGACCTTCTGAAAAAATTAAATATAAATTCCTTTATAAACAAAATTAACATAAGAGGAATTTCTAAAAGTGTAACTGAAGCCACCAAAGCAGCTTACGTAGAAATTACTTCTTGTTTTCATAAATTTAAAATCAACATTAAGTGCTCTGTGGTTGAAAAAATAAGTAAACTCCCTCAGTTTGAATGTGAATCTTTTAATATTCCTGAAGAAATTGAACTAGCTGATGACGACTTCAACAAACCCGAAAACATTGACATTTTGCTTTCAGCAGACATTTTTTTTTGAAGTATTACTAAATAACAAAATAAAATTAGATAATGGCATTATACTGCAAAATACTCTTTTTGGGTATGTTGTAGTTGGTCTTGATTCTGAAAATTTAGAAACTTCACACAATAATCATTTTCTTTCCCTACATGCAACGTACCAAAATGATATTAAAGATATTATGAATAAATTCTGGGAGTTTGAGAAGGTTCCAGAAATCTATAAAGAATACTCAAGTGAACAAGAAGCGTGTGAAGAAATTTTTAATAATTCAATACAATAAATTAACATTTGCCATTAAAAATGTCATATGAAAATATACAGTTAGGAGATTCGTTTTCGATTGCGTTTAGGCGTTTCCAAAATTTAGAAAAAAGGTTTAGGACCAACCCTGAAATATTTAAACAGTATAAAATTTTCATAAATGAATATTTAAATCTAGGGCATGCAAAAATTGTACATATAAATGATTACAACTTAAACAATGAAAAACCCTACTTCATGGGCCATCATCCTGTCATACGGGAAGATAAAAAGACAACTTCTTTTAGAGTGGTTTTCGATGGCAGCATGAAGTCAAAAAATGGAAGATCAATAAATGACTTTCTTTATAATGGTGCTGTTGTACAAAATTCTCTCTTTGAAATTTTGATACTATTTCGTCCCTATAAGTTCGTTTTGTTATCAGACATAAAACAGATGTATAGAATGATAAACATAAATCCCAGACATTGTTTTTTTACAAAACATCCTTTGGCGCGAAAATCCTAATTCCCCTATTTTGTGTCTGCAATTGCAAACAGTGACATATGGGTTGAAAAGTTCTTCGTTCCTTGCCACCAGGTGCTTAGTGCATCTTGCCAATACAGAAGCTCAAAACTTTCCTCTAGCCGCTAAAGCCATCTTGAATAACACGTACGTTGATGATATTCTCACAGGTTCTGATACTATAGATGAAGCCATTAAATTAAAATATCAATTAATTGAGTTGCTTAAGGTTTAAAGTCAGGCCTATAGTTTATTACAGCAACGCGAGATGTCAATGCTGTCGCTCCTATAGTGTGCCCTAACTTGACTGTCAAAAAAAAATAGAAATCTCCATTTGGTTAAATTGTGTGATGGAACGTTTTTTCTTTTTTTGGCGGAAATTCGAAGTATTATTCTGTTTTACATACACAGGGTTGTAGTTTCGACCAACGCAAATAATTTTGAACGTTCATCCGTCGGATTTTTTTCTAAACAGTGTAGCTACGGGCGTATTTCCAACTATTTTTGCAGTAGCGAGAAAACTACAAGTTCAAAAAATAAAGTATATCGATAACCATAAAACATATATTTTTTTTGGAATTTTTGAACACAAGGTTCAGAAAATAGGGGTTGACTTTAAACCTTAAGCTAGGATCGTTTAAATTACACAAATGGTACTCAAATGACCCTTTTATTTTGAACGATATTCCTAAGGAAATTTGCCACCTTGACGATATTGATCTGAACAAATCTGATTCTATTGTGAAAACTTTGGGATTATTATACACACCTAAGACAGACAGCAGTTTTAAAATAGCTTCCCCAAAAATAGACTCTCAGGCATTTGTGACTAAAAGACAAGTTCTGAGTTACATTTCTAAATTCTACGACCCCCTAGGTTTAGTCGGTCCAATATTAGTTAATGCAAAATTATTTATGCAGAAGCTTTGGGGCTTAAAGTTAAAATGGGATGATATTCTTCCTAATGAATTACTAGATTCATGGAAAAAAATTGTAAACAATCTTTCTAATATGGTACCTATAGTAATTCATAGATACTTGAACCTAAATAATTCCACAAGCATTGAGCTGATAGGCTTTTGTGATGCTTCAGAACGTGCTTATGGAGCTGTGTTATATATAAGGACAATTTCTAAGAACAAAGTACACACTTCTTTAATTTGTTCAAAATCGAGAATTGTGCCTTTAAACAAAAAGACTACAATACCAAGACTCGAGCTTAATAGTGCCTTGCTTCTATGTAATTTAGCAAATTCTGTGCATAATGTTTTCAAAACAAAATTAAGTAAGACAGCATTATATTCTGATTCTAATATTGTATTAGCATGGATTAAGTCTGACCCTATCTCATTAAATCCTTACGTTGCTAACAGAATCACAAAAATTCAAAATATAAATAAACATTTCTCGTGGCATTACATCAATACCAAACAAAACCCTGCTGATAGTTTATCCAGAGGACTAGACCCTCAAGATATTCATGACAATGAAATATGGTTCAAAGGTCCTAGAATGATTTCCAATCTGAATTTCTCCCATCTTAAGGTATCCTTTTTTACATCCAATAGTTTGCCGGCACAAAAAGCAATGCATTTTGTTACCCCAAATAAAAAGCCTGAATCTTTTTTTGATAAATATTCTTGCATTTTAAAATTGCAAAGAACTGTTGCTTATTTGTTAAGATTTGTATATAATGTAAAAAATAAAGCTAACAAAATTACAGGAAATTTAACGGTATCAGAGTTAAACAAAGCTTTAAGAGTTGTAATTAGATTTGAACAAAGTTTTGAATTTTCTAGAAAAATAAAATTATTAAAAAATAATCAACAAATTAAATCTAATTTAAGTAATTTATCGCCCTTTTTGGACAATGAGGATGTCCTTCGTGTGGGGGAGAGATTGCATAACGCAAAAATTACTTTTGACCAGAAGCATCCAATTATTTTGCCTAAAAGCAATCGAATAACCGATTTAATAATTGAAAGGGAGCATTTGAGACTACTCCATGCCGGGCAGAAACAAGTATTGAGTTCTTTAAATTTAAAATTCTGGATTACTAATGGTAATAGAGAAGTGAAAAAGATTCTTCATAAATGTGTTATTTGTTTTAGGGCCAAAGCAAAATGCTCAGAACAGTTAATGGGCTCATTGCCAGAAGGCAGAGTTTCTCAATCAAGACCATTTCAAATGGTCGGAATTGATTTCTGTGGTCCATTCTCAATTAGACAGTCGCGTATTAGAAAGTCAATAATTACTAAATCGTATATTGCAGTTTTCGTATGTTTTTCTATAAAAGCTATTCATATGGAATTATTATCGGATTTGACAACAGAGAATTTTCTTGCCTCTTTCAAAAGATTTATTTCAAGAAGAGGTAAAACATCCTCTGTCTTTTGTGACAATGGATCCACTTTTAAAGGTGCCAAAAATAAATTGGACAAATTTTATAAAGATTTCAGTATTGCAATATAATGTTAAAATTTCTTCATTGATGAAAAAATAGATTTTCATTTTATCCCAAGCTATTCTCCCGTGTTCGGAGGACTCTGGGAAGCAGGAGTAAAAAGTGCTAAATACCATCTCAAAAGAGTAGTGGGAAATGCCCAGATAACATACGAAGAACTAAATACTGTAATCATTCAGATTGAGGGAATCTTAAATTCGCGACCACTCACGCCAATTTCGAATGATCCTGCTGATCTATCGTATTTGACACCAGGACACTTTTTAGTAGGTGGTCCCCTAACAAGTTTTCCTGAACCTGACTATACAAACACTCCTACAAATAGATTGAAACTTTGGAATTACTGCTGTCAAATGCAGCAACATTTTTGGAAGAGATGGCACAAGGACTATTTAACTCAATTTCAGTCACGACCTAAATGGCGTTTAGATGTGCCAAACGTCAAGGAAGGACTGTTAGTTCTTCTAAAAGAGGACAATGTCCCTTCTCTGAAATGGCCAATGGCTAGAATAATATGTGTCATTCCAGGTAAAGATACCAAAGTCAGAGTGGTAGAAGTCAAAACCCAAACAGGTACTTATTTGAGGTCTATTACTAAATTAGCCATTTTGCCGATTGAAATTTAATGTAAATATTTGTATATTTTTGTATATTTGTCTATAAACTTGTTTAGTGTAAAATTAAAATAGTAGGTATTATGTACAGATTGTTTCTCGCATTTTCAAGGTATTTTGCATAAATTGATTATGTCATATATATTTTTGATGTATTTCGTATACACATTCTATATGTATTTTTGATATATTTCGTATACACATTCTATGATATTGTATTTTGTATACATTTATGTAATTTCATTTATTTCAATATTGACATTTGAGTCTTAAGTATTCATAAAAAAAAAAAACCTATTGTAAATATTTATGCGATGTTGATTCTTCTTGAGGCCCCAGCATGTTGAATACCATAGTATCCAACAAAAAGTAAACGCAGCATCACTGCTGACGTCATTGAAAGGCTATCAAAGAGGATCGATATCCTTGATTTTATATCTGTCAATAAGTCATTAGTCATTATTAATCGGATCCACGTTGCACACACATGAACAGAAGTCACATGTAATTGTAATTATAATAATTATGCAACTAGCTAATCAATCAGCTCTACGTTTTTGGTATCTGTCGTTGTTATTGTAAATAATGTAAATAGTAAATAAGCCGTGTAAATAAAGTGTACAGTGTAAATAGTTAAAACGTGCTTTAATTCAAACAACAGAGCTATTGAAGCATGATGGATACAGAAAAGTATCGATCAGTCACCTGTTTTGGATAGTCTAATAGGCATTTTTCAACATTCACCAGTCATTTTTACACAAGCAAACTTTCAGTTCGTACTTTTTGGGTGAAACTGAACACTTCCTTTTCTAAATTTTCATCAATGTCAAAATTAGAAGTTTGACAAATGGAAGCTTCCTTCGGAAATCCAGAAGGGAAAATCTTCCCTTTTGATCTGCGACCTCACGCTGAGTAGTCGTCCGGTCTCGGGCCTCGGCCCTGAATTATTTTTTTGGAGCGAAACTTTTTGGAATTTTGTGCCAGGGAGCTCAAGTTTTAGACTAATTTCTTGTTGATAAATTGTCTAGAGTCGTCCCCTGGTCATTTTGGATTCTGTTTCGGTAAGTTTTGAGATTTTCTTCAGGAAATATTAACCTACAACACGTGTTCCATTTTTTTAATAGGACTGTTCCGAGCAGCATTTGGAAGTTTAAAGGCGGGTTCTAACAGACATTTAATTTAATTTAGCATTTAATATAATTTAATTTAAAAAGTTTATTATACGATACCATATGACGGCGTTCATACAAAATTTTAATTTAAGACATAATATAACTTAATTTAAATGCTGACCAACTTTTATCTTTCAAAATTAAATTAAATTAAATTTGAGGTTGATCATTGATTTTCATCAGTTTGACAAGGCAGATGACGGATAATGACATTTTTCTATATCAGTTAAAAAATTACTGTATGAACGCCACAAAGTAAAATTATATTAAATCTTAAATTATGTTACCATAAAATTAAATTAAATTTCTGTTAGAACCCAGCTTTAGACTTCACCTTTGGTCTAGAGTATCCCTCAGTTTGAGGTAAGATTATTTCTTATATTTGGGGCTCGATCTGTTTTTTTATACGAACATCGTTATAGGGTCCTACTCCTAGTGCTAGGCTGTAGCTAGACAGTCTTAGGCTATAGTTGGACAATCCTGGCTATGGCTGGACAATCTTAGGCTGTAGTTAGAGGATTCTAGGATATACCTAGACAGCTCCTGGGCTGTATTTAGAGAGATTCTAGACTGGATCTAGATTGCTCTCAGTTGGGGCTTTGGTAGCCATTCTTCAACAACCCTCTTGGTACCACTATGCTAGAACCACATTGAGTTCTGCGTTGAACGGATACAACGTGGATAGGACTCATGACTCACTTACCATACCATGGTCTATCTACAGTCAGACCAAACCTGTAGATAATCTCCCTTCAGAACTTCTGGATTCACACATACATATGAAGATAACTACTAACACTTGTAAGTTACACCTTTTACTATTTAGGCAAATCCTATATAAATCACTCGATACTGAATTACGTTCAGTAAGTGCCCCTTAATTAAAATTCTAAAATTTTACCCTGAGGTTGCCCAAACAATAACTTTCACCTTTCAGTGTTTAATTTGCCTGTTGGTAAAGTGTAACCCATACTGTATTTTTCTTATCACTCACAAGTGTAAATACCAAAAGGTTTTGAGTCATGTTTACTTAAAATTCATATTTATATATGCGTTATTTACATTCACTTTTTTATAATCAAATATTTATAAATTGGTACAAGCCATAATGTATACACATTTTTAACAACGTCCTGGCTATCCCCATATATTATTGTAATTATCTTTAATAAAGAAAGCCAGATACATTATTGTACCTAATTAGTTGTTTTATTGGTAAGCTCTCCAATTGCACAGGTTTTGTTTATAACATCATTAAGTTATCTTCCTAGTTAAGTCACAATTAACTTGGTGGCGTTCAGAGATAAGATGTATACAAGGAACCCATAGACCCATGGCCTCCGAACTGAAGCTGACTAGCCGTATGCAGTATAATTAGGCAATTGCCAAAATAAGTGCGTTATAAATTTTTTATCACTGGTATCTACGGCGCTGGATTAAAATTATTGTATTGTAAGTTCAAATATCAGAATCTGTTATTATTTATCAAATATGAACTTATTTTTAGCCTGATAACCGAATTACTTTTTCCAATTACCAAAATGCAAAATTGTATTTTGATGGCCGTAACTTTGATATGCCACTGTAGCCAAACGGAGGGAGCCACCATATTCTAACTTACTTTTTTGTGAAGCAGAAGAACTTATCCATATTGTTCGTCGATTTTTAACTGACACTTGCGGTATGAGGAGCGAGGGGGTGTTTCATATGGCAAAAACAGGTGTGACGTCAGGTAACCATTGGCGTTCTAATTTAGGGAGCCACCAGCTCACATTCCGTCCGAGTATCAGATTAAAATCGACGAACAATAGCTACAACATATTAAAATTTAAAGAAAATCGTATGGTTCCGAAATTTTCATGTGTCGGGTGCGGGGTCTATATCAAATAAAATCAAAATTGATGGCAAGTTTTAAAATGGTTGATAGAGGGGAATTAAAGAACTTTTTAGGATTGGAAATAAGGGAGTTTTGAAAGTAAATCAAGAAACTCATACAAGGGGCCTACTAAAGAAATTTAAAATGGAAGACTGCAAAGTATCAGTTATTTTAATAGAACTAAAATTAAATGTTGACATTTGTAAAGAACCTGATAAACTAACAGAGAAGCCATTTCGAGAATTGATAGGATGTCTTATTTACCTTATATTGGGTTCCAAACCTGATATTTGTTATGAGTTGAATTATTTCAGTAGATTTAAAGACAGAGCTTCTGATACAGCTTGGAATCACGTGAAAAATATACCTAGATATTTTAGGGGGACACAAGAATTGCGACTAGAATTTAAGATAGAAAACACAAAATATAATTTAGAATGTTTGTAACCTTTTGTTAATGAATTACATAATTAGGGGTCCATAATATGCTTATTTAGCTTAGGGAAAAAAATATTAGGTGTGGGTTGATGGTTTATTCAGTACAGAATGGCGAAAGCGCCACTGAATTTAAAAAAAAAGAAGATAAAATTGCACAAAATATGGAAGTGTGAAAATTCAGAAACACACCTAGAAGATAATTAGCAAACGATAATTAGTAATCCTGAAAAAAAAAATAATAATAATGCAAACAACTCAACTCTCGACCTATGGGTAAACAATAAAACAATTAAGTAAAATTTCAAATTAAAATAGTGTATATTTCACAGTAAGTAAACAATTCAGTACTTATTGGTCTATTCCAAAATGTAAGAACAACTATTGTTGGTAAGACACCGTTCATTTAATCAAAATAAAGAAGTTAACCTTTAATCAAATTATTCAAGCTCCAAAAAGAAATAAAAATAATAATAATGATAAAAATAGCATAAAGCCAAATTGTACCTCAATATACTTGCCTCATAAATTCATTAACATTAGTCACCAAAACCATCAATTTGAAAGGAAAATATAAAGATTTACGTTTCCGGAAAGCTAATTACAAAAATTGAATGATTACAAAAATTCGATCAATGAATATGGTCAATCTCTGCAAAAAATAGATTAAAAAAAAAAACAAGCTGTATCTGTAGAAAAAGAAAAATTCGCTTGCAGCACAGTACACGTGATAGAAGTGAATACTTATTTATCGATTCGTTGAGGATGAGTGAGTGAGTGAGAGAGAGATGTATTGTACATATTACAAGTATATCGAAATTCACCATCTCTTTCTCTCTCTCTCCCCCATATTCATCATATGCTTCATCTCACTTGCGAGACGAAAATTTTATAAATCGTGTCGTGACGCGACCTTGAAAAATCACTCTCATGCGGCCAAAGAAGTATTCACTTCAAAAAAATCAAAGGTTGGATTATTAGCCAAATGGTCGACTTGAAGGAAATCCTCCGCTATATAGGTTATGAGAGCCCTGGTTAAAAATTGATCAATTTTCGACGGCAAGCTATTATCTAAGAATTCAAATTCAGAACATATTATTGTCCAACTTTGACCCTTATTCAGATTACTTATTTATAAAATTAATGAAATTTAAGGCAAGATTAGAAGTTATGCCAACATAATAAAATTAATAATAAAAAAACAATTTTTTTCCTTCGCCATAGTGTCAAGAATAAATGTGTACATTTATAAAAAATTATCATAGCTTTGTTAATAGACTGTAAAAATAGTAAAAATGATTTTATGGAATAAAAAAAGGAAAGTTAAGAGTTATTATTAAAACTTATACAAGCCTTCATCCCAATATAAGGCATATTCGGAAACCATCCATTCTCGTCTCTCGATATCTGGACGAAAGGGGCCACACATGGAACTAGTGGATTCCAGCTCAGAATTCGGGCAGAAAAGGGACTATAATCGTCGTCAAAGATGCAGCACACGTATTGACCTGTGGGGTCTTGATTCTAGTAGGGTACTCAATATCAAGCTCCACGGAAATGGTTTTGATTCGAAAATGGGGCCTTTCTTGGAATGGACTTGTTGGGTGAAGTCAGCCATTCGAGAGACCCACGTTTTTAAGTGGGAATTCAAACTTGAATCAAATTGTAATCACGAGACTTTTTGATCCGAATTTTTCTTAAATCGACAGATTATTGCCACACGCAACTTTAATTCGTTAAACAGGTTAACGTCCAAAGGCCGGTAAGATATTTTATTTGATCAGCACTTTCAGTCAACCGTACTGTTCAACAAGACAAATTCAAAGGGGCGAGAATCAATTTCCCACGGGCCAGGTAAGCACAAATACAGCGCTTCCTCTCGAGATAGCCAACGGAAATTGTTGGTACTAACCGGGTGTCAAATTTAAAAGAGAATTGCGCCCTCTAGATTAATAATTTAATATTTGCTATATACAGGGCCGATCCTAGCAGGTGTGCAGCGCGTGCCCCGCACGCGTTCGGCCAAATCTAGGGGCGGCCGCAGGCCGCCTATAATTCTGTCATTCAATATTCAAGTGAAACTTTTTACGAATTTCTCAAAATAAAACTACTTCTTATAAAGAAATAAGCTGAACTTTAAAAAACTCCTGAAAAATGGAAATGAACCCCGATCTCCTGATAGCATAAATAGAAAGTTTAGTGCACAGTCAGTGTGTAGGATAACGCATGATAATGTTTTAACTTTTTACACATCCATCATAAGATCGCATATTTTTTTATATTTCCTAAATACTTCTGCTTTGTTTTTTCAAAATGTTTATTTTTGTTCCCAATTCACCTAATTCTGCAAGAATAATTACTAACCGTCCAACAGAACTAGATGAATATATAATATAGTTGGTAATATTGTTAGCGGGAACAATATTACCAACTTTTTTGGTTTAGTATTTCTAAATTCAATTGGAACAAGGTACCAATTGGTGGCTGACTAGTCACTGAGAATTTCCATAAAAAATGCACTGCCACTACTCAGCCACCAGTTATAATTTATGTTCACCTTGTTGCAATTAACTTTGGAAAAACTATACCAAAGACATCCAAGTGCAGGTGGGTATGTTATACGGTGGGTAAGTTTTACGACCAGTGTTGCCAGAGAGCAAAAATTTTTTTGTACCAAAATTAAATAAAAAATTGTACCAGAGCGGGTTACCCGGGCCACTCGGCCAGGGAGGACCCGCTGATTCCTTCAGTGTAGCGCACGTGCGGCCCAAAACATCTAACAGACCTGTAATATTCATAATAGGTATTAAAATCAGTTGACAATGAACGGACTCATATAACTCCGGCCCTTGGGGCTCGTATAATCTCGGCCCTTCGGGCTCGTAACGTAATTTAAAACAACACCGGCCATTCAGGCTGGAGATTTGGAAAAAGCATATTATGGCAATACTGCTTATGATACAACAAACGTTAAAAAATTGACGTTTCAAAGTAGGCCTTGTTTTCTTTAAAACTCGATACAAGTGGCGTTTCTTTGTTGCCCTGTGGGCTCAAGATTGAAAACACTCTCGCCCTTCGGGCTCATGATTTAAAAAAAAACGCCATTTCAATCCTCTAGCGTTACAGTGTCGCCAAAAGTTATAAATTTCAATCAGCCTACAACATCATAACAATCGTTTCTTGATGTCAATTGCCACTTGTCAACTTTTTATATTTACAATTACAAATGTCCCAAAATAACCGTTAAAATGTGGCAACGTTGCTGTTGTAGGCCTCAATCTGAATCACAAGGCTGTCAGTTGACAAAAAAAGTCATAACAATCGTAGGTGGTCTCGAAAATGAAGTCGTCAATTGTCAAAAGTCATAATATTGTATGTAGGCTTGTCAGTTGTCAAAAAAAATTGAGTAATTATTCCAAGTGTTTGAACCGGGAACAATCGAAATTTTACTCTGATGATAGTTTGGCTCGACCAACTGATTATTTAAATTGTCTCCTACTTTTTCCCGCTTTTTGTCTTACTCGTTTATAATCGCTTTTGGTTTTTTACCAATGTATCCTACCTTACGTTCTCTGTTTTACTCACTAAAATCTGGAAAAACATTATGTTTGAGATTGTAATTATGGCAACATCGCTTTTGTTCAAGTAGGTCTTGTAATGTAATTTCATTTGGCATTTTAGACAGTCGGCCATTTTCGAGTGTTTTTATCCAGTTTCTCCTCGAATTTTCCACTTTTCCAAGCTGGTTTTGATCGGGAAAACTGTCAATTATATGCGATCCCGAAGGGCCGGAGTTATATGCGAGCTCGAAGGGCTGGAGTTTTACGAGAGCCTGAAAGACCGGAGTTATATGCGAGGTCGAAGGGCCGGAGTTATATGCGAGCCCGAAGGGCCGGAGTTATACGAGAGCCCGAAGGGCTGGAGTTATTTTAATCACGGGGGCTAGTTTATAATTCTATTGGTCAGCGGATAATTTGGAGCCAATCAAAAACTGGGGATATTCAAAATGCGATTTTCAGCGCCCAATCAAAGAGCCGGGAATATTCAAAAACTTTAGTTTTATTGTTGACTTTGGAATGTTGGTTTTCTATTGGGTTTTCTTAAGATTTTTACTTTTTTCAGAAAACGGTGGTTTTTGGAAACATATACTACTTTATCGTTGTCTTTGTCTATTCTACTATAGTCAACAAGTAAACCTTGTAATGTTTATTTCATTAAAATTAAACTAAAAACAAGTTTCCAATGCTTTATCTAGGGAATTTTAATTATTATAATCATTATTGATTAATTATTAAATTAAATTTTAAACAAAAAACCCTTTTAAAATGTTATTTTTGTTTTCCGAGATGTAATGTGGCAATGTTGCTTTTAGTCGGCCATTTTGAAGTGGCGTCTCGTGATTTTTTGCCAGCTTTTCCTCGAATTTTTGACTTTTTCGGGGATTCTTAATGGAAAAAAGCGATTTAATATACGAGGCTTTGAGTTTTCTTCATTTTCTAGCAAAAATTTCCACTTTTAATTGCCATAATTAGCAAAATCCCATTTAAAATGCTTTTGATGTGGCAACACCACTTGTGGCTAACTTCAATCAAGGAGTCCTTGTAATAAATATCATTTGTTATTTTTGACAGTCGGCCATTTTCATTTGACATGTTTACCTTTTTATCCAGTTTTTCCTCGAATTTTCCACTTTTCCGGGCTGTTTTCGATCGGGAAAATCGATTTAAAGTACGAGGCTTTGAGTTTCCTTCATTTTGTATAAAAAATTCCAAGTTTTTCAACGGGGTAAGTAACAAAAGCATAAGCTTCATCAAATAGGCTTTGGAATGTAATTTTTCAATGGTTTTTCTTTGGATTTTCCGCTTTTCCGATCAGGAAAACCTATTTAAAGTACGAGGCTTCTAGTTTCTTTTTATCACGTGTTACATTGTTGACGTCATCTATTTACGAGTCAAAAGTTATTGTTATATCGAATTTGGATACAGAAATACAAGTTAATTAGAATATCGACATTAGACTAAGTAGGCAGTAGGCTGACTCTTTGAGAATTTGGAAAAAATAAAAAAAATTAAAATTGTATCAAATACAGGGTGTCCCACGGTGGATGGCGTATTAGACGTTAATGGAAAACTAAAAAGCGGATCATTTTGAAAATTTGGCAACCGGGATAAACGACCATAATCTATACTTTAAAAATATTTTTGTTTATGCGGTGTTGCCGCTTCTACTACAAACCAGAGGCAACATTGCTATTTTAAATGGAACACCCTGTATTTGATTGCATATTTGGATTCTACGTTTAATTCTGAACAGATTTCATGTGATATACCCTATACCTAAGTTCAACTGTTTTGGAAATATTGACAGTTGAAAATGGACTTTTTGCAACTTTGACAGATTGTAAAACCTACACGGTTAATTATTGAGGAAAACTGATTTTACATTCCTATCTTAGATTTCCATAAACTATCATTTGACATCAACTATAAATTTAATCCATGATTAAAAATTCCAATTAAATTTAATCTCCGGTTAAATTCAAAGTTGGTGTCAAATGATAGTTTATGAAAATAAATCTAAGATAAGAATGTGAAATCGGTTTTTCTCTAAAATTAACCGTTCAGGTTTAACAGCCTGTCAAAATTACAAAAAGTCAATTTTCAACTGTCAATATTTCCAAAACAGTTGAAATTAGGTATAGGGTATAACGCACGAAATCTGCTCAGAATTTTATGTAGAATCCAAATATGCAATCACATACAGGGTGTTCCATTAAAAATAGCGATGTTGCCACTGGTTTAGAGTATAAGCGGCAACATCGCATGGTCCAAAATATTTTTTAAATGTAGATCATGGTCGTTTATCCCGGTTGCCAAATTTTCAAAATGATCCGCTTTTTAGTTCTCCATAAACGTCTAATACGCCATCCACCGTGGGACACCCTGTATACCAACGTAGTTTTTCAAAACGAATGGTACAGAACCTAGTACAATTGTACCACCTCTGCCAACAGTGCCAACACTGTTTACGACTAAGGACTGGGGTGTCTTGATTTTCCACAGAGTCCTATTCTTCACTTTTGTACCTAGGCCCAAGCCAGGCCCTACTCAGTTTAGGATATAGTGTTTGTCATTATTGATCACCACTCATTTTGAGGCTTGAAATGACAGCTTTTGGGCGTGGCACTCAGAAAAAATTTCTGCCTCCAGCGGCGCCTGCGGTATGCTACCACCACCGGCACCTACGTGAGGGTGCTCTATCTCTATGGGGCGGCGCAAATGTTCTTTGCACGCGGGCGGCCGATACCCTAGGATCGGCCCTGGCTATATAATAAATAACGAGAACCCTGTAATTTCAAATGTTCGTCAGCATTTAAAAAGATTATATTTAGTTAAATTTGAAAGAAAAAAAAAACAAGTATATAACTTTAAACGTTACAGCTTATAAAGCTTTTACATTGTTCTTCATTCCTTGTATTTTGTACTCACTTCAAACAATATAATAATTAAGTGTATGTGTAGTTTTTTAAGCTCGCCACGTGCTACTCATAGATAAACAAATAAACCAAACGTAAACGGCACACAGGTATGTTTCGTTCATTCCAGTTTAAGAATAGCAGGGATGATATTGAAACGAATTTACGTGCCCATTTACTGCAAATCTCGCAAGAAATGCGTCTCTAATAAGTCTCCTCGAGTTGATGACTCGAGTTCGTTTTTCACGCTTATTTTGAGTCGATTAATGAGTTCCGGTTCCGATTAGAGGTGGGAAACTATCGATAGTAATTATCGATATATCGATAGTTTGCTACACTATCGAACTATCGATAGTTCTACTTGGACAATCGATAGCAGTCCTCCTGTCTTTTCTCATGTCAGCGATGTCAAGTGTCAAGAAATATCATTTACATTTCATCTTTCATCAAGGCTCTTGAAGTTAATAGGTTGTCTGGTAATGGGTAATTTGATGACGTCATCTGTTCTGAGGTGTCTAAAGGTCGAATTTATAGTCGTTCCTTGACTCTTCCCTGAAGGTTGTGAGTTTAGAATGGACACTTCCTACCATTTGACAAGTTACATTCATGTCAATTCTTAACGTTCAAGGCTTCCTTAAGGTCTTGGGAAACCTCAAGGACCGACTATAAATTCGGCCCTAGAGGATTTGGAATTGTTGAAAACCCCAGATGACGCCATAAAAGTACAGGCAACCTATCTCTCTCAAACAACCTTGAGGTTTCCTCATATTTATGATTGTTTTTTATTTTGGTTCTGATGCTATGGTACTATGGTAGTTGAAAGTTGAAATCAAAATTAAAAACGATGAAGATGAGTTATGTTTTCAGTTATCATCAGTTAACAACAACAACCTCCACAACTCAACTACACTTTATTTCAGTTCATATTGGTGCTTATTTCTGTTTTTTACTTTCAGTTTAAAGAAAAAAGAACGTGTGTAATTTAACATTGTTATTCACGACGGGCGAAATTTGATCGTTGCGCCATCTAAGACTAGGATTCAGCACTAAACAGCACTTTTACTGTAAAAGTACTGACCGTCTAATAGGCCGACTAATTAGATGCTAATTGTTGAAACCCCAAATACATTTTATATTTGGGGTCCAAAACGTAAACCTTTTTTTTTATCGATAGTTATATATCGATTCATCGATAGTTTTTATTCGTTACTATCGATATATCGATAGTTAGATTCTTCGATAGTTTCCCACCTCTAGTTCCGATTTCGGTAATGTGTAGGAAGGAGACCAAATGAGGACGCTTTTGGAAACACGCGGCCAAGTCGCCTTTATTCATTCCGTACATTTATATGGCACCTAGCATAATCCCATTGGTCAGATTTAAAATTTAAACCAATTAAACTTCGTGTGCCATACGTGCGTACGGAATGTAAATCAGTGCTATATGCACTTACGGAATGTGATACCTAGTTATTGCAGCAGAAAATTTTGTTAAGCTGAAAACGAGTTAAGCTTCAATTATTCTTCAACTATAGGTATCTATTTTACATTACATTACAAACATGCGGCTGTATCAATCTAAGTTTCAGTAAGCAAAGAAAATATACATAGTATCAGAGCGAAACCGGAAAGCGTCAATATGTTTATTGAATAATATAGCAAAGCAAGAAAGCTTTATACAAAATGAGTGAACTAGAAGTGCCAAATTAGCTATTTTTAAAAAGCATTAGATCAACAACATTCTGAAAGACACAAATTTTTCCACCCACCTTCTAGCGTCATTAGGTTTGCTCCATATTTTCCAAGTCTCTGTTCAAAATATTTATAATTTAAAAGTAGCAACGTTGTCGCAGCATGCATGGCGATTTCAAATACCGAAGTAACTACAAGAGATCTGCCAATTTCTTGTTCGAAACATTTTTGAGAAAATCGAAAGGTAGGACGCAACGCCGAACTTCTATGACCTACCTATGTAAGCCCGACAATCACAAAAATAAAACGGGATATTTGGCCGCTTGAGACGTGATTTTGCCTGCGCATAACGCATAACTAGGTATATTACAATCCGTAAGTGCATATGACACTGATTTACATTCCGTACGCGCGTATGGCACTCCAAGTTTAATTCGTTTAAATTTTAAATCTGACCAATGACATTGTGCTAGGTGCCATATACATTTACGGAATGAATGAATGCGGCCGAGTTAGCTAGTTATCTATTTTTTTTACATTAGAGCGTATCTTGTTTCGCTGTTCATAGTAATAATTTTAAAAATAAATTTCGCACTTTAACTCGCAGAAAAAGTTGGGCAAAATAAAACCTGTCCTGTTTACATATTCAAATTTCCCTAAAATTCATTTCTGCGTCCATTAAAGCCGCGCAGCGATATGCATAAAATCGACGAGGCAAACATCAACAAAAAATGAGTTATTTAAAACGCCACACGTTTCCTCCCCAACCAACGTAGAGATTTAATGAACCGTTTGGGCGTATTTATAAATATGGAAAACTTATGCGGCAGCGTTTGTCAATATTTGGTCCTCGCCGGTTTTATGGAAATTAAAGTGTCGTCAGCTGGGCTCCATCTAGAATACCGGAATATTTTGACTAACTCTGGAACAGATTGTTCTAAGCGATAAGATCTAGTATGTTACGAAATGGTTGATATGCAACAAGAGTTTTATTTTCTTATCCGAGTTTCTGGCAGAAAAAAGGAAAAATAAAATGGGTAACACTCACCTGGAAAAGTGATGTTATGTTTAATAATTCTTTATTATAAATTCCCAGTCGTTCAATGATTTCAAGGAAGTGTCTTGGGAACCCGATATTCCATTTTGAAAATATCGTTTTCTAGAAAAAGCGGTGATGTAACAAAATAATAGCCTTCTAAACTAATAAAATAAACTAGAGAGAATGCATTGGGGTCCGGAAAGGAAACGGCTATCAAGTGACAGTTTCTCAATGAACTCCGCCATCCTGCGGTCCTAAAAAGACCAATGACGTAAATTCTTGAGCTTCTCTAGGAAGAAAGAAAATAAAACCGAATAAAAGGACTCGCAGGACCTGACCAATATTTTCATTTATTTATCAAATATGTTAGGAAAACGGAAAAATTGTATTTGGAAGAAAATATTTACAGTTGACTAAATTTTGGTTCAATACATATTGTAGTAATTTGTTGTGTGAATCCTATTTTTCTAATGCCTTTCCATCTAAGATGAGAATATTGTAAATTATTAAAAGCGACTCCTTATTGGAAAAATCGTCTTTTATTCTTTTAATCCAAAAAAAGCGAGATTTTTTTAATATCCCTCTCTTTTATATAAAAATATATGTCCCCTGTTTCTCTTTTGAATACCTACCCTCGTTGGGAGCACGCGTAATTGACACGCAAAAACGTGGTTGAATGGAAAGTTATTTAAAAAAATGCCTCGTGTATCGGAGCTCAAAAAGTTGCCTTTATGCGATGTTAAAAATAAATGGAAAACGAAATGCGCTATACCGCATCCAGACAAACCCTTTTTTTTCGATTGATATTTGTACAACAGACCCTCGAAAGCCGATATTAGATTTGCGGTTGGTAACGAATTCTGGATAGCGTCAATATTAAATTTATTTGAAGAATGATTTTATAAAAAGAAGATTTATTGGAAAGTGAGTAAGTTGTGTAACGGCACCTTATTCGAAAAAAAAAGGTGGGGCATGTAAAAAAGGAAATTTGTCAATATGTATTGTGGAAATTGGAAATTCATTAACCCAGTCAACAATGAATATTTTTCCAGGGCTTGCGCAGAGCTAGGGGTTAAGGGGACATCAAAAACCCATTTTTTGTCATCTGCACAAATAAGTCACGTTCTATTGATCCGATTTAATTCGTTATTTTTTCAAAAATTTCCAAATGGTTAGTGTTTTTTTTATAAATAATAATATTCACAGGCGCATTTATATTGCTAATAGTAAATGATGATCATTATTCTAAAAAAACACTTCTTTACAAGATGAAAAGGATTCCCTTTTGTTATGGGAATAACCTCTCAGTAATTTTTTTGACAATAAGGCCCCTTTGACTAAGGGGCCTTATTGTCACTAGGTATATTCACAGTGCCCTGCTAGAGGTGACAACTGTGAAGGGTTTTGTGTATAGAGTGCAACCTCACACTCTGGATATAGGCTTGGGTGTTGTAGTATGTGAGTAATACACCAGAAGAGGTTTTATACTGATTTATTATTAAAAATGAGCCGCTATTTATATAAAAAGTTATTGTTAAATATAGTACGTAATTTGGAACTATGTGATGATTCTGCAGTTTGTTAACCCGATGAATTTGTGCTCTTTTTTCACCAGGACTTGTTTGTACAAGCATTTTTACGTCGATCAGGATTGCTGCAATGTTCAAACTTGCTAGTTAATTAATAACAATAATGTAAAATTGTTTGTATAAAAATGGTTGCGTCACTGCGGGTCAATAATTCCAAACTGGTCCATTTTATTAGTTTTAAAATAATTCCTTTATATTGTTTTATGGCTAATTTTGGCTGCTTTTCAAGATTAGATACAAGATGAAATACTATACATATTTCATGTAGATTGTATGTGGATGGGAGAAACTGAAAGAAAAGTTGAACACTTATTATCGCTATCTCATAACTTTTCCAATCTTTATACCAATTTTTCCATCGATACTATCAAACAAATCATATTTCCCTAGGACCATTTCATTTCACTTCTACCTAATTCAATATTGACATTTTCCGATTTGCCAAACGGCGTCCCGAATCTGTTACCAATCTCTTATTAGCTTTTGAAAGCCCGCTTTGCAAACATCAATAAAAAAAAAGGGTTTGTCTGGATGAGGTTCACCGCGTTTCGTTTTCATTCATTTTTAACATCCCATAAAAGCAACTTCCGAGTCTCGATACATTTACAAAGTCACACGAAACAGTTTGGATAACTTTCATCTGGCGTTCGTCGTCAATTACACGTGCTGGCGTAAATAAAAGAGAAATGAGGCGTAGTAGGAGATAAACATTTTTATATAAAAAAAGGAGCTACGAGTATTTTTTTTTTTGAACGATTATCGTTTCACAGGAATCTTCAAACAAGCAGATATTTTGATTTATTTTAAGTTTTATTGCTAGCTTGAGTCCTTGAAAAGTAATATTTTTTTGTAATTAGTTGAGACTAATTTCATTTGAAGAACTCTTTAACAGAGTAATGAGCCTCCTGAATGATGTCCTGTAGATTTCTAAGCCGCAAATCAACGTGGTTATAGATTCTTACGCCATAAATGAGTCTTTGAGTGTGAAATTGACAAACGGATATTGTGGTTTTGACGCTGTTGGTGCACGCGAAATATAGGTTTGTTCTTGTGAATGGCATCAGGCTACTTCGCTGGAGATGGGCAAGCACCACCAGAAGAAGGTCAGAGACTAGTCGAGTACTACTACAGGAGCAAACTACCGCTCCTAATTGGCTGTGACGCCAAAACACCATCTGGAAAAGTACCGACACAAATCTAAGAGGTAAGCAACTGTTAGAATTTATCTTTCAAACAAACCGAAATATACTAAATGTAGGGAATACCCCAACATTTGTTACTAGGGTCAGACAGGAGGTGTTAGACAAAACACTTTGTAGTCCAAATATTGACCAAATAATCAGGAATTGGAGAGTTTCCAATGATCCCTCTATCTCTGATAACAGAATCATAATGTTTGACGTAAAAGGAGTGCAGGAACGAACCGCTTCGTATAGAAACCAAACATACAAACTGGGAAAAATACACAACTAAACTGCAATGCAACCTCGAACAAAATCATTTTAGTTGCAAGAATATACGCGTGAAGTAGAAGAAACCCTTCAGATCCTCAAAGGAGCAATCATGGAGGCATACGAATCCAGCGGTCCCATGAAAGAACAAGTGAACAAAAATGGTTTGCCATGGTGGAGCAGTCACCTGGTCTCGACTTAAATCCGTGGTTTGTTGGCTTTTCAACAAAGCCAAACAAGACATAGAATGACAGGACTACACCGAAAGGCTGACTGAGTACAACAAAGAAATAAGGAAATCCAAGCGAAAAAACTTTGGAGACTTCTATGAATTTATCACAGAAACACCATCAGCAGCCAGATTATACAAAACCCTGGTGAAAGGCAGGGTGCAAGAACCATTGACACTTTAGAAACTAAATGGTAGTTACACAAAAAAATAGAGAGCAACGAGCTGCTCTACTACTGAAAACTAACTTTCCAGGAAGCACACCCAATGATACTAAAGAAAACAAAGGGCGGCCCAGGAAAACCACTACATCCTAGGCAGCATGCTTACAGAGCGGGCAGATCAACAGAAATAGCTTTACTTGAACTTACCGACAGCATCCAAAGCATAAAGAAGTAGCCGTCTGCGCTTTCTTGGACATAGAGGGGGCATTTGACAAAACCACATCCACCTGGATATGCGAAACGCTAGCCACCAGAACTGCAGAAATTGACGTGGGTGAACCATCCATACAGGTCACCTTTGACATGGAGTCTAGTGGTTGATAACCTCCTGAGTTTATTGACAGATCAGGGTTCCACCTGCTTTGGATACGCCGATGATATTGTCATCATGACCAGAGGCAAATACGAAGGAACTCAGCAACCTTATAGAAAAAGCACTTCGAGCCACGAAGGAATGGTATCAGACAGTGGGGCTGAATCTAAACACAGCAAAAACCACACTGGTAACATTTACAAAAAGAACGAAATTCCCAAACCTGACAAGCACTCGCCTCGATGAAAGCAGACTTGATTGGAAAAAAAAGTTAAATTCCTAGGAATATCCCTAGATTCTAAACTTCTCTAGAATCGACATGTAGAGAACACAAAAAACAAAGCAATCTCGGCACTCATGGTCTGCAAAAACATTGCGGGTGAAACATGGAGTTGTAACTCATCAATTCTAAGATGGATGTATACCCTGATAGTAAGACCTATCATCATGTACGGAGCGGAAGCTTGGTATAGCCGAACTCAGTTAGTAACAGCTTAGGCTAAGTGCAAAGACTCGCGGGTCTCTATATAACAGGAGCAATGAAATCATGCCCAACCGCGGCACTAGAAGTCATTCTAGACCTCACATCACCCCACATAATAGTGAAGTGGGTTGCCAGTGGATCATGTCTCAAACTGAAACTGGAGAAGATAGGTCTACAAAGGGAAACGCACCTTGGCAGAACTTTACCTGTCCCAAACTGTGCACTCCTCATGGATCTACTAAAAGATGTGATTGTTGATAAATTCAGTTTCAAGAAAAACTTTTCCATCGAACTAAGTACAAAAAACAGATGGAACATGGAATCTATCCAATTCCAAAACTCCTGAGAGAACTGGAGCCGGAGTATTCGGGCCACGGACCAAATACTCGGAGCCAATGGGTAAATTACCATGTATATTTCAAGCGGAACTTCATGCGATCGAAAGATGTGTGCAGTTCAACCTGAACAGAAGTTATCGGAAACAGCCAAGCACCTATCAAAGCACTGAAATCCCCGCTCATCAATTCTAAGAGGGTATGGGAATGTCTACAGAAACTAAATGAACTGGGAAAACAAAACAAAGTAACTTTCCTCTGGGTGTCTTGACACATAGATGTCGAGGGCAAGGAATGCGCAGACAAACTCGCAAGAACGGGAGCGTCTACTCCCTTCACTGGGCCAGAACAATTTTGCGGCGTCGGAAATGCGCACCTCCAAGAGATCCTCAAAAAAGAAAAGAACCGGCTAAGGAACAACAATCGCTAGAACAGCCAGGACTACGACAGGACAAAGATCTATTGGGCTTCAACTTCAATCAGAAAAGAGCTGCTGGTCAACCTTAGCAAGAAAAGTCTCAAGACTCTAACCGGGTTTCTCTCGGGACATTGCAGACTTAGGAAACACCTACAGAAATTGGGGTTAGAAGAAGGTGGCACCTGCAGATTCTGTGAAGACGGAGAAGAGACATCTCACCATCTTCTACTGAACTGCCATGCCGTTAGTGGCTCAAGGATGAAGAACCTGGAAAGTGCTGTTAGACAGTTGGAAGACATTTCAGCCCTGGAACCGCTAAACATCCTGAAATTCCCAAGGGACCTAGGACTGAATGAGCTACTTTGAGCGGGAAACCCGAACTTAGCACCAGAAGGAAGGGTACAATAGATCAACCTTGGTCGCGGTGCAACTGACATCTTCAACACACACACACATACATACATACATACATACATACATACATACATAATGAATAGAGACGAAAGGGTGCGGATCTTGTGCTCTTTGAAGAGAGGTTTACAGTGAGTTTCAAGGGTGTGCATTGTGTCAGTATGAGCTCAATATTTAATACTATTATTTTGTTTGGCAACACTGTTTATATTGACATATTATTGTGACAGTTGTTACGTCATTGTACTTCTTGAGTTTCTGTAGTTCATTAAAAAGTAATAATTAACAGTGAACAACACGAGTTTTATTTACAAGTATTTCCAGATCCACGATTATTAATTAACACATTGGACAAGTTCCTGACTGCTTTCTTTTGAAGGACAAACACTGAATGGAGTCTTTTCCATAGCAATAATTGCCTATTTTAGGGTAATGTCTGTAACCCTTTAATGCATTGGGAGTTTTTTGTGTCTGTCCGTCACGATTTTTAATGTGTGGTCCAGTCCTTTTACAAAAAAATTGTTTAATATAATATATACTTGTTGGTATATTTGTTCATTCGTTGGTTCCTGTGCACTTTAACTGACAAGTGAGTACAACCTTTTCCCTCAAATTTTGGTTCGTGCTGCTTCTGCTGTACACAACCACACTGCCTCACGGAACAGATTATATTTTCTAAAAGACCGTTGTTCTCCCTTTCAGTTAGCACTGAGGATGGCCAAGAGGCCAAAAGCGCTCTGCTAAGCTATTCATTAAACTGATTTGCTCGAAGTACATACATTGGTATGATTTTCCTGATCCTTCGACGAGTAACACAGCCACTCACTCGACTTAGAAAAAATTGACTACACAGTAACAACTGCAAATGGTGATGTAACTGCTTTGGAAAAAGGAAAAAATGTAGTTGAAAATTGGGTCAATGGGAAAATGAACAGTATAACTTAGAGGATGTTTGGTATGTCAAGAAAAATCTGTTTTCAATTTTGGCAGTCCAAGGCAGGCAACAGAATAGTCGGCTCTCGTTTCCTTAATAGAAGATTTTTGTGTTACGCTTGAAGAATCAACGAAAAATCCCTCAAAGATAATGCGATGTAGTAAGTGTTGTGGAAACAGCCAAACAATCATATTTATTTTTTATGATCACAGTGGCAACGTTGCAAAAAAGCCCCCCGCCGTGAAAGCTCGATGGTCGCTGGCGCCGTACCAGGCTGTACGCATCGACCGAGTCTGGTTGTTGTCGCTAAGGGAAAAAATGCATTCCTCATCTTTTTCACTTCGCAGTGTGTGATTTTAGTAGTGTGGTTTCACTAGCAGTAAATAGTGCGTAAAAACGTCTAGCTCTATACAAGTTTGAACCTGCTCACTTTTCTCTAATTATTTAATTATTCTCTCTAGTTGCACCCTTGTGCAGTCTCTCTCTCGCTCTCTAAATAAAAAGACTTATTTTTTTATCTCTCTGGCTGCTGGCTTGAAAACTCAAGTGATATAATATCGCGTAAAACATTGAGTTAATCACACTTCCCTTTTTAAAGGGCTCTCTAAAAATATAAAAACTCTCAACTCCCGAAGATTTCTATTAAGAATAAACTTTATCTTGTGCTCTCAACTAAAATATTAGCGTTCCGCTAATACTGACAATTATTGTTAAATTGACTATTGAGCACTTACAACTAGTGAATTTATACCGATTAGTGAATGTTCTCGAATAACTCAAATGCGACTTGTAAACTAACCTGTGAATAATTAAAAGTACTTGAATGTGGTTATAGTATTTATTACTTTATTAAACGATTATTTTGGCAACAATAGAGAGATATAAAACTGGAAGTGTGACTGCATTATTTAGCAGTGATCTATCCCTAAATTAAATGTTGACACCTCAGTTAGAGGCCCTAACAGTAAGGTTGCACAAATAGCCATACAATGTGCTGACAGTAAAAATAAAATAAAACGTCCTAGAGTTATTCCAGGGCCTAGATCTAAGGGGATCCTTTCATTTATTCCAATATTTACTGGTCTAAGTGCTTTGGGGGCACTCATTGGTGGGACTGCAAGCATCACAAGAGTTGTAAATGATGCATGCTCTAAAAAAGACAGGCTTGCAGGAGCTTCGCGACTTAACGAAAGTATGGAATCTCTCGCTTTGGAGAAGAAAAGAGTTGGATTATATCTAGCTCAGAAGCTCCTATAACGAAAGTATGGAATCTCTCGCTTTGGAGAAGAAAAGAGTTGGATTATATCTAGCTCAACTTAACACAAGATTAGATACGGTTTGTACTTGCAAAATATGTCAAGAAATTTCCAATAAAGCTATCCAATCATCCATTAACAAATATGGATTTTAAAAGATATATTAAGCGCTTAAAAATACATCACTTTAGAGGCGTATTTAGGCAAGACACACTACCAACTTCACCACATACAAATGAAAGCGCTATACTTAATTAGGACTTAAATAGGAGTTTATCATCTTTAACAGTTTAAACCTGTATAATGATCTATCTATTTACATACAGAGCTGTCTAAAAGCTTTATATACTTACAGACATTTCTAGAACATGTCTCTAGACAAATCCTAATACAACTTAAAAGACAAATGTTTATAATTTAATTCATACATTATTATAAGACACTAAAGTAAGTGTTGATTTTCTATGTAAAAATTTATCGTAAACATCGAGTGTCTGCTATCCGTTGCTGCTTCTTTTTTTTTCTGAATAAAACTGGCCTTAACTGCTCTAACAATCTACACAAAGGTACATAATATTTTGTAAAAATTCTCCCTGATATAGATTTTTTTGAGTATTTTAAGCAATAAATGCCAACTTAAAATTGATTCGTTCTAATTTTCAAAAATACAAATCACAATTTTTTGTTAATAAACAATTTCTCTCAAATAACCTTGTACAAACTTGTTTCCTATGAGGACCAAATTACTGTTGTTCGTCCTTCCAGAAAAACGAGAAAAATCGTTCCAGTTCGGCTGGTCACAAGTGTACACATGACCTAAATGGCCGTAACTAACTCTGCGAATCGTTTCGGAATGTTTTTATTAAAATTCCAGCTGATGCCAGGGTGCGGAGTTCCGGATGCTTCGATCGAAAGGGGGAATTAAATTGGATCATTTTTAACATTGCACAACATTAAGGCAGCAACTCGTTAAAAAATTACTATATTTAAGCCCAAGTAGCTTATGGGAAAATATGAAAAAAGGCAATGAACTTTAAATTTAATATTTTAGTGAAATTTTACTTTTGACTTATAATAATTTCAAGAATGTTTTTATAATAATTACCATGGATGTTTTCTTTCAGTAAAGTAGATATTTACAAGAGGAAGTGTGCTTTTCAATTTCGAATAATTATGGGTATATTATTATACAGTTAGTTTAGTATTATGTTTATCATACAACAAACAAACAGTGTTATTTTTGCCTTGATTGCCTGCTTTATATTTTGTTTGCACAATGTAATAATAATTACCGAATTGTTGAAATTTTCTCGGACAAATTGCGTCTTTTTATTTCAAGACTAACAAAGAAAACCTCTAGTCAATCGAAAGATGAAAAACTTCGAATTTAATGCCAACTTTGTTGTATGCAGACAATCAATTCTCATTGAACCAGATTCGTACAGAACATATTGACATCACGTCACTTTTGAAGGAGAAGATTGATGAGGAACTGTTGTGCTTGAAATATATGTTCCGACAAATTTAATGATTGCTTATGCTTTTAACAAACCATTGAATAAAATGATTTTTTTTTTAGTATAATAGAAATCAGTAGTATAATGAAAGTTATAAGTGAACAGATTAATGCAGGCTTGTTTTAATAATTCAACCGGAACGACCAAAATAATTGTGGCGGGATTGGACAATTATATCCAATCTGATATAACAGTCAGTTAACTCAGCTAAGGACCACTAGTGGCCCGAGAATATGAGAGATAGGACTGGTAATTATTTCGGGCTTATCCTATGAAGGTCCCTTATGAAAAGTGTGAGTTAAATGTAAATGGCGGAATTGTCTAAGTGTAGGATATATTCAAAATTGTGTACACTTTGTTCCATTATTAAGATTGGATATTAATTCAACGTCTGATATTGTCACGCTACAGAGTTTTTATAATCTTCCAAAGGAAATATTTTTCTTCAAAACGACAAATTTTAAATTTCCATCCAAAGTTCAGTTCACTGAGTTTTCAAAAAAATGCAAGTCGTTTCCGTTTGTAAGTAAAGTTAAACAATTTTGGTTATTAATCAATAATTATAATTGTAACTTCGATTCGTCAGCAAAACGATAGTTCAATGATTTTTAAAACTAGAATCGATTTTGCTGACTTATCAAAGACCTAATGTTGAAGAACCGAATGAGGGCAGGGACAGTACCTACCTTCTTAGACTTCAAGAAAATACAAGTGTCTAGTGCCAAGCTATGTCATTTCAAGTAATGTAAGTAACATCCAAAATTTATTGATTTGTTTTATATCGCGATCTGAGGATTCTTAACTTTCTCTCGAGAGAAAATTTGACTATGTTGACAGTTAAACAATGCATTAACTGTTAACAATGTCAAATTTTCTACCTAGGTAAAGTCAAGAATAAAGTTTCTGATTTAACTTTTTATTCTCGATTTTCTTAATTTCATTTTGTTTATTTTATTTAATTATTCATTGTGCTATTTTGTGTTAAACTTTCCTCTTCAATTTCTATTAATCAATCCTGATTTGTTATTGTTTTGAATTGGACTGTTTATCCTTGATTCGAATATATATACAGGGTGTCCAACTAAGTTCGGCCAGGTACGATATCATGGAAGCGATAGACCTTACGGTTTCGGGATTTTTTTTCTTCACTAAATCGGCCAAGAGAAATTGATGGAAATTATTTTCCAGTTTCTAAGATGACTGCAAGGGGGCGCAATTACGATAATATAACTAAAAATTCAAATTTCCTCAAGAAATCGCTATATTGAGATACCGTTTTAACAACAGAAATCAAAAGTTCATTAATTTTTGCGCCAGTTTGGTTGTTAGGCTTTTTTTCGTATCTTCACCAATAAAGGTGGGGGAAGCTGGTGAAAAAATAGTTTTTAAAATTGCTGTATCTTCCATACCCCTTATCCAAACTCATTTAATTTGGGCTCATTTGAAAGCGAATCTCATTGTTCACCGGTTCGTTCGGGGTCGATAGTTCCCACCGCGTATTCTAGAGGGCGCTATTTAACCAAAATCCAGTTTTTTCTAATTTCCTTGAAACATCCAAATGGTATGATATTATTTTTTTATTGCTGTGCTTAAAGAGCAAACAAATATTTACATTTTGGCGCAACCGCAATTCAATATCTGCATTCGTTTTCAAGTTATGTAAGGTCTATGGTTTCCATAATATCGTACCTTAGTGGGACACCCTGTATGTCAAAACATGTAAAATATGTCATAAGACAAAATATGAAAGGCAACCCTACAAAATAATATTCAAGCCAATCAGTTCAAAACCCTTTAAACACATTTATATTGATGCATACAATTATTGACAGCTTTTCGAAGTTTGCACAAGCGCTTCTAATTATTAGCAGAACTTCAGTTGAGATTGCATCACATCTAATAAGATATTTCAGTGACCATGGAATTCCACAAAGAATTACTTCTGATAACGGAACTGAATTTAAAAATGCAATTGTAACAGATTTATGTACTTTACATAAAATCGAATTTCATTATACTAGAAATCCTAATTCGAATAGTCCTATTGAGAGATTACATTCTACCTTGAAATTACAAAGCCCTAATAAAAACATTAGTGACTTAATTGTAATTGCAATCTTGAACTATAGTAACAGCATACATAGTGTTACAGGTTATACACCATTCCAAATAATTAAAGGCGATTTGAATTATTCAATACCTATCGAAAATTCACAAAATACGGTAACCACAGATTATATTAATAATCCTGCCGAATCATTAGAAACTCTAAATAATGTAATTCATTACAAATTAATTTCAAGGCAAACACAAAATTTAGAGAAAATTAATAAAGAACGTGAAAAAGAACCTGAATTAAAAGATCCTATTTTTATTAAGCAATTTAACAGAAATAAAATTAGTCCTCGATATGGTAATAAAACACAAGTCAGATTCAGCAAACAAATGGAAAAGCGACAAAATTTTGTTTCAGAAAATCCAAAATGTTCCCGGCAGCTTTCATCGTCCTTCTCATAGGAATTTCTAGTAACGCCTACACGTTAACTCCATTAAGAAATCCTATTTTACCGATTTCTATAGAAACCACTTACATCACAACACAACATAACACTGCATGTTATCACATTATTACTACCCTTACTGGAGAAAGTATTAAAATTCTCGAAATACCTTTAAAGAATTTAAAAAATACTTTAAATCTAACCAAATGGTCTAATAAAGTCGAAATTGTTACTTTATTACAAGTAAATATTGAAACTAGCCAATCACGTATCAATACATTGAAGAAATTTGTAAAAAAAATCTCATACGATCGAAATAAACGTAGAGTATTCAATTTCATAAGTACAGCACAAAAATGGCTGTATGGAACATTAAACGCAAATGACGGCGATAGATATAATTCTTACATTCAAACATTAAATGAGAATCAGCAAACTATCGATAAAAATCTGAAAGAACAAACAAACGTACCTAAACAAGGTTCGAAAACATTTCATGATCAATTTTCAAATATCAAAAATAATCAGATACAAATTTCAAATAAGATAAGAAATATTTCGACGATTAATCAAAATATTCAAACTATCTTAATGATGAATCTAATTTTAGAAAACATTAATATGCACAGTAGTAAATTACGCGAGTTAATTAACAACATACAAAACGCAATCAGTTTTGGACACACAAGCATAATGCACTATACAATACGGGAGCATAATGAATTGAACTTGATCTTGAAAAACATACCCACCAGTCAACAAATACCGTGTGACAAGGTAAAGAAATACTATGAAATAATATCCTCTCATGTAATGATTGGAAAGGAACTAATTATTTTTACTATATTCACACCAATAATTAATCTTAAACCTTTTATATTGCATAAACTATTTCCTATACCCATACAAAATTATACAATTAGTATTAAATATTCTTACCTGTTACTTATTATAGACACGTATTACAATGCTCTACAAAAATGTCCAAATATTGAAGACATTTATTTGTGCAAAATGGAACTATTGAAGCAAGATGAGCCCTGTGTTCACGATATTGTATCTGGTAAACAACAATTATGCCCATTCACGAAAATTCAATACGAAAAATCGACAGTTGAAGAAATACCCAATAATCAAGTATTGGTTATTTTAAAACGATATGTGCAATATGACCAGAAGAAATACATGGAAATTATTTCCAGTCCAATCGTAATTTCCAAAGGTAAATATTCAATAACAATTAACAATCGAACATTTTTGGAAGACACGTATGAGAACTTTAACCTAGAACTTGAACTACCCATCAACGGCATTCCTGAAAAGGAAAATGTAGTACTAAAACTGAGGTGCAGATTGAATTGCCCAACATTGTTAATCAATCCCAATTTGCAACCACTTAAGGAGGAAGGAGTTAAGTAAAAGTCCACGATATTATAAAGATACTAAGTAAGCGGTAATGCCTGGAAAAGTATCGTCATATCAAGGTTTCGCCCACACGATTGCATCGTCAGCAGTATTTTGATATAAATACGGCGCACAGAGCCTTCTCTCATCATTTTCTTGTATTGTAGCTTAGACTATAGCAATTAGAATCAAAGATTCTTTTGTTCTCGGCTTTTGTCGCAGCAATTTAATATCTAGTATTTTTTGTTGAAACTTCTTAGTTTTAAATAAAATAAATAGTTTTTAAAGACAAGATTCACTGAACGAAAATATTCATTTATGTGCAACCAAATATATGGATCTGTTATATTTGATTGATACAAGATATTACATCAGGTATAGTTTTTGGACAATTTTTGTGAGTTTTCCTTTTAAAGAAAATGTGAGCTATACAGGCTAAAATATTATTTGCTGTCTGGTAGTTTATGGTGAATACGAATTCTTCCTGGTATAAAATATTTAAATAATACTCTTTTTCTACTGACATTTCATAATACGCTATTAAACGATTAAAATCTGTATTATAATGAACTTCATTACGATACAGATTTTCATTATAATACTCATTTTTAATATTATACAATGTTGATAGATGGCAGCCTTAGTTAAGATATTAAACATTTTTAACGGTAATTTTGCGTAAAACAATTATTTTGATAACTATAAAAAAGACTTCGAATTGTTTAAAAGTTACCTAAAGTTTGGGACAAAGAATAATTATTATGGAAATAATGAGTGATAAGGAAGAATTTTTACTTTTCTCATTATTATGCATTGTCAATAGATGGCGCCACCAGTTAAGAAATTTTGAATTTTTTTTTTTTTTGAATGATGACAGTACTCTGTTTATAGCTTTTCCATGGTAATTTAGCGAAATACAATAATTTCATGAAAAAAATACTTCGAATTGTTATTAAAAGTTACCTAATGTTTGGGATAAGGCATTATTATGGAAATATTGAGTGATAACGAAGAATTTTCACTAACACCTCCAGAAATTACAGAAAGGGCGACAAATGCAGGTAATAATATACTACCGGACAAGTCCAAGAAAATTTGCGAAAAATTATATAGACAATTTATGGATTGGAAACACCAAAAACACATCGTCCTTCTCAGAAAATGTTTTGATAGTATATTTTGAAGAATTACAACAAAAAATGAAACCTTCAACTGTATGGATTACTCAATTATAAAATCTCTATTCAAAGTTAAGCATAATGTTGACATATCTAAATATCATAAGTTTTATCAATGGCAGTAGAAAAAATAGTGTATGCAACTCTCATGTAATGGCCATTAATACACTCGCATGTTATATACGAAACTCGCCTGCGGCTCGTTTCGTATCCTACAACATGCTCGTGTATTAATGGCTATCATTACATGATCATTGCATAATATACTATTATCCTGCAATTCCTGACATATCTTGCGAAACAATCAACAACTTCTTTTCTACATAAGGACGGTGATCTGTAAACTCCTGAGATATCTCTGGGATAAGATAATACCCTTGAAAATGCAAAATGCAAATTGCCGTGTAAAAGTCACCATCTCCTTGAAATCCGGCAAGCAGCTTTATCGTCTCGTAGCTAAAAGCAAAACAGCATTATTTAGCATTTCTGATATGCATACATAACGTCCAGGATATACACTATAGAATATTTAAGTACCCACTTAGAAGGGATTCAAAAGGATATTTATACGGCGGATACATTTTGAGACTGGGGCAATTGATATTGTATTTGTTTAAGTAGAGTGCTTTCCAGCTTTGAGAGGTTTAGCCTGGGAAAATGCAACTCCTAAAAATGCATGGTTATTGATGATTAAACTAACAAAATAAAATTCTTGTTTGAAAAAATCTAAAGCAAAGAACTCTAGAGAAATTAAAACAACTTCCGCAAGTACAAAGTTCAAACTGCGAAAATCTCATAAATTTAGAACGAGAGTGGCTCTGTTGTACGCCTCAGGGCCCTGTCGGGCTCTAAAAGGCGCGATACATCAAAGGCGTATAGTCGAAAATGATATACGACGACGCCTTTCCTTATATACCGACTTAAATTTCCTGGAGAATGAAATCTAAAGTTTTCCAAGTCGCCTAGAGAAATTATTTTTGGCTTCTGGTGTGTGATTTTATTGGGCTTAATTCATGAGTTGAAACTTGAACAAAAGTGAATGAAAAGAGAAGCTCAAGAATTTATGTCAATGCTCTTTTTAGGACCGCGCTGTGGCGGAGTTTATTGAGAACCTGTCAGTTGATAGCTGTTTCCGTTTCAGACATCAATCAAAGAATATTATAGACTAAAGTCTCTAGAAGTCTCGTCCGTATTCTGATTTTTGATACCTCGATGGACGCCGGCTTTAGCCGGTATGGACGCTGGTTGGAGTCTATTGCCCACTATTGCCAAGTTGTCAGTGCTGTTGATTCAGCGTCCAGCCAGCGAGCCAGCGTCTGTGTCCGCTTCTCTGAATGAAGATATTAGAGTAAAATATTTGCTTTGCATGCATAGGGAGACAGACGCGTGCCAAGAGAAATTATCAAGCATATATTTTCTAACATATTTTATAATTTACCAACGAATATCATAGATGGATGCTATTCTATCATTTTCTTTAGGTTTTTTTCAGTATATTTGGCGAATTTGCCACTTAGAAATTTATGTTTAATTTCGAATTATTTCGATATTATTATTATTTATTTATTTTCCAGTAGATCGGTTTATTTAGCAACAAGTAAATTTTGGAGTCGGTCAAGTTTCCGCCTGTATTAAACAAGTTTCAAAAATAAATAGGTAAACCATAATAATTTTGCACACTATGACTAAAATATTGCACACCCACACAACACAACGAAAACTAGAGCAGTTTTTTAAACTAGTTTGTCTAAAACTTGAAAAATTCCTATGCTACTCGGTTCACCTAAATTTGCACAATTTCGCATGCCTATTTTCAAATTTTGCACACAAGTAAAGTGTGTTTTTTTTTAAAGATAAAAGTCAAAATGACATTATGTTGGCAATACAATGTAAAATTGTCAATGCTTTCAATTTTTTTATGTAGAAAAGGCTTGTGTTGCCAGCATAGTCACTAAATTTTTGACTTGAGGAATTATCTTTAAAAAAAAACAGATTTTATGTTTTTTTTTAAAGATAATTCCCTTTGACTTTTATCTTAAAAAAAAAACTTTATGATGTATTAAAAATTGGCGGGGATCCGCCGTTTGTCGAAAAATTGAAAAATTTTATGCTACTCGCCATAGGCGCAACTAGGGGGGTGCTTGGAGGTGCTAAGCACCTTTAAAGCAAAAATTAGCACTCCCATTCGGCATCCCACTATAGCACTACCTACAGTGGCACTACCTAAAACTAATATAAAAAATCAGTGCAACCAAATTATTTATTTTTTTGTACTTTTTATACTTACTTACGTCATCGATGACGTCATAATTTAGAAATCTTAGATTTTACTATCACTTTTTCGCGATTGTAAACCCACTTTTCCGCACATATTACCTCATTTTTCCGCAATTTTTATCTCAATTTTTTGGAAATTTTTGACTCATTTATTTTGCGATTTTTGACCCACTTTTTTGCAATTTTGTTTTCACTTTTTTGCGATTTTTGGCTCTTTTTTTTACGATTTTTGACACTCTTTTTTGCGAATTTGTCCTTACTTTTTTTGCGATTTTACCCTCACTCCTCGGCGATTACAAACTTATTTTTCTGCTATTTCATCCTTATTTTCCTGCGATTGTTTCCCTACTCTCCGCAATTTTATCTCCACTTTTCCGCTAATTTGACCTCACTTTTTTTGTGATTTTTGATTTTTTTTTTTTTGACTCATTTTTTTGCAATTTTACCATCACTTACCGCAATTCTAAATCCACTTTTTCACGATTGTAAACCCACTTTTCTGTAAATATTGTAGCATTTTCAATTTCTTGTTTGATATGCTACTGTGTTTTGCTCTAGTAGATATGATTCTATATAGAACTGCAATGAAATAAATTAATAAACAGCTGTCTTTTCTGTGCCCAGATTTTGTTACCTTGATTACTGCCTTCTACTGAAAGTTTTTTGTGCAGGTTTGCAAGTTTTGTTGATTGATCTAGGAAGGTTTGATTCAGTACGGCAGGGCCCGCTGTTATTGATTAGAATCTTATATAAAGGAGAGATTTTTTTCATCATCTCTGTTTGCAGATCTAATTGATAAATAAATAATCTGAGGTTATGATAATAATTGTTGTTTATTTTTTGATTTTTCATTTCCATCATGTCATTGAACAGCTGTTTTGTCTAGGCGTTTTCTTTAGACCTGTTCTACTTTTTGATATATGTTCTATAGGCATTTTTCAATATTCACCAGTCATTTTTATACAACCAAACTTTCAGTTCGTATTCTTGGAGTGAAATTGAACACGCTTTTTTTCTATAATTTTCTTCAATGTCAAAATTAGAAGTTTGACAAGTGAAAGCCTTCTTCCGAAATCTAAAGGAAGAATCAGCCTTTTTGATCTTGAGACTTGATACCGAAAGGTTGGTCTCGGCCCTATTTGATTTTGGGCGAGACTTTTTGGAATTTTGTGCCAGGGAACTCAAGGTTTAGACTAATTTCTTATTGATAATTGTCTGGAGTCGTCCCTTGGTCATTTTGGATTTTGTTTCGGTAAGTTTTTGAGATTTTCTTCAGGATTATTAAATTACAACACGTGTTTCGTTTCTTCAATAGGACTGTTCCGAGCAGCTTTTGGGAGTTTAAGACTTCAGCTTTGGTCTAGAGGATCCCTCAATTTGAGGTAAGATTATTTCTAATATTTGGGGCTCGATTTGTTTTTTTATACGAACATCGTTATAGGGTCCTACTCTTAGGCTATAGTTGGACAATCCTAGTGCTAGGCTGTAGCTAGACAGTCTTAGGCTATAGTCGGACAGCTCCTAGAAAGAAATTCTAGACTAGATCTAGATTGCCCTTAGTTGGCTTTGGTAGCCTCCCTTCAGCAACCCTCTTGGTAGCACTCTGGTGGAACCACGTCGAGTTCTACGTTAAACAGATACAACGTGGATAGGACTCATGACTCACTTACCATACCATAGTCTATCTACAGTGAGACCAAACCTGTAGATAATCTCCCTTCAAAACTTCTGGAGTTACACATACATGTGAAGATAACTAACACTTGTATCCCATGTAAGTTACACCTTTTACTATTTAGGCAAATCCTATGTAAATCACTTGATACTAAATCAGGTTCGGTAAGTGCCCCTTTAATAAAATTCTAGAATTTTACCCTGAGGTTGCCCTAACTATAACTTTCACCTTTCTGTGTTTAATTTGCCTGATGGTAAAGTGTAACCGATACTGTATTTTTCTTATCACGCACAAGTGTAAATACCAAAAGGTTTTTAGTCATGTTTATTTAAAATTCATATTTATATATGCATTATTTACATTCATTCTTTTGATAATCAAATATTTATAAATTGGTACAAGCCATAATGTATACACATTTTTAATAACCTCCTGGCTATCCCTATATTTTGTTATTATTTTTAATAAAGAAGCCAGATACATTATTGTACCTAATTAGTTGTTTTATTGATAAGCTCTCCAATTGCACAGGTTTTGTTTATAACATCATTAAGTTATCTTCCTAGTTAAGTCACAATTAACTTGGTGGCGCCCAAAGGTAAGATGTATACAAGGAACCCATAGACCCATGGCCTCCGTACTGAAGCTGACTAGCCGTAGCAGTATAATTAGGCAATTGCCAAAATAAGTACGTTATACTTTTTGGCGCCCAACGTGGGGCCCTTGAATACATCTCTATCTTAACAAGACAATTGGAGTAGTGGCTCAATAATTTTTTTGGAACTTTGTTATATTATATAATGTGTAATATTTTTTTAAAACTATTTTGATTGGAGTTTGAATTTAAATGGTTCGTGAGTCCTACTGATTAAGGTTTACATTTTTGATTTAATATTAGAATACAGGCAATAGAGAATTATTAATTTGATTTATGCTATTGTTACATTAAAACTATTCTCTATTTGCTGAATTTTCTTAACCAAGAGTGGTTCTGTTTTTTTGGTAACTTTTGTGTGTACGGACAATTTTTTTGTGTCGTTATTTAGGTTGGTTTGTTTGTTAATTTCTCGCTACAATGGAGGAAGTTTTTCGTAGTAATCATCTACTAGACTATGAGCTGGATTATGAGCTGAAAATTAGAGCAGTAGTTTGTCAACGTGATGTACAAGCGAAACGTAAGATGCTGGGCCTTCTTTTGAAGAAAGAGAAAGATTCTGGGAAAACTAAAATCTCTGAAATCGTCCTGAACAGCCTTGAGGAAAGGGAGGAAATTGATAGGTCTATTTTGTCTATTACAAGTATTGTTGATGATTTCGAAGGTACTGTTCAAGATTCTACTTTTCTTCGTATGAAGTCTCGGTTAGTTCATGTTTCAAATAGAGTTCATCGTATGCCAATACCTGTGGGAGATAAAGATCAACTTGATTATGTCAAGGAATGCTATGCAACTTGTTTGACATTAGAGGCCGATCTTTATGAAAAAGCAGAGAAGGATTCTCAGCCTACGCCTTTATCACCAGGTACATCTATTCAACAGCCCATATTTAATATTCCACCTCCTATAGTTAGTTGCTCCAGTAGACCTCCTATTGTCAGTGAATGGCAAATTAAATTCAATGGTGATGGTAAAACCTTGTATAACTTTTTAGAACGTGTCACAGAATTAGCTGAATCTCGTAGGGTAACTGAAAAAGATCTTTTCACTTCTGCAGCTGAACTTTTTACTGGCAATGCTTTTATATGGTTTAAAAGTATTAAGACTTCTGTGACTGATTGGAAAGGTCATATTTGAAGAGAGATTTTTTGCATTCTAACATAGAAGATGAATTGTGGGAGCAAATAAAGCACAGGAAACAGAAACATTCTGAGTCTATAGCTGTGTTTATTGCTCACATGCAAATTCTATTCTCTAGGTTAGCGACAGCACCAGCTGAAGTAACAAAAGTTAAACATATTCGCAGGAATATTTTGCCTGAATATATCTCTCATTTGGCATTGACTGAAGTGAATTCAGTCGATGAATTAGTCAACTTATGTCGAAAACTTGAAGAGGCAACTTATTTCAAAAATAAAAATCATTCTGTTAGTGAGTTACATTACCCTCAGCCTGAATGTTCAACATCTTTACAAAATGAGTATCCAAATTCAAATAGGCATGAGGATAAGTCAAGGAATAGTTATGGCTCTAAAAGCAGGTCCAATTTTAACAATAAAAATAAAAATTCTCAAGTGAATTCAAATAGATCTCGCAACAATTCAGTCCTGGTTGTCAATAACCCAAATGCAGCTGGACCTAGTAGGGAATCAAAACCAATCACTTGTTGGAATTGTGACATGCCAAATCACTACCATGACAACTGTACCTTGAAACGTAAACTTTTTTGCTATAAGTGTGGTCACAAGAATGTAAAGTCCAACTCATGCCCTAATTGTACAAAAAACAAGGCGTTGTGCAGCCTAGAGGCAGTTGTACAACTTTTCAGAAGTCCTCTTCTTTCAAGTTTTCCAGAAACAGTGCAGACTGGAAAAATTGGCTTAAATTTATTTCTGAGTTTAATGAGAAATATAGGAAGTGTGAATTGTCCCCTCTTTTCATTAGGAAACCTTTAGATAATCGGCCCTACATATCTGTCAAATTGTTTGATTTGGAAATTATAGTGTTGTTAGATTCAGGTGCTACCACATCTATTGTGGGTAGTAAAGGCCTGGATATTTTGGAACGTTTGGGTTTATGTGTTTATCCAAGTTCAGTTGCAAATATATGTACGGCAGATGGTACTCAGAAAGCTGTTACTGGTTTAGTTGATCTTCCAATTACTGTTGGAAATATTTGTCAGGTCCTTACAGTTTTAGTTGTACCATCTCTGCCTCATTATTTCATTTTTGGTTGTGATTTTGCTGATCATTTTAAGATTTCTGTTAGTTTTAGGGATAATTCTTGGCAAGTTTATGGTAATATTGATAACCATGAAGTCAAAACTGTCAAGGTTTGTGCCAATAATTTATGTTATGACCCTGTGCGACTTCTTTGTTCCTTAAGTGACCTTTCTTATTTCGAAAGAACTTGTGCTGAACAGGTGATCGCTTCTTTCAATGAAATTGTGAGTAAAGACCGTCTTGGTAGAACTGACAAATTGACTTTGTCCATAGATACCGGTGATGCTAAACCATTTCATAAGAAACCCTATCCGATGTCGCAATATATGTCTCAAATCTTGAATAAAGAAATTGATGATATGCTCAAGTTAGGTGTTATAGAGCCATCTCATAGTCCTTGGTCATCTCCGGTACTCTTGGTCAAAAAGTCTAGTGGAGAATATAGGTTATGTGTCGATCTAAGGGGTGTGAATGCTCTTACTCGCTTCGATAGCTACTGCTTGCCTAGCATTGATAGGATTTTGAATTCCTTAAGGAATGCTAAATTCATCTCTTCCATCGATCTTCGGAAAACATTTTGGCAAATTCCACTTAGTGAAGATTCGAGGGATAAAACCTCCTTTAATGTGGTTGGACGAGGTTCATTTAGATTCCAAGTTGTGCCCTTTGGACTATGCAATGCAGCTCAGATGCAGCAGAGGTTAGTCGATGCATTTTTTGGTCCCCGTTATGAGCCCTATATTTTTACCTACCTAGACGACATACTTATCTGTAGTCCAGATTTCGAACATCATACTAAGATCTTGATCGAAGTAAAAAATAAATTGAAAGAGGCTAACCTTACAGTAAACATCGAGAAGTGTGAGTTTTTCAAGACATCCCTGAAATTTCTCGGATATGTTGTTGGTTCTAACAGTCTGCGCACAGATCCTGAGAAGGTTTCTGCGATGGTCAATTATCCTCGACCTAAGAGTCCTAAGACAGCCACCGAAGTGAAACGGTTTGTTGGCATGTGTTCATGGTATAGGCGCTTTGTCAAGGATTTTTCGACTTTGGTATCTCCTATTGATGATTTGTTAAAAGGACGTCGCAAATCTCAGCCGATTACATGGACAGATGCTGCAGAAACTTCTTTTGTCGCCATCAAAAATTTGCTAGTTTCAGCACCTATTTTGACTCAACCTGATTTCACAAAGCCCTTCATTATTCAATCAGATGCCAGTAATACGGGTCTGGGGGGTTGCCTTACTCAAGTCATCGATGAGGAAGAGCGAGTCATTGCTTATGCAAGCAGGTCACTTTCGAGAACCGAAAGGAACTATTCTGTTGTGGAGAGGGAATGTTTGGCTGTTCTATTTTGTATAGAGAAATTTCGAATGTGGATTGAGGGTGCTCCCAAATTCAAAATCATGACAGATTGTTATTCCTTACTTTGGCTCAATAACTTAAAAAATCCAACTGGGAAACTTGCTCGTCGGGCAGTTCGTTTAAGACAACATAACTTCGATCTTGTGCACAGGAAAGGTATTGACAATGTTATTTCAGATGCACTTTCCCGTATGCATTCTGAAGGAGTAATTCCGGAAGATTCTGATCCAGATAAATACTTACCCTGTGTATCAATTCTAAATCCCCATAATGTCGATATTGATCGTGTAGATCCTTGGTACAATGAACTTCGAGCCAAAGTAATTGAGCTTCCTGATCGTTATCCTCAATGGAAGGTGGAAGATCAATTTTTGTTCAAATTTGCTCCGAATAATTCCCCTATGAAAGCCAATATCCCAGAATGGAAACTTTTAGTCCCAAAACCTCAGGTGAAGGAAATCATCGAGAATTGTCATTCTCCACCCACTTCAGGACATTTTGGATTTTATAAAACTTTAAACCGAATACAGGAATTCTATTATTGGCCAAAAATGAGAAAGGATGTGTTACTCTTCATAAAATCGTGTTTGGTGCACAAAAAGCTTCAAATACAGCACGCATGGGACTCATGGGAAAAGAAAAAATTATTGATATGCCTTTTCAGTGTATTGCAATTGATTTGATAGGAGTGTTCCCTAGGTCAAAGAAAGGCAGTAAGTTGATGGTCATTGAAGACTGGTGTTCTAAATTTTCTCTTTTGTTTCCCCTTCGTAGTTCAAAGTCACCCCACATCGAACGTATTTTGGAAAATGAAGTTTTTTTAGTTTATGGCTGTCCCCAAATTCTGATTTGTGATAATGGTCCTCAGTTCGTTTCGAAAACCTTTAAAACACTGTGCAAGAATTATGACGTTAAAATTTGGTACAACGCAACGTATTCTCCACAGTGTAATTTTGTTGAAAGGAATAATCGAACTATAGGTACCGCCATCAGGAGTTATGTCGATAATCATGTTCAATGGGATGATCAGATTTTTAAAATCCAACATGCGATCAATTCCAAACATGAAATCGCCCATTTCACACCATCTTTTCTAGTATTTGGTAGACATCCACCATTATCTGGGAAGTTCTATTCCGATATTCAGTTGTTACAGAATAAAGATGTTGAAATAACTCCGGGTGACAGGAATTGTCATGCTACTGGCTTGGAAAATTTTTAAACAAATCTATGCTGATGTAAAAAAGTGTTTACATGCAGCTTATCAGAGAAACTCTCACACTTACAACTTACGTAAGAGGGACGCCTCATATCATGTTGGTGATCAAGTGTGGAGGAGAAATCATATTTTGTCAAATGCAGCGAACCAATTTAGTGCAAAATTAGCACCTAAATATATTCTCAGCAGAGTACATAAAAAATACTCAAATTTAGTTTATGGTCTGAAGAATATAGATGGTTCTGATGCTGGCAAAGTACATATTAAGGACCTTAAGGCATACACAGGTATCGATGTAGACCCGGATAGTGATGCTGAAAGTATTGAGTCAAATGATTCTTAAATCAGTTTTTGGCTATTGTATCAATACTCATGTTTTGATACTATTTTTGTAAAATTAGTATGATTTTTTTTGAGCGTTTGGTTTTGTGAGTAGTCGCGACACCCACTTTGCCATATATGTCTCTAGCTTTTGGAGTTTGGATTATGTTATGCTAACGCCAAGAATTAAACCAAGTATTACCCTATTTAGACTTTATTTTGTGATCTTATCTTGATGTTGTAAGATAAGTGAAGCTTTTGATACCCGATTTTGACATTTGTATTTTGCTTTAGGCAAGTACATAACCCGATTTTGACCTTTTTTTTCTACCTTCAGTAGAGTTTATTGAATTTTTTGTTATGGGCCCTGTGGTAGGTTAGGTGCTGTTGGGTACTTCAGGTGAGTCTAGGGTTATCCTGCTTGTAGGAAGGGGTGCGTATTGGGGGGTGTCGCTTGGACTTCAACTTGCTCAAATTGCAGTTGTAGATAGTTGGGTGGCACTATTGTGCAATCCTAATCCCTATAAGTAGCCCAGATAATCTGAAGTGGATTGACAGCAGTAACAAACTACGGATTATCCCGGTCATTTTCAATTTTTTTGCATCCCTACTCTCGAGTAGTTTCAGTGGTGGTGGCTTACTATAATGTCACTAGGGCTCTGGTCAAGTCCTGGCTTTGCCAAAATGATTTTGTTTTATTTTATTTTTTATTTTATTTTTTTTGGACCCCTTGTTATCTGTGTGTGAGGTCGGTGGTGGGGTAGGCGTGTGGCGTGTGACAACTTGCCAGTGGATTATATTAGGATTGATCACGCTGGAGACTCCAACGGCCAACCCTTTAAGATCCACGTTGGGCGCCAAAAAGTATAACGTACTTATTTCGGCAATTGCCTAATTATACTGCATACGGCTAGTCAGCATCAGTTCGGCGGCCATGGGTCTATGGGTTCCTTGTATACATCTTACCTTTGGGCGCCACCAAGTTAATTGTGACTTAACTAGGAAGATAACTTAATGATGTTATAAACAAAACCTGTGCAATTGGAGAGCTTATCAATAAAACAACTAATTAGGTACAATAATGTATCTGGCTTCTTTATTAAAAATAATAACAAAATATAGGGATAGCCAGGAGGTTATTAAAAATGTGTTTAGAATAATGCTTGTACCAATTTATAAATATTTGATTATAAAAAAAAATAAGAATGTAAATAATGTATAAAAATATTGATTTTTAAATAAAGAGTTTTAACTGTCTGTTTACACTTGTGAAAGATTAGAACCACAATATCAGTTACACTCTACCAAGAAGCAAATTCAACACCAGAAAGGTGAAAATTATTGTTAGGGCAACCTCAGGGTAAAATTCTAGAATTTTATTTAAGGGGCACTTACCGAACGTAAATCAGTATCAAGTGATTTATATAAGATTTGCCTAAATAGTAAAAAGTGCAACTTACATGTGTACAAGTGTTGATTATCTTCAAAGGTGTGTGTAAATCCAGAAGGTTTGAAGGGATATTATCTACAGGTTCGGTCTCACTGTAGATAGACTATGGTATGGTAAGTGAGTCATAGTCATGAGTCCTATCCTCGTGGTATCTGCTTTACGTAGAACTCAATGTGGTTCTAGCAGAGCGGTACCAAGAGGGTTGCTGAAGGGAGGCTACCAAAGCCAACTAAGAGCAATCCAGATCTAGTCTAGAATCTCTTTCTAGGAGCTGTGCAACTATAGCCTGAGACTAGGATTGTCCAACTATAGCCTGAGACTAGGAGTAGGATTGTCCAACTATAGCCTGAGACTAGGACCCTATAACGATGTTCGTATAAAAAAACAGATCGAGCCCCAAATATTAGAAATAATCTTACCTCAAATTGAGGGATACTCTCTAGACCAAAGGTGAAGTCTTAAACTTCCAAATGCTGCTCGGAACAGTCCTATTAAAAAAATGGAACACGTGTTGTAGGTTATTATTTCCTGAAGAAAATCTTAAACTTACCGAAACAGAATCCAAAAATGACCAAGGGACGACTCTAGACAATTATCAGCAAGAAATTAGTCTAAAACTTGAGCTCCCTGGCACAAAATTCCAAAAAGTCTCGCCCCAAAAATAATTAGGGCCGAGGCCCGAGACCGGACGACTACTCAGCGTGAGGTCGCAGATCAAAAGGGCAGATTCTTCATTTAGAATTTAGATTTCGGAAGAAGACTTTCATTTGTCAAACTTCTAATTTTGACATTGAAAAAAATTATAGAAAAGGACGTGTTCAGTTTCACCCCAAAAGTACGAACTGAGAATCGGTTGTGTAAAAAATGACTGGTGAATGTTGAAAAGTGCCTATAGAACATATATCAAAAGGTAGAACAGGTCTAAAGAAAATGCCTAGACAAAACAGCTGTTCAATGACATGATGGAAATGAAAAATCAAAGAGTAAACAACAATTTATCATAACCTCAGATTATTGATTGGATTTGCAAACAGATATGATGATGGTACTAACTCCTTTTCCTAAGATTCTAATCAATAACAGCGGGCCCTGCCGTACTGAATCAAACCTTCCTAGATCAATCAACAAAACTTGCAAACCTGCACAAAAAAAACTTTCAGTAGAAGGCAGTAATCAAGGTAACAAAATCTGGGCACAGAAAAGACAGTTGTTTATTCATTTATTTCATTGTAGTTCTATATAGAATCATATCTACTAGAGCCAAACACAGTAGCATATCAAACAAGAAATTGAAAATGCTACAATGTATTATCACCTAATCACCTGAACTTGAAGTGTATGCTAAATTTCAGCAAAATTCGTTGTGAAGATATGGTTCAAAATCTGCAACTGTCTCAATTTGACAGTTGACACCTGTCATTAGTGGTCTAAAACCTTCTTATTATTATTGCCTTTCATATTAAACATTAAACTGGTTTGAGGCACATCGATCGAAAAGTCTATAACGGATATAGGTAGACACACAGACAGAAACAATTTTTGTGTTTTATACCTCTATTTATTAGTAACAGAATATTACTACCCACAAAAATACATAACTATTTACCTATTTATTATTATATTTTTTAATTATAATAATATTCCTATTCTATGGTAGGTATATGTATAATAACTAATAAGTACCTATATAAAACACAGGCATTTAATTTGTTATACAAAAGACAACTTGGCAACGCAGCCTAGCAAATACGCGTACATTTAGTGCCTTAAACAGAAACGACTGATTTTACTAGGACACCAGCGCCATCACGTAGGTTTATATTTTCGCCGCCGGACGGGTCTTCAAGAGACGTTAACATAGAGGACGTTAGTCTATAATATTCTTTGCATGAATGCATTCCTTCTAGTCTATTTTATATGTTTGAAAGGTTATTTTGTTGCATCAGCTTCTATCTCTAGAAATATTACAACAATGTCGCACCCAATAACACGCAACAATGTCGTATGGAACGCTAGCAAATTACGTGCTCTAGGGTAATAAAACCTACTTTTCTGTCTTTCGTCCTTTATACTGCTAGAAGATGGGGTTTTAGGGGTTTTACTGCGTTCCATTACTTTGGAATAAATAGACGCAATTTGGACGGGTTCAACTATTAAGTTGACTTGGTAATTAATGTTACATTGTGGAAAACTAAATGTAACACAGATAATCGAGGGAAAAATTGTGTTTTTCTTATCGTCTATTGATTATAATTTGTTTGATCGAGATTTTGAGCTTTGACAAAAGAAAAGATCGCCAGTCCCTTACTTATCGTATCATAGACCTTAATAAATATTTGAATTCCACTTGATTTTAAGAGTAAAAGTTTGTATAACTGCCTATAGGCTTTATTATTTTATATTTTCTATTGCCTTGCAAGATGAATAAAGTTCAATATCATATTTTCTCTAGACATACAACGCTTCTTAGGAGTTGAACTTGATCTTGAATTATTCAAATTCAAAAAAAAACACGCCAAATGAATAATTATTGATTATGATTGAGCACTGCGCACTTGAAATGAAATGTGAAAAATAAAACACCAAAAATGTCAACAAAAATTATCTTTTCGTTCCTTTTATCGTCGTTTCCGTTCCAATAAAAAACTAGAAATTTATTTTGAAATATTGAGTTTGAACCCCTTCATACATTGTAGAGGCGTTGTTGTTTTATTCATTTTACAAATAATTTGCATTTCGAAATTATATTGGATAGAAAAAGTGGAACTTTGTTATTTGTATTTTATGTATTCCTGAAACGAACCGGAGTAAATTAAAAAAATAAAATAACATGATCCGAATTTTAAAACAAATTTTTTGGAGAACCTCCGGCAGTCGCTCAAGAAACTGAAGCAGATTTAATCTCAGACTAAGAAAAAATAATATAAATAACAATAAAAATAATAAGCGCGTTTATTTAGCAAACAAAACTTATGCTTTAAAGAATTTTTTGTTTTTATTAGGGTGAAGAATTTAATGTTATAGTCCTTACTGAGGCATTTGTATTTCACAAAACAGTGGCGTATCTACCGGTGTGCCGTATGTGCGAAGCACACAGGCCCGGGCCCGAGAGGGGCCCGTGGAGCTCCATAGCGAAACTGCAAAAAAAAAACGTAAAAAAATCGAGATAAAAAGAAGCTACAGAAACTTCAACATACTGAAATAGGAGATCCTTCCAAGACCCATAATAGGAATTCTAGGCTTCAAAAATTTTTCGCATTTAAAAAATATCCGGATGGAAAATACGTCCCTGATGCAATTTTGACGCGTTGCTATGACAAAAGTGACAAAATCTCAGACAGAGTGTCGTAACAATATGGCGGAAGTGGGATACGCTTTTTTCTCCCTATGTCGCCTCCTTATTATTCTACCTCAATGATTTTTCCTTAATTTTGCCTAAATAAGTCAATTTTCTTTGAATTTTTCCTGGAGTGATTTTTCACTGGAAAATTGCGAAATTTCCCTATAATGAGTTCCTCACTTTTCTCTTTATCCTAAAGAATTTTCAAAATTTTCCCTTTAGCAGTTTTCCAAAAAAAAAAAATTAAATATGAAAGGATGAATTTTGCTTAGAAAAGTCAATTTTCCAGAACTTTGCTATCGACTTTCCTTAGAGTGATTTTTCACTAGAAAATTTGGAAAATTTCCTATAATGAACTCCTCATTTTCTTCTTTCTTCTGGAAAAATTTCACAAGTTTTGCTTGATTAGTTTTCCAGAAATAAATTAAAATGTGAGAGGATGAGTTTTCCTCAATTTTACCTGAAAAAATAATTTTTTTCTACAACTGTCAAAAAATGATGATGTTCGCACACTCATGACAGTTTGCGAAGTGACACTTTTTTTCCCAGGTATTGATTTTTTAACGTTCCCATGACGCCGTGCGCGAACTAGCTATTTCGCGCACGTGTGCGCGAAATAGCTAGTTCGCACACTGGGTGTCATGGTGACACATACCTGTCAGGAAATCAAAAATAATTAAAATTCACCTACCTTCGATTGAAAATGCAATTTTGGCTTCGAATGATTGATATTTAAATAGAGTTGTAGAAAAAATATTGTTTGCAACTCGGGCGCGAAATACTTTGGTGATCTCGATCACCAAAGTGGCATTTCGCGCCCTTGATACAAAAATAACTATTTCAGAATTTTTCCTGGGGAGATTTTTCATTGGAAAATTTTAGAATTTTTTTATAAGGAGCTCCTGACTTTCCTCTTTTTCCTCTTTTGCCAATTTTCCAGGAAACAATTGAAATGTGAGAGGATGAATTTTCCTTAATTTTACTTCAAAAAGTCAATATTCCAGAATTTTCCCAAGAGTGATTTCTCACTGAAAAATTTCGAAATTTTCCTATAATGAGCTCCTCACTTTCCTCTTTTTCCAGAAAAAAATTAAAATGTAAGAAATGAATTTTCCTTAATTTTGCTTAAATAAGTCAATTTTCCAGAATTTTTTATGGAGTGATTTTTCATTTGAAAATTTTAAAATTTTTGCAATAATTTCTGTAATTTTCATAATTTTTCGTAATGTCCATAATTCTCGTAATTTTTTGTTATTCACGTAATTTTTCATAATTTCCATTTTTCGTAAATTCTGTAATTTTCTGTAATATTGAGAAAATTTCCGTAATGTACAAATAATTCCTGTAAATTTGAATAATTTTGAGTAATTCCTGCATTTTTGGAATAATTCCTGTAATTTTCCTATTTTTTTGTAATTTCAGAATATTTTTTGAAATTTTGAATTATGTATATAATTCCTATAGTTTTGAATTGATAATTTAAAAAATATAAGAATTGGAAATGTTTCGGAAAATTTTACGAAAATTACAAAAATTGAAATTAGCAGAAATTACAAAAATTTCAAAACTACAAAAAGTTACTAGATTTTTAAAAAATTATGAGCAATATAAAAATTAAAAGAATTAAAAAATTACGAAAATAATTTATTAGAGAATTACAAAAATTGAAAAATATTAGAAACTACGAAAAAATCAAAAAATTACGGAAATCACAAAAATTAGGAAAATTATAAAAATTCCATTAAATTACGGAAAATACAGGAATACGGAAAATATAGAATTAATAAAAATAAATTAAATAATTATAGAAATTTTAAAAATTACAGGGATCGCGAAAAAATGAAAAAAATCGGAAAAATTGCAAAAATCACAGGAATTTTGAAAAATCACATTAATTATTAAAAAACTAAGAGGAAAATTAAAAGATTACAAAAAAATCGGGTATTACAAAAGCAATGAAAATAAAAAAAATTGAAAAATACTGGAAATTCAAAAATTATGCAAAATTACAAAAATAATTGAAAAATTACATAAAATACGGAAACTACAATAAAATAACAAAAATCATTAAAATTGCAAATATCATGAAAATTTGAAAAAATTAAAGCACTTACAATTATTGAAAAATTAAAATGAGAATTGCAAAATTACGAAAAAAACCGGGAATGGAAATACTTATGTAATGAAAATTATTTTAAAAAATTACGGGAATTTCAAAAACTACGTGAAATTGCAAAAATCATTAGCAAATTACGGAAATTACGAAAAAATTACAAAAATCACGAGGATTACAAAAATCACGGGAATTTCAAAAATTATGTAGAACTGCGAAAATCATGGGTAAATTGCGAAAATTAAATTTGAAAAAAATTAGGAGAATTATAAAATTACGAAAAAAATCAGGGGAACTTCAAAAATTATTAAAATTTTGAAAACATTGGAAAATAACGTATAACGGAAAAGTAACAAAAATTACGAGAATTGCAAAAATTACGGAAAATTTAAAAACTTACGGAAACCACCATTATTAAAAACTAAAAAGCAGAATTATAAAATTTGAGTATTACAAAAGCAATGGAAAATTATTGGCAATTTCAAATATTACGTAGAACTACAAAAGTCATTGATAAATTACGTAAATTACAGGAATTATAAAAATGAAAAATCACGAATATTACAAAAAATCACGGAAATTTCAAAAAAATACGGGAATTACAATTATTGAGATAGAGTAGAGATAATGGGTTCAGGACTTTGGAAATAAAACTCCCTTTTTTCAAAAAATTATGCCGACGTTTCGACCATATATTTGGTCTTCTTCACAGGCTACAAACAAAAAATGATCTTAAAATGTTTGGCAAGACACAACCGAGATAGATTCTAAACCGAATAACACATTTTTTCCGGATATACATGGCGTAAGAAATGTGAATAAAATAGTACAAAATTAGTAAAAAACGTAATAAAAAAATTGTAAAAAAAACACATACAAAAAAAAGAACAAAAAACAACACAAACTGGGCAGTAATTATTAATTAATCAATCTGAAAGGAATTACATACCTATTTTTTACCAGCAAGGGCGTTTGACGTCAAATACCAATGTAGGAAACATTCCAAAACACAAAGGGGCACACATTAGTCTAAATTATTTTTTAATTTTTGCTCTGTATATCGATAAACACGTATAGGTTACAGTAAGTTGGCAAACACAGCCGCGACTAAATACAGTATCTTGGTGTATCGTCCACCTATGCATAGGAATGTCTCGGCCTCTTTTTTTTTTCCCCCTTAAATATATATTTTCTTTAAACTTATTTTTATTTTTATTTTTTTCCCTTCCTTCAAAAATTTAGCTTATACAAATTTAATAGATAATTATAACGAACATTCAAGCCTTGCACATCAGTTCTATTGTTCACTGTATTATTGAGAGTTATGTAAATCATTTCGCTAATACCCCTTCTAAAGTAGTTCCTCTCTCGGTCTAAGATTGATGTTTCTTGGAAGTTAAAATTATGACTGTTAGAAAAATGATGTTGGGCAAGGGCAGTTTTTTCGTTTTTATCAACATTATAATCCCTGCAATCATAACGATGTTGGTAAAGTCGTGTCTTTAAATATTGTTTAGTTGTGCCCACATAACATTTATTACAGTCAGCACAAGGAATTTTATATACTAAGTTTGAATTAAGTTCTGTAGGGATTTTATCTTTCAATTTCGAAAACAAATTTTTAGTTGTATTGACATTATAGAAAGCTAGCTTGCAGTTTGGGAGTTTCGTTTCGATCTTGTTTTTAATTTTATCGGAGAGGCCGTTAATGAAAGGAAATTTGAAATAGTTTTTAGTTGTTCTGTCCTCATTCGGTTTCGGATTGTTGATTTTATGTTTATACTGATTTATTACCCTATTTACTAAACTGCGTGGATAGTTATTGTTGTGCAACACCTGCTTAAGCTTCGTCTCATTATCTTTCCTAAATTCTGGGCTGCTCAATTTAAAAATTCTGAAAAATAGGTTGGTGATGGTGCTTATTTTATGACATGTGGCGTGGGATGACAAATAGTTTAATACCCGACCAGATGATGTTGGCTTAGTATACCAATTGGTCTTTAGCGTCCCGTCCACCTCCCTAATAACCATTGTATCAAGAAAGAAACTCACAAACTGCAAGCTAGCTTTCTATAATGTCAATACAACTAAAAATTTGTTTTCGAAATTGAAAGATAAAATCCCTACAGAACTTAATTCAAACTTAGTATATAAAATTCCTTGTGCTGACTGTAATAAATGTTATGTGGGCACAACTAAACAATATTTAAAGACACGACTTTACCAACATCGTTATGATTGCAGGGATTATAATGTTGATAAAAACGAAAAAACTGCCCTTGCCCAACATCATTTTTCTAACAGTCATAATTTTAACTTCCAAGAAACATCAATCTTAGACCGAGAGAGGAACTACTTTAGAAGGGGTATTAGCGAAATGATTTACATAACTCTCAATAATACAGTGAACAATAGAACTGATGTGCAAGGCTTAAATGTTCGTTATAATTATCTATTAAATTTGTATAAGCTAAATTTTTGAAGGAAGGGAAAAAAATAAAAATAAAAATAAGTTTAAAGAAAATATATATTTAAGGGGGAAAAAAAAAGAGGCCGAGACATTCCTATGCATAGGTGGACGATACACCAAGATACTGTATTTAGTCGCGGCTGTGTTTGCCAACTTACTGTAACCTATACGTGTTTATCGATATACAGAGCAAAAATTAAAAAATAATTTAGACTAATGTGTGTCCCTTTGTGTTTTGGAATGTTTCCTACATTGGTATTTGACGTCAAACGCCCTTGCTGGTAAAAAATAGGTATGTAATTCCTTTCAGATTGATTAATTAATAATTACTGCCCAGTTTGTGTTGTTTTTTGTTCTTTTTTTTGTATGTGTTTTTTTTTACAATTTTTTTATTACGTTTTTTACTAATTTTGTACTATTTTATTCACATTTCTTACGCCATGTATATCCGGAAAAAATGTGTTATTCGGTTTAGAATCTATCTCGGTCGTGTCTTGCCAAACATTTTAAGATCATTTTTTGTTTGTAGCCTGTGAAGAAGACCAAATATATGGTCGAAACGTCGGCATAATTTTTTGAAAAAAGGGAGTTTTATTTCCAAAGTCCTGAACCCATTATCTCTACTCTATCTCAAACACTAAGGACGTTATCTATAAAGATTACAATTATTGAAAAATTAGGAGAATTATAAAATTACGAAAAAAAATCATGGAAATTTCAAAAATTATGTAAAATTACGAAAATTATTGGAAAATTACGTAATATGGGAAAATATTAACAAAAATCACAAAAATTTCAAAAAATCATGGAAATTACATTGATTATTAAAAAAATTGAGAGAAGAATTATAAAATTAGAAAAAAATCGAGTTAAACGGAAAACAATGAAAATGATTGAAAAAAATTACGCGAATTTCAAAAATTACGTAAAATTGCAAAAAATTATTGGAAATTACGTTTTACGAAAAAATAATAAAAATCACGAGAATTTTAAAAATAACATAAATTTCAAAAACTTACGGGAATTATCATTATTGAAAAATAAAATAAAGAAACTACGGGAATTAAAAAATAACAGAAATCACGAAAATCATAAAAAAATGCGGAAATTAGGAAAATAATAAAAAAAATTAGGACAATTAGAAAAATTATAGGAATTGCAAAAATTACGGAAATTACGAAAAATTGAAAAAAAAAAATATATCGGAAATAACGCAAAAATTAAGGAATTTGTTAATTAACGAAAATTACGGGATTTGCCAAAATTGCAGAAATTACGAAAAATTTCGGGACTACGGAAAATAATTAAATTTTTGAAAAATTATGAAAATTGCAAAAATCGAAAAAACCTATGATGATTTTTAAAAAGTTAGAAAATAACAAGAATTACAAGAATCAGGAATTATAATTACAAAAATTATAAAGACCGGGAAATTATAAAATTTCAAAAAACGTCCAAGAAATTTAAAAAATTACGACAATTGAAAATTGAATTGAAAATTACGAAAACTATCAAAGTTACGAGAATTATAAAAAATTACGGGGATTACGAAAAAGTTACGGGAATTACGAGAATTAGAAATTACAAAGGCTTTCGGGAAATGATTTTGAAAAATGCCCAGGAAAAATACGGAAATTACGGGAATTACCTACTAATTTTTGAAATATACAAAAACGTGGAATTATAAAAATAACGGAATTTTCTGAGAAACTACGGGAATTGAAAAACTACGAAAATATGAAGAACAACAGGAATTAATAAAAAAATTATAAGAATTATTTGAGAAATGACAGGAATTAAAAAAATTCTAAAGAAAAATTACGGAAATTACGAGTCTTAGAAAATTACAAAATTTGCTATAATGAGCTCTTTATTTTCTTCTTTTTCTGGAAAATTTTCACAATTTTCTTGCCAGTTTCCCGGTTGTAAGAGGGTGAATTTTGCCTAAAAAGTCAATTTCCCAGAATTTTTCCTGGAGTGATTTTTGACTGGAAAATTTTGAAATTTTTCTATAATGTGCTCCTAACTATTCTTCTACTTCTGGAAACATTTCATAATTTTCCCTTTGCCAGATTTCTAGAAAAAAATTAAAATGCAAGAGGATGAATTCCCCTTAATTTTGCTGCAAAGTAAGTTTTTCAAAATTTTTCCTGGATTAATTTTTTACTGAAAAATTTTGAAATTTTCGTAAAATGAGCTTCTCATTTTCCTCTTATTCCTGGAAAATTTTCAAAATTTTCTCTTTGCAAGTTTTCTAGAAAAAAAATAAAATGTAAGAGGGTGAATTTTTTTTAATTGCTTAAATAAGTCAATTTTTTAGAACTTAATTTGAAATTTCAGTCGTAAAAAAAAAGAATCACCCTTTGTCGTTTGTACATGATATTTAAAAACACCCTGTATAATACGCAGTTTATTAATTTATATATTTGGGACTCCAATGATTTTTTAAGAGCCGATATTTCAATGTCACTTTAAGATATAGAATAAACATAGACATTGAAAACATTGTCTGACCTTGTTTGATGACGTCATCCTAAAGGTTAATATAAGATAAAAACCGTATATTTTGAGGTAAGTCTTGATTTTAATAATAATGATTGCGAACGTGCTCTATGAATTAATCAACGACAAATACTTTTTTCTTAATTATGACGTCATCGATGACGTAAGTAAGTACAAAAAGTGCAAAAAAAATACATAAAATAATTTGGTTGCACTAATTTTTTATATAAGTGTTAGGTAGTGCTACGGTGGGATGCCGAATAGGAGTGCTAATTTTTGCTTTAGGGGTGCTTAGCACCCCCAAGCATTCTCCTAGTTGCGCCTATGGTGATAAATTTACCTGCACCTGTGGACATCGGATTGTGAACAGGATATAATTATTCATACCACTTTTGAAAATGGTGAATTCACAATTCAACGTTTAAATAAAAATACCTAATAAAAAATTTTAGGAGTGTTTTTTGAATGACTTTTGGGTCGAAATTTGTGATGAGCCCGCAAAAATGTTGGCACACAGGCCCGGAGCTGGGTTGATACGCCACTGAGTGGTAAACCACTTGTTGTGGAAGAAGGTCAAAATTGGGATAGGTATTTGTCATAATCGAGTACCTAGTTTAATTTAATTCGGGTTTGAAAAGTTACTTTGGGGTTTAAAGACAATATTTGGATATTCATCAGACATGTTAGGAAATATTTTTTTCTTCAAGCACTGCTACGGAACTGATGTGTGTAAATAGTCCTTTAAAGGACTATTCACACACATCAAGTCCCGTATCAGTGCCGTGTCAGTTCAGTATCAGTGGCAGAGTGAAAAATAAAATATTTTTGCCTTGTCTCAAATGAACCTGTTTAGACAATTCGTCCAAGCCTTAAGGTCACAAATCAATTTTTTTTAACTAAGAGCATCCCGCAATTTAGTCCGAAATTCCGTACATCTTCGCAAAACATTACTAAATTTCCTGTACAAATTATATTTTTTAGTAATTATTGAAAATTTAAATTAACATTGGTGCTTATGGGCCAAGCGAAGACAAAAGTTGAATTATCTCCGTTTCATAACGCTAAAAAAGTGATAATTTTTACTGGCATTTTGTATTAAACCTGCAATATCTCGAGAACTATTCCAGATATTAAGAAAACTTACTCTTGATAAAACAGGCTCTATGATCTTACAGATTTTTTAAAACCAACTTCAAATTTTTAGAGTTGAGTATAACTGAGATATGAAATCATTTTTAAGATGATGCATAACTCACTCTCGGCCCGCTGCAGCAGCGCGCCGCCGGAGGTCCTCTTGGGCTTATTTAATTTTAAACTCGGAAGCTCGGAATACTCGAATATTGCTTATTAATTCCATCGTAAAATTTGATTCTCTGGCGAGTGTTCTCAATATAGGTAATAAGTTCCCATAGTCTTTTCGCGCTTATTTGTACTGTGTGTGTATTAAAAGACTGGCATTTTTTCTTGAGTTTGACGTTTTTTTATAAAAGTAATAACTTATAAAAAGTGCGAAAACTTAGTGAGCAAAAATCATTTTTGACATTTTTAAACTCTTTAGAAGAAAGGGAAATATCAGCTAAAGAGGGGACAGTGAATCACCTACGTGAGATTCTATGTTGTTTAAAAATTCTACAAATTTTCTTTTTGTTTATTGTGACATAGAAGCTGCTATTCTAAAATATTGAAAAATTGAAAGATAAGGCAATTAGAAAGCAAGTAATATATATGAAGTTAATAGTGAATCTATAATAAAAGATGTAAAATCCAACTCACGGAAATTTTTTGTGTCCATACGTGCCTTTTTTATCAAAAGCAATCGAAAAAAAAAAAGATGATGCCAGGTTTGCACAAAAAAATACAGGAAGGAGAATCAAAATGATTGCTGATCAAAATATAATAAAATTTTCAGCGAAAGGTAAAATTCTAATTTCTCTGCCACAATAAATCTATGGTTTATTTTTTTCCAAGATAGATTTTGGCATTGTCAACTTTGAAACATAAACAATGCCGCTAATAGTACAACGGTCGATTTGACATTGTATGATTGTATATTGCCTACAGGCACGAAACTTGATTTGGTTTTCTTTGCTTTTCCTAGCCATGCTGATGAGACCTGATAGGTCGAAACGCGTCTATGGATGGAAAAGCAGAGAAAATCAAGCCAAATATTTTCTCATCAATACCGCTAATGCCGCTTATTGCGCGCTATTGTAACACTGATGTCAACCTGCAGAAACACCTCATTTTGCGACCAATCAGGGTCAAGCGTTATTGTTTACGTTCCAAAGTTTTCAATGTCAGAGTCTATCTTGGGAAAAAATAAAGTGTAGAAAAATTGTAGAGGATTTTAAACAATTGAAACTTTATCCAGTGGCGTATCAACCCAGCTCCGGGCCTGTGTGCCAACTTTTTTGCAGGCTCATCACAAGCCCCCCCCCCCCGCCAAACTAACCCAAAAGTCGTTCAAAAAACACTCCTAAAATTTTTTTATTAGGTATTTTTATTTAAACGTTGAATTGTGAATTCACCATTTTCAAAAGTGGTATGAATAATTATATCCTGTTCACAATCCGATGTCCACAGGTGCAGGTAAATTTATCACCATAGGCGCAACTAGGAGAATGCTTGGGGGTGCTAAGCACCCCTAATGCAAAAATTAGCACTCCTATTCGGCATCCCACCATAGCACTACCTAACACATATAAAAAATTAGTGCAACCAAATTATTTTATGTATTTTTTTTTGCACTTTTTGTACTTACTTACGTCATCGATGACGTCATAATTAAGAAAAAAGTATTTGTCGTTGATTAATTCATAGAGCACGTTCGCAATTATTATTGTTAAAATCAAGACTGACCTCAAAATATACGGTTTTTATCTTATATTAACATTTAGGATGACGTCATCAAACAAGGTCAGACAATGTTTTCAATGTCTATGTTTATTCTATATCTTAAGGTGACATTGAAATACCGGCTCTTAAAAAATCATTGGAGTCCCAAATATATAAATTAATCAACTGCGTATTATACAGGGTGTTTTTAAATATCATGTACAAACGACAAAGGGTGATTCTTTTTTTTTACGACTGCAATTTCAAATATGTTCTAAAAAATTGACTTGAGCAATTAAAAAAAATTCACCCTCTTACATTTTAATTTTTTTCTAGAAAACTTGCAAAGAGAAAATTTTGAAAATTTTCCAGGAATAAGAGGAAAATGAGAAGCTCATTTTTTTTAATTCCTGTCATTTCTCAAATAATTCTTATAATTTTTTTATTAATTCCTGTTGTTCTTCATATTTTCGTAATTTTTTAATTCCCGTAGTTTCTCAGAAAATTCCGTTATTTTTATAATTCCACGTTTTTGTATATTTCAAAAATTAGTAGATAATTCCCGTAATTTCCGTATTTTTTCTGGGCATTTTCAAAATCATTTCCCGAAAGCCTTTGTAATTTCTAATTCTCGTAATTCCCGAAACTTTTTCGTAATCCCCGTAATTTTTTATAATTCTCGTAATTTTGATAGTTTTCGTAATTTTCAATTCAATTTTCAATTGTAATTTTTTAAATTTCTTGGACGTTTTTTGAAATTTTATAATTTCCCGGTCTTTATAATTTTTGTAATCGTAATTCCTGATTCTTGTAATTCTTGTTATTTTCTAACTTTTTAAAAATCATCATAGGTTTTTTCGATTTTTGCAATTTCCATAATTTTTTAAAAATTTAATTATTTTCCGTAGTCCCGAAATTTTTCGTAATTTCTGCAATTTTGGCAATTCCCGTAATTTTCGATAATTAACAAATTCCTTAATTTTTGTGTTATTTCCGATATATTTTTTTTTCTTTCAATTTTTCGTAATTTCCGTAATTTTTGCAATTCCTATAATTATTCTAATTGTCCTAATTTTTTTTATTATTTTCCTAATTTCCGCAATTTTTTATGATTTTCGTGATTTCTGTTATTTTTTAATTCTTGTAATTTCTTTATTTTATTTTTCAATAATGATAATTCCCGTAAGTTTTTGAAATTTCTGTTATTTTTAAAATTCTCGTGATTTTTATTATTTTTTCGTAAAACGTAATTTCCAATAATTTTTTGCAATTTTACGTAATTTTTGAAATTCGCGTAATTTTTTTCAATCATTTTCATTGTTTTCCGTTAAACTCGATTTTTTTCTAATTTTATAATTCTTCTCTCAATTTTTTTAATAATCAATGTAATTTCCATGATTTTTTGAAATTTTTGTTAATATTTTCCCATATTACGTAATTTTCCAATAATTTTCGTAATTTTACATAATTTTTGAAATTTCCATGATTTTTTTTCGTAATTTTATAATTCTCCTAATTTTTCAATAATTGTAATTCCCGTATTTTTTTGAAATTTCCGTGATTTTTTGTAATATTCGTGATTTTTCATTTTTATAATTCCTGTAATTTACGTAATTTATCAATGACTTCTTTGTAGTTCTACGTAATATTTGAAATTGCCAATAATTTCCATTGCTTTTGTAATACTGTCACAACTACCCGCTTTACGGGGGTGACATGGGAGGTTTGTAGCTTTGGGGGTAGATGGAGAGAAACTCGCTCAGGTTATATAAAAATATATGCTATATATTTTCCCAAATATAACCTTACATGTATGCTAATCCTATAAGGTACATGACCCTTCGTACACTGGGGTCCTTATAGGGGGCCACACGTCAATTCTGCTTGGGGGACTGTAGATAAGTTTATCGTCACCCTTATGCCTTGTCCAGAGGGGCGTTCCCAACGAGAGGTAATTGCACTGGACAACGATAAGGCTGAAGATACCCAGAGGGGCGTTCCCAACGAGAGGTACTTGCACTGGGGAGACTTAATTCCAGAGGGGCTTTTCCAACGAGAGGTACTTGCACTGGTTTAAGTCTACCTTTGCTGCGGCTTGCAGCGCAATTTATATTAATTTATTGCTGAATTGCAATAAATATTCGATCGAATCGGCAATTAAATTAATAAGGTTGAATACCGGGTCCTCCTTTCCCAAGCAGCTAGTTGACAATACTCAAATTTTATAATTCTGCTTTTTAGTTTTTAATAATGGTGGTTTCCGTAACTTTTTTAATTTTCCGTAATTTTTGCAATTCTCCTAATTTTTGTTACTTTTCCGTTATACGTTATTTTCCAATGTTTTCGAAATTTTAATAATTTTTGAAGTTCCCCTGATTTTTTTCGTAATTTTATAATTCTCCTAATTTTTTTCAAATTTAATTTTCGCAATTTACCCATGATTTTCGCAGTTCTACATAATTTTTGAAATTCCCGTGATTTTTGTAATCCTCGTGATTTTTGTAATTTTTTCGTAATTTCCGTAATTTGCTAATGATTTTTGCAATTTCACGTAGTTTTTGAAATTCCCGTAATTTTTTTAAATAATTTACATGACATAAGTATTTCCATTCCCGGTTTTTTTCGTAATTTTGCAATTCTCATTTTAATTTTTCAATAATTGTAAGTGCTGTAATTTTTTCAAATTTTCATGATATTTTCAATTTTAATGATTTTTGTTATTTTATTGTAGTTTCCGTATTTTATGTAATTTTTCAATTATTTTTGTAATTATGCATAATTTTTGAATTTCCAGTATTTTTCAATTTTTTTTATTTTCATTGCTTTTGTAATACCCGATTTTTTTCATTTTTTCGCGATCCCTGTAATTTTTGAAATTTCTATAATTTTTTAATTTATTTTTATTAATTCTATATTTTCCGTATTCCTGTATTTTCCGTAATTTTTTAATGGAATTTTTATAATTTTCTTAATTTTTGTGATTTCCGTAATTTTTTGATTTTTTCGTAGTTTCTAATATTTTTCAATTTTTGTAATTCTTTAATAAATTATTTTCGTAATTTTTTAATTTTTTTAATTTTTATAATGCTCATAATTTTTTAAAAATCTAGTAACTTTTTGCAGTTTTGAAATTTTTGTAATTTCTGCTAATTTCAATTTTTGTAATTTTCGTAAAATTTTCCGAAACTTTTCCAATACTTATATTTTTTAAATTATCAATTCAAAACTATAGGAATTATATACATAATTCAAAATTTCAAAAAATATTCTGAAATTACAAAAAAATAGGGGAATTACAGGAGTTATTCCAAAAATGCAGGAATTACTCAAAATTATTCAAAATTACAGGAATTACATATTTGTAAATTACGGAAATTTTCTCAATATTACAGAAAATTACAGAATTTACGAAAATTGGAAATTATGAAAAATTACGTGAATAACGAAAAATTACGAGAATTATGGACATTACGAAAAACTATGAAAATTACAGAAATTATTGCAAAAATTTTAAAATTTTCAAATGAAAAATCACTCCATAAAAAATTCTGGAAAAATTACTTATTTAAGCAAAATTAAGGAAAATTCACTTCTTCCATTTAAATTTTTTTTCTGGAAAACTGGCAGAAGGAAAATTTTGAAAATTTTCCAAGAAAAAGAGGAAAGTGAGGAGCTCATTATAGGAAAATTTCGAAATTTTTCAGTGAGAAATCACTCTTGGGAAAATTCTGGAAAATTAACTCGCCCCAGGGAAAATTCTGAAAAAATGATTTTTTCAAGTAAAATTAATAAAAACTCATCCTCTCACATTTTAATTTATTTCTGGAAAAATAATACAGCAAAACTTGTGAAATTTTTCCAGAAGAAAGAAGAAAATGAGGAGTTCATTATAGGAAATTTTCAAAATTTTCTAGTGAAAAATCACTCTAAGGAAAGTCGATAGGAAACTTCTGAAAAATTGACTTTTCTAAGCAAAATTCATCCTTAAATTTTTTTTTTTGGAAAACTGCTAAAGGAAAAATTTTGAAAATTTTCCAGGATAAAGAGAAAAGTGAGGAACTCATTATAGGGAAATTTCGAAATTTTCCAGTGAAAAATCACTCCAGGAAAAATTCAAAGAAAATTGACTTAATAATAATAATAATGCTTTATTGTCAAAAAAATTATAACATAATTTGTAGACTAAGCCTTAAAGTTAAAAATACATATTATATACATCTACATGTATACAAAGTCAAAATAAAATGATATAAACATAAACAAATATAACATGAACAAATACAAAAATGAACAAATTACCTATAAACTATGATCCAGTGTGTGGAACGCTCAAAATTAAGTCAGAAAAAAGTCATTTACTTTATATAAGGCTCTCTCTGATAAATAGGATTTTAGAGCTATGCGAAATTTAGGAAGAGATGCTATGGACTTGATGACTACTGGCAGATGATTGTGCATTTTTTTTGCGTTGTATAGAATGGAGCTCTTAATTAACTCGGAGGATGGAGTTGGCAGATAAAGATCATGCTCCGCGTTTCTAAGTGGATAATGATGGAATGGCCTTTCTGAAATACTGGGTAGGTGTTTGCGGATAAGGCAGACTGATTCTAGTATGAAAAGGGAAGGAAGTGTTAATATTTTATATTTTTTGAAAAAATCTTGGCAATGAGCTCTATTTTTTAATTTTAGGGAATATCTAATAGCTCTCTTTTGTAATTTAAAAATACGGTCAAATTGAGTCGCACAGCACGAACCCCAGAATGGAAGGGCGTATCGAAGATGTGATTCGAAAAGGGCAAAGTAGACTGTTCTAGAAGTTGACAAGTTGAGTTCCTTGGAAACTGATCTTATCGCAAAGCAAGCGGAACTTAATTTTTTTGATAAAGAATCGATGTGCGAATTCCATTTTAGGGATTTGTCTATAATAAGGCCCAAAAACTTTACGGAATCAACGACGTCAATAGTAGTAGTGTTATTAAGTACAATAGGTTGCATCGTACTTCTATATGATAGAACTTTTGTTTTCGCAGCGTTGAAGCAGAGGAAGTTAGAGTCGCACCATGTTTTAATAGCCAACAAGTCGATGGACATGGTTCTATGAAGAGCTACAATATCCGGGTTGCTCCAAGTGAAACTAGTATCATCAGCAAAAAGACAGATTTTACCGCTGATGTCTAGACTAGCAATATCGTTGATAAACAGCAAAAATAATATTGGACCCAACACGGAACCCTGTGGAACTCCACATTCTATTGGCTTGCATGAAGATGTCGTCGTATCAACCCTCACAAGCTGTTTTCTGTTGTTAAGATACGACTTGAACCATTCCAGAGGAGAGCCTCGAATTCCATAATGCTGCAATTTGTTAATTAGGATATTATGACTTACACAGTCGAATGCTTTAGAAAAATCACAGAAAATTGATGCTGTGGAGTGCAAATTGTTCAAGCTAGAGAAGACATTATTGAAGACAGAGAACATAGCATCAATAGTGCATTTGTTGGTTAAAAATCCAAATTGGTGGATAGTTAGTATATTATATTTATGCAGAAATGATAGAAGCCTTTTCTTAACCAATCTTTCAATGATTTTGGATAAAGTAGGAAGAAGTGCAATTGGACGATAGTTCGACTCTTGGTCCTTATCACCTCCCTTGTGCAGAGGAATAATTATAGCCGTCTTGAGGCAATCTGGGAACACTCCTTGTTGAAAAGATTTATTTATTAAAGCAGTGAGGAGATTTAATGTACACTCCGGTAAATTGAAGAACATTTTTAAAGTTAGTCCATCAGTCCCAGATGACACTTTGTTTTTTATGTCTTTAATTGTGCTGAAAAGCTCTAGTGTTTCTACGGGTGTTAGGAAGAAACTGTGTAAATTCATATTGGTACTGGAAAGATATGAAAGCGGATCGCGAGAAGGAGCTATAGTGGTCATTAAATTTTTTGCCACATTTACAAAGTAGTTATTCAAGTTCTCAGGGGAAGTAGAGGTTATACTGGAAGAGATAGCCTTATTTCTCAAGTCGTTGACAATAGACCACGTTTCTTTGGCAATGGAGGTTTTGCGGCGTGCAGTTCGCGTATTTATTCACCGTATAAAACGACAGCTTTCACCAGTTTAAAATCAAAAATAAATAATAAATTTTAGTGCAATCGAGAGGGTTTGAAACGCAGATTCATTTGAGTGTAGTTACATCCTGAAAAGGTTACTCAACACGTGAAAAACTCGCATAAACGGTGCAAATTTTCAAGATTGTATTGTGAACAAAAACTTATCTTACTGTTTTTTTTTTGCGTGTTTGGAATTTCGGCGGCAGGCCGATAAGTTTTTTGCGATGCCAGCTGATGTGTGTGTGGCCTGTACGGTAAAAATAAGTTCAGGCCGAAATTGTGTAAAATGTATTTTTTGCAAATTACTATGGCACTCTAGTTGTGTTCAACCTGCTGTTCCATCAGAGCTTCTCAAACTGGATAATTTTGTCTACCGATGTCCTTCTTGCTCTACTAAAAGTGATATTGACCAGGGGGGTCAAGGAAAAATTCTTGATAAGCTTAATAAAATGGACTCAAGGTTGGAAAATATAGGAAAAAACCAGGAAGAGTTCAAAAAATCGTTAGAATATTATGGAAATAAGATAGATGATTTTAATTTGAGAATATCGGAGGTTGAAAATAGGATCAAAGCGATTCCAAAACTTGAAAATTCTGTAAGTACTATTGCATCTGATCTAGAGAAAACAAATAGGGAGATTGAGCTTCTCCAGCAACAAGCACGGAGGAATAACGTTGAAATAAATGGAATCCCGGAAAAATCTGGCGAAAATCTACAATCTGTTTTAGTTAACATCCTGAAGGCCTTAAACATCCCTGAAAATTGCTTTGAAACCTATCATCGGGTTGCCCATATTGATCCAGATAACAAAAATCCACGTTCCATTATTGTTAAAATGATTAGCATCAAGGAAAAAAATGATCTTTTGGCCTCCATAAAAAATAAGCAAGGGCTGAAACTAAATCAGGCTGGGCTCCCAGGAGATGGAAACATTTACATCAATGATCACCTCACGGTAAAAAATAAAGCATTGTTTAAGTCCGTTAGAGACTTTGCAAAACACCGCAAGACACCGTGTTGGACCAAAGATTGCCAAATTTACCTCAAGTATGATGATAAAGTACATAGAATCAATTCTGAGGAAAAATTAAATAAAATACGTAACGGCCAATAATTCTAAAACCATTCTATCTTGATTTAAGTGGATGCAAATGGTAAAAACAATGCAACTTTCAATATACTATCAAAATGCCCGTGGTCTTAGGACCAAGACCCATAGTTTTTACACATCAAGTATCTCATCCAGTGCTGATGTCATATGCATCACAGAATCGTGGTTAAATGAGAGTATTAATAGCTCAGAATTGTTTGATTGTGGGGAATACGATGTTTTTCGTAGAGATCGAAATCCTGTCATGAGTGGCAAGAAAGATGGTGGTGGTGTTATTATTGCAGTGAAAAAAAAGCTATGTGCAATTGAAAAAATCAATTGGTGCTGTGCTGGGATATGCGAGGACTTGTGGGTGTCCATTCCAATGAATGTATCGATATCAATGAATATTTGTTGCACGTATGTACCGCCACATGCAACTGAAAATAACCTGGAAGCTCATCTAAATAATGTAAGTGCTATTACTCGCTCTAATAGTCGAGACTATTTTTTAATTTTGGGTGACTATAACCGTACTAATATTCAGTGGTCCCTAAATGACAATGAACAATACTATTTGCCAAACAACGCATCGGACCGCCATAGTGAAATATTGATTGACTCATTTAATATATTGGGTTTTAATCAGTATAATGGAATTTTTAATCAAAAAGGAAGATTTCTCGATCTTGTTTTTAGCTCTCTTACTAATATCAGGGTGACTAAGTGCTTGTCACCATTTGTAGTGGAGGATTACAATCACACTTCTGTTGATATACTCGTGGATTTGCCATCAAGAAATGAGCTAAAGCATAAGTCAAGCTATCAGAGATATAAATTCCACTATGCTGATTATAACGAAATAATTACTAATATAAATAACATCAATTGGGGCAATATGTTTCTGAACCTTACCGCGCAAAATTCAGTTGATTTATTTTATGAAAAGATTAATCAAATAATAGCAAATAAGGTTCCCAAAAAACAAGTTATTTCAAGATATCCTTCCTGGTATTCTGCTGACACCAGGTCCTTGATAAAAAATAAATATAAATATCATCAAAAATGGAAAAAATACCAGAATAATTCTGATTACGCAACTTTTTCCAGATTAAGAAAACAACTAAGATTATCTATAAAAACCGACTACCAAAAATATGTCGAAAATACTGAGGAGAATCTATCAACAAACATCAAGAGTTTTTGGAGTTTTGTCTCCAATAAATCCAAAGCTAAAACACTTCCTACTTCAGTTACATTAAACAATATTACCTACAATACTAATGAAAGTATCTCGCAGGCTTTTTCGACATATTTTTCAAGTGTTTTTGAACCGAGCTCAACCACAGTAAATAATCGAAATAATACTAGTCAAAGTAGCCTTGAAACTATTACAATAAATTCAATATCTGAAAAGCAAATCAACAATCAAATTGACCATATAGATGCGAACAAAGGGGCGGGACCAGATCAAATACCACCTTTTTTCATAAAAAAATGTCAAAATGCAATAATAAAACCGTTACATATAATGTTCAACCTTTGTTTGAAAGAGGGGATCTATCCAACTCAATGGAAACTAGCTCAAATTACGCCAATTCACAAAGGAGGCAATAGAAATGATGTGAGTAATTATCGTCCTATCTCAATTTTGTCAACTTTTGGAAAAATTTTTGAAGGTATTCTGGCTAAAGAATTATTCTTTAGAGTTAAAAATTATATTCCTGAAAACCAGCATGGTTTTTACGAGGGTAGGTCTACGTCTACAAATCTCATTACTTATGTCCAAGACATTTGCACAAGTATGTCAGGAGGGGCTCAGGTGGACTCATTGTATACGGACTTTACTAAAGCGTTCGATAAAATCTCGCACAATATCCTTATTAATAAACTACAAAGTCTTGGTGTGCATGGGTCCTTGCTGGCCCTCACTGTTTCCTATTTAAAAGAAGATCGTTATCAGTTTGTCAGAATCAACAACGTTGACTCACACCCTTGTAAAATAACCTCAGGGATTCCTCAAGGTTCCCACCTTGGACCGCTCTTTTTTTCGCTCATGATCTGTGATGTGTTCAAATGTTTCAAGTTTTCTAAGTTTTCGGCGTTCGCTGATGACTTTAAAATATACAAAGCCATAACAAATATCTCGGATTGTCATCAGCTTCAGTCCGACTTAAAGAGATTTTCAAATTATTGTGAGGAAAACGAGCTAAAACTAAATCCTGATAAATGTTATCAAATTACTTTTTCTCGGCTGAAGCAAACTACCAAATTCACGTACAATATAAACAACGCAAATTTGAAAAGAACCTCTTTTGTTAAGGACCTTGGTGTCATTCTGGATTCAAAATTGACATTTGAAAAGCATATTGAAACCATAGTAAACAAATCCTATAGAAATCTAGGATTTATCATGCGAGCAACCAGTAAATTTAAATCCTCAAAATCTATTAATTTGCTATATAATGCACTGGTCAGATCTGTTTTGGAATACTCATGTATTGTCTGGAATCCAATGTATCACAAATACATAAATAGAATTGAAACAATCCAAAAAAAGTTTATAAATCATATAGTTTTTAGATTTTATCCAAATATAAAATATTCTACCTACGACCATAAACTTCGATATCTTCAAATATTAAAACTAAGCTCCAGGCGATGTATTTCGTATGTGTTGTTTTTGCATAAAATTTTTACGAACGTAATATCATGTCCCCAATTGTTAAATTTGATTAATTTACATACACCGCCTAGGTCACTGCGATGCTCAGATTTATTTTACTGTAACTTTTATAATACAAATTATGCTGTGAATTCCCCAATATCTCAAATGCAAAAAATGTACAACTCATATTTTAGCCACATTGATATTTATTACCTTAGGATAAGAACCGTAAAAACATTAGCAATCAATGTATTTTTGTGAAAATTGAAATAATCTCACAGGTATTCTATTTTTTCTTATTTATTTGGTTTTTCCTCTATCTATGAAATCACTTTTGTTTTGTTTCTTTTTTTTTTTTTTTTTAGTTAATAATAATGGGAACATTAGGTTTAGATTTAAGAGCAATGTATACTGCATATACCTCTATCTATTATAGATCCTACATTTTAGTGTACTCTGTAAGTTGTAATGTTTAAGTACATTATGTAGAGTGCAATAAACAAAATAAATAAATAAATAAATAAATAAAAAAAAAATATTTTCAGTTCTAGCGAACCGGTTGTTATAATAGGTGTCTTTGGCGGCTTTTATAGTTTTATGATAAATTTTTCTATAGAGTTTAACGTAATTTTGAAAGAAGAGACTGTCTGAAAATTTTTTTAGGTGTGACAATGAGCGCATGTTCTTTGCCGATGTCCTCAAGCCTTTAGTAGTCCAGGGTTTATGTTGCTTATTTTTGATAGGCCTGAGGGGAAATGCTTTGAAAGCCAAACCAGATAATTTATTTGAAAATGTTGAAAATGCATTATTGATGTCATCAGAGAGGCAACCCCAGTCAATTGTTTGACATGAGCGCTTGAAATTGAGGAAATTTTTTTCCGAATAAATTCGGCGAAACTTACGTGGGGCAATCCTGGTATTGCTCTTTAGAGAAAAGTTTGTGAGTACTGCTTCATGATCTGAAAACCCTGAACTTAAGACAGTACAGTCAACAAAGCTTGGATCAAAAGATGACACGACGTAGTCGATAGTGCTAGATCTGGTTTTAGTTATTCGGGTTGGAGATTGAACATGCATGACCATACCAAAAGAGTCAAGTATAGACTGGAGAGAATCTTGAGCAGCACACACACTGGAAAAATCTATGTTAAAGTCGCCACATAAAATTAATTTACTCTTAAGAGGGAAAGACTCAAGCAAGCTTAGTAAGTTTTGAAAAAATGTAACCAAGTCAGCGTCAGGTGTTCTGTAAATACAAACAATGTAGAGGTCGTAGATATTGTTGTAGACTATAGAAAATTCGAATAATTTTTCAGATAATAAATTGTCGAACTTGGTTATCGCCGAAAAGTTGTTATTAGTGGACATTATTACAGTACCTCCATGAGATAGTATACTTCTAGTATACCTAGATACTGTAGTGTAGTTTTTGACAAACACAGGCTCGTCAATATTGAGCCAATGCTCTGTTATGGCAATAATTTCTGGAAAATGTAGGTGTTCTAATAATAAATATAATTCATCGGTTTTGTGTCTAATGGACTGAATATTGATGAGAAATACACTAAGCTTGCTATCGTTAATTGTTTCAGAGGGTGCTTGTTCCTCTATTCGCGTCAAGGTATCTAAAAATTTTTGTTATTTGGAGAACCACCAGAAAAGTACTTAGAATGACTCTCCCTAATTTTTTGAAGCTGTTGGATTTTTTCCGAAGAGAAAAACGATCTGAAGGCAGAAAGATCCGCTTCAACTTCAGCCGAATCGATGCCATAGGCGCTGTGGAAACGATAATACAGCTTGCGTAAGGAATCCACGTCACTCGGTAGGCCCTCTGATGCTAACGCTAATTTAATGCTGGTGTTGGTGTAACCTTCAAAACACACATTGGGGGGCTGGTCGTGGAGATAGGCTAGGTAAAGCCTAAGAGTTTTTAAGATGGAAGGGTCTCTCAATCTAGCCAGTAGATAGCGTCCATTTGCTATATCGGAGTTTCGCGATATTCGCACTATAGGTGGGGTCATCGGGTCAAAATTGAGCATTGTGTCGTTATTCACATTTGACTCTACAATAATATCAGCGTTACTTTGGTGAATATGAGACTTATTTAGGCAAAATTAAGGAAAAATCATTGAGGTAGAATAATAGGGTGGCGACATAGGGAGAAAAAAGCGTATCCCACTTCCGCCATATTGTTACGACACTTCTGTCTGAGATTCTGTCACTTTTGTCATAGCAACGCGTCAAAATTGCATCAGGGACGTATTTTCCATCCGGAATTTTTTTAAATGCGAAAAATTTTTGAAGTCTAGAATTCCTATTATGGGAAATTTTTGTCATAAAATAAACCCAAAAACCCCCTTTGGTTTGTACATTATATTTAGGAACACCCTGTATGTGAGATTAATTGTTAAATGGCAGAAACACTCACTTTGTAGTTAGTATTTTTCTTTCTTATACATGGGTTGAGCTGCTGAGCTAAGTCCAGTAGATAATAAAACTGAAACTGATGATCCCAGTAACGTCTTCTTCTCCTTCTCCTTCTCATTCAATCTCTTTCTTCTTGCATTAGAATCACTTTAATTTTGCAGTAAGCCAATAGAATCAAAAAGAATAAAGCTATGCGTGCAGTCATTAGAAAATTTAAATTAGGTTCCAAAGATCGTTCTTGGCGTATCGGCGAGAGCTGCATGAATTACCTATAAATAACTAGAAAAGTAATTTGTTGAGAAAATTATCCGAATAATCATTCTCGAAATAATATAAAAGCCATATTTCTGTTTTTCAAATTTTCACAATGTTTTGCTCCAAAATTGAAATTGTCTCAAAAAATACCTCTAGTTGAAATAGTGCCTGGCCTGGCAAAGCCAAGAAAATCTGGAAGAGAGGATCAGCGCGCCAGAGACATTTCCGGATGGCATCTATTAAAGGATTTCGGACCCAGCAGGCAGGGTAAATGAGGCACGTTCGAAATTATACCAAATTGGAATCCAATTTATCCCCGAATTTATTTCTCATTCGGCGGAATTTCTATTGATATTGTATTTATTGTGGCCAGGTAACAGAGAAAATGGTAAATATATTTCAGAAAAATAAGCTTAAATTATATTCAGGTCGTCACCTGAAAAGGTACGGATTTGTTTTCACTTATTATTTGTCAACTTTTTGTCAAACGAATGAAGCTGAATATTTTTTTTTACGGACAAATTTTTGTTATTTCGATTTCAAAAAAATGCCTAAAAAACAGCAGAAGCCATCAAGCACCGAAAAATGTATCGATCAAAATTCATCGTTACCAGATTTACAGCTTTGGTCAGAAAGGGAAAGATTGGATAAGAATGCTTGCAAAACAAGCAAATCAATACCACATCAAGAAAAATCTAAAGGGGAGCTTCCTTTAACGAATGGATTCTTAAACAAACTAAAATCTTTCTTTAGTAGAAAAAAATCTAGTAATGAAAATCAAAACACAAATGAAAAGAACGAGGAATATAGCCAAAAATTGAGAAAAAAATATAGACGAAGGAGAGCGAACTCTAGAAAACACAAATCAAAAAATAAAGCTCAATGTAAAGAAGTAATGTCTCATCAAATGGAACAAAATCATTTGGAAATTAAACCTGACACTTGCTCGGAAGTAAAGATACAAAAAATAAAGAGTTTTGAAATAGAAAATCAATCGAATTCTCGGTCAGTGGCAGAGACAGAAAATCTGAAACCAGAACACGATGATGTTGAAACAAAAACAGGCAGCAATAGAGGAGAACAAGAAGAACAAAAGGCATATTTTCTAAAACTCCAGAATAAAATAAAACACGAATTTGATAAAGAACTGAAATATTTTTCTAGCCACTTGGAAAGTATTTTTAATGAAAAATTTGAAATGTTTTTGAAAAGTTATCAAGAACAACGGGCAAATAGAAAAAAGAAAAGAGAAGAACTAGCAAAACATGATAAGAAAAACGAAAATTCAAAAGACTACACGGAAAAAATTATTAATGAAGTAATAAATCGGATAATTAATAAAAATACTTCAGAAATGTTTAGGAAACGACAAAAGCAATTGAATTCCGATACGGTTTTAATATTAAGCATTCTTCCTAAAGCCCCCAATGCAATTCAAACTAGAAATAAGAAACAGCTTTTGAAAAAATTGCGAGAAAAATCCTTGCAATATCCTCCTAAAACAAATCAGAAAGATAAGGAAGTGACTGTTATTTTGCCCCCAAAAAAACTCAGAAATACACAAATTCGTCCTAAAATAAAAATGCAAACCAGCCATGGTAAGTGGTAGAAATGTTTAGCAGGGGAAATGATCATTATTATTTTATTGCAGATAGCCATCAAGAAGAATTAAATTCTAATATTAAGGTGAGGGATAGGCATAAAGCTGAGCCTGTTTATTCTAAAGAAAATTTAGAAAAAAGACGGCCACAAAAAAATATATTATCAAACCCAAACCTAAAGAACATAAGTGAAAAATCATCTTTACAAATTCACGAATCTTTTTTGATGCCCCTGCCAAGCCTGGATGATTATTCTTGTCAAGCGCGGAGCAAAAGTGATTCGTCTAATGAGAAACATTCAAATTTCAATAGAGATGGAAATTGTATTATTACTAAAGATGTAAAAATCAGGTAAATTCTTTGGTTAACTTTTACGTTTAATTTGGTGTTTCCACCGCCCTTAACGGCTTGACTACCGTTGCGTGCAGTAAAGTAGCACTTTGCGCATTTGTTAGGTAAATAACTATTTCCTTATTAATAGGTAACAGACTCTCTTTATCTATTTTTCTGATTTCCCTTAATATGAAATAGCTATCGTAGCCTGAGAGATTGTGACAGACCAGAGGAACTATAAATAATTTACGAAATTTCAAATTGTAAATTGAGTGGGCAAATCCTTTGAATTCGCCTGTAAAATTATAGTGGTCTTTTACAATTTTACCATCATCAAAGTCCTTCCTCGTGAAGAATTACTGGCAAATGTGACATACTTTTGCTTGTGTGCATGATTAGGATGTGTAGGAAGTGGAACTATATTTTTAATTTTTGATTGAATCATCTGCGCTTCATTAGCCAATTCATTGGTAAAGCAACTCTTAGAATCTTGTCCACGATTTTGAAATTATTGATGAATATTAAACCAGATCTTATCCTACTAAAAGCTCATTGAACATCTTCCCATTTAACTCTAAGACTTCCTTTGTCAGGAAGCAATGCAATATCCCCAACTGCACGTGCTTTAAACGGTTCCCCAACTAATTCCTTCTTAGCTGAAATTCTGATTCTTTTCAAATGGTTTAATTCTGTTTGTATTTTTTTTTACAAATTCATGCCCCTGCCATGCCTGAATGAATATTCTTGTCAAAGTGATTCGGATAATGAAATTTCAAATGCCGCGGGAAATTGTAATAATACTAAAGATATAAAAATTAGGAAGACCCTTTCGTTAACTTTTATTTTTGATTTGATTGTAATACTTTCCAACCATGAGAACCTTTATTACCAAAATATTAGTTTCTGAATCTAACAACTACCTTAATGATGAAAATTGTTTCAAATAGTTAAGGTAATTATCCTCAAAATATTATCATGATCCTTCTCCAGCTCATTTATTATAGTATCTTACCTCTTCTTTGAAATTTTGCAGTTACTGGGTAACGAACAGGTTTTTGAAATAAAAGCAATATCACTCTATATCTTTGAAGTTCTTTCATGGTAAAACATTAGTTTTGGCTTGATAACGACTGGAGATACTCTACTGTTTTAAACGTCGCAACTATTGAAAATAAAACTACTTCATGCAATTCTAAATCCTATTACCTACAACTTTCCACAAAAATATTATGATGTCCAAAGTCTTTTTTCAAATACTTCCAGTGTATATTGATCAGCAATAGAACATCTTGAACACTCATTTAACCAGAAAGATTTTCTTAATCGTTTATATACACAACATGATTGGAACTTGGTTGTGGTATAGTTTTTTTTTCACTTTTTTCATTAGGCAATGTGTTTTTTCAGAAACAATATCTCAATATTCCCCTGATTTTCATTATGAATTCAAAAAGGTCTAAAAAGTGAAATCAGATGCAGGTACAGATCGTTTCACAAGGGTTTATACTTTTGACATCGAACACGTCATAACTTGAAAAAAAAAGGGTTGTCGTAGATTAATTCAAATTACACATTCAATTTTTTTACAAAATGTGTACAGATGTCCAGGAACACTTAATTGACATCCAGTGGACTAAAACTGAACAGCCAGGAACCGATATGCAATGGAAATCCATTCAGTGTCAATAAATGCATCTAAAAATCGTGGTAATGAACTGGACATCCACTGGACTATATTTTCTGGACAATAACTGAATAGCCAGAAAAGGATATGCAGTGGAAATCCATTCAGTATCCACAAATGTATATAAAAATTGTGGTTTTAAACTGAACATCTATGGGACTATATTTTCTGGACAATAATTTGAACACCCAGAAACGGATATGCAATGGAAATCCATTTAGTGTCCAGATAAAAGTGCAAAGCACATATTTTTTGCTTCTAAATTAACAAAGATATATTAAAATCATGCTCAGTAACTAGACATCCACTGGACTATATTTCCTAAACATTAAATCGACAGCCAGAAACGGATATCCACTGGAAATCCTTTTGTCCACAAATGTACAGGGTGGGCCAATTTGGACACTTTCTTATGGAAACACCCTTTATTTTTATTGAACCCCCACTCTGAGGCTCAAATTTCATGAAATTTTGATTGGTGCAAACCGCATTTTGATATCTTCAACCGTTTAGCCGCTAGAGGGCGATTCTCGATTTTGAGCAATATTCTAAATCCTTCATAACTTTTTTGTTTATGAAAATAACTGATTTCCGTAAAACTTTCTGGAAGCACTTTTCCAAGCAGAATTCAGTGACGTTCTCAGTTTTTTTCTATTTGGCGCCGATTTTGAGATATTGACCAAAGTCTGATTTTTTCAATAGGACACCCTTTATATTATTAGCTCATTCAAAAGCTATGATTTTTCTGATTTTACTGATATAAAGTGCGATAGGTTTATCTCGAATAGTTTTTGAGAAAAAAATTATTTTGGTTTTTGTCATAAGAAACAATATGTTAGAAAGAGACCTTTTTCATTTTCCTTACAGATATAAAATCCTTTTCTAGCACATTGCTTCTTATGAGAAAAATCGAAATAATTTTTTTTCTCGAAAACGATTAGAGCTAAACCTATCGAACTTTATATCAATAAAATCAAAAAAACATAGCTTTTCAATGAGCTATTAATATGAAGAGTGTCCTATTGAAAAAAAAATCAGTCTTTGGTCAATATCTCAAAATCGGCGCCGAATAGAAAAAAACTGAGAACGTCACTGAATTCTGCTTGAAAAAGTGCTTCCAGAAAGTTTTTACGGAAATCAATTATTTTCATAAACAAAAAAGTTATGAAGGTTTTACAATATTGCTCAAAATCGAGAATCGCCCTCTAGCGGCTAAACGGTTGAAGATATCAAAATGCGGTTTACACCAATCAAAATTTCATGAAATTTGAGCCTCAGAGTGGGGGGTTCATTTTTTTCTATCTTTCTCTATGTTTCCATAAGAAAGTGTCCAAATTGGCCAACCCTGTACAGTCGTGAGCATAAAAAGTGGGACACCCGACTGACAGGTCTTGTCAAGTTTCGCTATCTTGGGTAAATCAGTCTTTTCTCTAAAATGGATTTTTTGTCAAATATGACAATCCCTGTCATTGCCGTAGGAATAGCTGATGAGCTCATTTTACAATAGGAAAAAACGGATGTCCCACTTTTCATGCTCACGATTGTACCTGTAGGTATATATAGAAATAACAATATTGGTAAAGTGTGTTTTTTTTTTAAAGATAAAAGTCAAAATGACATTATGTTGGCAATACAATGTAAAATTGTCAATGCTTTCAAATTTTTATGTAGAAAAGGCTTGTGTTGCCAACATAGTTACTAAATTTTTGACTTGGGGAATTATCTTTAAAAAAAAAACAGATTTTATATCGTGATACATGGTCATAAACTGCTGGAATACCTTGGATTTCATAGTAAACTGAAAATATTAATATTGTTTCATTTACAAAAGTCTGTCCAAGAAAAGTCAAATAACTACTAACAATTTCAAAAATTTTACCGCCAAACAGTCCGACAGTCGACACGAGCGCCAAACCTTGCGTTCGGTATTTTGCTCGAAGAGTAGAGCGTGCTGAGCGGAGCCGTTATCACGTGACCAGTGAGCGAACAGAGCAGTTGAACGCTGTATCGAGTGCCAGAAATTTGAATAAATGAACGCGAATGAGCCTGCACTGAGTACACTTTCCGAAAAAACGAACGGTAAATTCAAGCTCGGAGAACTCGGATCAAAATACCGAACACACGGAAAGAATACACTATTATAGCGAATTCTATTTGTAGAGACAGTGCAGAGAAAATCCATTTTTATCTCTTTCTTATACAAACTGGCAGAAAAAGACACTCAGAGCGCACTAACCTTTTCAATAGAATTCGCTATTAAACATTGACGTGTCACGTGACAAACACATGAACTATTATTGGTTGAAATTATATACATCATGCTAGCGCCATCCAATCAGGGCGCGGCATCATCATTGCGGCCATTGCTGTACTTTAACACAACACAACCACACAATAACAACATAACACACAGTCGGGACCGGGCGCTTTTGTTGTTACAGACGACGATTTCGTTTTATTTTTTATTTTTCTGTTTCTGCAAAAGTTCTGTCATTGTGATATGTGGTCGTGGTGTGGTGCGATACTGTGATATTAAAGGCGATTTCGCCTTAGTTTGGTATCCCAGTTTCGTCCGTCAAACAGGTACCAATTAATTTCGGATGGGAGAATGATGCTGTCACAACAACTTTGGTAGGCACTTTGGTTTGTCAAATATTATATCGCGGTTCACTGCGGTTTGTAACTGGGTAGTGGAGGTTTGGTAGCTTTCTGTCTCTTTCTGTCTGATGTCTAAATAAACATGTCAAAGTAAAAATGTGCCAAACGCCCTACTCACTGAATTCGGATGAGATTGTTGAGCTACGTCATTCACGTACCAATTGGTTAACCATTCGCCTACCAAACAGCAGATGAAAATCTGAGGCGAAATCGCCTTAAGTCAATCTAATAAATATTTATTCATGAGGTGCTATCAGAGTAAGCAGTTCATTTTGTTCAGCAGAAAACAATATTTAATTACCTCCTTAGTTTCCTCTGTTTATTGTTTCATAGTTCAAAAATCGTGCACTGATTGTCCTGGTAGAAAGCTTACCTACCTTTTATAATTGTTCATCTCGGATATAACCTCATCACCCTTTTTTCCATTAGAATAATTCATTCCTATCTTGAAGATCGTCAACTAACCTGAGTTATTACAAAATGAAATTGAGACAAACTGAAGTATAAAAAAAAAAGTATATAAAAATATAGGAGAAAAATATCTAAGGTCAAATCTGGCTCTACAGTAAAATTATACCATTTACTAAGATAGATTTTCTACCCTTTGTAGTCTTGAGCTAAATTGAAATTAACAAAAACTAGAGAAGAAAGGTAGCGGGTAAATACTCACCTATGATTCCAATAGGTGACAGATCTACTTCAGGGATGCGCCTAAGCGAGCCTTGGTTTATTCCCTAAAACCATTGTCAAATCAGTACTTATTTTAACCAAGGCCCTTTCCAATATCCCAACCCCACAACTTGCCAACCCGTTTGGCAAGCATGGCGTTCCAAGATATTGAAAGCTCCTAACATAAAATATCGACTACCAACACCAGATTAGCCCAGATGAGTAGCAAGCAAGCAAGCACAAAGGAAAACCAACCCAATTTTCATATAACCTGTAGCATACTTATCTTACCGTCGTTTTTCCATAAAATATATATTATTTTATAAATTAAATTTGTTTCGTCGAATGCTTATAGACTGGTAACTGCCATTATTGAAAGAAGGTTTCTGCCGCCAATAATAATAGCAATTATCAACCTAGAAGGCATCCTTCTCCTTCAAATTTGAATTACCAGTTTAGTACCGACACTTTCCGTTGGCTATTTTTATGTGATTTTTATTTTTCGAAGGGAAGCTCTGCTTGTTCAGCTTGTCCTATTCTTTGTCCTTTTTAAATTTTGACTTTCGACTTGGAAGGTTGAGTCTGCCCTGGGGGCAGCTATCTTCCTAAGTGAAATATCGATTACCGTTCTCGTGGAGAAAAGTACCTTATCGGACATCAGGCAGTAGTTCGACGAAATAATGTTGCGTTAGGCAAAGTTCCATTAATTACCGAGAAATTGTCTTGTGATTACCGTTTTATTCGAGTTTGAATTTCAAACCTCCTCGTGGTAAGTTATTTTTAATTTTTTTAAAAGTAGTGGTTTTGAAGGGATTTCCTAGAGAAATTAAGTCCCTCACGTGTCGACACTTGTACAGGGTGTTTTTTTTATATATTGACACCCCACTTACAGCCTTTACCTTTGTAGGTAGAAGAAAGGTGTAAATACAAAAGTTGTACAGTTTTGGCTAATTTTTTAGATCCATGGTCAAAAATGAAAATTGAATGTCAGAAATGTGAAATTTTGCATGCTTTCAGCATTTTTCAAATGGGATGGCCTATATTTAGTTTTATATTCTTGAAAGGCACAATGCCTCGATTCGAAAAATATATATTGTCTATATTTGGTTGAGCAGTCTCTCCATATATTCGGCTTCAAAAATTGTAAAAATACTATCCTACTAATGATTTGTGAACCTGTGCTGCAGGTAAAATTTGAGGTACTTGGTTTTCTCTGTATTTTGAAAATTTTTAGAACCAAATATGTTGGAGACGGCTCGAGCAAATATAGATAAACTATATATTTTTGGAATTGGGAAATTATGCTCTTTAAGAATATAGAACCAGATATAGGACATCCCATTTGGAAAAAGCTGAAAGCATGCAACATTTCACATTTCTGACATTCAATTTTTATTTCTGACCATAGATTCTAAAAATTTTGCCAAAACTGTACAACTTTTATATTTACACTTTCTTCTATCTCTGAAAAGTAAAGGCTGTAGCTGGGGTGTCAATATATAAAACTGAAGTCAAGATTGGAAAATATGTTCTAATTTTAAATTTATTAGGTACTTACATCCTCAAAAATTAATCAATTTTTCACCTGGGTTCTACAACTTATATGCTTGGGGAATTCTGATATATCTCTTGTATAGCTTCAACGTTTAACCTTTGATTTCGTACAGTTTTAATGCGATTCTACTGAGTTTCTTTTTCTGGCAGAAGCTGACTATATTTATCCATACAACATTACGACTTTCATTCATTCATTTATTTTTGTTTTAAAATTAATTTTCTGGAAACTTAAAACTTTCATGTTTTCATTGCTTGTTCAAGTTAATGATATAGCCAGAGACTGTTAAGTTAAATTATGTGACAACTATATTAGTGTATATTGTGATATAATTTTTTCAGTTTGGTGGATCCAATTGAGGGTTAAATCTCTATCCATTGAATTATTATTTATTGCTCAAATGATTATTTTTATTCTCCGAACTGTGAATTGAATTTGATATTACCGTGGAAATATACACTAATTTAGTTTGAAAATTCCTGGATTGTTTTATTGGATTCATTTATCTCAAGATTTGGTTGAGTTGCATGCCTTATTTATTTCCTTTTTAGAATTATCAATTACCTTTAGCCTATCATTAAGACCCAAGAACACCTTGACGAATTGGAACGAGAACTAACCAACATCAAATGGGACGTACTTGGCCTTTTCGGAACTCGTTTGCCAGGAGAGAATGCACAACCCCAAAATCCGGTCACAATATATTTCAAAAAAACTCAGATGAGAACAGTTACATAGGTGGAGTAGCACTCATGGGCCCTTATTCTCGAAACAAGGGCGCAGCGTTCTCATGAGAACGAAGCTACTGTCTTAGTCGCCTATAATTATATTTCCATAAAACTGATAAAGACAGAGCAATTGTTCTCGTAAGAACGTTGTTCCCCGGTTTCGAGAATAGACACCCTGATAAATAAAAGATTCCCCTACGAAATAACAGAATACTGTGCAAATTCTAACAGGGTGATAAACATTATGATCACTAGTAAAGATACAGCTTACAGATCATACACGGATTGCATCGACGGAAAATTCAAAGGAGGATCTGTGGGAGGAGAAGTTGAAATCTTTTATGAAGATTTGATAACGGCAAGAAGACAAGAAAAAACATAATTCATATAATAATCACAGGAGATTTCGAAGCAAAAATCGGAACAAAAGACCAGGGAGAGACACAACTGTTTGAACAACGAAAAACTTTTTTGCCTCAATACCTTCTTCAAAAAACCGAAATAACGTAAATGGCCTGGACCAGCTTGAAACAACTGAAAACAAAATAGATTATATTCTCGCCAATCGGAATAATATAGCATTACATAATTTTTTATACCGGAAGCGATCACAGATAAGTGAGCGAAGATCAAAATACACATGAGAACAGAACGCAGCAAACTCATCAAACAAACACGCTATAAACTACGTAAACCTTGACACAAAAACAAATCGAATATCAGAATGAATTAGAAAGAAGACTAACGAACTAGTCACTAAAATAAAAGAAATCATAAACCCATCAGTTAAAATAGTCTGCTCAAATTAAAAAAAAAAAAAACCCTCTAAACTCCAACCTAATTGCTTGAAACTTCTGAAAGGAAATAAGTAAAGCCATATAGTCCAAGAGCCGGCAATACTAACGGGTATGTGATCGTTGCAATGAATAATTTTTACATAAAACAATAGTTTATAGTAACCTTTAAACCAAATGGATGGGTGGCCTCGATTCTCATGGCCGTAAAGTTGTTTTATAAAAAGATACTTCAAGAACCATAAGCGCAACAAATAAGAAGTACCTTGCGGTGTAGGGGGTTCTCATCATATGCGGCAAACACTTAATTAACACAATTTCATGTTTCTTTTTTTGTCTAAAGACCTACATCTGTATGCAAAATCCTCTTCACAGAGTCCTCTTTTAACTTTGAAAGTGACTTTGTAGGCTGTCACTTTCAGAAATTTGTATTAAGCAAGCAAAATAACGCGTGTCCTCGACTTTCAATGAGGGTTGCCATCATTTCCGGCCATCAAAATCGAGGCCACCCTATATATTATTTGAGAAGACATATTGAAGAATATATTTACCAATTTTCAGCTATTGCAACGATAACATTGTTCCTTCGGAAAAAGAGGGGTAGTTTACGCCCAGCCATCAAAGGGTTGCGGCCATGAGAATCGAAGCCACCCATCCATTTAGTTTGAAGGTAACTATGAGCTATTCTTTTATGTGAAAATTATCCATTGCAACGATCACATACCCATTAATATTGCCGGCTCTCCTACTAATAGAAGAATTTTATGTCAAGCTATACTCGCCACACACCACACACAACAAAAACGAACTGAAAAAAAAAACTTGACATAGGTTTCGAAGAAATACCAGAAATAACGAACTCCGAAATAAGAAAGGCATTTAACCAATTGGAAAACAATAAATTCACGAGAGAGGATTAAATTACAGTCAAGATGCTGGAAATTGGTGACAGAAAAATAGAACATACACTCAAGATTCTATTTAGTAAAATAATTGAAGTAAAAATCCTACAAGATTACTATTACTTCGAAATTATCTGAATATTCAAGTATTGGAAACGACCAATATCTTTACTATCTTACCTTAGGCTCTACAACCTACTTACCAAAATAATTATGACCCACCGCATAACAAATAAACTCGACTTCTACTAACCTGGGTAACAGAAAACAGGTTGGATTCAGAAAACACTTAGCATCACAGATCATCTATACACTACAAGAACACTGATAGAGAAGTGCACCGAGTATAACGCACCGCTCCATGTGGAGGATAGGAGACACTATCTCGCCCAAACTGTTCACACTTATAAATATAAATATAAATATAAAGTATGCTTGAATCATCTCAGATTTGCTGATGACATAGTCCTAATACTGAAAAATAACTAAGACTTGAACGAAATGCTGAAAAAGCTAAATGACGTATCCGCAATTGTAGGCCTAAAATGAACTACAACAAAACAAAACAAAACTAACGAGTCAGGAACAGACAAATATAACAGTACAAAACCACAGGATAGAAAACGTCGAACACTATACGTATACATATACTTGAGTTATAATATCAGACTAGAGAACCCGAACCATAATGAAAAGAAGAACATAACTAGCATGAGCCGCTTTCGGTAAAATAACATACATCTTGGAAAATAAATCTATTCCCATAAAAAGTATACGACACTTGCATACTACCGGTGTTATGTACCATCGTCACCAAAAGCAGGGATGTGCCGTACACTATGAAATCTACTTTACGCGGTTTGTCTACTCGTTGTCTACGTATTGTTTACATCTACTTTTTTCCATATAGACTATGTAAACTATGTAGACAATGTAGACAACAGAAAATTTGAAATTTTGGTAATTTTTTTGAAATTTGCATTGCATTAAATTTATATTGCATCAAATTAGACATTATCTGCAGTTCAATTAACATTACAAAGCAAAAAACAAGACAAAGCAAAAACAGAAACGTAACCTTAAAGGCCTGCCAACTGTCAAAAATTGTATACTTTACGCGTAGTTTACATTGTCTACGCGTTGTTTACACCAGACGTAGACAATCTTTGTTTACGCGTAGATGCCCATCTCTGACCAAAAGTATCATTTCAATGCATTTAATTCATAGTTTGACACTAAAACTCATATAATAGTACCAGAGCTAATATAATGATGTCCCAGTTACTTTTGGTGACGATGGTACCTACCAATTAGAGACCGTGTTACTCGCCAAAAAATTCGCTAGAAAATTAAAAACCACCCAAAGAGCGATAAAAAGGAACATGCTTGGAACATCACTAAGAGACAAAATTAGAAACACCGAGAAAAGACGCAAAACGAAAGTCAGGGATATTGTGGAGGAGGTAGCAAAGATGGAATAGCTGGCTACATAGCCAAATATGATGACAGATGTACACGAAGAATCCTGGAATGGAGACCAAGGCAGACAACAAGGAGCACAGGAAGACCTCAAAAAAGATGGATGGATGACATAAGGACAGTGGTTAAGGTTGGCGAAGGATAGTGAAAGATGGAAACAATTAGGAGAGAGCTACAGCCAGGAGTGGATGGATAGAGGTTGAAAAAGAAGAGAAGAGAAGAAAAAGATATTTCAGTATGTAGTATAACATACCCAGGTTCGTTCAGTAAGATTGAACGATGAGAATTTTTATTACCTTTTAAACAAAAAATCTTCTGAGAAAAGAAATGAAAAACAAATAGTTTTACTGACTGGACATGCGCCCGACATAGCAAATATTAGGGAAATTTAAGGGAGGTTGTGACATGTAGAAGAAACGAAAAATTTGTGAAACGTCTACTTCTTTATTAAAGAAGATCGTACCGTTCTCACCCTGGAACTAACGAGGGGAAAAAGCACGGCAGAGAAACCCTCGATCTAACATTCCTCAAAAATCGAAACATACTGTGTCATTTTAATAATTGTGAGTCAATAAATCCATAATTTAAATCAATAAAAGTTTAAATTAGGTACCATCCTTTGTGCTAAAATTTCAATTACACACACTACATTCAATCAACACTACCTATATTCAATACTGAAGAGTTTTTTGGTTAGTTAGCCAGTTTCCCAGCAGGTACTGAGATCCCATACGGGAAGCTACTCAGCTATAGTTGTTTTTGAGCCAATATCTCTAGATTGATTATTTCAATGTGTTAGGATATTCACTCGTCAGGGTAGGAAAATGTTGGTAAATTCAACAAGGCCCTAATACACGTTCTGAATAAACACATTTGCCACCCTTCCCCAAAAAAAAAAAAACTTTCAATTTTTATATTAATTCATCAAAATTAAAATAAACAGTCCCAAAAATACTTTGAAGAGACCTAAAAAAGGGGCGTAGCACCCACAAGAAAAACTTCCTACAAATTTGCCCTCCTTCCTCAAAAAAAGATCCTGGCTACGCCAGTGAACAAAATAATAGGAACTTGCATAAATTGAACTCTCAAAAACAAAATAACATTTAAACCTCTAACCTGTGAACGCTCCTTACACACACACTAATTACAAATTGGATTGAACAATCAATTTTAATGCAAAATAAAAATGAAAATTGAATAATGAATAATTACAGACACGCGACACGTTTTCTAAGGGACCGTGCAATCCTAAACTTGAGGGCGCATGCATGGTTGCAACATTTCCTTTTATTCAGTAAAGGTTTTTTTAAAAAGTTAGGATTTCAAGAAATGATATTTTAAATAGGTGGTTTTTCTCAAGTTCAAATCTGGTTCTACAGCCCTACAACAAATTATACTATTTTCTAATTGCGTAGACGTTTTAAAATTTCTAGGTAAAACACACACTTTTAACATTAATCTCCATCTTTCATCTAATAATTATCACGGCTTTCCCTGAATTTGGTGTTTTATAGTTTGAATGAAATTTTCCCATACAAATGAGCAAATTTTTTAATTTTAGGCCCAATGAAGATAAACAAGGAAAGGATTCAGGAATCCATATCAAATCACCAATATCTGAAACAAGTCGCATCGAATCTATGAAACATCAAACTGCAATAATTGCTCAAGCAAAGAGTAAGTCAAACATAGATTCTGCATGTGGAGTATTCCGGGATGAAGTAAACATTGTATGCCAAAGTGAACCAAAATCAGGCATAGAAGATAATATCCAAAAACAGTTTGATGAAATTTCGAAAACCATAGAATCCATTCAATGCCTTTATTATGCGTCTGTTGAAACCTCACCGATGTTATTCAATAATGACCAGTCAGATAAAAACAAACATTTTCCTGGGATATTTAAAACTATTGAAAATTTGAAAGAGAGTGTCAGTAACATTAGGAAACCTGTAGAAACTGGTAAATTAGGATAATTCTTATATTTATATTTGTTATATGATAATTTAAGTTTTGTAGATGCTAGCCAGTCAGCTGGAAGAGAAAAACCTGTTTCAGCAACAAGTGCTGTTGCAAAAGAAACATCCAATAAAGCAAATAAAACGAGTCCTCAGAAGGAGGCATTTAGTTATCTTGCTAAACCTCAAACACCAAAAGCATCAATTCTCCAAGAAACGATTTCGAATATAAAACGTAAAAATTTGCTAAAACACAATGTTTTATATTTAAGAAAATCCAATTGTTGTGAACAAAATTTAGAAACTAAAACTAGTAACGAAGTTTTGGAGAAAATCTCGTCAGTTTGCATTGAACCTAAAGACAATTCTATAGCTAGTGAATCGAGCGCCTTCCAGAAACGGAAACAATATGATCGTAAATTACGCCGGAGAATGTTGAAGAAAAGTAATAAAATTTGCAGCAAATAGGATATTTATGATATAAAACCAAAGCATCATTTTCAGCCCTTAGATTTGATGAAATATCATTAAGGGTCTCAAGACAGTTTTACATGAGGTTGCGATTCTTGTTCAAATCTACTTTGCATTGGTTTCAAATTCAAGAAGCAAGCTGTGATATTAGTCATTATTTAAACAAAAATGATAATAATATTGTTAGATACCTACTTCAGTAGAAATTTTAGATTGATTTTTAGAGAAATATATATTTTTTGATGATGATAACTATATGAGAGAGGTGTTATTAATTACGAAGTTCTCCCTAAGCGGGGGGTGACAGGTACACCCAAAATTTTAAATGGAAAGGAGGTGATTTGATAGCTATTTTTATTAAGATTATATCCCCGGAGTTGCTACTATTTACCCTGCCGGAATGACGGCTTGTCAAACTTAGGAAAAATGCTCGACCCCCTTTCTATTTGTAATTTTGGTATTACTTACCTGTCAACCCCGCTTAGGGATTGACAGGGAGGGAAGTTTTTTGTGCTCCACCTTCTATATTGAGTTGCTCTAATAATATAAAGCCACCAAATATTCAAAAGATAAACTTCTCAGCAGTGATAACTTCTATTTTTGAATATAAAAATTGTAGCCTACAGTGTTTTAGATAAATCGATTTTTTTCTCCTGATTTGTTAAGAAAAATAAACTGGTCAAACACTAAGGTACACTTCGTGGCGTCCATAAATTTCGACGTGACCTTTATCCGTTACCAACAGACAGTTTCGCAAACAATATGTTGCAGTTAACTGGAAGTAAAACGAATTGGGCCTCTCTCCTCCACCAGCCAAGGTAAATACAAGATAATAAATGGCGAAAAGGGGATGTTTTATGGCCATCCGATGCCGTTGCGTCGATCCTAAATCGGTTTTAGTTTAAAGCCAAAATCGACAATTTATTATGAAGTTGGGATCTTTTGGAACTCTCCGATTCTGTGAAATAATTGTATTAGTTGGCTGAATGGATGAGATAATTTCAACATTTATGATTGGTTTTGTAGCAAAACGCCCTAGGTACTCTATATAATTGGTTAGATGGTAAATGGCGAGCGGTATATTGATGGTGTTTATTTCCTTGGAGCTGCTACCTATAAAATTGTGAAAGGGTCTATTCGCAAAAGAGAGAAACAAACTATTCAGGTTTACTAAATTATATTTTATTATACATAAAACCAAAAATTTAAATCAGCAAAATATCTTTCAATTTTGACAGCCTCATCTATTTTTCTAAATTCAATTATTTCACATCTGTTCAAATATCATTATTACGGACCGGGAAATATCCATACAAAAATAAGCCCTATTCCTACTATTCCTAATAACTTATAAGTTTATTCATTTCAACACTTCCGATTCATTCCTATTAAACTACCCTTCACCTAATTCTACACTGAAAAAAATTTTTCATTGTCATAGCTAATTTTTCTGCTGCCGTAGCCAAAAATTTTGGCTACATAGGGGACAGCCAAGATCTTTACTACCGCCGAAAAGATAACTTTACTGGCACCGTTTATTTGCGGTAGCAAAGTGACTTTATTATTATGTTCTGAATTTAAATAAAAGACTCACCTTGTTGTAGGTTATTTAATATAAATTCTGCAACTTTATGTGGGACCTTGTAGGAGACTTCACGAAGACCCATGCAAATACTAACTGACTGATTGTCACTTCAGACAACTTGTCTAGCACATGGTGGTTTCGATAATCTCAAACATAACATTTCCCTCTTTGTTGTTAAAGATTTAAACGTACTGGAGGTTTAACTATTCTACCTAAGCGTGTTCGTGTCATGGAGGAAGGTGAAACATTTTCAACTTCCCTTACAAAAGATGACTGAGGAGATTTATTATAATTTTGTATAGAACTAGTTAATACAGTTGGTGACACTGGCACAGACGTGGTCTGCGTCGTAGGCTTATCAATAAGATCATTATTTGGTGAATGAGCCTCTTGCAAATCGCTTGCACCAGAAAGTATTGACCTTACAGGTTCAACATTATTACAAGGTTGTTCATTTTCACAATCTACATTTAATTCCTTTGGCAACACAGATTCATAATTATTACTGGCACGCATGTCACCTGAATGCACAAACCTAATAATTTCATTCACTTTAATTAAATAGGTAGAATAACTGAGAACCTTCATCACTGTACCTTTTTGCCATAATTTTGTCTGTTTATTTTTTACAAACACTTGATCATTAAGCTTGAATAATATACGCTTACTTCCATTTGAAATTGTTTTTTGATTATTATCGCAAGAAGGTTTCAACAATTCGAATCTAGTCCTCGGTTTATTCTTAAAAATAATTTCAGCAGGTGCGATTCCTGTTACTGTAGAAGGCGTATTCCTATAAGTAAATAAAAAATTTTGCAACTTGCTTAGCATCAATTTTTCAGACAACTCTTCCCCTCTTTGAGAAAATAATGCTTTTTCTAACCCTTTTTTTACTGTTTGAACACTGCGCTCTGCTGCTCCATTACTTTGTGGGTGGTATGGGGAGGACTTGATCGGTTTAATACCATTTGTTTGGCAAAATGCCACAAAATCATTCGAGTTAAACGGTGGACCATTGTCTGAGACAAGTTCCACTGAAAGACCAAAAATTGCAAATATATCTTTTAATTTAGAAATTGTTTCAGAAGCAGCAGTACCATTGTTCATTAATTTTACATCCAACAATTTCGACTTTTGATCTACTAGTATCAGAAAAACAAATTTACTTTTGAAGAAAAAATCAATGTAAACCCTGTAAAAATTACGAGGCACTGAAGTCCAAGGCACTAGAGCACTATTTGAACTTGTGAAATTCTGACACTGCTGACAAATATCACAACAAGAAATATATTTTTCCTACGAGCGTGCGCAAAGTAGTACTTTTCCGCACGCATTTCGGTTCTCAAAGTTGCACTTTTCCGCACTCAGTGCGGATACAGGCCTTATCCGCACTGAGTGCCGAAAAGTAAAAATAATTGTCAAGCAACAATAAGTACACCTGTCGACTTTGACACATGATGACAAATTTTTCCTCTGTTCCTGTTCCAGCTAACATCTATACCTACAAACACCAAATTTAATTAACTTCAACACATTGTCAGATTTGTTTTCTATATATATGCATCTACAAACTTTCTCATCAAATTTATAGCATTTTCCATTTGTCGAAACAGGGCAAAAAAATGTATCCTTATCCTTACATGTTACATGCTTTTAGAAAAAGATGCGGATGCACTCAGTGCGGCACTGATGACAAATGGAAATCGCCATTAAACGCTTTAAGATGAAGAGCTCTGACGATGATTTTCTGTTATATTTTTTTTTTGTTATGTAATTTTTTGATAAATGCATAGGTTCCCTTCAAGTTAATTAAAAATAATTAAACAAATTATCGTTTTTTTTTTTAAATTTTTGTTGTTACCTACCTGATATGAAGCTCGTAGGAAAAATTTTGTTCCTAACACGTGCGCAAAGTGTCTTTTCCGCACGCAAACACGTATCCGAACTCCGCTTCGCGTCGTTCGTATAACTGTGTTTGCGTGCGGAAAAGTAACACTTTGCGCACTTGTTAGGAAAATAACTATTTCTACATCTAAATTCATACCCGGCCACCAGCAATAGGAACGTAAAAGCATCTTACTGCGAACAATTCCATTATGTTGCTCATGAAATAAATCTAAAACATTTTTTTGCAAAGATTTAGAGATAATAACTTTGTTCCCCAGTAAGAGACAGTTTTGCTCGATGGATAATTCATTGCTCTTTTTTTGAAGTACGGTTTTAAGTTTTCATCAAAAACTTGATTAGGCCAGCCTGACAGAATAAAATCTTTTACCTTAATAAGCAACAAATCCTTATCGACTTCTTTTGAAATGTCATTGGCATTCAATGGCATTTGATTAACTAAATTGAAAGAGTACAAAAAATCAGGAACATCAGTTTTGTCATTCAGTGGAAGTCTGGACAACCCGTCAGCATTACCAATAGACCTACCCTTTCTATATAATATGCCATATTGATATCCCGATAATGTGACAGCCCAACGAGTGACCCTAGCAGCTGCAGATGTTGGAATACCCTTGTTTTTTCCGAAAATGAATTGTAATGGTTGATGGTCAGTTACTAAAATGAATTTACGACCGTAAAGATATTTATGAAATTTTTTAAGAGCAAAAACAATGGCAAGGGCTTCACGCTCTAGATTACTATACTTTTTCTCAGTTTGAGACAAAGTACTGGACGCAAAAAGTACAGGTTTTTCCAAATTGTCTATTTTATGACTCAATACACAACCAATGCCATAGCTACTTGCATCACAAGTGACATAAATTGGTAAACTTGGATTGTAATACGTTAATACACTTTCTGAAGTAAGCCAAACCTTACTTTTTTCAAAGACATTGTCACATTCTTTTGACCAAGCTTTAGAGAATTCCATATTATTCTGACATAAATCGTATAAAGGCTTTAATTTTGAGGATAGCATTGGAATGAATTTACCGTAATAGTTTATCAATCCTAGGTATGATTTTAGTTCAGTTATTGTTTTAGGCGCAGGCGCCGACTTAATAGCAACAATTTTTTCTTCGGTAGGATGTATTCCAGTGCTATCAATTACATGTCCCAAAAACTCGACTTTGCTTTGGAAGAACTTACACTTCATGACATTTACTTTAACATTAAACTCTTGGAGGCGATTGAACACATTTTTTACATTTTCAAAACATTCACACAGAGGAGAACCAAAGATCAGAATATCATCAAGATAGCATTTCGTGTTTTTCAAGCCAGCCAGTATGCTATCCATCACAGATTGAAATATTCCTGGAGCAGAACTAACACCATAAGTCAATCTTGTGTAAGAATAAAGACCCAGATGAGTGTTTATTACCAGCATCTCTTGAGACTTTTTACTTGCTCTTAGTTGTTGATAAGCGCCCTTTAGATCAATAACTGTAAAATATTTGTGACCACTAAGGCAAGCAAAAATGTCATCTGACATGGGTAAGACACAATGGTCACTATCCAGAACTTGATTCAAAGTTTTTTTGAAATCTACACAAATGCGTATTTCATTAGATGACTTTTTAGGAACGACTACTATGGGGCTTGCCCAGTTACTGAAACTCACTTTCTTTAGAATACCTGATCTGACCATCTTACACAAATCTGACTCAACTTTACTTTTCAATGCAAAAGGCATATCATATGCTCTATGAAAAATGGGATGGGCCCCTTCCTTTAAATTCAATTCTACCTCAAAATGTTTAATGTAAGCCTGTGGCTGTTCTTCAAAAACACTCCCAAATTCATTTTTTATTTTAAAGACTAAATTGTTAATTTCGTCACTTTCTGCAGAGTTGACTATAGACTTAACTGAGGACTCGACTTTATTTTCCTGACCAACAAAACTAAGATTTTCTAATTTTGGACTTTCAGACTCGTTAAAATTAATTTTTTCTCTCCAATTTGGGTTTAATACGTTTAACCAATCTCTACCCAATAAGGGATTAAACTTACGACTACTTCTTAAAATAACTAAAGATAATTTAACAATGTTATCTTTATGAGAGATTAGAACATCCGTTTCACCTAATATTTGCACACCTTCTCCTGTTAAGACTCTTAAATCATATTTGACAGTATATAATTTTAATTTTGAGAAATATTGGCATAATCATTGACATGCATAACTGTGCGACAAGCGCCACTATCGATTTTAAAATTTATGAGCTTACCTTCGACTATCACTTTCACGTTTTCTGGAGCAATTTTCCCTTTAAGACTGGAAAGAAAACCCATAACCAAAGAATTATTATCATCTTCTTCTGACTCTTCTTCTTTGACCAAATTAACTTTTTTATTTCGACAAACTTGACTTGTGTGACCCAGCTTTTTACAATTGAAGCATTCCCACGATTTGGCTGGACATGTGTTGGGATCATGTTTGCGACTGCAGCGATAACATGGCTTCAAAGTAAATTTCTGGCGACTTAACCCCTGACTAAGTCCAACTCTTCTGTGACCGATGACAAGCTACTGTTAGTGCTATCTGCACCCATGGACTTGACTTGCCCTTCTGCAAGCTCCATTGATAGAGCTATTTCATATGCTCTCATAAAAGTTAAGTTGTCTTCAGACAGAAGTTTTCGCTTAATTGAAAAGGCATTGACACCACAGACCAATCTATCTCTTAAACTTTCTGATAAAAACTGGCCAAAATTGCAATACTGAGCAACCCTTTTCAATTTTGCCACAAAAGATTTAATATCTTCGTTTTGGTCTTGTACTGTATTGTAAAATTTATAGCGCTCAGCAATAACCAACCTTTTAGGACTGTAATGATCCAATAAGGTCTGACGCAATTGAACAAATGTTTTGGTACTCGGTAGATCTGGAGCTAGCAAATCCTTCAAGACACCATAGGCTTCACTGCCTAACAAAGTTAATAAAAGAGGCACTTTTTTGTTATCTTCGACCACATTGTAAATAAAAAGCTGTTCCATTCGCTCTAAATATGATGAAATGTTCTCCGTTTTAGGATTGAAATGCTCAATCGAACCGATTAAAGCCATTTTTTACACACAAAAAGTATTGATTATGGTTTTATTCGAAACTTTTCCCCAGGTTTTTTGAAAATTTTCACTACACTGATATGACAGATGGACTTTCTGTCGATTTTCTGGCAAAATAGTGACTTTCCCACTTGAATTCGAACCACTTCTCGTCGCCAATATTATGTTCTGAATTTAAATAAAAGACTCACCTTATTGTAGGTTATTTAATATAAATTCTGCAACTTTATGTGGGACCTTGTAGGAGACTTCACGAAGACCCATGCAAATACTGACTGACTGATTGTCACAGAACATATCACCTCTAGAAAAGTATCTGCGATGTTACCTACCGGTTATGAATTAGAGCGCCATCGTTGACTGAAAACCCAACTAATCGAGCATTCTTGACAAAAAGGCGAATCGATTTTTTTGAATTAGTTTTTAAATAATTTTTCATTCTCCTCCCTACAAAAATACATTTTTTTTACCTTGAATAGGCAAGCGAAAGTGTAGCATACTAGTCATCACTTTCGCTTTCGTTTGCCTATTCAAGATAAAAAAAAAAATTGCATTTTCGGGAGAAGAATGAAAAGTTTGATACATTACACGTTGCAAAAGTTCTTTTAGGTGCTCGGAGGTGTTCAAATATTTGAATTTTGAATTTGAATTTGCTTTGAATATACCTCGCACCTAAAAGTACGCTTTTGCAGCTTGGAATGTAAATAACTATTTTATGTACAGGATGTATTTGGCTTGCTGACTACTTTTAGCTCTTTTCGCATTTTTTTTCTTGCAAAATGTGACTGAAAAAAAGTTGTCAATCTCAAAGATTTTGCAAAAACAGTTTAAAAAGTTAGCAAGCCAAACGCAGCTGTTGGCAGAAACAAAACAATCAATGTAATGCAAATAATGGTTTATTGAATTAAAAAAGTTCAAACACAATAAAGAAACATAATAAAATTATAAATAGAGAAAGGAAACCAATAAAAACTATTGGTAAAAAATATTGAGATTTAAGAGGGTCTGCCTGATTTTTGACATAGGAGTCTTTTAGTAGTTTTTCTAAATTAATAAAGGTGGAGTTAAAGTTAAAGCACAGCTTCATATTTCCACAAAATAATAAAACAGAATACAAGGCACGATAATTTAAGGGATAACTAAACTTATAATACCTAATTACTATCTTACATTACATTACAAATATTAGTTTTTTTCTTTCCTGGGATTCAGTCGTGTATTAAAACAAAATATTGTCACAACTTCCCGCTTTACGGGAGTGACATGGGGGGTTTGTAGTTTTGGGAGTTGATGGAGAGAAACTCGCTCAGGTTATATAAAAATATAGATATATATATTTTCCCGAATATGCCCTTACATGTACGCTAATCCTATAAGATGCATGACCCTTCGAACACTGGGGTCTTTATAGGCAGCCACACGTCAGCGCTGCTTGGGGGACTGTAGATTAGTTTATCGTTACCCCTATGCCTTGTCCAGAGGGGTTTTCCCAACGAGAGGTAATTGCACTGGACAACGCTAAGGCTGAAGATACCCAGAGGGGCTTTCCCAACGAGAAGTACTTGCACTGGGGAGACTTAATTCCAGAGGGGCTTTTCCAACGGGAAGTACTTGCACTGGTTTAAGTCTGCCTTTGCTGTGGCTTGCAGCGCAATTTATATCAATTTATTGCTGAATTGCAATAAACATTCGATCGAATCGGCAATTAAATTAATAAGGTTAAATACCGGGTCCTCCTTTCCTAAGCAGTTAGTTGACAAGATCCCAGGAAGTCACAGGAAAGAGAAATGGTATAGTATGATATATAAGTGTATAAGAGGGCCTTAAAAGCATGCGCGACATATTTCAAAACAAGACGCGCAGCGGAGTATTTTTTGTGACACCCAGTACATAATATTTAATACACTGCCGAGCATAAAATTAGGGTCACCACATAATTTGCAATTATTTTTGAAATTTTCAGTTTTTGCGAATTTTTTTTTTGGATGTACAGTTTACTAACTTTATGTGATAACTTTATCGTAGTTGCTTGAATTAAAAAACGTTCTTGTTGTTTTGTCCCAAGTTTATTAAAGATAATACAAATGAAAACTTTAATTTGATTTTTTCTCTAGTCGAATCAAAAGAAATTTTAGGAACTTCAGTAGCGAGTATTTCCTCCTCTGGCATTGATAACAGCTTGCAAACGACGAGGCATGCTTTGGATCAGATTTTGGATGACCTCCTGGGGAAGATTTTCCCATTCCTGCATCAGTATGTTGCAAAGCTCTCTAGAGTTTCTAGGGGCCGGTACATGTCGCCGTAAACGTCTTCCCATCTCATCCCAAACATGCTCGATGGGATTCAAATCTGGGCTTCGAGCAGGCCAAACAAATCTCACGATTTGAACTTCGTCAAGATAAGCATTAACAAACTGAGCAGTGTGGGGCCGTGCATTATCATGCATAAAGGTTGCGCCTTCTCCAAGAAAACCCATGAACGGTACAACATGGTCTTCTAGAACCTGTGTGAGGTACCTATGTGCATTTAAAGTCCCATTCTGGATAAAGGCTAACTCCGTGCGAGCATGGAACGAAATCCCTCCCCATGCCATAACTGAGCCTCCGCCAAATGGAAGTCGGTCTGCGATACATGCTCCAGCATATCTCTCGCCTTGTCGACGCCACACTCTAACACGTCTGTCTGAGCCCGTAAGGCAAAAACGGGATTCATCGGAGAACAGTACCTGACTCCAATCCTCTATTGTCCAAGCCAAGTGTTCTCGTGCAAAATTTAATCTTGCGATTCTGTGTTCACGGGAAAGCGGCGGTCCAGTAGTCCTGGTTCGAGAAGATAATCCAGCAGCATGAAGTCGCCTCCTAACTGTCCACTCACTTATGTTTACATTTCTGACTTCTTGCAGATGATTTCGAAGGGAAACTGCCGTATCTGTTCGGTTTCTCAATGCACTAGAAACGATAAAGCGGTCGTCTCTAGCTGTTGTACTCCTTCATCTTCCCGAACCAGGTCTTCGGGTAAGAAGACCAGTCTCTTGGTACCGTTGGCATATTCGTTGCACACTGGAAAGGCTTACATCAAAGTTTCTTGCAGTTTCGCGCTGACCGCGACCATCTTCTATAGCCGCCACAATTCGTGCCGCAATTACTGGATTTATGGCCATTTTGCTTGAAAATAGCATCAATAGTAACCAAGCAATTTGCAATTGAGAGATACCATGCATGGAATACACAAATATGCTGATAATGGTTTGGAGGAATTTCGGCGAGGCACCTTTTTTTTATCAAACTTTAAATAAAACAACAACAACTTTTTTTTATTCAAACAACTACGATAAAATCATCACATAGAGTAGTAAACTATGCTACACCCACAAAAAAATCTCAAAAACTTAAAATTTCAAAAATAATTGTGAATTATGGGGTGACCCTAATTTTATGCTCGGCAGTGTATTTTTTTGTAATGCATTTTTTCTGTTGTTTTTTGAAAGCACTTAATTTTATGGGGTCTATCAAATTTCTATTAGGGTTAGTTCTCATATATCGAACAAATTTTTCATCTTTCCCTCTTATCACAAGATTTATCCCTCTACACCAAAAAAACAAGCAACATCTTATAATTATTTAAAAAAATATTTTATGAGTATTATTATGCTCGATATAGTTAATTATCGAGAAATGTAATTCTGTAGACAGAATATTCTCTAAAACTACTGCTAAAGTGGTAATGTGACACAATCGTGGAATCAAATAAAATAATCTGGATATAGACTGGCTTACCAAAAAGCTAAAGCATGTACCAGGTACATTTAACTTGCATTTCTCATACTGACGAGCTTGGATAAAGTCAAGGTCTAGCATTTGATCTCTAGATGCCATGTTCTTTCGACAAATTTCACAAGTAATTTTTTTATTTATTTTTTTTAGGATAAATCCTGCTATATAATTAAGAGTGCACCTTGCAATTTTTAACCTTCTAGACACCGGGGGAATGCTTTTCAGGTCTGGACTTAGACGTTCTGCATTTTCCAATGCAGTAGCTTCTAAATCCTCGCCTAACACAAAATGTTTAAAATTCTCCAAGGGCCCCTCACCTTCATCCTCCTCACAATTGGCTCCTGGTGAATGTTTTGACATGAAATTATTTGTAAGTAAAGCTTTAAATGATGTGATAAAGTGAGGGACACTTGGATTATTTTCCCTACCGCTATATGCTCTTATACAACAGAAAAAAAATTCCAGGGCATCTTGTTGAATCACCCTTGTTAGTATGAACCTTTTTGGGTAAATTTTCAACAATTTCTGGGTTAAATATATAAAACCCCTAAGCGTGCTAATTAAATTAACAATGGAAGGCACAACGACAAATTCTTTTGCCTTACCTTTTTGGTTTGATTTATTTATTTTTTCCTCATGGGGTTTCAATTTTATTTGCTCCAAGATTTTGATGGCGCCATACCAAAAAGAAATATGTCCTGAATCAGATGTCACAGCACTTTTGAGAGGCTTTCCTGGTTGGCCAAACTTTTTGCTTGAATTGAGGCTATCAAAAAGTTTGTCCAAAAAAAGAATTAAATTGGCTGTACCTTCTGCTTCGTTGTCAAGCTTTACTTGTGATTCTGTGAGAAAAAAAAAAACATATTATTATTATTATATTTATTTTTACGACTGCCTCTGAAAATGGAGTTTTACACACGCTAGGCAACCTCTGAGAATAGAGTATTTCGCACAATTCCTGATGTTGATTTATTTTCTAATGAAAAAAATTTCATATTTTGTTGTTTTATTTCGCAGTTATAGGAAAAACATTGTAAAAAACTCGTTTGAAATAGTTATTTTCCTAACAAGTGCGGAAAGTGATACTTTCCCGCACGCGACTGCCATTGACCCGAACGACGCGAAGCGGAGTTCGGGCAAGCAGTCGAGTGCGGGAAAGACACTTTTCGCATGAGTTAGGAACATTATTTTTTCTACGAGCGCGTTCAAATATAAAAACAAAAACTTAGTAAATTCAAAGCGATATATTATTAAAGAAATTTAATTACAAAATTACTTATTTTTATATTTTTACGTTTACTTTCAAGAATGATTGAAAAAAATTATGTATTAAATCGATTTGATGTTACAATAAACAAAATTTCTAAGATAAAAAAACTGCCCCGCCTCAAAGGAACCAAAAAGTCAAACAATGTCAAAAAAAATTATAAAATTTTTGAAATATTCACAAATTAGATTAATATGGATTAAAATAGAAAATAGGAATATTTCAAATAGTTTATGAGCGCATAAATTAGTATATCTAGCAAAAATGTATGCAGACAAAATAGATAAAATGTTTGATTAATTAACAAAACTGACACTTCTTCTGAACGCCACTTTCCCGCACTAGTGCGGGAAAAACAGAATCGCGCACTAGTGCGGGAAAGTGACATTTTCGGAACTAAGATGCGTGCGGGAAAGTGATAAAAAATGCACGCTCGTAGAAAAACTTTTTTTCACACTCGCTCGACTTTGTGGAACTCGCCTACAGCTGGGTCCAACAAATTGTCTCGCCGTGCGAGAAAAATCGTTTTCAAAACTTGTTGTTTGAATAACTATTTCAGTTTCGTGATTTAGGATTAATGTAAAAACAAAGAACAGATAGTGTGATCGAGTTGGAGCGCCTACTTACTCCAACTGATAATTTTTTTCATCAAGGATCCAACTTGGTGACTGACCACTTGAGTACAACAACTCACTCGCATTTTTTTAATTTTTCCTTGAATCACGTGATTGTCTGTGAGCTTAGGACAAATTCTCACATCCTGATCTTCAGTGTCCAAAAAGTAAAATTGCTCAATGTGGGACCATTTAGCAATATAGTTGTTCCCCTCCATTTTAAAGTATAAGTCCTTATTTAATAAATTATTTCTTATCCCTTTGAATAAGTGGGGTGTATCAAATAATGGAATTATCTCCTCCTCATCCACTAAAAAATCAATACCTTTAAACTCTTTCTCATTTTTAATACAATGCTCTTTTGTCTCATTGAGAAGTTGGTTAATAGCAGATTGGTTGGGCGCTCCCTGGTCGCAGACAGTTGCTAAAATTTTGAGACCAATTCTGGAACATTCTCTGATAATTTTCTTAATAAATACTTTCAATGTGGATGATTTTGTAGGTCCCTCGTTAAATGTGAAATAGATTGGCTGTTTCCATTGACGAAATATACCCTTAATCATAAAAACATTTGCATGGTCTGCTATTTTAGGCATTCTACTGCTACCTAAATCTGTGACACCTTTAATTTGATCTTCTCTGCTATCATAGCTCAATGAAGATCCAAGTGCTATTTCATCAAACAGTAATACAGCATATCGATCTATAGATTTCATTCTTTGTACTGTCTTTTCTATACTATCAAACAGATGTTGACTAATACCAGTTTTAAGAGGAATCTTATTTAGCACCTTCATTAAGGTCTGTTTGGATGGTAGAGTAAAGATTTTGGACAGCAGCCTATACCCTCTTGCACTAGCTTTCAATATGGTCAAAGCTAAGAGCTTTTCATCTATGGAAAAACGCCTTGCCTTGGGCTTCTGCCGTTGCGTCCTTACTTGGGACAATATAAAATTATAAGTATATATATTTACATGGCTCATCAAATTTTGAAAATTTGTTGATTCAGCAAGCTGCTGGGCTGCAGTAAGTTTTTCCCTAAAAGAAGCCATCCTTTTGCTTAACCGCCCTAGCTTGTTGCTGGATTCCACCACTTTTTTGTAAAGGAGCTTAGCCCTGGGAGTAAGACACTTTTGTCTTGTGACGCCAAATTGCTTCAAAATAGATCCTTTCTTGCGATCTAAGAGTGTGAATTATGTAATTAAAAATATAATAAGTAACAAATATTTGGGAAATGAAACTCACAGCTTCCAGTTACTTTTAAACGGGCCGATGGGGGGTGAGTCGCCGAAAAGAGTGGTGTGGGATCTATTTTGAATGTGGTTTCACACACATTTTCATCGGAAAATTGACCAGTTCTACAGAAACTCGAGGTGCTTGGCACTTGTTCCTGAGGTAATTGTTGGCCATACTGCTCTAAAAAAATATCTGAAGATTTTTCCATTATAGGACAATCCAGCCTTGGTTTTTTTATGATTTGAGAATCATCATTTTGATATGAAGCTAAAAAAGAAAAGTCGATATTTAATTGAAAGTGTTTTCCAATTCCTAAAATACTAGTCTATTTTATTGCAGCTGATAGCACAAATCCTTGGCTAAAGCCAACCAATTTTTGGAAGGTGGAGGATCTTATCAGGTCCCCAGTATCAGGTACTTACCATTTTTATTATTCATATGTAAGATTGGAAGGGCATCATCTGAAATCCCTTTTCTACAGCCATGTAAAAAAGTTTCTGCTGGAAAATGTCTCGCACATATACGGAATTTTTTATGTATTTCGTCGTAACTACGATTAGCTAAGGAAGGATTGTTGATATTTGCGATCCATTTTTCAATGATTGCCATATTAAGTACATTTCTCGGACTTGGAAAACGAAAACGACTGCTATATTTATCTTCACAATTTGGAACGCAACACTTCAATTTTACTTTGGACGGTTTCTTTTTACCAAACATAAGAGCCATTTTAACGCAAAATAAATACGAATACTAAATACAAATAAGAACGAAACGATACAAACGACTAAATACAAAAAAAATACGTACAGAAATGAGGGTTTTTTTTCAACGGACTTTAACGCTTTTAAAATTCAAATTTTGAATTTTTGAATTTCATGAATTTCAAAATGACAAATGCGATACGACAAAACCAACCAACACAAATCACTGTCAACAGAAACCAGCAAATTTCTTTTATCTCCCGACAGTGTCGCCATCGTTGACTGAAAACCTAACTAAAAACCTTCGTCGCGAGTCTCCCATTTGAGACATTTTTCTATAGGTGATATGTTCTGTGCTGATTGTCACCTCAGACAACTTGTCTAGCACATGGTGGTTTCGATAATCTCATACATAACATTTATAAAGAATTTACTCACAGTTTCTACAAGGTCACTTTGCTGGCATAGAAAAGCTACTTTGCTGTCGTAGGAAAGTAACTATGCTGTCCTAGAAAAAAGGTTATATACCCTCAAAAACATCCTTTTTTGCTATTGAAAAGTAGATTGCTAAGACAGAAAAGATATTTGTTGTTGTTATTAGAAATGCTTCCTGAAATAGGAAAGCGTTTGTCTCAGAACAAAAAATTTCTTGCCAGAATCAGCCAAGTGTTTTATTAGCGATGGGAAGTTATTTGTCTCACCAATAGCAAAAATATTTTGCTGGAAATCTTTGGAAATACACTGGGAAAAGTCCCAGGAGAAAATTCTTTGCTGGTTTTTTTTTAGCTGTTACAGTGGAAAATGTTTTAGAGGTAGCAATGTTATTTTGCTTCTACAGAAAAGACCACTTTGCTGAAACTACTTTATTGAAACTGCAAAGATATTTCTTATTCCAAAACCAAACTTTGCTGTTATAGCAAAATTAAAATTTTATGAAAATATTTCTGCTTCTCCGAAATAGAACTTTTCTAAGATAGATAAGATAGATACTTTACTGTTGCAGCAAAAAAAAATTCCTGTAAATTTTGTTATTGTTACAGTAATGTTTTTTGCTACTCTAGCCAAATAACTTAACTAAAAATACCGTTCGGACATTTCCGTGATTTCTTTGGGTCCAAAAATAACCGATAAAATATGTTTCGTGTTCATTTTCTTCCATTTTAGTTTAGTAGCTAACGCCGTACGGTGTGGATCGTGGATGCTGTCGAGTCAAGTCGAGTGTCGGTCGCTGGGAATCTTTTTGGAAATGGTGGTGCCAGCGCATCCATCAAAACTAGCAGAAACAACTCTAGCGCCAAACTTTTCATTAATTGACATTATTTCAGATCAGGTAATGAAAGTTTAGGGGTTTAAATAGAGTTTGTTTATCTCCTGGTTTTGTTATGATGGACGCGCTACTACATATTTCCAAAGATTTCCAGCAAAATATTTTTGATATTGGGTGAGACAAATAACTTCCCATAGCTAATAAAACACTTGGCTGATTCTGGCAAGAAATTTTTTGTTCTGAGACAAACACTTTCCTATTTCAGGAAGCATTTCTAATAACAACAACAAATATCTTTTCTGTCTTAGCAATCTACTTTTCAATAGCAATGAAGGATGTTTTTGAGGGTATATAACCTCTTTTCTAGGACAGCATAGTTACTTTCCTACGACAGCAAAGTAGCTTTTCTATGCCACCAAAGCGACCTTGTAGAAACTGTGAGTAAATTCTTTATAAAGTCACTTTGCTACAGCAAATAAACGGTGCCAGTAAAGTTATCTTTTCGGCGGTAGTAAAGATCTTGGCTGTCCACTATGTAGCCAAAATTGTTGGCTACGGCAGCAGAAAAATTAGCTATGACAATGAAAAAATTTTCTCAGTGCATGTAGTAGCGCGTCCATCATAACAAAACCAGGAGATAAACAAACTCTATTTAAACCCCTAATAATGTCAATTAATGAAAAGTTTGGCGCTAGAGTTGTTTCTGCTAGTTTTGATGGATGCGCTGGCACCATTTCCAAAAAGATTCCCAGCGACCGACACTCGACTTGACTCGACAGCATCCACGATCCACACCGTACGACGTTAGCTACTAAACTAAAATGGAAGAAAATGAACACGAAACATATTTTATCGGTTATTTTTGGACCCGAAGAAATCACGGAAATGTTCGAACGGTATTTTTAGTTAAGTTATTTGGCTAGGGTAGCAAAAAACATTACTGTAACAATAACAAAAATTACAGGAATTTTTTTTTTGCTACAACAGTAAAGTATCTATTTATCTTAGAAAAGTTCTATTTCGGAGAAGCAGAAATATTTTCATAAAATTTTAATTTTGCTATAACAGCAAAGTTTGGTTTTGGAATAAGAAATATCTTTGCAGTTTCAATAAAGTAGTTTCAGCAAAGTGGTCTTTTCTGTAGAAGCAAAATAACATTGCTACCTCTAAAACATTTTCCACTGTAACAGCTAAAAAAAAAAAACCAGCAAAGAATTTTCTCCTGGGACTTTTCTCAGTGCATAAAAAATCAAAATAATTATTTGTTTATTAATATAGGTATTACTAACTTATTCGTATAAAGACCTTACAATGATTTCTACTTGAAAAATAAAACCCTAATTCAAAATTTCGGCACTGAAGATCATCAATGTTTCTTTAAGAACAACAAATTTCAAATAAAAACTTTTTATCAATTTAATCAGAACAATTATTATTTTCGGAAATCCTAGCTAACATACAAAATTATTTAAATTCCCCTTTTAATTCTTTGCAAAATTAATTAAAATGTCATTATACTTGAAGGCAATTAAATTTATGCAATAATGTTCCATAGTCAAAACACTCCAGTTATTAATATTTATGCAATAAAGTTCCAAAGTTACTTCACTTCATAGTCATTCATCATTTATAAAGTCAAAAAGTTTTACTAGTAAAAATCACTCAAGTTTTTAGGCATTAAAAGTCATTGTTAATTCACTTCTTATCAATTCAGAATCATTGTTAAAAGTCAGAAAAAAAAAATAACCACTAAAGTACTTACATTTCATTACATTTACATTTAAATTGTCACTCGATAAAATACTTAATTAATTACTCAAAAATTTTAGCTAGCTCGCACATAATATTGAACGAATTTAATTGTTCTTTCTTTCGCGATTTTCCGTACTTTTTTAAGTTAAATCGAACGCGTTTTCCCCGAGGCCTTAAAAGAACTTTTCGCGGATTTTAAACGGACTGACCCATTAGGTACTGTAGACTTTAACTCAAACTGAACTGAACTTAAACTGCTAACAACTCAACTGACAACTCTGATGATCTCAACTGAAACCGCGGTATTTATATTATTCGATCCCCCCAAAATTTCTTTGTCCATAACAATTAAGATGATGCAATCTTCTTGAAATTTTTGTCATTTTTATTTTTTTTATGTCGCAATTTCCTGATTTTATCGGGGTCACGGATATTTAGTTTAAGAACGTGAGGACAACACAAAGAAGCCGACACACGTGTGCCATAAATCTTCGATTTAATTATTATGGCCTTGTTTTTAATTGATGAATTTTAGAAGATGACACAGGCTTGATGACGAAATACCTAATATAATATTGAACGTTAATTTGTATCATTTTCAATTTATCGATACTGATTTGAAATACCGGAAATTCAGGTTTTGATTGTTTGATTACATTTAATTTTTACAGTAAAGACATTGTTAATATCGAGACTATTTTTCCGGATCATTACAGTTTTTTAACTGGAACTTTCCAACGTCCAATAATTGTAACAATTTCAACTTTTGGTGTCCTTAAGAGTATAAATTATAACATTGAAAAAGAATGTCTATACATAAATAAAAAGCCGCTTTATTTTCTATAATCTGGAGCAGTCCTGATGTCAGAGTACGGTCAAAAGGATTTGCCGGAGTACACATTTCGCATTGAGGATTATTCATTTGTCAACGCGCATCTTTTTTCCAAAGGATTTCCGAACTGTCGCCCCCGTATTCATTCAACCGAATAAAATTACGTTAAGTTGATACACATGACGGAAAAAATCAATAGAGATATGGAGTGATAAGAAAACATTTCTGGGTCACACAAAGCTTGAAAATATGTAAAGAAAAAATATCATCTATCAGTTCACGCCATTTATATTCTCGAATCCCTGAATAAAACTTTCTTTTTCGCTACGCGAAAAAGTTTCCAATTTTAAACTGCACGATACAAATTTAATCAATTTCTCCGTATCCAATCTCGAAATACGTTATTTATTAATGACCTTTTTCTCTTCAACCAATTACTCTTAAAAAAAAAAAAGTTGATTTAAACTTTCCTCGGGCTTCCGCAAAGTTGCTAGCAACTAAAATCATAAACGTTTTATTAGATACGAAATTCGTTGCCGCCTACCTCAAGAACTTTTGCCGCCCTCTTTTCACCAAATAAGTTTTGGGGTGGTTATGAATCTTGCGTGAAACAATTATTGTTAAGGGATTTTCACTGGTTGTAATTAAACAGGATGGGTTATAGTATAAATTGAAGTCAATTGAATCAATTTTAATTATTTGAAAATTATAATACAATACATAGGTACTTTTATTTCACAAAAATATTATTATCGAAATTCTTATATAAATAAGCAGCCAGACAATTTCATGTTTCTCTAGAATCACATGAAAAATTCCTGAAAACTCTGAGTGGATTTCAGTTTTGTTCATAAAAATGCTAATGTAATAATATTTCCTCTATTATATTTCAAACTTTGCAAGGAGTAGGTACACTTTCAAATTTATTATTTACCTCATTTTCGCAAGCAAGGAATAATAAATATTTGCACATCCCGCTCTTGAAGAGGCCGCCTTTCCTTTCTTCTTTAACAGGCGCATTTTAATGCAGCTTAATGGACATTATGTTCGCATAAATTGTGGTTGTCGGTCGCAAAACGAAGAAAAGTACAACGGAAACTGTGAGAAAAAGTAAGTATTTTGAAATGTGAGAAAAGTCTTAGTTCATATATCTATGTTGTACTTTTCGCTATTTAACTTAACACTTTATTTCCCAACCAACTAACTTTAATCTGGGGTGGTTTTCAATATTTTTAATTTATTTGGATTTGAATTTATCTCTTCATTCAGAATCATTGAATGTTTATTACTTATTTCTTCTTGGTATTGAATAATTGGTATATTTTTCGAAAGATTTGATCCAACTTCAATAAAATGTTTATTCATTTCTTCACAAATGATTCTTTATCATAATTTATTTCCATATTAATTAGAAGATGATCGATTTCATAATTTGCCTTTGTTTCAATGTTCAATAATATATTTAGGTGATGATAGGTGGTAGACGCTTTTACTCATTGGACGTCGACCGGTGAGATACCACCATGCCAGAATTGAGTAGCGCTAAGTGGTATCACAACGTTCCGCTACTGCGCTGGCAGTCCGGTTCCAACAATGAGTAACAGATAGCATGATGGCGCCTCCAGGATCAAAATATTCCGGAAGTAAAATACCCGACCACTCGGATCTCCGGGCGTCGGGTGATCCTGGGGGTCCTTCATGCAAAGATATAAAGAGAAGATCAAAAACTCAACTCAGAATTGATTTTAGCAATATAAGAGGAATAAGTACAAATATGAATTCAGTTCACCAACATCTTGAAGAACAAAGACCTGACATCCTTGTTCTCACTGAAACTAAAATCAGTTCTGCAACACCTATTGTGAACTATCTTTATCCCGGCTATGACCTACACCACCGATTTCGACATAATTTTGGGATCTGTGTGTACATTAAAAATGACCTTTCATGTCATCGAGAGGAGAAGCTAGAACCAGCGAACCTCGATATCATATGGCTAAAATTCACCTCAAAGTCATCGACCAAGTTTATCTGCTGCCTCTACCGACCGCCATGTAACACCGAGTACCAAAACTTTCGCGACATTATCCGAAAGCTGTGATAGTATACAGTCAAACTATCCCCAGGCGGAAATTGTCTTTTTAGGCGATTTCAACGTCCACTATATACCCTGGCTGAAACACCACAACAAAACATATAACGAAGGCAGAGAAGCAGAAGCTTTTGCCATAAGTTAGGTGGTAGACGCTTTTTACTCATTGGTCGTCGACCGGTGAGATACCACCATGCCAGAATTGAGTAGCGCTAAGTGGTATCACCACGTTCCGCTACTGCGCTGGCAGTCCGGTTCCAACAATGAGTAACAGATAGCATGATGGCGCCTCCAGGATCAAAATATTCCGGAGGTAAAATACCCGACCACTCGGATCTCCGGGCGTCGGGTGATCCTGGGGGTCCTTCATGCAAAGATATAAAGAGAAGATCAAAAACTCAACTCAGAATTGATTTTAGCAATATAAGAGGAATAAGTACAAATATGAATTCAGTTCACCAACATCTCGAACAACAAAGACCTGACATCCTTGTTCTCACTGAAACTAAAATCAGTTCTGCAACACCTATTGTGAACTATCTTTATCCCGGCTATGACCTACACCACCGATTTCGACATAATTTTGGGATCTGTGTGTACATTAAAAATGACCTTTCATGTCATCGAGAGGAGAAGCTAGAACCAGCGAACCTTGATATCATATGGCTAAAATTCACCTCAAAGTCATCGACCAAGTTTATCTGCTGCCTCTACCGACCGCCAAGTAACACCGATTACCAAAACTTTTTCGCGACATTATCCGAAAGCTGTGATAGTATACAGTCAAACTATCCACAGGCGGAAATTGTCCTTTTAGGCGATTTCAACGTCCACAATATACCCTGGCTGAAACACCACAACAAAACAGATAACGAAGGCAGAGAAGCAGAAGCTTTTGCCATAAGTTGTGGTCTAACGCAGCTTGTCGATGAACCTACCCGTATCTCAGAAAGGGGCGAATTTGCAGCGCTTTTAGACTTGTTCCTAACCACCAATCCTGACTCGTACACAATTCAAGTAGATGCTCCACTTGGTTCGTCCGATCATAAACTTATAATAACAAAGTGCGAAATGCTCATCCCACCAAGCCTACAACCACTTCCTCGTAAAATGTGGCACTATAAATCGGCAAAATGGAATGACCTAAAACAGTATTACCTGGATTTTCCATGGCAAGAGGTTTGCTTTAAAACAGCTGATCCCACTATTTGCTGTAATGAAATAACACAAGTAATCTTATCTGGAATGGACGCATATATCCCACATACAACTAAACGTAGAGCTAATGCAAAACCTTGGTTCAACAGCCAGTGTCAAACGGCTGTACAGAAAAAACACAGAGCATATAACCTTTGGAAAAGACAACAAACCGCTCAAAACCACACAGAATTTATAGAAGCCAGAAATAGTTGCAAAATTACTATTGACTCCGCTAAAGAAACATACAATCAAAGAATAAAAAACAGGTTGCTGAATTGTCCAAGTAGTTCTAGGTCTTTTTGGTCTCTTGCAAAAGCTGTTGGATCTAACTTCACCAAGTCATCCATACCACCACTTACAGATAAAAATAATCACTTAGCCACAACATCAGAGGAAAAAGCCAATATGCTTGCCCAAATGTTTTCCTCCAACTCCAACCTAACAGTGCCAAACGGAAAAACTCCACCGTTCATTGAAAGGGTTTCCCATAGTATGCCAGAGGTACCCTTTTGTCACAGAGAAATACGAAAATCCCTAAAAAAGCTGGATACAAACAAAGCAATGGGTCCGGATGGCATTCCCGCAATAGTACTCAAAAATTGCGCCAACGAACTCACCCCAACTTTCGCAAAATTATTCAATTTGTCTTACAGGCAAGGAGTATATCCATCATCATGGAAGTCTGCCGCAGTACAACCCATTCCAAAGAAAGGAAAAAAGACAGATCCGTTAAACTATAGACCAATTGCTCTACTTCCGGTGATATCAAAAGTAATGGAAAGAGTTGTGAACAATCACCTAACCAAGTACTTGGAAAAGTAAAAAATTATCAACGATAAGCAATACGGATTTCGAAAATATAGGTCAACTGGCGATTTACTTACATACGTCACTCACTTATGGCAAAAAGCGATTGAGTTGCGGGGTGAAACAAGAACAATTGCCTTAGATATATCTAAAGCATTCGACAAAGTTTGGCATGAAAATCTGCTGAACAAGCTCAAAGCAATGGGATTATCGCCGAAACTTTGCACTTGGTTTGAAAGTTACCTAAAGGACAGATCCATTTATGTTGCACTGGATGGCCAGAACTCCAACTCTTACCAAATAAATGCTGGTGTGCCACAGGGAGCAATCCTTTCGCCAACTCTTTTCCTGATTTACCTAAATGACCTCATAGATAAAACAGTAAATCCACTTTATTGCTTTGCAGACGATGGCAATGTAGTCTCCTCACTCATACCACCCACAGGTCTTTCCGCACGTGAATTCCATCATCTTAGACTAACTCAAATATCGCAGATAAATAACGATCTGGAGATAATAGAGGACTGAGGTAACAAAAACCTTGTACAGTTCAACGCGCAGAAAACCCAAGCAGCTCTGTTTTCAAAAAAGACCAGCACCGGTGAGCCAAACATCATGCTATCTGGAAGTGCTGTCACATTACAGAGTCAGTTGAACATCTTGGAGGTTACTGCAGAGACCAACACATGTCTTGGCACAGTCACGTGGCAGATATTGCTAAAAGGGCGTCCCAAAAGCTGTGGGTGCTATTTCGTACAAGAAATCTGTACACACCAAGCCAATTGCTGACACTCTACAAAGCCCGGATTCGACCAACTATGGAGTACTGCTCACATATATGGAGTGCAGCACCCAAACATACCTTAATGCTTTTGAACACCGTGCAAAAACGAGCTATCAAGCTGATCAATGACCCCGCACTTACTCGGAACTTGGATGGTCTCGAACATCGCAGATCTGTGGGCGATCTATCTCTCTTCTACAGGTACTATCACGGAAAATGCTCTGAAGAGTTGGCACGTATGATTCCACCGAGAGTAGCACCTACCAGGCGAACCCGTCAAACAGACGATAACCATGAATTTACTGTCAAACTAGAGGTACCAAGAACCTCATTATATCAGAATTCATATCTCTGGAGAACGGCATCGCTGTGGAATAAACTCCCTGCGACGGTTTTCCCTGCAGGTTACAACCTGAACCGTTTCAAGACCAACATACATCGACATTTCCGCGCACTTGCCGCTTCTCGAGCGTGATAGGACATTTCCTTGCGAGTGCGCATATCCATAAAAAAAAAAAAAATAATATATTTATATTATTCCAGATTTCTTTTTTGTTTAGTTATTCTAATCTTAATCATCCTTTTAACGTATTTAATAAATTCACCCTAAGTTTCAATCAAATTGAAGTTTTGTCGATATATTTTTTTCTTCAAATATAATTTCTTTTTTCTTGTCTTAAACACACTATATCGGAAGACGGTTGATTGAAATATTTATAAACTATGATTATAAAAGTAGTAAAATGGCCGTATGGGATAGCGTATGAACAATTTAATGGTTCCGCACTCCATTTACATGAAATCGATTGAATTTAACAATTTTACTCTGCGGCTCTGTAGATATTTATTGGCTAGTAAGACTCTAGCTATAATTGAAAAGAGATGTTAAATTTTGGATTATAGCAATGGATATTTTTGAATTTTCAACTACCTACTTCTAAAATAAAAACTTGACAGTTCCTGGAAGTCGGAAATCATGATATACCTAATACCTTGCTTTTTATTAGATGAAGTATAATAAGTGATAAAATAGAAATTGACAAGACAGAGGTTATTATACCTACAGAAGATATTGCATTTGAACAAGATGACATACAAGAAGAAAAAAGGGAACAGGGAACAAATACAGTAAGAAAAGCGAGAAATAAAATACGTTAAGCAAAATATATGGTCATCAACTAGATTCAATATTATAATAATGAATATATACCCAAAACAGCAGAAGATTTCACAAATAAAAGAGATGGTTGCAATGCCAAGAGAAATTGTTTCGATGGAAGATAATTAAATTTGAATAGAGACTCAAACACCTAAATAAGCTGAGATATTAAATACCTACTAAGAAACCATTAGAGGAACAAATAATTGATGAAATATAAATATCTTCTTCTCTAGTTTTCTATATTTCTTCCCGAATTCTTTACGTATTCCACCCTTAACTTCTTCTTTGACTGTTCCTTTTTGATCTTTGACCGTTTCTATTTCGCATTTGATTTCTCCTGGAATCATTGCTATTTCGCGTTGGACTTCTTGTCGAATATTCGAATGTAATAGGTACCACAAGAGGTTTCAGTCAGGATTACCGGATAATAATTTTACCTGTCACGAAACGTGTTACGCAGCTGCTTGTAACGCGTTGAGTGTCAGGTGAAAGTATTACGTAATCCTGAAACATCGAGTGGTATTCAAAAGGTTATACAACGAACTAAACTCTAATGATTTAATAATTTTTATTATTATTAATAACAAATGAACAATTATTGTAATAGATGTTACTGATTTCCGTTCGATTTTCTACAGAACTGCTCTATAATAGAATTTGTTATAAATATTGCCACCAAGCGCGATAATCCCAAAAGGCTTATCACTTATTAAGCCTCTCGTGTCATATGGGAATACTGTACAGTGAGTTGTATAATCTGGAATAATCTTTTCAATATCTTGTTGTCTATTTCCGTTTTTTTTTTGTTTGTGTTCTTCTGGATTCGGCCTTGTTCTTGTTTTTTTTTTTTTGCTTTTTGTCTCTCATACTTTTTTACTATTTCCTTAATCAGACCTAAAAAATATTTTGTATCAAGATTTTTGGCAGAAAATTCTTTATTCTATCGCGAATGGTAAACTATCATTTAATCGACTCGAAACTCGTTGTTAAAGTAACTCTTTATTTGAAGTAGTGAAATCGAACAATTTTTACCCACTCATTTGTCAATTTTACCCACTCATACGTCAATTTTACCCACTTGTTCAGATCTTTTATAATAATTATAGTGTTTTTGACAGAAATCTGCTATGTTGCATGATTTGATATGTATGGGTTTTCATAGCTCAATTAAAACACAGTTTGCTGTTATTTTAATAACTTTAATCTTAGGAAAAACGTGAACAGAAATCAACGACACTTTCTCTTTCTATATAATGCTAAAACCTAACTCGCTAGTCGCTTGGCAACACAGCAAAAGCTGTCATGTCTAATTTACAAGTAGTGCCATCTATTGACGAGAGACCAAAGTTAAGTAATTACAGGTTTCAGTACAGGTTATATGTGAGAAGAAATCCTTAACACTCCCCCACTAGTGAGTTATGGATTATAACTCACGTTCATATTTAAAGTAGTATTTTATTTATTAGTGAGTTATGGATTATAACACACGTTCCTATTTAAAGTAGTATTCTATTTATTTATTACTATTACAAACAGAATTCATTGAAATTAAAGGAAAACGTTAACGGGTTTTTAAAATTTGAAGTAATTGTTAAATTCGTTGGTTCATTGGAACCAAACGCTCCCATATCGGTAGAGCTGCTGATAGTTCTGGAAGACGCCGACGCATAGAACCTTGTATTTTTTTTTTTGTATTATTTCATGAAAATAGTTATTTGTTCTACTAGGCAGAAAAGTACAAGATTTAATGCCGCGGCTGGTGTTTTATAGCCAAGGCTAGGAAACCAGCCGAGGCATTAAATCTGCTTTTCTGCCATGTGAAACATATAATTTTTTCTCCGAATGTTCAAAATCACACATGGACATCTTTTTTATATTTATTTCATTCATTATTATTATCCAAATAATTAAATTATTTTGACAATTATCATTGTCACCATCAATTTCAAATACCAAATTGAGTGGAATTATTACCTGGAACGTTGTGACACTGTCACTTTTAATGTCTAGGCAGTAAAAGTCCACTTTTACTGCCTAGGCAGTAAAAATTCAACTTTTGATCCTGTCAAGTGTCATTAAAAGGCCACTTTTACTGTCATTCGGAAAAAAAAACGATTTCTTCTACTTGTTGGATAAAACATTGTATGCCACTCGTGTGTTATGTTTCCTAAGTCACTTGAGAATTTAATTTAATCTTTCTCGCGTGACTTATTTTTAACATAACACACTAGTACCATAAATAACTATAAATTGTTAATAAGTAGTTAGGTATACAAAGTTGAAATAAAGAAATTATCATATTTATCAACAACTTATGCATACAAAAAAAAAAATATACTCAAATATGCTGATAAATCCAGATTGAAAGAAAATTATTGTTTTAAAAGCATAGACCGAAAACAATGAAATTTTGCTTTCCCCAATGCCTTTGTTAATATATCAGCACAGTTTTCCTTAGAACTGATGTAAGAAATGGATAACTGTTTTTTCATGCAAAGATCCTCAATAAAATGATATTTAATTTCAATGTGTTTGCTTCTTTTAGAGTTAACAAAACTTTTTATCATTGAAATTGCACTGAGGTTATCAATTTTCAAAATCACTGGATTAGACTCACCATACTCTGATAAAAGTCCCTTCAGGTTCATCAGTTCTTGAGCTGCAAAACCAGCTGCAACATATTCAGCCTCCATTGATGACTGTGCCACACAACCCTGTTTCTTGAGTGCCATGCAATCAAATTGCCTGCATGGAAACAAAGAAAGCCACTGACACTTTTCCTAGTCATTCGGTCACCACTCCAATCTGCGTCGCACATGGACTCGATACCACCTTCGCCTTTCTCGTAAAATAAACCAAATGTTTTTGTGGCATTCAAATAGCGTAAAATGCGCTTCCCTGCATTCCAAGCTGACATAGTAGGCTTGTCTAGGAATCTACTTAGATATGAGACGCTGTAGGCAATGTCTGGTCTACTTACAAGAGAAATATATATGAGGCTGCATATTAAGGTAAGCGCATACTAGCCGGAGCCGCATCAGCCGCACGCACCGCTCGAATCGCATCGTTTTTTTGTTAATGCGCACACTATAGTGGAATTTTTCCTGCCGTAGCGGAAGCGCGCCATCATTTGAGGTTAGCCAGTTGCTTTCATATTTTTCTAGAGAAGAAATTGTTGTAATTTGTATGTTGCTCGCAACAAAGGAAGGAAAAAAAAGAATTTCCTCCCATATATTTATCTCTGCGTTGCAAATTGGAATAGTGGGAGTGTTTCAAGTTATACAACTCTTCATAGTTTTGTAATGTACTAACGTTATTAGCAATTCTTCTTCCATGTTTCGTTTTTATTTTGTAGCAAATCAAAAATTATTCAAAGCCTTCGCTGACCCATAGACTTTCCAAGCCAGTGAAAAAGAAAACAATATTATCTAACCTATGAAATATATAAAAATTACCACCGTGCGAGTCTTGCGATTCGACTGGGCGCGCTCACTAAATGGATTCGGCACATAAATACGTCATCAGCACGAACAGCACGAACCGAAAAAAGATTCCCTGCCAAACATCCTGGTCGCATTTGCGGTAGTACGGCTCGTGCGGCTCTGGATGGTTTGCGGTACCCCATTGAAATCAATGTAAACAATATTTTACTACGGCTCCTGCGCCCGGTGCGACTCGTTCGGCTCCGGCTAGTGTGCGCTTACCTTTAGTCTCCTATATGGAAGCTCTTCGGATACTATAGGCTCATCTGGATCGATTTGAAAATTTATTTCCATTGGGGTAGATATTGGTCGAGTTTCTCCCATGTTAAACTCTTTCAACAGTCTTGATGTCATCTTTGTTTGGGTAATTTTAAATCCATGGTCTGTGTTGTTCAATTCCATTCCTAAAAACGAAGTCACTTTGGTTATGTTTTTTATTTTGAATTCTCTGTATAGATCTTCAATCAGTCCGTTTACTTGTACATCTGGACCTGTTATTAAGGCATCATCCACAAATAAAGACAGGTATACTTCATTTTTGAAATAAAAACAGAAGTCATACTGTGACCTTTGGAGCTGTAAGTCAAGCATGACTTGATTGAATCTTATATTCCAGCATTTTGGTGCAGTTCTCAACCCATACAAAGCACGATTTAGTTTTTGGTATTTCGAGCCACTTTCAACACCTTCCGGTGTTTTAATATAAACATTTGTGTCCAAGGCTCCATTCAGAAATGCTGTTGGTACATCAATTTGTTGAATCTTCCAGGTTCTTTGTACCGATATAGAGAATAACAATCGGATTGTTTGCAATCTACAAACTGGAGCATAGGAAAACTCTTCACCTGTATTTGGCAACTGAAATCCTCTAGCAACCAAACGAGCCTTTTTAGCTCCATCATCTTTTTGTTTGAAGACCCATTTTGTGTCTATTGCTAGTTCCCCTTCAGGAAATTTTTCACATGCACTCCATGTTTGTAGTTTTATGTGTGATTGTATTTCGCTATTTATAGCCTGTTGCCAACTTTGAAGTTCTTTTGCCTGTTTGTATGTTTTAGGTTCATCATTGCTTTCAGTGAGTAGACAGTATGCTTGATATATTTCGTAGTATTTAAGATTTTTTGGTTGTGTTACTTGTCTTCCAGACCTGGTAAAAAATTCTTCATTATCTTCACTTGAACTACCATTATGACTTTCTTGTTCGTCTTCCCTTTCTTCTTCTCTTTCTTGTGCTTCAGGTTGATTGTCTTCTTGCGTTTTATTGTGTTCGTCTTCTCCCATTTCTCCTATGGACTGTATTTTTATATCTGAGGTACTGGTCCCCTTTTCAAGCTTATATTCCATAACTTTTCATCAAATCGGACATCACGTGACTTAATAATTTTATCTTGCTCAGGTAAATACAACCGGTAGCCTCCACCACAGTAACCAACCATTACTGCTCTTCTTGCCTTTGGGCTAAGTTTATCCTGTTTTGGCAACACTGTATACCATGTTCTGCACCCAAAAATTTTTAGCTTGCTAATATCATTTCTTTTATGCCACAATTTTGATGGAATTTCTCCTTTTGGAAGTGCAGTAGTGGGGGTACGGTTTAGTGCATATGCTGAACATCTTAACGCTTCACCCCAGAGTTTCTTTGGCATTCCTGAGTCTATGATTTTTGTCCTGATCATATCAAGTAAGGTGCTGTTTAGTCTTTCTGACTTCCCATTCATCTGAGGAGAGTATGCCATGGTGTATTCAAGTTTTATACCCTTTTGTTTACAAAAAATTTGGAAAATTTTGGATGTGAATTCTCCATCATGGTCTAGCCGTATACGTCTAAGTTTAGAGGCATGTTGGGTTTCTAGCTCAGCTATATATTCTTTTAGATTGTCTTCTGCTTCATTTTTATTATGTAAAATCTTGACAACAACAAAATGCGAATAGTCATCCAGGATTACTTGGATATACTTTCCACCATCCATTGTATTTGGTGAAATAAGTCCACATAATATGTCGCTGTGGATTAGTTCTCCTAGGGCCGGTGCTTTTCTTCCATTCGGTTTAAAGGGAGATCTTGTCGCCTTTGCTTCAATGCAAGTTGTGCAAACTTTTTCTTTCATTATACTGTCTGCAGAAAGTACCTACATAGAGTCCCCTTTGATTCTGACACACCAATGAAAAATTTCTTCCACTAATTGTAGTTTTATTGCTTTCAACTAATATTTGGTGACCTCTTGAAATTAATTTAGAAGCAGATAAAAGATTATGTTTAATATTTGGTACAATAAGTGCCTCAATATCTACAGGATGACCTTGAATTTTCAATTTCAAAATACCAAGTCTATTTGTTTTCAACACTTCACCGTTTGCGGTTTGAATACACACAGGAACACTTAATATTTTAATGTCAGTCATATAATTGGCTAAGCTTTCTTGTACAAAATGATTGCTGGCGCCAGAGTCTAGAACAGAACATATTTTGTCACTTACTGCCACAGACTTATCTTCGGTTGAAATATTTGCCCCTTCGCAAGCAGCATAGAGGAGAATAGCTTCTTCTTCTGCAGTTGTAGTATTGGCCTGATATTTATAATTGCCCCGACCGCCAGATCTATATCCACGTCCTCTTCCTCTTCTTCTTGGAAACGAGCCCCTAGTTGAATGTTGTTGGGAGTGGGACTGAAGAGCCAGATTGAAAGGTATTTTTTCTAGGACATGAAGCTTGGAAATGTTGTGGACTTCCACAAATGTAACAGCACTTTGAAGACGCAGCATTGAAGCTTACTTCATTCATCTGCTTATTTGAGTTATCAAACTTTGAATTTAACTTATTTCCCTCATCGAGGAGCCGAGCTTTGACGAAATCAATTTTGACATTTGACACAGTTTCCAAAGCTGTTACAACAGTGTCGTATTTTGATGGTAGTGCTAGCAAGAGATGACACACCTTGTCCCCTTCATCAATATTTGATCCAAGTTCTTTCAATAGGGTACTTGCATGGAAAATTAAATTGATTATTGTTTATTGCAAACTGTAGGAAATCGAAAAATAGTATATTATATACCTAGGTAGAGAAGTTGGTCATTATATACCGAGCGCTTTTATAAACCGAGGCGCGGAGCGCCGAGGTTTATAATGTGTAAGGTATATAATGACTTTCTCTACCGAGGAATATATAGAATTTTTTTTTACTAGTACTAGTAGAAAATTAAAAAAATATTCAAAATCTGTGCTCTTAATTATTTTTTTGAACGCCCTTTTGAAAGTGCTGCCCTCTAACAACAGCTTATGATAACTTCCTATATGTACCTACAGAAACCTGTATTTTTTTTGAATTGACGTATGAAATTGAAATTGGACCAATAGAAACATGACAATATCCTTGCATCATGACGTCATTTTCATTATTGACCTAGGTATTTTTTCATTATTTTCATTATTAACCTAGGGAGAGAAATTCAATTTTTTCCTAAAAAAATAGATTGAATAATGACTATTTCTCAGGTTAGTAGTAAAAAAAAATAGGTACTTTTTTTTAATTTCACCCAAATATGATTATTCCGGAAGTTATACAAATAATAAGTTTTTTATATATAGATATACTGAGCATGTGCGACGTCACAACTCACAACGTATTATACCTAAGTTATGACGTCGAAGGACATTTCAAAGCGTTATATCTCCGTCAATTTTTGACTAACAAGAAAAAGAAAAAACACGTGTTGACTTATTTTTCATGGACTATCGAAATCAGCAATAAAAAAAATTGATGCAAGGGGCCTATTCCCTAATTATAGTGTCAAATTTCAAGAACAAGTCTTCTAGTTTTTCTTCTGAACCTGACTGCAATTGTATGAGTTTTCTCCACAATGAAAGTTTGGTGAAGGTACTGTTTCTTACGAAGACTTCTTTCAAGGCATGTATTTGTTGTTTGGCTGTGACACAATCCTTTATTATGTCTAGATGTTTATCAGACACACCTTGGACTATTATTGATTTTGCCCTAGCATCAGCCCTCTTAAACTTATTTCTCACCTCTTCGGTTGTTGTTACTGGTGGGGGATCATCCAGAGCATTTTCACACTGTTCACGCTTAAACAAAGTCGTGATTCTAAAATGCCAATTATTGAAGTTGTTTTCTTCTAATATTGGAATCGATACACTTTTTAATCCTTGACATTTTTTCCAGAAGCACACTTTTTAGGTTATGTATCACAATGTTTATTGAAACTTTTTGGATTTTCACTTTTGATTGTTCAGCAAAGAGACTGGGCCCATAACCTGATATTTATGGGTTTTTATAGCTCAATTAAAACACAGTTTGCTGTTATTTTAATAGCTTTAATCTTAGGAAAAACGTGAACAGAAATCAACGACACTTTCTCTTTCTATATAATGCTAAAACCTACAGTGGCTAAATAAACCTTTACATACAGTGGCGACAATAGAGGTCCGGCCGCCATCTTGTTCCCAACCTCTTGTTACTTTTAAATATTAATATATAGGAGTTAAATGGACATCTATCATAAAAAATCGGAACCGACGTATTTGATGACCATTATTAGGTCCATCAAATACGTTGTTTTCCATGATTTTGATGGATGTTCACCTTAATCCCATAAATTCATATTTAAAAGTAAGGGGTTGGGAACAAGATGGCGGCGTTTTCAATATAAATATATGGGATTTTTGAACCAATCAAAAATAAGACAGCAATTGTCGCCACTGTGGGTTATAGAGTCACTGTACTAAAACCTAACTCGCTTGACAACACAGCAAAAGCTGTCATGTCTAATTTACAAGTAGTGCCATCTATTGACGAGAGACCAAAGTTAAGTAATTACAGGTTTCAGTAAAGGTTATATGTGAGAAGGAATCCTTAACATGATTGACAACATCAGAAATGTGTCAGTTTGTTAGGTACTTTGTCAACTTGTCATAATCTATGTAAAATTTTAGCGCATTTTAGCTTATGATTTTAGTAATTGTGATAAATAAAAAGTTGCTCAAGAATAAAATAGAATATTACACACGATGGTAAAAAAGCTTTACCTGTTCGTGGAATTAATCCATGTATAATAATAGTTATTTATTATACAAGACGGTAAAAAGATGCTTTACCTGTGAGTGGAAAATGTTGATTCACGAGCGACGAAGGAGCGAGTGGATTAATTCCACGAACAGGTAAAGCTTTTTTACCGTTGTGTGTAATATTCTATTTTATTCTTGATCCACTTTTTATTTATCACAATTACTAAAATCATAAACAAAAATGTGCTAAATTATGACAAATTGACAAAGTACCTAACAAACTGACACATTTCTGGTGTTGTCAATCATGTAACATATCAGATTTCTGTCACAAACACTATAATTATTATAAAAGAAGAGAACGAGTGGGTAAAATTGACGTATGAGTGGGTAAAATTGACGTATGAGTGGGTAAAATTGACAAATGAGTTGGTAAAAATTGTTTATTTACGACTAATGTATAATGTGCGTACCTACATATTATATTTGTGATTTTGGCAGTATAATGAATGACATATGTTATTCCTCCAGGGATTAATGACGAGTAGCGGGATTAATGGTCATTATTCCACAAAAGTGTCAGTGTCAAACGTGTAGTGCTTGTGGATTTGTATTGAAAATTATGAGACGGATGAAATTTGTTTATTGAAAATCTCAAATAAATTAATTTTTCGTAAATAAAGTAGCAATAATGGCTATTATTCCCTCGGAATGTTACTCCCTCGCCGCTAACGCGGCTCAGTTCGTAATAATCCTCGGGAATAATAGCTATCATTATTGACTCGTGGTATAATCTACTATTGATTTCACTACTTCAAATAAAGTGTTACTTTAACAACGACTTTTGAGTCGATTAAATGATAGTTTACCATTCGCGATAGAATAAATAACTATTATCCACCCCTTTCACTCTATTAGGAATTTGCCTCAGACGTGGTAAATGCTGGTACCATTCCATTTACGTAGTATACATTTCACTGTATGGCGGCGATTACCAAAAACGAGGCCGATAAGCAATCCTTATTGGTGTTTATTATCCTTGGCAGGGCCGCACACCGCAATATCGGATACTTAAAAATCCTACCTAAGCTAAAGTCTAGTACTCATAACTGCGAAATTCGCATTTTTTTGACATTGCTTCGACAATTTGACGTTTGATACACGCATGAAACGTCAAATTGTCAACGCAAATGTCAAAAAATGCGAATTTCGCAGTTATGAGTACTAGGCTTCCTAGTACTCATAACTGCGAAATTCGCAATTTTTTGACATTGCTTCGACACATTGATGTTTTATGCGTGAATTAAACGTCAAATTGTCGAAGAAATGTCAAAAAATTGCGAATTTCGCAGTTATGAGTACTAGGCTTTAGTCCTCATAATCGCGAATTGGGAATTTTTTTTCTGCGGAATTGTTCCCATTGATCCAAATTATTTGAAATTATACCTACTGGCGCGAAAATCTCGTGAATATTTATCAACTTCTTGCGGCATTGCAAAAAAGGTAAAATAAGCCAAGGATGATACACACTACTACTCCAGAGCCGCTTTCCAGTATGGGAGTTTGACGCCCGGAGCTACCGAGCCCCCGAGCCCCCGAGCTGTACGTACGCGTCAACTTGTCAGCTGTCACATCCGTGGGTGGCTATTTATTTATTTATTTCTTGTTATATCTCAAGATTGAACATTTTAAAAAATATAGTTTTGATTATCTTTCACTTGGTGCGTGGCGCCGCCGAGGTGCTCTGGAGCGCGCCAGAGCGCGCCAATGTGCATACTGGAAAGCGGCTCTGGATGGCTTATCCTCATAAAGCCTGTGTGTAACAAATCCCCCCCTTCCCCCTATGCCAAACAACCAGTTGTGACGTAAGCAACATGGCGTTTCTCGCCTTGATGTAGACTCTTTAAATAGCTGACGACTTCGATATGACGTCGGCAATGGTTGAAAACAGTTGAAAATCAATATGGCGGCGATTACCAAAAACGAGGCCGATAAGCACTCCTTAGAGTGTGTATTCTCCTTGAAAATAAGCTAACTTTTTGACGAATAATCTGGGAAGAAGTGAGGTTATGCTAGTTTATTCGCCAAAAAGTTAAATTATTTTTACTTTTTTGCAATGCCGCAAGAAGTTGAAAACATTGGAAATATTTTCCCGCCATTATAATTTCAAATAATTTGGACCAATAGGAATAGGAATTATTCCGAAAAAAAATTTCCCAATTCGCGATTTTGAGGACTGCTTTAGCGTAGCTGCCGCCCGAGCCAATGGCTGCGTTCACCAGAACCAAAACGGAATTTCTTGGTTCTGCTGAACGATTCAACTTTTCGAAATGATAGAACGTCATCCTCTGTCATGTCACCACACAAAACAGAAAAGTATATTGTTTCATTAGGAGTAAAAGTGATACTTTTTCTGGCGAGATCAAATGTTTGGGTTAATTATTTAGACAATTTTAGACGATCCACAAAAAGTGCTTTTGCCGCAAACGTCAAAATATTACGACTTTTTTAACTTCAATTCTAAATGTTGAAGTTTCGCAGACGTTCTTGTACGCTCACAACGGGACAAAAAAGTGACGTCACAATTGACAATATTTATTTCTTTGATTCCATCGTTTGAACACCTTTTGCGGAAGAAATCGCATGTTTTAGGTATTCGGAAAAAAGCACTTTTTGTGGCTCGTAAGTATAATTTTTACTCCTAATAAAATATTTTACTATTCTCCGAATAAAACATGCGATTTCTTCCGTAAAGGGTGTTCAAACGATGGAATCAAGGAAATAAATATTGTCAAAAAGGATTTGATGTAGAAAAACTTGAAATTAGACCTTTGTTTACTGAATTTGTGGTTGCCAAGGCTAAATTTCTGTGACGTCACTTTGTTGTCCAGTCAAAAAGTACACTTTTTTCACGCTCACGTCACGGCCGGACAAAAAAAGGTAAGGATACACACCAACACACTACTATTACTACAGGATAAACTATCCTTAGAAGCCAGTGTGGAACAAATCTGAAGCCCCCCATCACGTCAAATCACCAGTTGTGACATAGGCAGCATGTATCATCGTCACCAAAAGTATCGGGGACACAAATAATGCATAATAATCTCCTGGACTAATTCTACTGTCATTCATTTCAATGCATTTGATTCATAGTTTGACAAATATTTGACAATAAAATTCATTTAATAGGACAAGAGCTAATGTTATACTGTCCCAGTTACTTTTGGTGACGATGGTACATACAGCCGTGAGCATAAAAAGTGGGACACCCGTCTTTTCCTATTGTAAAACGAGCTCATTAGCTATACCCACGGCAATGACAGGGATTGTCATATGACAAAAAATCCACTGTAGAGAAAAGACTGATTCACTCAAAATAGCGAAAAATTACAAGACCTGTCGAGTCGGGTGTCCCACTTTTTACACTTTTTATGCTCACGACTGTACTTTCACTTTCTCGCCTTGACGTAGGCTGTTTGTACTACAGGTTATGATTCCCCGGGCTTTTGCTTTATGCATATTTGTTTTTACTACATAAATAATTAACACTCTAAAACAACTCTTTTTTAGATTTAATTTTCATCTTCCTCTTTGCCTATTATGTTAATCAAAATTAAATAATATTTTTCATTATAAATTTAAATTCTCAACTACGACCGCTAGTGCAAACAGCTGACGACTTAGTTATGACGTCGGAAATGGTTGACACACCAATATGGCTGCGATTACCAAAAACGAAGCCGATAAGCAATCCCTAGTAGTGTACATCATCCTTGCAAAAAAGTAGCAAAAAAATGACGTCTGTGAATTCAAACATTAACATTAAACATTGAAATTGAAATAAACGTAATTTTTTGAAGTTTGTGGAAAAACATGTTTGGTTTCAACCAATGAGCTCCAACAAAAACTCCAAGGTTACGTTGCCGGATAATTTATGACGTCATGTGGAATGTTCGACAGTTTGCGGCTAGAATCGATAGGCAACTAGGATTGTTGTCTTTGTTCAAAGGGACAAAAATTCAGGTCGCTGACTTGTCAGTGAAACATCAGTGCAAAAACCATTGGCAGAAACACAGTGTTGAACCAAGGTTCCTAAAGTTAATAGGTTGTCTGGTAGAAGAGATTTGCATTATGTTGAGGCACCCCAGATAACGTCATAAAATTTATCAGGCAACCTTCCTCACTCAAACAACCTTGGTGTTGAACAAAGTGTAGCTCAGGTCTTGTTCTCATAGAAATCCTACAGCAGTCAGAACGAATTGCATTGGAAAGATAGTCGGAAAATTAGTTTTTGGCGTTTGGCACCAATCAAAATCGTTCTGACTGGTTTGTGATTTCTGTGTTCTGTGTGAGAATACACGAATTGGGCGCGTTCACCAAATACGAACGTTAGTGAAACGCTTTACAATTGTTCGATTTGTTCGGCCGAACGCTACGTCGTTGAATTTGTGTTAAAACCAAACATGTTTTGCAAACGGTGGCGGTTTGTGCAAGAATAATGTTGTGGTTTCCAACATTTATTTATTTTTCAAGAGTAGAATCTGTGGTAGAATGCTGCCAATGCCGTGCTAATTCTTGTTCGTAAATCTAGGTTCAAGGAAACACGATGGTTTGATTATGAAAAGTGTTTTTATTTTAATTTGAACGAAAAACGACTATTTACAACTATTTACAGAAAACAGGTAACAAATTCTGAAGAACATTGCATATTTAAATAAGTACATGGAACGTTCACTTTAACGCAAATAATTGGTTAATTAACAGCAATTAAACAATAGAAAACTGAAGAGAAAGAAAAGGTTGATTTCAGGCGCACGATCGGGCCATTTGGAGAAAAGAAAAAAGCGGTACAAAACAACCCTTGCAATTCGTTACGATCTCTGACTAGAAGTGAGAACTCAAGGCAAACAAAAACTTCGACTTCGTAGGTAAATACTCTCCACCTCCAGTCTTGACCTACTTTTGCGATGCGTTTGGGCATACGCACGTTCCCTTGAAAATCGGGTAGAAACGTAGAAACAGAAGATTATAGTAGGAATAAAAATATAAAGAAATTTAACTTTAAATACAGCGGCGGCGGCAGCGGGTTGAAATGAAATTTCAACAAATAAATTAAGAGTGTTCATAATAATTTCCAACACTTTCGCCAGTTTTGAGCGATTGACCGATCGGTTCATCTTGACAGATAAACCATTCAAAGGTACGGTTTGTTAGGAGAGTACGCGTCGCACAACTGACAACGTAAACGTCGTCATTGGTTCAGGTATGACCATAGGTATGACGTACACCCGTTTTCTCACGTCAGAAGACGGGTGTACGTCATACCTAAACCAATGACGACGTTTACATTGTCAGTTGTGCGTCGCGTACTATCCTAACAAACCGTACCTTTAGTTTCATTTCTCAACCAATTGGCCTTAACTGACGTTAAATCCATTGCTCCTGCAAAATGACCAACTGGTCAATTCTCTTAAAATTGGCTTTTGTTTTCTGTGGTGACATGACATTCCAGGATGATATTCTATGATTTTAAAAAATGAATCGTTCAGCAGAACCAAGAGTTTACCCGAAGTATTCTGTAATGGTATTTGTAAACTATTGACAACTGGTTTTGGTTCTGGTAAACGCAAGGATAATACACACTACTACTACAGGATAGCCTATCCTCATAAGGCCTGTGTCGAACAAGTCTGAAGCCCCCCTCCACTACGCCAAATCACCAATTGTGACGTAGGCAGCATGTCCTTTCTCGCCTTGACCTAGGCTGTTTGCACTACAGGTTATGATTCCGAGGGCTTTTGCTTGCATTGCATACTTGGTTTTACTTCATTAATTAGTATTCTAAAACAACTCTTTTTAGATCTCGTTTTCAGTTTTCTCTTTACGTATTTTCAAATGCTGTTATGAGTTTTAAATAGTGGTAATTGTGAATTATTTGCGTTGTTATACCTAAAAATGTTGTTTTTTCGTCATCGGCGCCATATTGGTGTGTTTCCATTTCCGACTTTCCGACGTTATAACTCAAGAATCGTATAACCAAGTCGTCAGCTGTTTAATTAAACAGTCTACGTCAAGGCGAGAAATAACATATTGAATAACATGCTGCCTACGTCACAACTGGTAATTTGGTTAGGAGGGGTGAGGGGGTATTTGTTACACACAGGTCTTATGAGGATAGGCCATCCTGTACTGTCCTGTAGTAGTAGTATGTATCATCCTTGGATAAGCAGTCGTAGTCGTAGTGTGCATTATCCTTGGCCATTAATGAAGTTTTCGATTGGTACAGGTAACGCGCACTGAGTGTATTTGCATCTTTTTTTATCACTCTGTAAAATAATCAAATAGAAATACTTTTTTTTTACTAGTGCTACCAACAGGAATCAACATAACCCAAAAAATATCTTTGTCTTAAAAATTGTTGACAGTGTCAAGCAGTGTTGCCAGAATTGAAGAATTTCCTTCAATATGAAGAGTTTTGGTCTAAAATTTTGACTACTGAAGGATTGAAGGTTTTTATCAGAATTTGAAGGATTATGAGGCAAATTGTATGTTTAGCAAATAGTTCAATCATTTCACCAACAAATTTAATTTTTATTGAAACAAATTAATTAGTTGCCTGAGAAAAAATACGAAATGCCAATTTTTGCTACGCCACTGCTCAGTTAGTGTGCTGTAGCCCAGGCTTTAGATTCAAAATTCAATAAAAGAATTTCGTTCATGTTAGTCAAGGATAATACACACTACTAGCATAGCCTATTCTCATGAGGCCTGTGTGGAACAAATCTGAAGCCTCCCACCACGCCAAATCACCGGTTGTTACGTAGGCACCATGCCTTTCGCGCCTTGACGTAGGCTTTTTGCACTACAGGTTATGATTCCGCGGTCTTTTGCTTTATAAATATTAATCAAATTTAAATATTTTCCATCATCAATTTAAATTCTAAACTACTACCATTACTGCAAACAACTGACGACTTAGTTATAACGTCGGTAATGGTGACAAACCAATATGGCGACGATTACCAAAAACGAGGCCGATAAGCAATCCTTAGTAGTGTGTATTACCTTGCATGTGAGTGTTTTTTTTTGGTAAATTATTTTGTTGTGTCGGCCACACGCCACTGTTTTACTGTTTTGAAGGATATGAAGGGTTTTAGCCAATCTTGAAGGAATGTCGTCAAAAAACTCTGGCAACACTGGTGTCAAGTGTCACAAGGTGGCGACATTTCTCATTTCTGTGTTGTGAGATTATCTTTTTGATAAGTTTTTAATAGAAAATTAGTGATTTGTTAACATGGCCGAGCCATCCCAATGTAAAACCATGGTGCCAATCATTTATCAGCAAATTATAGAAGACGTTATAACCAAAGTCAAGGAAGAATTCTTGGAAGAAGGAATCGACGAACATGTTTTGCAAGAGCTGAAGCAAATCTGGCAATCCAAACTAGCTGCCACTAACTGCGTACCCAATGAGCCCGATAAACAAAGCAGAGCAGCAAATAGTTCAGAGCAAGTGGCATCATCAGAACCGCAACAGATGGAACCGACTCAGTCTGTCGCTATTGCTAGTACTAGTGGTACTGCTAGTGGATTTGCACCAGACACAAAAATGGTTCTGGTGGATATTACTTTGCCTTCTCAGAATGGAGACCAAAGGGTGCTGAAGATCAAGGTATGTTATAATCAAATAAATTATCCAATATTGGTAATAATAGGGGTTTTGCGAGGGGTTTTGTTAAGGTCTCAAGGATCCAAGTTTTTCTAGTTTTAGTTTTCCTTTTTATTCGTGAATTTATAAACCAAAATCAGTGAGTTGTTTTTTGTTGAAACTTTAGTTTTGGGCTGAAGTAACTATGTAGTAACTTTCATCTATCAGACGGATTTTCAAGATTCACAAGTCGATTAAGGATGCAGCTTTACTGGTAGACTCTAGAACTAATTTTAAAACTCATTAAATTTTCAATTTGGGTATAAAGTGAGAAAAAAAAAAAAGTAAAATTCAACTAATCGTTGCAGGAATGACTCTGAACTTTGCATTTCTTCAAGGTGTTTTGTTCAAACTAATCAAACTGTCTTAATATCTTCATAGAATCACAAATTTGTAATGAGAAGCATTTAGCTCCATATAATTGGCATCGCACCACTCATCCCTCTACATACCTATTAAGATCTTGTTGCAGCGCATGGGCCAGAAATAATCTTTGGTCATTTTAGATTCCCTGCAAAAAAATAAAAGGAGCTATTCCTGGAACAGGACTTCCTGCTCCTGCTTCTTTCCTATGATAATGAACTTATCTTTCTATCATTTTGGTGAGCTTTACTTCTCTTACATGACCGAGGTTGACCATAAGAATTCTGAAAAAAAATAATGTCTTGCTCCTGGTGATAAAATAGAAGGGTGTCTCATTTAAAATATTCGATTCCACATCCTTTTGTAGGAAAAAGTAACTGATTGTCCTTTCTAGATCCCATCTACGGCACTCCAAGGAAACCAGCTCCATAATTTATTAGCTGGAGCCCTGAATGGTCCAGTTTTCCAGGCCATAATCAGCCTTCCACATACGCTGGCAACCTCCATAATGCAACAATATATTAATGGTGCGTTACTTAGTCAACCAACTGCAACTTCTACTAAAAACCCTGCTCAAACTGACGGCGCGATGAGCGATTCCGAAATAAAAACTGTTTTTCCCAACCAAAAGGGCCAAAACAAGAAGATTGCCAATAAATTAAATCAAGTAGATGGTCATGGGGATAGTTCTTCAGACGATAGTACAGAAGGATCAGATGTCGACGTCCAAGATGAAGAAATGGAAAATAAAGGAAGTGATGAAGGAAGCGATGAAGAATCTCTTAATTCGGATGACGATGACGAAGATTTCGAGGATCATTTTGATACGGACAACATTGTCGTTTGCCAATTTGAAAAAGTGTATCGCCATCGGAACAAGTGGAGGTTCCAGTTCAAAGATGGCATTATGAATTTGAACGGAGTGGATGGTGTTTTCCATAAAGCCAGTGGCCATACCGAATGGTAGATGGAGTTTGTAGAAGTGTTTTATTTTGGGTTTCCTAGAAATATGTTTTGCGTTTTAGCTTGAGGGCTAATTAGAATAAATTTTCTTCATTATATTTCCTAAGTTTATTTCCAGAATTATATTTTTTATTAAATGATATGTTTTTTTTTTTTTTTTTTTGGCTAACAGAATATTTGTCATTGTATACAGGATGGTACATTTAATTTGAGACAGTCTAAAAATATCATCCTTCACATGATAAATGCAGGTATGTCCCTAACGTTTCATACATAGAGTCGATATTTGCATTAGGTATACTAAAAGACAGCATTGTTTTGCCACCAAAATTTTACTATTTCACACAGTTTGGACCGAAATTAACTGTTCGATGTGTGGTGAAACGGAAATATTGTTTATTATTTGCATTCGATACCCAATGTATTTTGGATAAAGTTAATATTAATTGCCTGTTGTTAAAATATTATCCAAAAAGCGGATGAAGTTACCTTAGAACTCACCTCAAATCTCTATTAGTGGAAAACTCTAATAACGTAAAATCGACCTATATATGATATTTTCAAAATAATGTAAAGAAAAACAAATAGCTATACAAAGAACTAACTTCTATGAAAAGTACGTAAAAACAATATTCCGATATTTGGTTTCACTTCACAAAACACAAACAATATTTTGTCTTGTTTTGGGGAAATATTCAAAATTCAAAACAACTAAACTCCTTAGTGAGTAAAAAACTCGCACTGGCAAGCTACATTTTTCTAGCACTGGATCTGTAAAAATAAATCGCTACAAGCAAGTTCCTATTCTAAACTAGTCAAAACGAAATAAGGACCACTTTTAAAAACACCTTAATTTTTATTGAATTTTGAATAACCCTGGTAAAGTGTTGATATCCATTCACAATACAATTGTTTTATGCAAACTTCAATTGTCTATCTATATTGTAAATGGAAATAGTCAGTTTACCAGGGTTATTCAAAATTTAATAAAAACCAAGGTGCTCTTAAAAGTTGGACCTTGTTTCGTTTTGAGTAGTTTATATTCGAATCTCCATCCTCTATTACAAATGCATGATGATAAAATTGGACAGATTTTGTTCAGACTGTACACTGTAGGAAACATTATTGTTATTATTAACAACAATAAATTATTTCTGCCATTTTATTATCAAACGTTCTGTAAAAATAGGAATTTTTCATGTTTACTTTCATAAGAGTAGGTACCTACTCTCAAAACATCGATGTTTGTGAATGTGAAATATCGATGTTTTCACTTCGATACATCAGTTGCATCGATGTTGAATTATCGATGTTACCATCGATGTCCAACATCGAAATCTGTGCTCGAATTTCATCTGTCTCTGTTATACCCGCAGCAAACCCTATGGTTCTTTCCTCCGCCTGTTTTGCGATACATTTTAAATCGCCCTCACGAACGATCCAGCGCCAGCCAGCCCAACAGTAGCCCATTGCAATGATAGCGACGAACCTCGCATCTTTATTAGTATTAACTTGTTGGGTAGTTGTATAGTTCGACGTGCATTACAATATATTTTAAACGGCGCATTCAATCCCCTTAACTGGTGATTTTTTTTTCCGTTTTGAATATTTATTTTGTCAAGTTTTGTATCATTCCTTGTCTTTTTCAAAAGGAATATCTCCATGGTGGAATTGGAAATAAAAGTTCTAAAAGAAACAATACGGTCGAGGACTGCTACTGACGGCAGGTGACGTCAGTCGCAGTACTCGATGCTCGATATTTTGGCGTACATAGCAGCCTCTGCCGGTTAATTCGATATGCGGTGAGCACAGGCCAAATATCATAAACTAACAAAATTGCTCATCCTCGTAAGGCGTATGTTCACCAATTCTCGAGTCGGCAGGGGCTGCGAGTGACGTCACCACTAATTGGCAGCATAGCAGCTTATAATGATGACGTCACCCTCAGGCCCCGATGGGATGCCTGATGCGATTCAGGTTGTGCTTGTTTTTTCGTCGATTTTAAATGTAGAAAAGGTAATTTTAATTTTTAACAAGATTATAACGATTGGGAAATCGTTTTTTTGAACTTGCTACGATAAATTTATCATTTACGTAACGTGTTCCATCTCTTCTAATTTTAATTATAAAGTTGTATTTCTGCCATTTCAGAATCAGCAAAGTAATTTATTTATATTTACAAAAATCAATGTTTGTTTGTTTCCTTGCTTGCTTGTTTGTGCCTTATGCGCTCCTACACCACTTATCCGATTACGATGAAACTTTGGTAGGTTGTTATGGCCATCCCAAGGAAGGTTTGTCGATAGGTTACGCATCTCGGAAAAAAAAATAATTCTGAATTATTCTCATATCTACAGGGTGTCCACTTAGTGCGATATCGGACGATATCTCCTTACAGGGTGATACAAAAAAAAAAATTAGATTATAAAGTTGTTTGATACTCTAGATGCATTAGTTAAAAATATTTTTGAATATACAGGGTGCTCCGTTTATGGAGTATGCGACAGAACTTTGTTATTTTAAATGGAACACCCTGTATGTGATTGCATATTTGGATTCTACGTAAAATTCTGAGCAGATTTCATGTTGACATGTTGAAAATTGCCTTTTTGCAAATTTGACAAGCTGTAAAACCTAAACGGTTAATTTTAGACGAAAACCGATTTTACATTCCTATCTTAGATTTTCATAAACTATCATTTGACGCCAACATTGAATTTAATCCATGATTAAAAATTCCAGTTAAATTTAATCTCCGGTTAAATTCAAAGTTGGTGTCAAATGATAGTCCAAGATGGGAATGTAAAATTGGTTTTCATCTAAAAATAACCGTTTAGGTTTTACAGCCTGTCAAAGTTGCAAAAAGTCAATTTTCAACTGTCAATATTTCCAAAACAGTTGAATTTAGGTATAGGGTATATTACATGAAGTCTGCTCAGAATTTTACGTAGAATCCAAATATGCAATTACATACAGGCTGTTCTATTCAAAATAACAAAGTTCTGTCGCATAGTCCATAAACGGAGCACCCTGTATATTCAGAAATATTTTCAACTAATGCATATTAGAGTATCAAACAACTTTGTAATTAATTTTTTTTTCTTGCATCACCCTGTAAAGAGATATCGTCCGATATTGCACTAAGTGAACACCCTGTATATACTCATTCACATTACATAACAACATAACCCAACTTTTTTTTTAACAACATGAAACAACGTTGCCACATTTTATTTATTTAGGCTTGCCCATTCAACCGTCGTAACTTTATTATTTTTTGAATTCGAGAACGGCTGGACCGATCTTGAATTTATTACCACGTATCTCTATATAAGCCGAATTAGATTGACCTAGATTAGATCGATTTGGGTTCAATTCTTCTGATTTAGATAATTTTTTTGCTGATGAGGGTGCACTGATCCAACCTCAATCGAACACAGTGTGGTTCACTTAAATTAAACCAGATCGATGTAATTCGGTCAATCGAATTCGGCTATAGAGGGGAGTGATATAGGCTATTTTTTATTCTGAAAAAAAAATCAGTTGCGCAAAACTCTGATACACTGGAACTGGAACAGCTCTGGAGTGCTTAAAATGCGTTACTGAACTCACTGGCAAGCGACTCCGGTATCGGATAAAAAAAACTTTTAGAAAATCAACAAAAAATATTGAAAAATAGTTATCATACAAGGGAAAAAAGTACTAGATTTTAGCGCGAGGTGTGGTTTGTGTGGAGACAACACATCGAGCGCTAAAATCTTACTTTTTTCCCGTCTAGAATTACTGGGCATACACTTTTTTTTTTTCTATAACGGAAAAATCTCACCATTTTCCATCTATACATCTTTTTTTTTTCTGTGACCGTACTCATACTATTTTCCCTTTGAGAAAAAAATTTGACTGGTACTTGTTACTTTTTTTCCCGCAGGAAAAAAATTATCACTTTTTTCTCGTGGGAGAAAAAGTGATATTTTTGCCCCTGTCAACAGGTACAAAAAGTCAACTTTTTTTCCGTCACAGAAAAAAAGTGTATTATTTCAAAATTAATTTTCACGCTGACAACACAACGGGTCATTAGCTGGTAGTTCATAATTTGAGTAATCAAAAGTATCTACAAAGTTCAATATAATATCAGTACTGCCATCTATCCATCATGAGCATAAAATGCAAATATCTATTATTAAAAGAGGGTATCGCCATCTAATAACTGACAAATTTATTTTTCAAAATATTATTTTTATTATTTCTCATTTTACAGTCATTTGTATTTTCATTTGAAGAAATTATATTTATCTCACTTTCAGCAAATAGATATATTTCTGTCTTTCTCTAACTTCTGTTTCTGAAATTATTATTTTTGGCTTAGGGTGGGTATTATGAAACTACTTTGAGAGTTAACTTAAAGTTAACTTCTAGAATTACATGTAATTCAAAAAGTTAACTTCAAGTTAACTGTCAAAGCAGTTTTATAATACCCGCCCTTAATGACCTAATTAATTAGTGTTTTTTTGTTTTCAACATAACCTTAATTTAAATTATCAGGCATTCCAGGTTGACGTCATAATCGATCCGCCATTTTAGCTGAGGGGCAAACAAAAGCCAAACATAATCTGATTTAATGTTATTTTCAATGCAAACCGAGAATTTTTGAAGTATTATTTTGTGAAGATGCCTTTGTTTTGTGGCGTTTTTGGGTGCTCCAATAGAGCTGAAAGGGATAAAGTGAGGTTTTTTGGGATTCCAGCAGCATTTAAAGATCGAGGGTTCGCATAAACGAGCTATCAAAAAAACAACGGAGTATGTGAATTAGATGCCTCAATTGGGGAAATTTGCCTGTAACGTTGTTAAAAATGCTCGAATTTGTTCGAAACATTTTGTTAATGGTAAGTTCAGAGCTGGGCAGGGCTTGAGTGCTTTGTGCTTGCGAAAGTGCTTGAAGCACTTCGAGGACTTGAAAGCCCTGTGCTTCAAGCCCTTTTATAGATTTGTAATTGGGGCTTGCAAACAGGGCCGGATTTAGGCACAGGCAACCGAGGCAACCGCCTAGGGCGCCACAATTAGGGGCGCCAAATTGCAAACAAATTTATTTCGAGTAAACAAGTGATAATAACGAGATAATAAAAGATCCAACAACATTGTCTGGTAATAGTTAATTCACGTATCACCACTGTCACCTGTCACCGCCCATCAAGGCACTGTCGATCCTCTTTGTCTCAAAACAGATTGAATGGACTTTCGCTCTAATGCCTCATTCTCACTTGCGCGAAATTCGCTCTTTTTTGACATTGCTTCGACAATTTGACGTTTGATACACGCATAAAACGTCAAATTGTTGAAGCAATGTCAAAAAAAGAGCGAATTTCGCGCAAGTGAGAATGAGGCATTTAGAATTGAAAATGTTATAACCTTAGACAATTGAACACACTCGATCTCGATGGTTATAACAATATGTTCGATGGTGAAGATTATAGAGGTCTGTTCTCACAGGAATCACAAACCAGTCAGAGCGTTTTTGATTGGCGCAAATCTCCAACAACCAGTTTTATGACTTTTTTTAACCAATGAAATTCCCTTTGACTGGTTGGTGAGAAATCTAAGGAACAAACCTATCAATGAACTCATCTCTGACTTTGCAAGCAAGACGTAGAGCCAGACTGGTTCATTTTTAGTGTTGAGAATTTCATACATCTGTCAAAACTGGTATTCCAACAATAAATTGACACGTTTTGATTGTTGATTTGAACCAATCAGATTGTAATTACGCGATAATTTGCACTAGTGCAAATTATCAGATAATTGCATACTAACTGGTGCGAAAACTGGTGTTTTGACATTTTTTGACAAAAAATTTAAATTTTTGATTTATGAAATTCTCTCATTAAATACAACTCGTGCAATGGAAATATATTTATAATTTTCGACAAATTTGCACTCATGCGTTTTTAACTGAAAAAGGCACTCGTGCACTACGTGCACTCGTGCTCTTTTTCAACTAAAAATGCATTCGAGCAAATTTCCCAAAAATTATCAATAATTTCCATTGCACTAGTTATATTACTATTGATAATTTAATTAGTTTTGAGAAACTATATTTGCGCTTAGTTAATTTGAAAAATACATATTATATATCTATCTACAGTATAGATCTGTTCTCACAGACATTACATACCCATCAGAGCGAATTTCATTGGTTGTAAACTATCAGAAAACTGGTTTCTGGCGATTTGCACCAATCAAAAACCCTCCGACTGGTTTGTGATTTCTGTGAGAACAGACCTCATGTAATAAGTAAACATATACTTATTTAAAAAAAATTAAGTTACTTTTTTTGTATTATTCTCCTACTCTCTAAACGATAGCCTAAAATTCATTGTTTAAGTATCATATTGACCTTTGATCATTTTGGCAATACAATTTGAGAAGGAGGGCGCCAGAATTGAACTTTGCCTCGGCATATAATAGCTATTGGACCGGCCCTGCTTGCAAAGACAATTACTTTAGAAAAGTGCTTGGTAATTTGTAATTGAAACAAGTAATTCAAGCCCTTTCAATGAGCTTCAATTACTTTTAGAGGGCTTGAAGCACTTTTGGGTGCTTGAAGCACTTTGAAAGGGCTTGAAGCATTTTAAAAGGGCTTGAAGCACTTTGAAAGGAATTTGAATTGACCATCATTCAACCTATCCCCCACTTAAAAATTTTCGATCGTGTTTTGTCCCTTAATTTTTTTTTCTATTATTTGAACTTGAACCGTCTGATGTCTTTTCTCTCTTAACAATAGAGGTTTTGGGTTTGAGCATAGAATGGAATTAAAAAAAAAATGAATGAACTTATTATTCAAATAAATAATTAATTTATATTGGTTCCCTATTTAACTTTATCACTGGATTTTTTTCACTTTTTCCCATGAAAACCTTAAAATTGAATTACAATGTAGTACCCCAAGTACCCCAACTACCTCAAGTACTCCAGAACTACATCTCAAAAAAAAAAACATACTACTGGTACTCTGAAATGTAAAGTTCGTCTCTACTATACCAATTCTGTGTGATGAGTGCATGCGGTAGCTTATGCCACTTTGAGAATTTTTTCACAAATTCAAAGTGCCTTAGGCAGGGGAGCTTGAAGCCCTTTTCAAGGCACCCCAAGCACTTTTGATGTGCTTCAAGCACTTTTCAAATCACTTTGAGGGCTTTGTGCTTGTGAAGCACTTTTGAAAATAAAAAGGAATTTGTGCTTGAAATTGAAGCACTTTGATGGAGGGCTTAGGGCTTCAAGCCCTTTTACTAAGGGCTTTGCCCAGCTCTGGGTAAGTTTTATGACTATCTTGTTGTTAAAATACGAAAACACTTCATCTCGGTACATCAAAAAAGTTGTTTATGTTTCTACAAGTATATAGGTAACTTTTAATACCTTTTAGGTAGTCCAGCAGAATCTAAGGATCAGATTGGGTCCCCAGTACAAATTTAGGATATACTACGATAATTGATAGAAGCCCAGAATAAACAAGCCAGTAAGCTAAGCTACATGCCAGATCTGTGCACTGATCAGAACAGTCAAAACGTTTGAGGAGTCATTCTACCACAAATTTATTTTCCTAAAGTTTATTTGTAAGGTTGTTAGTATCAAACTTTTTTAAACAATTTAGATTCTTAAGCATTATTTTTGTTAATAAATTGTTTGTTTACTATTGTTACGATATCGTCCGCCAGGCTGTCAAGAATCGATGGTGAAAATACTAGAATCTAGCGAATTATTCTACTTTTATCTGGAAAATTAGATTATCGTGTGTATTCTAGATTTTACAGGAATAGAATAAGGGATATATAAGAATGGCCGGCATTGATTTGTAAGTTAGTTTCAGTTCGACTGTGATACGATTTAAATAGTGATTGTAAAGAGTTTAATTGTTGAGTTTGTTATTAAAGTAATTAGTCTCAGAGTGTTTTGTTAAGTGAAATAAATTATTGCTGTGTTAATTGGACTTTGATTTTTGGAATAAACGAAACGAACAACGAACCCAGGATTTTTGTCAGCAGGCAACCCAAAGTCGCGACACTATTGTTGAATTGAAATGTAAAGTGGCATGTCTGTAAATAAAGATGCATTCATTCATTCCATTCATTCATAAAAACTAAAAACAACTTAAAATTAATTGAATAAATCAAAAAAGGCAAAAATTCCTAAGCACAAACTCAAAAAACATAAACAATCTATAGGCGTTGTTTGCCCCTCAGCTAATATGGCGGACCTGTCAAAAGTCACGTGACATGGAATGCCTAATTGTAATTTGTAAACAATTAAAATAATTTTAGTTGGTTTTTATCTGGTGTTCCGTTGATGAGTGAGCACGGTCTTTTGTGTATGTTGAGTGTTTGTCTTCTGATTGGTCGATCTAATTAATACGCAGTTAAGTATAAAAAGAAACACAAGATTGGTTTCCTGCAGTGTTTTGCTCCTAAAACGCTCTCTTCTTCTGACGGTGGTCTAGCAGGTAAAATGATACTATTTTTATAATTTTCTCTTTTGGATTTCTAGATTTTCCTTTAATAATTTTTCAATTTATTTCTCCATCAGTGTATACTATCATATAGGGTTGCCAGGTTTGAAAATTAAATTCGCAGGACATGTGTTGAGAAAATGCAGGACAGTAATGAAAATATCAGGACTTTTTTATTTTCCTAAAATAATATTTATAATACCCAAAAATACGTTCAATACTTCCTAATAAGGTTCAAATTAAATACGATCTCGGTAGGTACTTACATTAGTTTCACATGTTTTCCTAATATTTATATTAAATTTATAATTTATCAAAAGTATTGTAGACAACATTACATGACGAAACAAAAATAAACAAAAGCATATTATAACTTGTTTCAAATAATAAAAATAGTGTAAATTAGCTACAAAAAAAACTAATAAACGTAACGTGAATTCAGTTTACAAACTCATCAAAAAAAAAGAAAATCACTTTTTAGAAAAAATAAAATGATTGTCATCGTCACGCCTTGCCGCATACGCGTACGCCGCGTTCTTATTGGTGAATTGGTGATGAATCCTAGCGCGGAGTACCGCGCCACTCACGTTGAATAGACCTATCTATTTTACCAGACAAAGAGGTAATAATACGAAAACTTTATTAGATAGAAAAAGACGCAAAACGCTTATTGCGCAAGACGAGGCAAAACGTACCAAATTATGTTACCAGCGTTGCCAGTCTAGTACAATTGTACTAGATCTAGTACCTTTTCAAAGAATCTGGTACGTTAGTACGTTTGACTTCAAATCTAGTAACTTTCTGTAAAAATTTCGACACATAAATTTTCGGTTTTTATGATTTTGGTATCGATACCGTCTCAAAACCTAAACATGTTTCGAGGACGCGTTCACAATTACGGGCTTCGGCTATATTTGCCTCTCTTTTCTTTTTTTTTTCTGAACAAAGAACGAAAACGTCTTTTATAACAACGCTCCCAAAACAGTGTTTATAAAAATGTGTGTATACTATTCCAAAATATACTATAGGCCTTTTCGAAAACGCTCATCTGATAAATCCAGTTGATGTTTTGTGTCTTTTTTAAATCGTATTTATAAAAAAGAGATGAAAAGACTGCTGATGATCGCGTTAATCGGATTAGCGTTTCCGAAAAGGCCTTATGTTTCCATTTTTATTATTTTTTGAACCCAACCTGTCAGTTTTAGATAATAAAACAAGGATTTAATTTATCCAAATTACTGTTTTTTAATTAATTTATTTATTCATAACAAAGGCTTACCCTTGGCTCACCCATGACTGACTCTTCGACGGACCATGCCACTACTACTTGTCAAATGTCAAGTTGGGGTGCGTTCGAAAACATAACAGTTGTACAAATCGATTACCACATTACATAAACCACCTAACATCCCCCTTTTTTAAAGTAAAAAAAATAAACATCCAACTATCACTTACTTAAGAACTTCAAAAAAAAAACAATAGACTTTTCCATAAAAATCTACTCTAAGACATATTCAGACAAATATTTTGGTTTGGATATTTGTCTCCCTGAGCGAGAATATGTTGATGGAACTTTTTCAACTTCTTTTTTAACAGGCACTGAAACTCTTGTGCTGTTATTTTTTTTACTATCCAACGCACGCAATATTCTCACTTAAGTCAAAACCAATATCTACAGGCTCCTGCTTAAAAGTTTGCAAAGGCGAGGCTTTATATATGTTGAAGCGATTTCTTTCTACAACATTGCCACTAGGCATTTTAACTTTATATGCCCTTGGTCTCTCACTTGGGCCTATTATTTGTGCTGGTACCATTTTATGTACCTGGTCTTTAACATTTACTACCTCCTCCTTTTCAAATTCCTGAGCTTTACCATGATGCCGTTTATCATGATATTTTTTATAATCCTCTTGCCGTTTTTGCAAAAGAAATTTATGAGATTTCTCTACAATGTCTCTATTGCCATTTTAAATACCAAAATCCTCTGGTGTAGGTAAAAACGCATTAACTTGTCGGCCAAAAACTAACTCTGAAGGAGATTTGTTAACTTTAGGATCTATTTGTGAATTTCTATATTCCATTAATGCAATGTATGGATCAACTCCTGAATCCACAGCTTCTTTAAGCATTAATTTACAAATTCCGACATAGCGTTCTACCATACCGTTAGATTCGTGATAGTACGGACTGGACATAACATGATTTATTTGCCATACTTTACAAAAATCTTTAAACTTGAAACTTGTGAACTGCACTCCAACATCAGAATATATTAATCTAGGCTTACCATACCTAGCAAAAGCAGATTTCAATGAGGTAATAACAGTTTCTGCTGTTTCAGAGTTTAACTGTATAAAATCAATATACTTACTAAAATAATCTACAACAAGCAGATAGGCTTTATTCATGAAATAAAATATGTCCACTCCTACTACTTCAAATGGTTTATTTGGAATTTCCCTAAGAATTAACTCTTCATGACTATGTGTTTTTTGAAACTTGGCACAAGTTTTGCAATTTTTAATCCGATCCTCAATTTCTTTTGACATAATTTTATGTGGCCAAAAAAGAATCATTTTTGCTCGGTTTTTGCATTTATCAAATCCTAAATGAGTACAGTGAATATAATTAAGCATTTCTTTGCGCAAAGACTTTGGAACAACAACACAATTATTCTTGAAAAGTAGATCTTCAACATAAAATAACTAATCTTTGATGTTATGATAAAATTTTAAGTGATTTGGAATTTTGTCAAAACTTGGCCAACCTTCTTGTATATATTTGATAATTTGTGTCACATCAGGGTCATTAGAGGTTTCACGAACAAAGATATTACGTTTACTATCTGAAAATGGTAAACTCTGAACTAAAAAACATGTGTGAACATTAACCTCTTCGTCAATATCAGATAAAAACTTGTCATCATCGTTTTTGAAATAAGATCGTGACAGACAATCAGCCAATAGAAGATCTTTGCCTGGTTTATATTTTACAACAATGTCATATGGTTGTAATCTCAATCTCAACCTTTGTAACCTCAGCGGAGTATCAACTAGAGGTTTTTTAAAGATTTGTTCTAATGGCTTATGGTCTGATTCAACAATTAAAGTTTTGCCATAACAATATTGGTGAAACCTCTCACAGCCATGGACAATTGCGAGCAATTCCTTCTCTATCTGTGCCCAAGACTGTTGAGTAGGCGTTAATGCTTTAGAAGCATAAGCTATGGGCAAATTTTCCTGCAATATAACTGCACCCAAACCCTTACTGCTGCTATCTACTGACAAGACAATATCTTTTGTCGGATCAAAATATTTCAAAACCGGAGTATTTGTTAATAACTGCTTTAGATTTAAAAAATCAGATTCATGATTTGTGGTCCAACAAAACTCTACATTATTTTTCAATAATTGCCTTAACGAGTAGGTAACATCAGACGAATTAGGTATAAATTTGCTTACATATGTGATCATTCCAAGTATTGTTTGTAGTTCTTTTTTGTCTTTAGGTTCCTTCATTTGCAAAATTGCACTAATCTTGTCTGGATCTGGTTTTAAGCCATTTTTACTAAACAAATGTCCCTCATACTTGACTTCCGATAAACCAAATTTGCACTTTGATTTATTAAAACGCACATTACACTTTATTGATCTTTCGAGCACTTTTTTCAACCTCTCATTATGTTGCTTCTCGTCTTCTCCCCATACTATCACATCATCTATGTAGACCTCCACACCATCTATTCCTTCAAAAATTTCCTTAAACTTCTTATGGAATACTTCTGGGGCTGAGCAAATGCCATATGGAACCCTCTTGTATGCATATCTTCCATAACAACCTGCATGAAAAGTTGTCAAAAGTTCACTTCCTTCTGCCAGCTTAATCTGATAGAAACCCTTGTTTCCATCCAAAATGGAAAAAACAGAAGCCCCTGTCATTTTTGCAGCTATTTCCTCAAATGTTGGCAATTGATACCGTTCTCTGACCACTGCCTCATTCAGCCATTTTGGATCCAAACATAGTCTGAGTGATCCATCAGGTTTTTTGACGGTAACAAGTGAGCTACACCATTCTGTGGGCTCCTCCACTTTCCTTATTATTTGGTTTCTTTCCATTTTGTCAAGTTCCTCTTTTACCTTGTGTTGTAAGCTTATCGGTATTTTTCTAGGTGGCTGACACACCGGTTCAACATTTTCCTTTAATTTTATCCTATAACATCCAGGAAGTTCTCCGATTCCTTCAAAAAGGAACTTGTTTTTCTTTAATAGTTTATTTAAACTATCATTTGATGTCACTGCATCCACCTTTCTCAGCAAGTCAAACTTTTTGATAAACGGGACTCCTATGATACACGGTGCATCATAATCTACTATTTGAAACTCTGCTTCAGCCTGTTTATCCTTAATTTGACAGGACACTACTGCTTTGCCTAAAACATGTATTTCTGTGCCATTATAGCTTCTTAATCTTGATTTCGATGGCTTTATTTTCAAATGTAGATCATTTGCAGTATTTTTTGTCAATATGTTGACGTCAGCACCAGTATCGACTTTACAATTCAATGTATTTCCATTTATCTCGACTTTTTGTAACCATTCTGAGATACTGCTTACATGCTTTACTTTGGTTTCCACCATCCCTATAAATAATTTTTGCACGTCAGATGACTCATCACTACTGCTCTGGGATTGTGACTCTACCGTATATACTTTTTTATTCACTTTTTTAGGACACATCTTGTAAAAATGGTTGTAATTACCACAGCCTCTACACATTTTCCTGTATGCTGGACACTTCCTTCCATGGAACAAACCACATGATGTGCACTTCTTAGTTTCATCTTTCTTATTGTCAGTCAGCTTGTTTTTATTTTGCCACACTTTTTTGCTTTGTACCGCTTGCACCCCACTGCTTCCACTTACTTCTAACTTGTCCACTAACTGTCCTGCCAACTCAGCTGCTTTGCATGTACTTACACATGTTTTTAAGTCAAGCTTAGCCTTCTGAAATAAAGCTTTTCTAACTTTATCATCTCGAATACCACATACTATTCGATCTCTGATATGACTATCTCGTAAAATTCCATAGTTGCAGTTGGCAGACAATTTTTTGAGGTCAGTTAAAAAAGCATCGAATGACTCTCCTTCCTGTTGTTTCCTAGTATCAAACAGGTGTCTGTTCACAGTTTCATTCTCTTCTGGTTTAAAATGAACCTGAAACTTATCGAGAACTTTCAGCCAGTCTTTTTTGTCATCGTTGGTGAGCTCCAAGGTCCTGTGCATCTGGGCCTATGGCGTGCAACAATATTGCCACTTTTCTTTCTCCAGACACAGTTGAGTCTTCTTTGAAACCTGATGCCAACATATAAATATCAAACTGGGCCCTCCACTTTTGGAAATTTATTGCAGCGTCCCTTTCTAGGGACAGGTGACCAGGCGGTTTCATATCCATTTTCAAATGAATATCTTCACACAAGATATACTTTTCCGGGCACTACCGGGCAACAAACTTGTTGCAAATTCGTTTTAAAACGACACACTTAAAACAGTCCATAAATACTGTTTTTTATACCGCACTCTTACTATTACGGTTTTTTAGGCCTTTGTCCGCAGCGCCATGTCAGTTTTAGATAATAAAACAAGGATTTAATTTATCCAAATTACTGTTTTTTAATTAATTTATTTATTCATAACAAAGGCTCACCCATGACTGACTCTTCGACGGACCATGCCACTACTACTTGTCAAATGTCAAGTTGGGGTGTGTGTAAATTCCTGTCTTGGAATTTAGGCGGCTGCTCGGAACACTTAGTAGTTTGTTGATTGTAGCTTGTAGGTTGGGTTAGTACACCCGGGAAGTTTGGTATTGGGGAGTAAAACCACTGTTGGATTAATACTGATTTTTATTAAACAATTAACAACTATTTATATACAAAAAATGCAACTTTAACAAACGTCATAAACAATGGTAATTAATTGAAAGAATAAATTGCTGACAAAATTCTGTTGGGTGCTCCATATTGAAGGATTTGGTAATTAGATTTTTGATGACGCTGCGTCTGTTTTAGATCGTATGTTTCCTGGTGACCTACTGGCGGTGTATAGTGTTGATGACCTAGACGCTAATAATTAATTAATTTTTGTAATGATTTTGATAAATATAATTTAGGGTTTTTTATGACTAAATTTTGAATTTAGACATTCTGGGCATTCTATTGCCATGCCAGTGCTCAGTGCTGTCATGAGGCAATACTGGTTCGAGAACAATAGCTTCGGTGGATGGCTGGGCAGCTTTAACTGTATTTAATAGAATGGCTGCCGTATCTCTGTTTCTTCTTGTATTGGAGCCGTTATTCTGTCGTCCTTTGTAGAACCTGATGAATAGCACTATAAGTGTGATAGCAACAATGACAGTTACTAATGTAGCACTGAGGCTCGTGACTAGGAGGTGCTTTTTTACTGTTACCCAATGCGTAGTTTCAAGTTGTTGTTTGATGTTCGTTTCTTCATTCCTGAATTCATTGAGCTTGTTGGATGCGTCAATTACAGGTTCGTCAATTAGCGTGATTTCCCTTTCATGCATAACTGGGAATAATGATATATTTTGTAGTATGGGTTTGGAGAATGCTTCTAAGACAGTGACAGTATCTGACCTTTTAGGAGTTAGGATGTTCCTCTTGGTTTTAATAAGGCAATTAGAGGCTATTTCTATAATAGCTGTTTGATTTAGTGCCACATCGTCCCGGGTTCCATCGCAAATAATGATATTTTTGTTTTCTCAGGCGTAATTGCTAACCACGAGTTTGGAGTGTGTAGCTGCTTCCATATTATTGATGCTATGGATTGTTGTCGGATTTTGCATGAAGTATTTTCTTCTCTTTGATATATTTGATCTATTATGCAATTAGGACTTGTCTCTATGCCTCTTGTAGTAGTTGGTGAACATACGAAAACATTTTCTGCAATGTTCAGACTGTTGCTCAACTCATCTTCAGATATTTGGAAGTAAAGCTGTGAATCATAATCTACTGCTAATACTTCGTTTGGAATATCCAGGATCCAGTATCACTCTTTTTCTGTTTTTAATGGGATTGGAGTTGATCTGATTAGCATAAATTCGTTGTGTTCTATCATCACAAAATATCCATAGACGTGGATAAATTCTTCACTGTGTTCCACTTTGGACTGGAGCACAGGATAAGATATTATCTCGATATTGGATGGAATTTTTCTTGATGCAGATGCTATTATCTCTTCAACGTGGGTCGGAGATATTAGATCATATAGGTGGTCTTTATGGTAGTGAACATCTAACAATCGTCTATAATAGTCCAGAAGTTCATCTATGTAATTGGAGACAATTTGGTATGAACTGAGAACGTGAATTGTTAGTTTATTTGCATCCACTGTTCGATACCATATTTTCATTTCATTTATCGAAGCAATGCCTTCATTGATTTTTTCCCGGAATCTCTGGAGTTGATTGTTGATTCTGGATTCGGTGTCATTGAAAGTAGATAGAGCATGTAGCATGAATTTGGTTTGATGGGTGGATGCCTTGATAAGCTCCTTCTGGTTTTTGTCTAATTCGTCGATATTCATGTAGATCTCATCGTTTACTCCGAACACTGCGGTTAATAGTTTTCCCAAAACTCCTCTTTTATCACGTTTGGATACCACAGTTTGTAATCCGTTTTGTATCCATTGAAATTGTTTTTCCTTTTCTTTTAAATGATGGATCAGTGACATGCATTGTGTGCTCATTTACATAGATTTTACTTGCTGACAGAGGTCGTCTAATTGATATATTGCACCTTGAACGTTCAAGGAATCGTTTATTATTTTGTTTTTCTCATATTTAAGGTCAACTCTGAAAGTGCCCCTGTCTATTCGTGCATGTCCCATGTGCTCAATGTATAATCCTGGTTGAGGATAATGTATCGAATATTGATTTGCTCTGGACCCTTGAATCATCACAATGAATAGAATGGCGATCAATATCTTTTTCCAATGCTGTCTTGGGCTTCGGTTGTCATTGTTGTGGACTGGCTGTTGTTCAGTCTCGGCACTTGACAATATTGGAATTAAATGATGCGTAGATCTCTTGATCGGGCCTCCTTCTGCTCTCTTTATAGTAACCACTCTAACAGCTGTGTCTTTACCTGGATGCACTTCAGTGATTCTTGCTAGTGGCCATTTGCTTGGATTGTCGTCGGTTCGCACGTGATGCCAATGTTGATGCGGAATAAGTTTATTGATTTCTGCTACTCGGTTGGCTACAAAATTCTTCCACCTGGACGGATCCCCTTTTATCCATGATAGTGCTATTGTAGAGTCTGACCAGGCATGTACGGGGGAATCTTGTAGTGATAAGGTTGTAGCAGTCTTTTTTAGTAAATGAGAAAGAAGCACGGCCGAACATAACTCTAGTCTTGGCAACGTAACTTTCATTCTTGCTGGTGCTACTTTGGATTTAGCTATTAGCAGAACTATTTGTGTTTCATCCAGGGAATTCTTGACTTTCATGTAAACTACGGCTCCATATGCCTTCTCGGAGGCATCACAAAAGCCATGTAGTTCCACGTGACTGTTTTTTACTTGGTAGGTCCACCTGGATATGGTAATTTTCTCGACACTCTTTAGTTCTGTTCGGAAAATTTCCCATTTGCTCCTAATGGAGAGTGGCACAGGATCATCCCATTTTAGCTCTTGCAGCCATAGTTCTTGGATAAGGAGCTTCGCCCTGATGATTATTGGAGCTAACCATCCTAGTGGGTCGAATAACTTAGCAACTTCTGAAAGAATGCTCCTTTTAGTAATGTTATCACTAGTCGATATTCAGTTTTGAATCTAAATGTGTCATTATACGGAGCCCAGTGGATACCTAGAGACTTTCTTATGTCATCTTCAGTTATTTCCATGGCTGATTGATCTTTAAGTTCATTTGGAAGTTTCTGTAATAACTCTCGTTTGTTGCTGGACCATTTCCGCAATGTGAACCCTCCTCGTTGAAACATTTTGATGAGTTCGTCTTGTAGTGATAGAGTTTCTTCTATAGTGTCAGCACCTGAGAGCAAATCATCGACATAAAAATCTTTCATTGCTGCTCTGGATGCATTCGGAAAGTTGCATCTCTCGTCGTGGGCAAGCTTTTGTAATGTTTTAATAGCTAAGTATGGTGCTGCTGTCGTCCCATAGGTTACAGTTGTTAAGCAGTATTCATTAATTGGTTTGTTATTGTCAAATCTCCATAAGATTTTCTGATACTTCAAGTCATCAGTGTGAATTTTTATCTGCCTGTACATTTTTTCAATGTCAGCTGTTATAACTACTTTATGTGACCTCCAGCGTAGCAGTATATCTGACAGTTCTGGCTGTAGTCTGGGACCTGCATACATGGTATAGTTGAGGCTCAATCCTGAAGAAGTTTTACTGGAAGCATCAAAGACCACCCTTAACTTTGTTGTAGTGCTGGATTCTTTGAACACCGGTTGATGTAGGATAATATATTGATGCTGTAGTTCTGTATGTGGAAGCATTTCCATGTGCCCAAGGTTTAGATATTCTTGCATAAATTCCTTATAGGCGATTTCTAATTCTTTGTTACTGCTCATTCTTTTCTCTAGTTGAACCAGTCGTGCGACGGCTCGTGATCTAGAAACTCCTAATAGACTCTCTTTTCCATTGAATGGAATTCTAACTGTGTATGTTCCATCTGTATTTCTTGTAGTGGTAGCATCGTAATGTTGTTCACAATATTGATCATCTTCTGATAATGGAAGTGTTTGCGAAACCTCTTCAACTTCCCAAAATTTAGTTAATTGTTTATCTTCTTCAATACATGTTACCATGCTGACAACTTGTAGTTTGCTTCCAGGATTTTTTGTTAGGTTCCCGGAAAGAATCCATCCTAATTCTGTTTGTTGGCCAAGGAAACCATCTTCAGTTTTTCGTATGCCTTCCAAGATTAGCTGGGCATATTCTCGGCCTCCGAGGAATATATCTACTGGACCAGGTTTATAGAATGTTGGATCAGCAAGGACGTCGTTTTTCCATTGTAATATGTCTACGTCAAGGTCTACTCCAGGAAGAGTTCGTGTTAGTTTAGGTAAAACGATTCCGAGAACATCAAGTTGGAAATTGCTGGAAAATCTCGGCTTAATTAGTAGCTGTAATTGGGATTTTGACACTTGTGGTTCTCCTGCGCCAAGTCCTGTAATTTTTGCTTGAATTTTCTGCCTGGGCAGGGCAAGTAGACTTGCAGCCTCTTCGGTTATAAATGCTGATTGGGAACCAGGGTCGATGAGAACTCTCAAATTTTCATAACTTCCATAAAGATTTCTAACTTTAATGAGTGCTGTTGCCAGGAATACCATCTCATCTTGTCGGCTGATATGGCTTATTTTTGTTTCGGTTCTTTGATCATTTTTAAACGTTGATTTTCTGGTATGCTGTGGTCTAAAAGAATCGATGTGTAAGTATGTATGATGCTGGTTGTTGCAAATACGGCATTTCATTGACGAATTGCATTTGGATTTGTAGTCATGGTTCAAGCAGTTCAAACATAGTTTTTTTTCTTTGGCAGCTTTTAGTCGAAGTTCTGATGATAAGGCTTTGAATTTTGGGCATTGGTAAATCATGTGGGCTTCATTGCAGTACTTGCAAGTATCAGTACTTCTGGCATTGTCATTATTGTTTGAGTTGGGGCGAGTTTTCTTCTGTGTGTCTGAATTGCTTCTAATGATTGGAATCTTGCTTGAAGAAATTTCCTTATTTCAACAAAGTCCTGTATTTCATGGGGCTTGCTTAGCGATTGTTCGTAAAGCTTGTTGGTTTCATGATCCCATTTTCTGCAGATGATGCGACTGATAATAGGACCCCAATTGGAAGTATCGATACTTAGATTATTTATGGCTTCAAGACATTCCACAACTGTATCGTGAAGCTGTTTAATCTTGAATGATGATTCATGATTAATCACTGGCAGATCCAAGATCCTATCTAGTAGTTTGGAGACTATAAGTCTGTTGTTGCTGTATCTGTCATTGAGAATATTCCAAGCAGGGCGATAGTTGGTTTCTGCTATAGATAGGTGCTGGATCAGTCTTCCAGCTTCCCCTCTCACATGCGTTTTAAGATACTGCATTTTCTCTATTGTCGTAATTATTGGATTTTCATGAACCACTTTGATGAAAATGTCTCGAAATGTAACCCACTCTTCATATCGGCCTTCAAAAATTGGTAGTTTGATTTGAGGTAATGTTATGTTGCATTGTTTCACAACTTGTTCTACTCCTTGAATCTTGTCCTGGAGACTTTGTACTGCTTTTTCGTACCGTTTTTCAAGGTCTTGAATGGGATTTTTGATAGTACTGTCAATTCCTTGAACCTGAAGCTCGATGTATATTTCAACGATAACGTCCCATTGCTTGGATAGCTTCTCTAATAGAAACTGATAACGGTTGCGAGACTGCTCACTGATTAGGTCGTTTGAGATGTCCCTTAAGGTTTGACTCATTTGGTTCATTCGGACTTCTTCTTCTTTCAAACGATTTTTTGGTGCCTGATACTGGTTTAGATCGTAATATGAGGCTTCTTGTTGTGCGGGTGGTTTGGTTGCCTGACGAAGCTTTGGTTTGGAATCGGTAATGTGTTTTGTGATTTCTTGGAATAATTCTTGTAGTTGACGAAAATAATTGTCTGTAAAATACGGATGCGTCGGAATGTCAAGTTCTATAAGTTGTTTATGGTTTTCTTCAATGTTTTCCCAAATGGACTCAAGTTCGGCAGTTTTTCTGAGAAAATATTGTTCATTTTTTCTCTCATGAGGGGTCCTTTTTGTAATTGGAAAATAGGGTTTTCAACTTTTTGCCCAAGGTTTCTTGTGCTTTAGCGATTTCGTTGGCTTCTTCCATCTTGGATGTTGCCTACTGCTATTGGTTATCTGCTCTTTTTTTTTGTGTAGGTATGTTCCGGCTTCTTATTACTTTAACTTCAGGACCTGGTGTTTTTTTGTCTTTTTTGCTGCTATCTGGTGGTATCTGAACTGATTTCTTTGTTTTGTTCTGTTGAGGATGGGATGCTGCAACCAGACAAGGCACTTGCTACAGCGGGAAGGAATGTATGTGTAGGTGCTATAGACCGGTGTCTAAGCGTTAACCCCGAAGGGCGCGAGTGTATGTGTATATTTGAATATTAATAGGATGTAGAAAGGAGTGTATAACCAGACAAGGCACTTGCTATACTAGGAACGGGATGCTGTAACCAGACAAGGCACTTGCTACAGCGGGAAGGAATGTATGTGTAGGTGCTATAGACCGGTGTCTAAGCGTTAACCCCGAAGGGCGCGAGTGTATGTGTATATTTGAATATTAATAGGATGTAGAAAGGAGTGTATAACCAGACAAGGCACTTGCTATACTAGGAACGGGATGCTGTAACCAGACAAGGCACTTGCTACAGCAAGGAAGGGATGTAGGTATTTTTGTGTGGGTGTTTAGACCGGTGTCTAAACGTTAACCCCGAAGGGCGCGAGTGTATGTGTATAGGTTAAAGGATAGGAATGAAGGGAAAACTGTTGCGGAGGGCTGGTTTTCAACCTTTTATCTTCTTTTTGCTCGAAGGACCAATGTAAATTCCTGTCTTGGAATTTAGGCGGCTGCTCGGAACACTTAGTAGTTTGTTGATTGTAGCTTGTAGGTTGGGTTAGTACACCCGGGAAGTTTGGTATTGGGGAGTAAAACCACTGTTGGATTAATACTGATTTTTATTAAACAATTAACAACTATTTATATACAAAAAATGCAACTTTAACAAACGTCATAAACAATGGTAATTAATTGAAAGAATAAATTGCTGACAAAATTCTGTTGGGTGCTCCATATTGAAGGATTTGGTAATTAGATTTTTGATGACGCTGCGTCTGTTTTAGATCGTATGTTTCCTGGTGACCTACTGGCGGTGTATAGTGTTGATGACCTAGACGCTAATAATTAATTAATTTTTGTAATGATTTTGATAAATATAATTTAGGGTTTTTTATGACTAAATTTTGAATTTAGACAGGGTGCGTTCGAAAACATTACAGTTGTACAAATCGATTACCACATTACATAAACCACCTGACACAACCTCATCATAAAAAGAAATCTAGTAGGTACATTTTCACGAAATTTAGTACATTATTCAAAAAATTCTACTAACAACCATAATTTTATCCTTGTCAGACCACGGGCAATGAACAAGGACAAGGAGATACCCATTACCCAGCGTGCAAAAGGATTATTTCACACCTGTACTAGTTAGCCAATAAAAATGTATTGCCTCGTGTTGCGCGCGCATACAGGTAAAAATAGATAGGTCTCAGCCGAAATAAAAGTAAAACAAAAATTTATATATTTATTAATAGAGTAAGGATTTTATGAAATGCAGGACATTTGGTGTCCTGCGGAAAACTCCGACAGGACGCGCGATGCAAGACTCTGAATCCAGGACATCCTGCGAAATCCAGGACGTCTGGCAACCCTACTATCACTATTGAGTTTTACCTGATAAACCTGCCCCCGGATTCTATTTTACGTGTCGAGTCGAATTGTCTCGATATCGAATACGAAGGCTCCGGACGTACCGTGTAAAACGTATCGAAAAATAGAATCGCTATTATGACAATTCGATACGAATTTCGACTCTGACTCGTAAAACAGAATCCGGCAGCTGATCTTATCTACTTTTGAAATATAAATATTAAATTTTAATTTTTTTTATCTTATTGTGTGCATCCATTTTGTGATTGATGGTTCCACGTTTTTCTGACGTAAGTCCATTCAGAGTTTTGGTCTAATAAATAGGTACTAAGGTACTGCTGCTCTGGTTTCCAGAATCAATTGTTAGCGTGGGATTATTGGACCATTTGCTCTAAATAGAGTCGGTGCAAGCCAAATTTGTATGTCCATCCCTATCAACTCTTTATTGAATCCAAGCAGAGGCCTGTATAGCCATTTTCTGTTTGACTCCTTCCATTATCTTCTTGAGGAGAAGAGTGTTGAAAAAAGGTGTTATTTTTAAAATAAATATCCGGATAGGTCAAAAATTCATTTAAAAAAGGTTTTAATTGAAACTTTTGACGATTGAACACTTTTTTTAATGAAAGACACAATTTTTTAGCAATAATTTGATTTTATTTGCTCTCGATACAAAAGGGTGCCTCAAGCACGGTCTAAAAGCCACGATGTATCGTTCGATTTGCATGCATGCGCAAATAGATCCTACAGATAAATCGTTATTAACTCAGTGCGTCCACATTATAACGACTTAATTATAGAAACCTCAAATTTTCCTTTAGTAGCTTTAGTAAAATTGTCTAAAATAATCATGGAGGAAGTGTTATTGTGGAGTATTTTGTTGTTTTGTTTAAATGTTGAAATAAAAAGAGAAATTAGGAAACGTTTAAATAAAACTAAACGTTCTAGGTGTTTATTTTCTCATGTGGTTGTCGGTTACTTGAAGAATTGCAAGGTGAGCCCCAAGACTGGCGAAATTATTTAAGAATGGATACGGAAACATACAACTATTTATTGGAATTAGTGACTCCTCACATTGAAAAGCAATATACCTGTATGAGAAAAGCACTTTTTATTGCACAATTTATTGCAGCTAAGAGCTGTGCAAATGTCCGACAAGCGTACACATGTTACACAACACATGATAGTTACGTCTTGTATGCGCATATCTCCCAAATCTATACTTTCCGGCTCAAACTTCCAACTCCGATCATCCACACGCTACGATTTGTCTGTAGCGATTTATTTGCACATGCAAATCGTACGATACATCGTTGCGTGTAGACCGCGCTTTACACAACGATGAGTTGTTCCAAAGCCCCCTACAGTAATAAGCCATGAAGTAAAAATGGCAACACCGCATTTGTATTCTTGAGTGGGTCTGCCAGTCTGCCTTTGAAAGCAGCTTTTTTAGGTTAGATGATTGATTTGATTTTATATTTTTTCAAAAATATGATATTATTGTAATTTGTTTCGAGATTTGTTTGGGAAAAAGAATGAACTGGATAAATAAAACACCAACACATACTTATAACTACTCATTTAAGAGACATTTTGGAGTTTGGACTCAATATTTTCCTTGCCTAGATTTTCAAAATTGGTAATTGAATGCAATTTTCCTGTTTCAAAATTGCCTGTAGTTCCTGTCTTCTGTCTTCTGGGGATCTTTTCGTTTAGTCACTGAATGTCTTGTTAGATAGGTATTCTGGTTGATTTCCAAATATAATATGAGGAATTGGGAATTGCCCCCTTCATTAGTTTAGGTTGCATCAGAGGGTGCTCACACCAAATTCCTTCTTTGTTTTTGTAATGCCACTCTGCATTTCTGTAGTAGGTATCAAAATCTTTACAGCACACAACTGAACTCTTTGTAATTAGGAAGTTTTCTTTATGAATGGCTGGTAACCATAATTTGATGAATGATGAATTTCTTACCTTTACTAAAGACAAAAACAAAGTGTTCGTCGGCGCCCTGTCTGAACAATTTGAGTAAACAAACCAAAAGATGATTAAGGTAGCGGTTCAGTGCTGTGGAGAACGTGATCGAAGCAGCTGTGTTTATTCCCCGCGCAAATTTACTAATCTGTGTTTAGGGTATTAGACTTCCTAAATGGTCGATTTTGTGGCTTGTTAAAAAAAAAAATAACTTATTTCGGTGATTTTTAAAAAAAAAGAAATATGGATGAGGAAGATGACCCCGGAGGGGGGTCATCAGAAAAACGTTTTAAACCAAATAAAGACGAAAATAATGGAATTTCTCCATTGACCTTGATTGATTCTGGTATTAAACGAAATGAAAAAATTCCAAATTTATATAGTCCAACAGATAAGGGACCCTTTGTTGTTTTTATAGAGTCAACGGACAAGTCAGGGAACAATATAGGTAGATTTAATGACCTTAAAATAGCAAAAGATATATTTAATTTAAAGTTAACTAATATTAAAAACATCAACAATAAAGGTTTAAATAGATTATCTATTGAATTTGATGAATATAAAGCAGCAAACGAATTTATTAAAAATACATTTTTAAAAGACAAGGGATATTCAATTTTTGTGCCTTATAATTTTGTTACATGTAAGGGCATTGTCAGACAGGTCTACAAAGACATTCCTTTGAATGAATTAACGGATGCAATTACTTCTCCATTCGAGGTACTAGATATTGTCAGGCTTAATCGAAAAATTCTTTCCAATGACAATGATAATAAAACTCAAGTTAAATATGAACCAACGACTACCATTTTAATTACTTTTAGAGGAGTTAATTTGCCAAAAACCATAGCTTTTTATAGATTAAAAAAAAACGTTTTACCTTATGTAGTATCCCGTTACACAATGTTACAATTGTTTACTTTATGGTCATACGAAAAAGTTGTGTAAAAATAAGACAAAGAAATGTTTTAATTGTGGGGAGGCGGATACTCATTCCACCTTGAATAATGATCAAACAACAAGTTATTCATGTAACTCAAAATGTTTACATTATAAAAGTGAGGAACACAGAAGTTCTTCAAAAATTTGCCCTGAATTCAATCGACAAAGAGACATTAAGAGACTGATCGCTTACGAAAATATAACCTTTTTTGATGCCTCTAGACTATGCCCCAAATCATATGCTCCAAATACATTTTCACCTCAGGATTTCCCTGAACTTTCCTCTCATTCTAGTGTTGAAATATGTATCCGAAAGGATAATATAATATACAAAAACAAATCTACCTTACCAGGAATCGACCTGAGAATTGACAAAGAGCAATAAACCCAAAAGGTTGGTATTTATTGCCTTATTTATTTATTGTACTTGGGTATTACTTTTTGCGTTGTAAATGTATTTTTCCCACACCCCGAAAAGGTTTAGGGTGTGAAGATGAAATATAAAAGCTAAAGTTAAGTTAGTCGTTCTGTTATGTTTTAAGACGAAACATTGAAATATATTATCGTGCCTTAAAACGTATCTATCGTGTTTTAATTAAACCACTGATAACCTGAAATATTTAATAGGTTATGGTCCCCAGTTTCGCGTAACACTAATATTGTTACTCAGTGGTGAATAAACGCAATTAATAGACTTTCGAAAACATGGAAAATCGCGGCGCGAGCAAAAGAAACATCCAACCTTTTAATGGTGACCGGTACGGTGTTTGGAAGTTTCGAGTAAAATCATTGCTAACGGAATTAAGCATTATCCAGGTGGTTGACAGTGAAATTCCCAGTGATCGTAGTGATGAGTGGCTCAAAAACAATAACATTGCAAAAAGTGTGATCATTGATAACTTGAGCGACTCATTTTTGGGTTTCGCTAAAGGACCAACTACAGCGAGAGAGGTATTTCAGAAGTTAGATGAAATATATGAGCGGAAGAGTTTGGCCTCACAGTTGGCATTAAGAAAGAGACTTCTGACTTTGAAACTACACGGAGATATTAGTTTGTTACAGCATTTCACAAACTTCGATGATATCGTCACCGAATTAATAGCCGCTGGAGCCAAAATTGATGAAATGGACAAAGTTTCACACCTTTTGTTAACTCTACCGTCATGCTATGACGGAGTTATCACAGCTTTGGAAACATTGAGTGAGAATAATCTCAACTTATCCTTTGTCAAAACCAGGCTGCTCGATCATGAGGTTAAATTAAAAAATGATCGGACGACCACCAGTCTAAAAGTGCTCAATGTTGGAACACATTTACCGGCGGCAGATGGTAAAGGTAAAATGCAATTTAAAAAGAAAAAGCATTTCAGGAAACCATCCTACCAACATCAAAACAAAGCGAGCCATCATTTTTCTCAGTATAAAACCACCAATATTCAGTGCGACTACTGTGGTAGAAGCAACCATATCAAGAAAAACTGCCGATTTTACAAAAGGAATTCTGATGAAAAACAGAGAACTTTGCAAACAGTTCACGGAATCCCATCATCAAATAATACTTCTGATGGCTTCGCTTTTATGATTGTACATAAACAAATTTCAGAGCAACAATCATACAAAACCTTGACCTTCTTGTTAGACTCGGGTGCAACTGATCACATTGTAAATAGCCGGGATCCGTTTGCCAGTATCCAGAGACTAGACACGCCGATTCAACTCGCAGTGGCCAAGAATGAAACCACTGTTACTGCCTTTGAAAAAGGAACCATCAACGTCGAATCCAATCTTGGTGTTCTGGGAAAACTAGAGAATGTTTTATACATTCCCGATGCATTTTACAACATTCTTTCAGTTCGCCGCATTCAAGCGTGTGGTATGACCGTTGTATTTGACCAAGATGGGGATAAAATTCTACACGGTAACAAACTTCTGGCAACAGGTAAGCCATTAAATGGTCTAACTGGAATTTCATTCAAAATAATAAGAAATTGCAGTTCTAAGATTGAGCCACAGATTAATGTGATTAACAATAAACACTACCAACTTTGGCATGAACGTTTAGGTCATGTCAGTAGCCAATCATTTTTAAAATTAAAGCAACATCAAATGGTAGAAGATGTTAACCACATTGACAATCTTAGTCCTGCAAACCATACCTGTGAGGCTTGCATATATGGTAAACAAACAAGATTGCCTTTCTCTAAAGCTAAATCCAAAAATCATGTTCAACGACCTTTGTTTATAATTCATTCGGATGTTTGTGGACCCATATCACCCATTACTATCGATGATAAAAATTATTTTGTCACTTATTGACGAATTTACTCACTACACAGTTACTTACCTGATAAAATATAAATCAGAGGTTCTTTCCGTCTTTAAAGATTTTATTGCTAAAGGCGAAGCTCATTTTAACTGTAGTGTACCTGTATTCCGATAATGGGGGTGAATATTTGTCCAATGAATTTAAAGAATTTTGTGTTCAAAAGGGCATTACTTTTCATTTAACAGTCCCACACACCCCACAACAAAATGGTGTTGCAGAACGCATGAACCGTATACTTACTGAAAAAGTACGTACGATGATAATTACCTCTGGCTTAGATAAATCTTTTTGGGGTGAAGCTGTACTTACAGCCACTTATTTAATTAATATCTTGCCAACTTCTGCTCTGCAAATAAATAAGACGCCATACGAAATGTGGCATAATAAAAAGCCACAATTAGAATTGCTAAAAGTATTTGGATCTACCGTTTACATACATAATAAAACGAGAAAAACTAAATTTGATGACAAATCTTTTAAAGGCATTTTTGTGGGGTATAATCCTAATGGGTACAAAGTGTGGAATGTTGATACGAAAAGTTTTCTGACGGCTCGCGATGTAATCATTGACGAGACCAATTTTAAAATTATAAGGCCAACAATAGTTGAGAATACCTTATTGCCCAATACGAACCATAAAAATTCTGAATGTTCAGATGTTCATTTTGAACAAGGCGAATCGTCTAAAGGCGTCTCACATTTTCCCGAAAATAACGTAAATTTAAGGAGGAGTGAAAGAGTTAAAAATCATCCTACTCCCACTTATAAAGAAGATCTCGATGATAATATTAACAATGACATATACAGTCATTTGCTCTATGCAAAGTCCCTTTCCAATGCAATACCCAATTCATTAATAATAATAATAATAATAATAATGTTTATTCACAGCAATATTTACAATAATAACTATATCTATCCTACATCTCTCCAAGCCGAAATAAACATTTCAAAGGCATTCTAAAGCCTTAATGGCTTGTTTGCCCAAAAATGTTTGATTTAATGTCTCAAAGTGGTGGATTAAATCAACTTGCAAATCGGTATCAGTGTATTTTTGGAAAATAGTGTGAAGCCGTTCAAATAGGTAGATAACTAACATAATAATTGGAAAAATCTATTAAAGCTGCCCATGAAGAAAAAAAAATTAATTAAAAAAAAGAAGAAAGGAAAAAAAAAAAAACAAACAAGCATTTCAATAACCGATGCAAAACCAAAATGAAGAAAAAATCAAGAAAAAAGAAAATACTATATCTATATATACATACTTCCCTACCCCTATCCAGCACACACATTGTTACAGTTTAGGATTAAATTATATGTTTTTTATAGTGTCAAAGTTAGGTAATATCTAATACTAGGTTATGTTGTCATAATCGGGAAAAAAAATATGTCATAATTCAGAGTTGTCATAATTTGGGTTATTTTGTTTATTCATTTTTCAGTTTACTCTTAAATGTTTTTTTTTTTTTTTTTTTTTTTCTTTTTTGTTTATCATTATTATTATTTTTTTTTGTATTGTTTTTTATGTAGGTAATTCGATAATATATAATGATATTTTGATCCTAATTTACACGTTGTGAAAATTCTTGATATCTATCCAGCTATGTATAGTTTTTCTCGGTACAGTTATCAGCCATTCTTTAATTTTTTGTTTAAATTTTTTTAAAGTATTCAAATCTGAAATATATTTCGGAAGGGTACTGTATATTTTTGGACCCAAATAATAATAGCTTCTCTGGGTTACTGTTTTGTCGACTTTTGGGACTCTGTAGGTTATTTCGTTCTTTCGGGTATTGTAATTATGTTCCACTTTAACTAAACTTGTTTTATGTTTATGTTGTCGGACTGCTAGTGCAAGAGTAAATAATTTTCTTACATCGAAAAATTCTGTTTCTTCAAAAAGTAATTCGGAAGAGTAACGATATGGCTTATTGTAAATTATTTTAATGCACCACTTTTGTACTTTTTCTAAACAGTCTAAGTGAATATTTGTTGTTCCGCCCCACGCCACAATTCCATATGATAAATGGGGTTCTACAAGAGCTTGATATAGCATACGTAACTGTTTTATTTTAAAGAAAGTTCTTAAATGTTTAAACCTATGCAATAGCGACCTTATTTTATTTGTTACAAATTTTATATGTGCATCCCAGCGGAGGTGAGCATCGATGAAGATACCGAGATATTTTATTTTAAGAGTTTTTTCTATTGACATTGGTGGACAATCACAGCTTTCATTATGATATAAGTTTAGTTTATCGAATATAGGTAGATTATTGGCATATGAAGTGAAAGGCAAAAAGTAAGTTTTAGAAAAATTAACAGTCAAGTTCATTTTGGTAAGAAAATTTATAACTTTTCCGGTTTCTTTTTCGGCCTTGTCTTTCAAAGTTTCCCAATTATTCGCTGTCAAATAGATTGCCGTGTCGTCCGCAAAGCTTAGAACTTCTCCGTCTATATCAAGTTCGAAAAGTCGATGTAGATAAATGTTAAACAAAATCGGACCTAACACTGTCCCCTGGGGGACTCCGTATGTAATAGTTTTTGGATCGCTGGATTCTTCTTGTAGAGTAACTATCTGGGTTCTTTGTTCCAGGTAATCTTCGAACAGTTGATGAGCTTTTCCGGTTATTCCTATATTGTTTAATTCATCAAGTAGTTGCTTATGTCCGACTGTGTCAAAAGCTTTTGATAAATCTAGGAATACTGCTAGTGATGGTTGTCTTTTTTCTATGCTTTTGTGTATACGTGTAGTCAGAAACTGTATAGCATCTTCCGTGGATTTTTGTTGTCTAAAACCAAATTGGTTATCTGAAAGAATTTTTTTATTTTCCAAATATTCATCCAATCTTTTTTTTATAATTTTCTCTAAAATTTTTAAAACAATACAGTCAACGTTAGGTGATATTTGTTGTAAGGTTATCCAAAATTCGTCAAAGTTCTTGTTTAGGCTTCGTATGTTTTGTTGAATTATTATAAAATCTGAATGTTTATTTTGGATTAAGGTACCCTTACAGTCATCTATGGTTTTAGTTACAAAAGTTTCAATGTGATTTGTTGCGAAGAGCTGGACATATTTATCCATTTTATTTCCTTTTCAAACTACAACAATATGTGAGCTTTACATAAAATGAATTCACGCTTAAAAGTAGTAATATCTGAATAAAAGAATGAAGAAATACCCGTTCCCTCTCCCTTCCCTTCAAATCAATTAAATTAAAAAAAGTATCAGGCAATTACAATATTCTTAATAGTGCTTTTTCTTCTTCTTATGTGCTCTTGTTTTAATTCCTTCAGGAGATGGGGTGTTTTCCTTCCTCTTCTTCCTGTTCTTGTTGTCAATAGACAGCTTTTCTGATGATACTGCTCCGTTTCTGTTGGTTTCTTGATCTGTTTCCTCTCCGGTATCCTCAGAACCACTACTGTCTGTGTGGCTGTCTGAAAGAGTCTCCAATTCCTTGGCCGTGTATAGGGTATTATTTATTTCGAGCTTGTAACCTTTTATTCTTGCTTCCTTTCCCTCTTCCCTCGCTTTCCTTTGATGCTTTTTCAGTATTTTTAGATCTCTCCTATCTTCCTCGCACAAATCATTTGCTATAGCGTAGTCAGTATCTTTTAAATTCCTGAGCTTTTCTGGGTTTTTGAAAAGCTCCGACTTTTTCAGATATGATAAGAACTCAATAAGTATAGGAGCTGATTCCCCCCGTCCAACTTTGTAGATGTTGTTAATATCGTTTGTTTGAATATTTAGTGAAAATAGCTCGTTTATTTTAGTAAGAGTATCTGTTATTAGGCTGTTACTGTTTTCGACTTTGAGACCAAACAAAAGTATGTTGTTCCTTCGAATTTTCCTTTCCAGAATAATGTTTTTCTCTTGTACGTTTGCCAACTGTTGGCTTGATTTCCTTATTTGGTTCCTAAGATTCTGCTCGCTACCTTTAATTTGGTCTGTGAGTGAGGCAGTTTGTTTTTTGTTTTGCTGTGAGAGGAGTTCAAACATCTCACCAAATGATGTTGGCTCCCCCATTAAAGCGTTTGGTACGATGTCGAATGTTTGTGGTAGGGATCGTTGCGACGTAGTTCTACTATAGCAGTGAGAGTGGTACTGATTCCGTATTCGGCGTATTTCGTGTTGCTTCTGGTTTCTTGCTTTTGGCGACTGACCAGCTTTGGGAGGAGAGGTGGTTCCACCCGATGCATGCAATTTTCGACTTTATGTTATCAGCTGTTCACCATAATGCGCTTTTCTGTTTTCTGATAAATACTAATTAATTGAGATATGTGCAGCCTACCTTCAATATATCAGTATCGTGGAAACTTCAGCGAACTTTTGGTACCACTTAAATGTATTAATCTGCACTTTAAACTAGTTAAATTTATGTCTTTACAAGAGATAAACACACATATATTTTATTTTAGACCGTATATTTGATGAAATAAAGGCAAGGGATGACCGAGATCAGTGGGAGCTAGCTATGAAGGATGAAATTGACTCCCTCCTTTTAAATAAACCATGGTCAATAGTCGATAAACCCACAAATAAAAACATAGTAGGTTGCAAGTGGGTATTTACTACAAAAATCGATGAACATGGTATCCAGTAAGATATAAGGCAAGACTGGTAGCAAAGGGATTTAGTCAACAATATTTAAGTGATTATAATGAAACCTTTGCGCCAGTTGCACGAATATCTACCTTTAGATTTCTATTGGCATTTTCAAATCAGTATGATTTATTAGCCCATCAAATGGACGTAAAAACTGCATTTTTAAATGGCGTCCTAAAGGAAGAAATATTTATGCAACTTCCAGAGGGTATTAAAGCCGATGCCAATAAAGTATGCAAATTAAACAAGGCTCTTTATGGCTTAAAGCAATCCTCCAGGTGTTGGTATGAAAAATTTGATAAAACAATGAAAGAGCTTGGTTTTAGAAGTTCCTCAGTTGATCCTTGTTTGTACTTTCTTAACAAAGGTAAAATTAATAAAAATTTATATGTTATACTTTATGTCGATGATTTAATAATCTCAACAAAAGATATGACTACAATGTCAAAATTTAAATCATATTTAATGAGTAATTTCCATATGAAAGATTTACTTCATTTAAAAAGGCTTTTCTTGGGAATAAGAGTACAGAGAAACAGAGATACAATTACTCTGGATCAGACGAATTATTTGAAATCTGTATTAAATAAATTTAATATAGCTGAATGTAAACCAGTTTCAACCCCACTAGAAAATAAATTAAATTATGTTGAATTAAATATTGATCAGCCTAATTCGAACCTACCATGTAGAAATCTAATAGGATACTTAATGTATGCTATGCTGTGTACAAGACCCGACTTATGTATAACTATAAGTATGTTAAGTCGCTTTCAAAGTAAATGTAATGAAGAGCTTTGGAAATGTTTAAAGAGAGTACTTCGATACATACAAGGATCAATTGATTTGAAATTAACTTTCAAACGTAAAAACTTTGACAATATGCTTGAAGGCTATGTGGATTCTGATTGGGCTAATAATGAGATTGACAGACGAAGTACGACCGGGTATTTATTTAGGGTCTTCGAAAATTGCACGATTTCTTGGAATTCGAAAAGGCAAACTTCTGTTGCCGCTTCATCAACTGAAGCCGAATATATGGCTCTTTTTGAATGTGTGAGAGAGGCAATTTGGCTCAGAAGTTTATTAGATAGCCTTAATTTAAACATTTCAAAACCCATTTCAATTTTTGAAGATAATAACGGTTGTATAAGCATCGCCAACAATCCTACGAACCACAAAAGAACCAAGCATATTGACATTAAGTATCATTTTACACGGGAACGGATCATACAAAATAAGATATCAGTTCAATATATTCCTACAGGTGAACAACTGGCTGACGCATTTACAAAACCATTACCAGCAGTTAAATTTGTCAATGTAAGGAATAGTATTGGACTAGAATGAAGTTGATTAAAATCGTTACCTTTCCAAGAACACTTTATTTATGTACATATATTTTTTTTTGATAATTTAGTAAGTTTTTTTTTGATTGTTATAATTAGATTAAAACCATATTTTGCTAATATTTAAAAAAATGCATATTGTATACTTAATTTGTAATTAATATATATTCGCAATTTTTGTATCATAATAAAATGGTTCAATTAACTTAAATGTACATATGATAGCTTTTAGGATTATCTATTATTATTATTATTTTTCGATCTTGTTTTTGAGTGGGAGTGTTGAAATATGTATCTGAAAGGATAATATAATATACAAAAACAAATCTACCTTACCAGGAATCGACCTGAGAATTGACAAAGAGCAATAAACCCAAAAGGTTGGTATTTATTGCCTTATTTATTTATTGTACTTGGGTATTACTTTTTGCGTTGTAAATGTATTTTTCCCACACCCCGAAAAGGTTTAGGGTGTGAAGATGAAATATAAAAGCTAAAGTTAAGTTAGTCGTTCTGTTATGTTTTAAGACGAAACATTGAAATATATTATCGTGCCTTAAAACGTATCTATCGTGTTTTAATTAAACCACTGATAACCTGAAATATTTAATATCTAGTAATACTACAGAATTAAATGCTATTATTCCCTCTCAAAGAAGAAGTGTTAATTTTAAAGAAGGGTACATCCCTAAATATAGTCAGATTGTTTCGACAACTCAAAATAAGAAAAAAACACATGAGGATACGACAGAGTTGCTCATAGTGAAGCTCTTCTATTCCCTAATTCCCGTATTCCCAATGTACAAAGTAACCAAAATATAACACACCTTAATTCTCACTCTCAAACTCAATCAAATTTGAGAAATGTAGAAAATATTTCTTTGCCATCCCATTCCTCAACGCCTAATAGTGCCTCTTACAATGATTTTAAAATTTTAGAAAATTTAATAAGAAACATATCCCCAGATACAGTCAAACATTTAATTGATTATCTTCAGAGCGTAACTAATCCAAACTTTAGTTCAGGTCCCCAAATTGAAATGGACTTTTCCCCAATATAACATTTTCAACAGTATTAAACAAAAACCTTTAAAAAATTTTAAAATTCTTCAATGGAATATTAGAAGTTTTTTTCCAAATAAAGGAGACCTAATAGATTTATTAAAAGAAGTTAATCCAAATGTGATCTTATTAAACGAAACTTGGTTGAAATCCAATCAAGCATTAATTCTCAACTCATATAAAATTGTTAGACAAGACCGTTATGATGGATATGGTGGCATTGCTACCTGCGTTAAAAATAATTTAAAATTCACAGTAATAAAAAATCAAGCGACTATTGTAGAAGAGCGTTTTCAATATATTATAATCAAAGTCGCGAATATCAACATAATTAATGTTTATTGCCCTCCTCAATTTAATCTTGAAAAAGCTCATTTGGATCAAATTTTTGACAATTTACAGGGTCCTAGCGTACTCATGGGTGATTTAAATGCCTTGCATCAATCCTGGAACGGTTCTTCTACAAACCACAATGGAAGAACAATGATAGAATTTTTGAGTGAGACTGACTATATGTTAATTAGTAACGGCACATCCACGAGTTTTCATATAAATACCCAAAACCCTCTTGACATTTCTATTATAGACCCTTTATTGGATCCAACGTCAAAATGGAGTGTTTTATCTGACTGAGCGAATAGTGACCACTTTCCCACACTTTTTGAATTAAATACCCTACACGGACATGGAAATTTTAGTTTTAATCCTTATCAAGTGAGAAACTTTACTAAGGCCGACTGGAATCGGTTTTATGACCTTTCAAGTATAGAATCAGTAGGACTTTCGGAACATGAAATAGACCACATTAAATTCAGCCAAATACTGAATTACTCAGCCGCAGAGGCCATACCTCTCAAAACAATTAATAACACAACCAAAATCGATAACCTTTGGTGGGATGAGGAATGTTCTTTGTTGGTTGGTAGGAGAAAGACAGCTCTGTGGAATTTTAAATGTAAGCCAGATTTGAACAACTATTTACAGGCAAAAAAAAGTATAGCTTCCACAAAGAGGGCTTTTAGAGACAAAAAGAAAAAAAAGTATGTAGATTTTTGTGGGTCATTAAATAGGGAATCTGATTTGGGGTATGTTTGGAACAAGGTCAAAGCTTTTTCTGGATCACGAACAAAACAATATACACCAGATATGCCGGATTTATTACGTCAGAATTTGATCAATAATATGGCAAGGATATCAGCAGATGCTGATTTCACACCTTTACAGACTCAACAAAATGAAACCAAATTATTTACAATTGGAGAACTAAAAGTTTCCTTAAAAAATAAAAAACATTCAGCGACAGGTATGGACGAAGTTTCATACCTAATGTTAAAAAATATCCCACTTATGGCCGTTCCCACCAACTATTTTAGGGGAGCCCTAACGATAAGTATTCCCTAAAATGACATTTTTACATGGAGAAATGTCAGTTTAAGGCATACCTATCGTTAGGGCTTCCCTAAAATAGTTGGTGGAAATGGCCATTAGAATCCAACTGACACTAGTTGAAATATATAATCAAATTTTATTGGGTAGAAATATCCCACAAACTTGGAAACAATACAACATATTTTTTCTCTTGAAACCAGACAAAGACTCTATATTGATGGACAGCTATCGCCCAATTGTTCTTTCTTCTTGCTTGTTGAAGACCCTTGAGATTATGGTAAAAAATAGGATCGAATGGTGCTTGGAAAATAAGTTATACTTTCCTTGGACACAAACGGGTTTTAGGAAGGCGCAAGGTACACAAAATGCTCAAGCGTTTTTAACAACAGAAATCAATTTGGCTTTTGGAGAAAATCTTTCCATCTTAGCTGTATTCCTTGATATCAAGGCAGCCTATGACCATGTAGATATATATAAACTTTACAATAAATTAGTGAATATACAGATCCCAATTGAATTAATAAATGTAATTTTGAAAATTTTATCAGAACGAATTCTTTATTCAAAGAATAGGAATGGTGAATATTTGGGCCCCGCATTGGCGAATTCAGGTATTCCACAGGGATCACCCTTGAGTACCCTACTCTTTAATGTTTACATTAGGGATATTTTCTTTTTACCTCCCCCTAGAGTTAAAATCATCGGTTATGCTGACGACTTAGTGGTGTATATTAAGGGTAAGGATCCGTTTGAAATGGCGGAGGTCATTAATAGTACTTTAAATGTTTTATCTGAATGGCTTAAGGATCATAATTTAAATCTCTCAACAACAAAGTGCGAACCTATATATTTTACCAAAAACCCAAGATTAATAAATCTTCCCACAATAATAATAAACAATGTGAATTTAAACTTCAAAAATGAAACCAAATACTTGGGAACTATTTTTCAAAAAAATTTAAAATGGAATAAATACATAGAGTATTTGATCGCAAAAACCCAAAAAGGAATTGATATAATGAAAGCATTCTGCAGAGTATGGTGGGGAGCAGACCCCAAAACTCTTTTAATGGTCCATAATGGTCTTATTAAATCTCATTTGGATTATGCCTCAATTTTCATTAAACCCTGTGGTATTGCCTTTCTTAAAAAATTGGATACAGCTCAAATGCAAAGTTTGAGAATAGCTTTGGGTTGCATGCGATCCACTCCCACAAACGCACTTCTGTCGGAAGCTGCAGAAATAAATTTAGAACACCGCAGAAAAATCCTTGCTGTTAAATTTTTGAGCAAAATCATAGTTATAAATGATCACCCTTTAATTCGTACAATTCAACAACTAAGAAACTTGTGTGCCAGAAATGCGAATTTCTGGAAAAATAAAGAATCACCATACCTAATACAAGCATATAATTACCTCCTTCCTCATTTTAATACAATATATAGATCAAATCATTACCCCATATTTGAAATAAAGACTGACTTTTTGATAAACCCGATAAAAATAATTAACCATTTAAAAAAGTGAAATTTCTCAAAACAAAAATTTCCTAGACTCCTCCACAGACGCTTCAAAAAATAACTCTAGGGTTGGATTTGGGATACACATTCCCCAAATTGATTATAACTTTTCATGCCGACTCCCGAATAATCTTTGTATTTGTACTGCGGAGCTGACTGCTATATATGAGGCATTGAAGGTGGTTTTGAAAAAGGGCATCAAAAATGTTATCATCTTCTCAGACTCCCAAGGAGCCATAGGGAAAATTGACAAGAATGACTTAGTCCCATGCAGGGATAACTTGTCTTTAAAAACAAAAAGACTAATTCTGATAGCCAATGACAATGGCTCAGATATATCTGTGGCCTGGATTCCGGGACATTCACAGATTGAGGGTAACGAGACTGTGGACAAATTGGCCAAAATAGGCACAGCTCTAAATGTCCCATTGAAAATGGACCTAGACAGATCAGAGGTAGTAAGCATTGCAAAGGAGAAAATTATTGAGGAGCACAATGTGCTATGGCAGGCTTCACTGAAATTTAAAGGCATTTTTTATTCAAAAATAATTTCTTCCTTCCCCAAAAAGAAATGGTTAACGGCTTTCGAGTTTGTAAATCGTAAATATATTACAACGATGATAAGAATGCGCACGGGTCATTGTTTGACATCATCTCACCTCTATAAAATTAACATCAAAGAGGAGCCGAACTGTGAATGCGGTCGAGAAGAGTCGTTGGATCATATTTTCCTAGAGTGTCCAATCAATTTCATTCCCAATTTTGATATTTATCAGCAGATAGTTTTAACGGGTCTTCAACCTCCTTTAAATATGTCTCTTATTTTATCAAAACTCTCAGAAACAAGAATCAGAATACTTATGAAATTCCTTGTCTACAATAAAATAAAGTTATGAAACTAGTGTCTTCTTTCTTTTTTCAGCAAGCCAATATCGACTGTGCTGTCCGTGCCAATTGTATATATCCTATGTTGTATTGTTTGTTAACACCTCACCCCTTAAAATTAGTAATACACAGCAATTCAATACTCATATCAACCAAGATCGGGTAACCAACCCCGGTGGCGGTTCTCTTACTCCACAGCAGAACTCTACAAACAATTCGCGGGGTTTGATATGGCTGAGAGCCAGACAAAGTCACCCTGCCACGAATGAGCTGGCAAGTTGCCCATAAAGGAGCAGTGCCATTATTAAAGAAGAAGAAGAAGGTAGCGGTTAAAATTTTGATAAAAAAGTGCACAGGGCACAATTATTGATCTTTTGAACTATTACAGATGAATCAAAGGCGCTATAATAATAACAAATAAATAAAATAAATATAATAAACACATTCAAAACCTAACCTCAATCGAAAACATAGGACCCACACGACATGTTGCCAGATTTCTTACTTCATGGCTTATTACTGTAGGGGGCTTTGGTTGTTCCAAAGATAATCCTACTCTTTACTTTACACGGATTATCTTTGGTTTTTCTAAAGTGACAGTCTATTTTCGGCGTTGCCAAATCTATTTGATAGGCTGTGTGAATTTGAAATGAACATTATATGCAATAAGTTAAAAAAGGAAGGATATAACCTTAGCAAATCCTAACAGAAACATCTCAAGGATTTTGACAATTCCGGGATTTAATTAATTTTATCTACAAGCGTTTGGTTATGACGTTTTTACATAACCATTTTTCTAGTATTTGAGTTACGTCATTAGACTCATAACATAACTAGTGGTGTTATAGACTAGGTTATGAATTCATAAAACAACTAGTGGTGTTATGGACGAGGTTATGAGTCTATAACACAACTATTTTTGATGATTTGACAAATGTCGAAGGCAAACCTGTAAAGGTAAAATGAAGGTAGACAACTATTAATGAACGAAAATAATTGGAAAAATATTCTTAGTTTTCGCCTTGTAGATAAAACATTGTACATCAAACGTGCGTTTAAACATGACTACAAAACTCGTGTGATTAGAACGACTCGGTCTACGACCTCGTCGTTCTAATCCTTCACTCTCGTTATTGTAATCATGCTCATAAACGCACTTGTAATGTAAATAAATATTATCTACAAGCGTTTGGTTATGACGATTTTACATAACTATTTTTCCAGTATTTGAGTTATGTCATGAGGCTCATAACACAACTAGTTGTGTCATGGACTAGGTTATGAATTCATAACACAACTAGTGGTGTTATGGACAAGGTTATGAATTCATAACACAACTATTTTTGGTGATTTGACGAATGTCAAAGGTAAACCTGTAAAGGTAAAATGAAGGTATACAACGACTAATAAACGAAAATGATTGAAAAAAAAATCTTATATTTCGCTTTGTAGATAAAAAGTTGTACATCACACGTGCGTTTCAATATGACTACAAAACTCGTATGATTAGAACGACTTGGTCTACGACCTCGTCATTCTAATCTTTCACACTCGTTATTGTAATCATGTTCATAAACGCACTTGTAATGTAAATAACTATAAGACATCATTGATATGCAGGTGGCATTGTGTGGAATGTATTCATAAATGTACTCGGTACTTTGAGTATTTGGGTATTGAATATTTGTAATTGTACTCTGTACTCGAGTACTCGAGTACATTTTGAGCAAAGTACTTGTACCCGGTACCCGAGTACATTTCGCCTGTACTCGAAACAGCTCTGATATCATATAAGGACAATGAACAAAATTAAAATCAAAAGTATGTTCAGCAAATAGGTAGTACCGAGGGTAGTACTGGAACTAGAAAGTAGGAAAGTAATCGGTACTTAAGAGGGGCGGCAAAAATACCTTTTGTACGGGGCGCCGAAATGTCTGGAGCCGGCCCTGCTGGTTAGCATTAAGTTCGGTCGATTCAATTTTGTGCCCTATTTTTAAACAGCTGCAACTTTTTTAAAAATAAATATTTTTGAACGCGGTTTGCGGCTTTCAAAAGCGCGTTTTTCCTAGACTAGGCTGCATGTCACACATTTTTGGTGGAAAAGCTTGAAAGCTATTATCGTGATAAACAATTAGTCAACCATCCAAGGACCTTTTTTTTTCAGTTATACATGTAAACCCCATACTTTGTGAGTGGCTTGCTTACATCAAGTCCTACAACTTTTCCTCTACGACTTTTCTCGGAAATGGCACGTATGCGCGCAGGCGACTCGCAAACATGTCGATCTGACGTAGCTATGTTTCCTGATACATGTAAATCTAATTTTACGAATACTGTTTGATTTTTATGTCTAAATCACGGAAATCAACTTGGCCGGCAAAAATAATGGCAAATTGGGGGAGTCCAACACCCCCAAAATGTCGATCTGACGAGGTTATGTTTCTTGATACATGTAAATCTAATTTTTCGAATAATGTTTGATTTTTATATCTAAATCACGGAAATCAACTTGGCCGACAAAAATAATGGCAAATTGGGAGAGTCCGATACCCCTAAAATGTCGATTTGACGAGGTTATGTTTCCTGATACATGTATGTCGGACGAAGGTAAGTCTTGATCAAATAATGTTTTCTGAATGCTAAATTAGTCTTGTCCGACAAGTCCGACAGGAAATAAAGTTAAGGTTAAGACTAGCAAAAATAGAAAAAAAATTAATTTAAATTTTCAAATTCTTTTATAAAAGAAAGATTGAGGCACAATTAACATTGAAAATAGGGCAAGGCAACTGCATTTTGCCGATGCCGTCACTTACCCATGATTCAAGGCATTCGGCTGATTGTTTACCGTTAGTTCGTGTTTGCTGGGAAGGTAAGTCCTCATAATCGCGAATTGCGAATTTTTTTTCTGCGGAATTGTTCCTATTGGTCCAAATTATTTGAAATTATAATGGCGTGAAAATCTCGCGAATGTTTTCAACTTCTTGCAGCATCGAAAAAAGTTAAAATAATTTAACTTTTTGGCAAATAAACTAGCATAACCTCACTTCTTCTCAAATTATTTGTCAAAAAGTAATTTTTTTTAAACTTTTTCGTGATGCCGCAAGAAGTTGAAAACATTCGCGAGATTTTTCCGCCATTATAATTTCAAATAATTTGGACCGCAGAAAAAAAGTTCACAATTCGCGATTATGAGGACTTGGCTTTAAACAAGCGTTTGGCCGCATAAATACTAAATTCAAAGGAATGAAGTAGCGTAGGTATAAATTATCAGGTAAACTTTTCAATATTTTTCATAAGTTAAAGTACATTAATTACCGATTACAATAAAATGTATCTTTGCTGTTAATATTTTTTCGATTATGTATTATTTTTTGGAAATTTTTGCCATTTTTTTTTATCGGACACACATTTATTTACAATGTAGAGCTAATTTAAGATCGAAAAAAAATTTAATGAGAGTTATATGTATCAGGAAACATAACCTCGTCAGATCGACATTTTGGGGGTATCGGACTCCCCCAATTTGCCATTATTTTTGTCGGCCAAGTTGATTTCCGTGATATAGACATAAAAATCAAACAGTATTCGTACAATTAGATTTACATGTATCAGGAAACATAGATACGTCAGATCGACATTCGTGCCATTTCCGAGAAAAGTCGTAGAGGAAAAATTTGTAGGACTTGATGTAAGCAATCCACTCACAAAGTATGGGGTTTACATGTGTAACTGAAAAAAAAGGTCCTTGGATGGTTGATTAAATGTCATGCAACAAAGCAAAAATTTCGTGTGTGTTAATTTGGCATACATTTTTTTTAGTTGCTACAATATGGTTCGTTACTAAGGTAACATCAATATCTCTAGAGGTTTTCCTCACTTTTTGGATTTCAGCCCTTTGGTTTTAGATACGATACACTACTAAACATCAAATTTTGGATTTTCACGAGGGCTTCAAATTCGGAAAATTTATTTCATGTATATTTTCTACGACCTAAGAAATTTACGCAAGGTTACAGTTTTAACATCATACCAGGCCAACAATAGACAAATAGGTATCCAACACGGAAACCTTAAATACTAAGTAAACCATTGGATGTAAAAAAGACACTATCAATGCGCACAAAAAAAAAATTAACTCTACATATTTTTATTAAAAATTTTCACAAATACGAGATTGTCGTCCACCAGGACAAAATCGTTTCCAAAGTTTTGTGGAAAGGAATAACAAATATCACTGATGCAGTCTCGATACCTTTCCGCATTGATCGATTCCCTCAGTAAAACAACCGAATTCGTTCTCCCATTCATCATCACACCACCCTTAATAAGCACACCGCCACCTTCAAACAGTTCCCTTGCATCCATGTTTCCTTCAGATATCGTTCATTTCTCCCTCTCCATACTAAAACTCGTCCATCTATTCCACATAAATTAAACCTACATTCATCTGCAAACATGCACCTACTTAATTCTGCTATTAGCCGTATTCTGCCGTAAGTCCACGCTCGTGAAGTCTACGCCTCACGGTTTGCGTTGATATCCTTATGCTACTTGCTGCTTAAAAGCTTTGGCAGTGTTTGATGGCACTAAGGGTTCTACTTTGTGTTTCATTACGAGCAATCAAACGTTTCTACCTTGATGTTGTTTTTCTCGTTCGTCCACAACGGTGTTGGTAGCGATAACTTGGACTGCCATAAGCTAGCTTTCACTGGCTAGTACCCTTTTCACACTTGAAATTAGGTAGGTATGCGTATGCGTCTCGTCTTGATACATTTTATAGGCTCAAACTTACCTCACAACATAATCTCAATTCATTTTGGCCAAGTTTAACCATCTGGTTAAATTAAATTTATTTTCCGTCGTTTTTAATCGGACAGGTGAATCATATGGCAAAAACAGGTGTGACGTCAGGTGACTATTATTGGCGTTCTAATGTAGGGAGCCACCAGCTTACATTCCTTTGGAGTATTAGATTAAAATCGACGGACTGTAACTGATACAAAATAAAATTTGCAGTAGACACAAAATGTCATGTCATGCCATTTCATTTCTAAATAGGGTTCTATGACAACATTGGTCTATCGTTGTTATGGAAACCTATTGCTATAAAGGATTCCATACATCACCGGCGAGAATTTTCTTATCCTTTTCATTTTATTGTATCCTGGTATAATCTTGAAACTGAAACCTTGCGTAAATTTTTCAGGTCATAGAAAATCTACATGAAATAGGTTTTCCGAATTTGAAGTACTCGTGAAAATTCGTCATTTCGTTTTCGAATTATAGTTTTTTAAAGATTTCATTACCAAAATTTGATTTTTAGTAGTGTATCTAAGGCCAAAGGGCTTAAATCCAAAAAGTGACAAAAACGTCTAAAGATATTGATGTTACCTTAGTAACGAGGGGTGAACACATTTGGCAAAAAGTGTACACCTACATCCCTTTTTTGAGTAAATCACCTAAGTACCCCCGGTTCTTAGAAATCCTTAGGAAATCCTACTACATCCCAATAAATCCTAGTACATCATAGTAATTCCTTGGTAAATCCTTGCATATCCTAGTAATTCCTTGATAAATTGCCTACATCCCAGTAAATCCTTTATTGTTATTATGATTATTATGACTTAATAATAATATTCCATAAATAAGGCATATTTCGTTGAAAATATTATAGTTATTAAGATACCAAGGGCAATATGAGCCAAATAAGTCCCCGAGGTTCGATAGAGTACAAGCCAAGGGCATTTGACCCGAGGGGTGTATATCGACCCTTTAGTTCATATTGCCCGTGGTGACTTCAACGTTTTATGTTTTACTATTTTTCTTATTTCGTACCTATCTAAATTTCAATTATTTTTAGTTGAAATTTTGCCATTTTTGTCATGTTTCTTCCAAAATAAAGGTTAAATTCCTGGAAGCAATTTGACCAGTGTGAAACCGGTACACAACTGGCTTTTTAATTGTTTATAATGCCCTAGGGCGTTATAAATCTGTAAAAACCCTGAAATTAGGTGGATTAATGTCACATAATAAACCGGAATGACATAAATTCTCTATTGGTGTGTGTTATTCTATTCACATTTCTACACAAAACAGGGTGTCCCACGGTGGATGGCGTATTAGACGTTTATGGAGAACTAAAAAACAGATCATTTCAAAAATTTGTCAACCGGGATAAACGACCATAAACCTACACTTTGAAAATATTTTTGTTTATGCGGTGTTGCCGCTTCTACTCTAAACCAGTGGCAACATCGCTATTTTAAATGGAACACCCTGTATGTGATTGCATATTTGGATTCTACGTAAAATTCTGAGCATATTTCATTATGTGATATACCCGAGGATATACCCTATACCTAAAATCAACTGTTTTGGAAATATTGACAGTTGAAAATTGAATTTCTGCAACTTTGACAGGCTGTAAAACCTGAACGGTTAATTTTAGAGGAAAACCGATTTTACATTCCTGTCTTAGAATTTCATAAACTATCATTTGACACCAACTTTGAATTTAACCGGAGATTAAATTTAATTAGAATTTTTATTCATGGATTAAATTCACAGTTGGTGGAAAAAGGAATGTGAAATCGGTTTTCCTTTAAAATTAACCGTTTAGGTTTTACAGCCTGTCAAAGTTGCAAAAAGTATCAATTTTCAACTGTCAATATTTTTAAAACAGTTGAACTTAGGTATAGGGTATATTACATGAAATCTGCTCAGAATTTTACGTAGAATCCAAATATGCAATCACATACAGGGTGTTCTATTTAAAATAGCGATGTTGCCACTGGTTTAGAGTAAAAGCAGCATCACCGCATAAACAAAAATATTTTTAAGTGTAGGTTATGGTCGTTTATCCCGGTTGCCAAATTTTCAAAATGATCCGCTTTTTACTTCTCCATAAACGTCTAATACGCTATCCATGTATATAAAATACAAAAACCGTAACAAATGCGAAAAAAAAACAACATAACGCAAAAGTGAATCGGTATACTCACATACCTAAATCGAAATAAATGACAGTTCAAATCCTATTTGAATTAGGAAAAAATTAACCAAAGTAAATTAGGCGGGAATCATAGGTTGCTTTTTTTTTGGATACGCAAGAGATAGTTTCATATTCATCTTTGGTTAACTGAAAATCTTGATTATCATCTGAATTAGGCGTGAAACATACAGGGCCGTAAAAAAAATCTTTATCGACATCTGCACTGTACTTTCACTTTTCTTTTGCCTTAAAATTTTATTCTGACAGTTTCGCCTATTATTTGTTTAATACTCCCTACATACATACCAGCTCGTATCGTAGTATACTGCATAAAATTTGTTTACTTCTAATTGAAGTTCCTACACGAGTTCATGTTCCTTGGCAATATCATTATACGAGTCATTCTCTGATACTTTTCTGCTACTAATGCTGCAAAAACTTTCGGTGTCAGTGCAGCACTCACTGCGCACGAGATTTTTTCTGGTGCTATCCAAAACGTACACTAGTGCAGTATAAATAGAAATCAAAAAGGCAATGTCTCTCAAGGTTATGCAAATACCCAAAATTTTAACAGGTTACTTATAGGTATACTAAAATGATATATATATATATATATATATATATATATATATATATATAAAATAATCATAATGTTTGTTTGAATATGAAAATTGCACTGAGTGCACCTCTGTGCAACAAATGGAAAACGCTATAATACATCCTCGCTACATCCCTGGTAATTCCTATAAATCCGAACTACATCCCGGGTACATCCCTGGTAAATCCGAAGTAATTCCTATACATCACCATACATCCTAAGATTTTTAAAGATCTCCCTGTACATCCCCAGGAAATCCTCATAAATCCGTGTGTGTGTACACCATGAATCCTCATGTGTTCACCCCTCGCTTAGTAACGAACCATATTGTAACAACTAAAAAAAAATTTTTCCAGAATGTCACACACACAAAATTTTTGCATGACATTGTTTATCACCCCGTTTATCATAAAAATAGCTTTCCCACCAAAAATATGTGACATGCAGCCTAATCTAGAAGAGACGCGCTTTTGAAAACCGCAAACCCCGTTCCAAAATATTCACTTTAAAAAAAGTTGCAGCTGTTTAAAAATAGGGCAAAAAATTGAATGGACCGAATTTAATGTTGACCAATTTATTTTGAGAAAATCTAGAGAGTTTTTAATTCAGTTTTTTCTACTTTTTCTTCGAATTTTGTCTTCGATTTTGCTTGTTTATTGCGACTGCCAGAAAAGCAGCACCCTAGCACCCTGCTCAATTATAACGAGCATTTTAATTTATTCTTGCTGTTATTACCTATTTTACTATTATCTTATCATTATTTTCAATTATTTAATTGTTTTTTTTTTTTTTTAATATTAAAATATTTTTCCAATTTGTAATAGTTGCTCATACTTACCTGATTCTGTTGGAAAAGAGTGTCTGCACAAAAATAGTTTAATAATAAATTTCAATTTAAATCTTCTTCTCAAGATACTTGCCTTTTGACAGAATTTAGGGATTTAATACTCCAAATCTTGGTGAACCTGATATTGCCTTATTTTTTTCTGGGTACCTACTGGACATAATGACGTCACCCCCGCGATCTATCCTCTTTCCTGGATACAGGAAACAACACGAAAAGCTTCAGTTCACGAAAGTGAAACCCCAATACCCATTGAAGAGCTCCGGATTGGAAAGGTACTTGGTATCAGATTCACCAGGAAAAACCAATCTGTCAACACTATATTACAGAGAACATTGTAAACAAATAGCTATTTATACAATAAGTTACGAAATGAGCGTCTTTTAGGCACGCGACGTGAAAATTGTCCAACGAGGCAAAGCCGAGTTGGACAACACGTCGAGTGACTAAAAGACATCGTTTCGTAACGTATTGTATACAAGATTTTTTCTACTGGCATTTTATAATAGAAAAACACAATTTTATTTCATGTGAATAAGTCGATTACACCCAAAATCTTTGTTACCTGCTTTTACTTGACACCTGACACTTTTCATGCGATTTTCTTTTCAAAATTCGACATCAATAATTAAAATCCTAGAAAGTAGGTAATAACACAAACTTCTGTTTTGAGTAACCCAAACGTTCAATTCAGTAATTCCATTTTCAATATTCATAATAAATACAAAACAAAATTCAAATATGTGTTTAGTGTGTTTTTTATTTCTGAATAATGAATGACACTTTTAGGCACTAGTGCTTAAAAATTACTTTTACGCACTCATAAGTCACTTTTACGCATTCAAAAGTCACTTTTACGCACTGAGTGCCTAAAAGTAACTTTCACGCACTCAGTGCCTAAAAGAATGTCGTTTCAAAACTGAAATGACAATCGAAAAGTTGCTATTATGAAACGTCAGTAGAAAAATAAAATTATTGTTTGTTGGATTTTGAGTGGTTTCATTTGCACAGAAAGGGACTACACGTTATCTTAATTTTTTTTTAATTCACGACCCCAGGTTAACTTTTCTTAAAGTTACAAATTCAGTTTAATTTGTAACAATTTACGCCTATTAAAGGTAAGGGGTGCATGTGGGGGTCAAAATATAGTGAATAACCCGGTACCTATACCTACCTAATTATTTTTATTTTCCACATTTTGTTTGTAATGTCCACAAAGCTGGTTTCAATTTCAATTTTAATTTTATTTGTTCCCTAATAATCCTACTACTAGATATTGGTTATGGATAAAAACGAAGTAATTGCTACTACGGTATTTGCCAAAATAAACAGTACCGAAATCTAGAGTTCTGAGTAATTGCGCACGCAAATTGCAATCCATCATATATCGCTTACTTGGCATCAGTTATGAGGTTGACATTAAGTTAGGGCTAATCCAACGGCCGGAATTCAAAGATTCGGAAAGGGTTTTGTAGCAGTCTAATTACTGCTTAACCATAAGTTGAATTGAAATAATTCTTGTTGTAGCATAATCTATGTTTTTATAGGATTGTTTTTTTTTTAAATAATCTAATTTAGCTCTGAAACTGAGCATGAAAATCATCAAAAAACTGCTTTTTCTTGTGGAAATTTTGATTATTTCCTGAACCATTTTCAAAATATTTCTTCTATAGAGACATGGAACTACTCTTCCCCTTGAAAAAGGAACAAAAAAAAATATCAATAAGTTTATAAAAAGCTGAGTAATTAGACTGAAGCACTATTTACCGAAATTTGTAGGTGGTAGACGCTTTTTACTCATTGGGCGTCGACCGGTGAGATACCACCATGCCAGAATTGAGTAGCGCTAAGTGGTATCACCACGTTCCGCTACTGCGCTGGCAGTCCGGTTCCAACAATGAGTAACAGATAGCATGATGGCGCCTCCAGGGTCAAAATATTCCGGAGGTAAAATACCCGACCACTCGGATCTCCGGGCGTCGGGTGATCCTGGGGGTCCTTCATGCAAAGATATAAAGAGAAGATCAAAAACTCAACTCAGAATTGATTTTAGCAATATAAGAGGAATAAGTAAAAATATGAATTCAGTTCACCAACATCTTGAAGAACAAAGACCTGACATCCTTGTTCTCACTGAAACTAAAATCAGTTCTGCAACACCTATTGTGAACTATCTTTATCCCGGCTATGACCTACACCACCGATTTCGACATAATTTTGGGATCTGTGTGTACATTAAAAATGACCTTTCATGTCATCGAGAGGAGAAGCTAGAACCAGCGAACCTTGATATCATATGGCTAAAATTCACCTCAAAGTCATCGACCAAGTTTATCTGCTGCCTCTACCGACCGCCAAGTAACACCGATTACCAAAACTTTTTCGCGACATTATCCGAAAGATGTGATAGTATACAGTCAAACTCTCCACAGGCGGAAATTGTCTTCTTAGGCGATTTCAACGTCCACAATATACCCTGGCTGAAACACCACAACAAAACAGATAACGAAGGCAGAGAAGCAGTAGCTTTTGCCATAAGTTGTGGTCTAACGCAGCTTGTCGATGAACCTACCCGTATCTCAGAAAGGGGCGAATTTGCAGCGCTTTTAGACTTGTTCCTAACCACCAATCCTGACTCGTACACAATTCAAGTAGATGCTCCACTTGGTTCGTCCGATCATAAACTTATAATAACAAAGTGCGAAATGCTCATCCCACCAAGCCTACAACCACTTCCTCGTAAAATGTGGCACTATAAATCCGCAAAATGGAATGACCTAAAACAGTATTACCTGGCTTTTCCATGGCAAGAGGTTTGCTTTAAAACAGCTGATCCCACTATTTGCTGTAATGAAATAACACAAGTAATCTTATCTGGAATGGACGCATATATCCCACATACAACTAAACGTAGAGCTAATGCAAAACCTTGGTTCAACAGCCAGTGTCAAACGGCTGTACAGAGAAAACACAGAGCATATAACCTTTGGAAACGACAACAAACCGCTCAAAACCACACAGAATTTATAGAAGCCAGAAATAGTTGCAAAATTACTATTGACTCCGCTAAAGAAACATACAATCAAAGAATAAAAAACAGGTTGCTGAATTGTCCAAGTAGTTCTAGGTCCTTTTGGTCTCTTGCAAAAGCTGTTGGATCTAACTTCACCAAGTCATCCATACCACCACTTACAGATAAAAATAATCACTTAGCCACAACATCAGAGGAAAAAGCCAATATGCTTGCCCAAATGTTTTCCTCCAACTCCAACCTAACAGTGCCAAACGGAAAAACTCCACCGTTCATTGAAAGGGTTTCCCATAGTATGCCAGAGGTACCCTTTTGTCACAGAGAAATACGAAAATCCCTAAAAAAGTTGGATACAAACAAAGCAATGGGTCCGGATGGCATTCCCACAATAGTACTCAAAAATTGCGCCAACGAACTCACCCCAACTTTCGCAAAACTATTCAATTTGTCTTGCAGGCAAGGAGTATATCCATTATCATGGAAGTCTGCCGCAGTACAACCCATTCCAAAGAATGGAAAAAAGACAGATCCGTTAAACTATAGACCAATTGCTCTACTTCCGGTGATATCAAAAGTAATGGAAAGAGTTGTGAACAATCACCTAACCAAGTACTTGGAAAAGTACAAAATTATCAACGATAAGCAATACGGATTTCGAAAATATAGGTCAACTGGCGATTTACTTACATACGTCACTCACTTATGGCAAAAAGCGATTGAGTTGCGGGGTGAAACAAGAACAATTGCCTTAGATATATCTAGAGCATTCGACAAAGTTTGGCATGAAAATCTGCTCAACAAGCTCAAAGCAATGGAATTATCGCCGAAACTTTGCACTTGGTTTGAAAGTTACCTAAAGGATAGATCCATTTATGTTGCACTGGATGGCCAGAACTCCAACTCTTACCAAATAAATGCTGGTGTGCCACAGGGAGCAATCCTTTCGCCAACTCTTTTCCTGATTTACATAAATGACCTCATAGATAAAACAGTAAATCCACTTTATTGCTTTGCAGACGATGGCAATGTAGTCTCCTCACTCATACCACCCACAGGTCTTTCCGCACGTGAATTCCATCATCTTAAACTAACTTAAAGATCGCAGATAAATAACGACCTGGAGATAATAGAGGACTGGGGTAACAAAAGCCTTGTACAGTTCAACGCGCAGAAAACCCAAGCAGCTCTGTTTTCAAAAAAGACCAGCACCGGTGAGCCAAACATTATGCTATCTGGAAGTGCTGTCACATTACAGAGTCAGTTGAACATCTTGGGGGTTACTGCAGAGACCAACATGTCTTGGCACAGTCACGTGGCAGATATTGCTAAAAGGGCCTCCCAAAAGCTGGGGGTGCTATTTCGTACAAGACATCTGTACACACCAAGCCAATTGCTGACACTCTACAAAGCCCAGATTCGACCAACTATGGAGTACTGCTCACATATATGGAGTGCAGCACCCAAACATACCTTAATGCTTTTGAATACCGTGCAAAAACGAGCTATCAAGCTGATCAATGACCCCGCACTTACTCGTAACTTGGATGGTCTCGAACATCGCAGATCTGTGGGCGATTTATCTCTCTTCTACAGGTACTATCACGGAAAATGCTCTGAAGAGTTGGCACGTATGATTCCACCGAGAGTAGCGCCTACCAGGCGAACCCGTCAAACAGACGGTAACCATGAATTTACTGTCAAACTAGAGGCACCAAGAACCTCATTATATCAGAATTCATATCTCTGGAGAACAACATCGCTGTGGAATAAACTCCCTGCGACGGTTTTCCCTGCAGGTTACAACCTGAACCGTTTCAAGACCAACATACACCGACATTTCCGCGCACTTGCCGCTTCTCGAGCGTGATAGGACATTTCCTTGCGAGTGCGCATATCCGTAAAAAAAAAAAAAAATATAGTTATGGTAGTTAGTTATAGTATGGTATATTATATCACTGTTGCTTAGTTTTAGTTTTAGATTTTTTTTATCCTTGTTACCAGTGACTGTATCACTGATTAAAGGATTTAATTAATAATAAAGAATATGCAAATTGAAAAAAAAAAAAAAAAAAAAAATTATCAGAAATATTAAATCAGAGAACCAAATATATTTAAAAACTTGAAATTATGTCTAAACAACTTTTCCAAAGTGGTGGTCCGCTAGTGGAAGATCTAAAAAAATACATATTACATAAGTTATTAAAAAACAATAACAAAAAAAAAAAAATATCTTATCATACCCAAAATAATAATAATAATAAATTACGAACCAAACTAAATTTAGATTTAAATATATAAATGAGAAATTCACACATCAAAAACATTATTAGGGACAAAATCAAGAAATATTTCACGATTGAGACCTTTTACCTTTTACCCAAAATGGAAATTTGTTATTATTGTATAGGAATATAATATATTTATATATTGTATGTAATATCTTCAATTATTAGTTATATATTTATTGTACCTACTTATTCAAATGATAATATTGAACCTAGTGCCTACTAGGCAATGCTTTCAATTTATGGTTATTTTGTAAATTATTATTCTTTTTTGGCGTTATATTGTATCAGAACGTCTATTTAACATTCTTTAAAAATATAATTGAATTTAAAAAAAAAACAGAGTACTGAATTTGGAACAATAAATAAAGGTCATTTGGATTGAATTTGAACTATTGCTTCAATATCTTCGAAATCACACTAATTTATACCTATCCTTTGCTGAAATTATTCTTCTGAAATAAATTTACCTTTACCTTGTATATCAAGCGCTCCATCTCATTTCCTCAGTCCTAAATATCTTCACTTGTGGAAACAAATAAAACAAGCAATTAATTGATAATTTTAATTAACTAATTAATCAGATATAATATAGAACGTGAAACAAAACATATACATACAAATAGGGAGCGGGAGAGAGAGCGAGAGAAAGGGAGACTATTCAGCGAGAAACCACGCCCACCACGGGCTCAACAATGGTATAGGGGCGCGGTTTCTACGGGCCACGCCCCCGTCTATTTACAAAAAAACGAAACGACCGCCAACGGTTAGCACCAATAGAGTTTCGTTGCACAGAATTAAAAAATAAAATGGCGGACGTTGGCGCATGCGCAGTTTGAGGCGATGGCGACCCAGCCTTTCCCTCGCCTTCTGGCCTCACTCTTGGAAGACTTCCTTTGGGAGGTTATTATTTTTTGTGTTGTTCAATTAATCTCATATGATTTTGGAAAAATTGTCCGTTTTGTAATTATTTGCAAATTATTTGTGAGGTTAATTGGACAATAATTATTATTGGAGATTGTGTTTTTTTGATATATTATTATTATATTTGTTGGTGTCTTAATTAAACTTTAATTTGCATATTTATTTATTTACAATAATTTATTTTAAACGGTGCCTCGGTTGCAGAATAATCGTCATTTTTTACACACCCAAAATTGAACTAAGAAAAAAAAATTCTGCCACCTCTGGCTCACAACAAAAAAAATTATTTATTTATTTATTTATACAGAATAAAAGCGTTTATTATTATCACAGTGGTAGTCATTGCTCCATATATATTTTTTTTTGGTATTTAAAACAAAATTGGGCTCTTTTAGATTGTCCATAAGTCGACTTGCGTTATCGATATCCACTCACGCTCTTTGCATTAATCGATTTGTGGGTTCATACTGCAAGTTAACTTATGGCACAGTTTTTTAATAATGATTGTCATAATAATACTAATGAATAGGGATAGAAAAGGAAAAAGTCAGAATTAAACCAAACTTGTCCAAACTATGGCCGTTTGGAGGCACAGATTTTCCATTCAGCAGTGGCGGCTCGTGACTATTTCAAGTGAGGAGGCTAAATCATTTTAAAGATTTTCAGTGATTTTGAGTAGATCTTACGAGTTTTTCTCGGATTTTGACCACCTTGTATACAAATTTTCACAGTGGCGGCTCGTCAGAGGAGGCAGGGGAGGCTAAGCCTTCCCCAAAAAAATTGAAAATTCAATTTCAGTTTTTTATTCCTGATTTCCAATTAAAATAATAATTCCCAAATTACACAATAGAATTCCAATTTTCGGTATTTCAATGTAATTTAGAAAAATCTGACAACATTATTTCAATCAATCCCGCGCCTCCACGACAAAAATTTATGAATTTGGGATACTCAGTAATACGAGCCCGAAGAGCCGGAGTTATACGCGAGCCCGAAGGGCCGGAGTAATACGCGAACCCGAAGGGCCGGAGTTATACGCGAGCCCGAAGGGCTAAAGTTATTTTAATTACGGGGCCCAGTCTATAATTCTATTGGTCAGTGGATAATTTGGGTGAATAATTTGGAGGCAATCAAAAATCGAGAATATTCAAAATGTGATTTTCAGTTGACAGTCCGAGTTCCAGTTCTCTCTGATGTCAGGGCCGGTTCTAGCTCTTTGGCCGCTCTCGTGCAAGAGCTTGTTTTGCCGCCCCCCCATGAGAAACTTTTTGCTTCGGGGGAAGGGAATTTTTCATAATATTCTATTTCTAGATTTGAAAAAAAAAACATATGGCAACACTGCTCATGATACAACAAACGTCAAAAAATTGAAATTTCAAAGTAGGCCTTGTTTTTTTTGTCAATTGATACAAAATAGCATCTTGAAGGTTACGAACCCGAAAGGCTAGAGTATTAAAATCGGTTGACAATGAACGGGTTCGTATAACTCCGGCCCTTCGGGCTCGTGATTAAAATAACTCCGGCTTGTCGGTTCCTATAACTCCGGCCCTTCGGGCTCGCATATAACTCTAGCCTTTCGGGCTTTCATATAACTCCAGCCCTTCGGGCTGACATTTAACTTCCGCCCTTTGAGCTCTCATATAACTCCGGCCCTTCGGGTTCGCATGATTCCAGCCCTTTAGACTCGTATAACTTCGGCCCTTTGAACTCCTAATTGAAATAACCTCAGCTTTCCAGAATCGAGATTCGAAAAAAAACATATGGCAACACTGCTTATAATACAACAAACGTCAAAAAATTGGCCCTGTTTGGCTACTTTCTACGTATACGTATACGGCTAAATCTATATGCCCGTGTAGGATTTTTAAAATTTTGACAGCTGTCAATCTCAATTTCCAAAAAACAAAGGTTAGAAAACAAGTAGTTTTTTAGTGGATTTTAGGGTGAGATTTAAGTAACAACAGTTGATACAAAAAATTCAATTTCCCGTCGGGTTTGTAATTCGAATTTTTGAATTTTTCCGGCTCCTGATTGGTTTGGGGATTCGAATTTTGATTATTCCTGGCTCTTGATTGGCTTTAAATTTTGAACATTCCCGGGTTTTGATTGGCTTTAAAATAACCTTTAATCTCGGCCCGTCGAGCTCGAGATTCGAAAAAAAACATATGGCAACACTGCATATAATACAACAAACGTCAAAAAATTGGTCCTGTTTGGCTACCCTCTACGTATTCGCCGAGGCTAAATCTATATGTCCATGTGGGTTTTTTTTTTTAAATCTTGACAACTGTCAATGTCAAAAATGTTTACCTTTTCTTTTTTTCAAAAAACAAATGTCAGAAAACGATCCCCAGGCTCCGAAAACCCTAAAATAAGAAATTTCATCGATATATGTCAAAAACCAAACGCCGAACGTCTTTTTTGACATGTGTTAAAAAAAAAAAAATTGGTACTTCCTACGTATTCGCCGAGGCTAAATCTATATGCCCATTAAAATTTTGACAGCTGTCAATTTCAAAAAACAAAGGTCGTTTTTTAGTGGGTTTTAGGGTGAGATTCATGTAACAACATGTAGCAACAGTTGGTACAAAAAATTCAATTTCCCGTCGGGTTTGGAATTCGAATTATTGAATTTTCTCGGTTTCTGATTGGTTTGGGGATTCGAATTTTGTTTATTCCCGGCTCTTGATTGGCTTTAAAATAATCTATAATCTCAGCCCTTCGAGCTCGAGATTTGAAAGAAAAACATATGGCAACACTGCTCATCATGATACAACAAACGTCAAAATATTGAAATTTCAAAGTAGACCTTGGTTTTTTTGACAATCGATACAAAATGACGCCTTTTTGTTTCAAAGATTACGGCCCGAAGGGCCGGAGTATTAAAATCAGTTAACAATGAACGGGTTCGTTGGGATAAAATTTTTGTGGCACGACACTTTGGCAATATCGACAAATGTCACCTGTCAAATTTGACACATGTTCGACTTTTTCCCCGCTCTACTATAAAAGCTATGAAAATCAAACCCCGGTGCAAGGTAGTTTCGCGACGCCAACTATCGATTAGTGTCAAAAAAAATTGACAGCTGTCAACGTCATATTTTGCGAATTTTGAGAAAAAAAGTGGTAAAAACCGTTTCCCGGACCCCAAAAACCTTAAATAAAATTCCAAAAAAAAAACAACGAAAATGATATTCCAAAACCTACTTGATAAAACTAAAGTTTTTCTCACTTACCCCGTTAAAACACTGGAAATTTTTGGTAGAAAATGAAGAAAACTCAAAGCCTCGTACTTTAAATCGGGTTTTCCGACCAGAAAAGCCCTGAAAAAGCGGACAAATACAAAGAAAAACCTCTAAAAATGACATTCCAAAGCCTACTTAATGAAATTCGAGTTTTTGTCACTTACACCACTGGAAAACTGGGAATTATTAGCACAAAATGTAGGAAATTCAAAGCCTCGTATTTCAAATCGGTTTTCTTGACTGAAAATTGCCTGGAAAAGCGGAAAATTCGAGGAAAAACTGGATAGAAATGTAAATACGTCAATTAAAAATTGCCGACTGTCAAAACTGGAAAATGACATTTCTTACAAAACCTACTTGAAGTTGGCACAAACGGTATTGCCACATCAAAACTTTCAAAAAAAAAACATTTTAAATGGGATTTTGTTATTTATGTCATTTTAAAACTGGACATTTTTGCTAGAAAATGAAGAAAACTCAAAGCCTCGTATGTTAAAATGCCTTTTTCCATTGAAAAGCCCCGGAAAAGTGGAAAATTCGAGGAAAAGCTGGCAAAAAATCTGAAAGCGTCACTTCAAAATGGCCATCTAAAAGCAACGTTGCCACATCTCATTTCGGAAAACAAAAATAACATTTTAATAAAAGAGTTTTTTGTTTAAAATTCAATTTAATAATTAATTAATAATGATTATAATAATTAAAATTCCCCAAATAAAACATCGGAAACTTGTTTTTAGTTTAATTTCAATGAAAATGACATAACAAGGTTTCCCTATTTATTATAGTGAGTCAGACAAAGACAATGATAAAGTAGTATATGTTTGCAAAAACCACCGTTTTCTGAAAAAAGTAAAAATTTTAAGAAAACCAACATTCCAAAGCCAATTTGATAAAACTAAAGTTTTTGAATATTCCCGGCTCTTTGATCGGACGCTAAAATTCGCATTTCAAATACTTCCGGTTTTTGATTGGCTCTAAATTATCCGCTGACCAATAGAATTTTAGACTGAGCCCCGTGATTAAAATAACTCTAGCCCTTCGGGCTCGCGTATAACTCCGGCCCTTCGGACTCGCGTATAACTCCGGTCCTTCGGGCTCGCGTATAACTCTAGCACTTCGGGCTAGTATTACTCCGGCCCTTCGGGCCGGTATTACTGAGTATCCCAGATTCACAGATATTTGTCGTGAAGGCGTGGGATTGATTGAAATAATGTTGTTAGATTTTTCTAAAATACATTGAAATATCAAAAATTGGAAAGTGTAATTTGTTAATTATTATTTTGATTAGAAATCAGGAATAAAAAATTGAGATTGAATTTTCAATTTTTTGGGGGAGGTTTAGCCTCCCCTGCCTCCTCTGACGAGCCGCCACTGCCATTCAGGGAATTGTTTTCAATAAATCGGTGATTGAAAATTAGTCTTCAATGTATATTTTGTTCATAGAACATACAAGTCACTGTTTTTTTTTTAAAGTTTTATTGAATGATGAAATCAATACCGATAGTTGCAATTTGGGAAAGACAATAGGAGCAAAATTATAAAAGATATTGTGTAAATGTTAACAAAGTGCCTCCTGATGGCCATATCGTGTTTTGGTCCAACATTAAAATCAAAATGATCCATTCCAAGGTATAACAAAAATATATTTTGATTTTTTTTTTTCGAAACTAGTGTCTATAGAGAGCGCTAGGTGCGCTGCTATTGCGCATACGTATGCGTCGAGTGACGCACGCGCATGCGTACGCCATGCATCACTTGAACAGGATGCGCCGAAACGCGCGCCGGAAGTCCTTGTTGAAGATGGTGTAGATGACCGGATTGAGGGCCGAATTCATGTAACTAAAAACAATTCCAAATCACCTTGAAAAATCTTGAAAAAAAAAAAACACTTACCCTAACCAGAAGGCTGTTGAAAAGGCCACGGGCGGTATCGTGTACGCCAACCGCAAAATGTACATGAAAAAAAACGGCAACCAGCACGCAATAAACGACCCCATGATCAACCCAAGGATCAACGTCGCTCTTTTTTCCTTTTTTCGCGCCACTCTTCGTTTCTCCCTTTCGGGGTCACGTGGGGCACGTGGCGCTACCCCCACCACTTCCACTACTCGCGGCTCGCAGGTGGTCTTCCGACCAAAGTTGCACATGCGCAACTTGGACGGTTTGACGGCGCCGCCTGCGCACTGCGCCGCTACGACGCCGCTGTCGGAGCTGCTCGGGTCGAATTCGCTGACCATGTCGGGATCGACGCCCATTATCGAAGGCTGACGGGCGGCTCGTGCCGATAGGGCGGCCGCTTGTTGTTGAAGTTCGCCATTTATTACCTGCATTTAAAAAAAAAGTATCATGTTATAGCAAAGCGAGAGTCCTCTTATAAACTGATGAACAGGCAACAGGGTATTTAGGTACCGGCGAACTATTATAAGTTGGCAATACCCATAACGATTTTTTCTTGCATTATTCTAAGAGAACATGAATGCAGCTGGTACTTATAATATGGTGGAAATCCATTTATAATAAAAGACAAAGTAAGCTGTTACCTATGACTAGTATTTTCAACAAATTGATTTTTATTTCAGTTTTACATGTTTTGGCTAACACTACAACTTCGTCAGAAGTTAGTTTAATTTTAACTAAGTAAAAATGAATGAAATCTATCACGCAGGTAAAAAGAACTTATTCTAGAAGATATAACTTATAGTTTATAGATTAATTTCACAAGGGAGAAGAATTATTGAGCTTTAAAGGGTCAATCAATAGGTTACCTACCTGAATTTTTGAATTTGTTTATTTCAAGGTTCTCTTTAATTATTCTCTTATCTAACCCTTGATTTTCTATAATATGCAAGATTTAATTCATTTTTATTTTTAGAAAAACTATAATGACTCTTTAACTTTTTTCATGGCCATATTCACTTATCAGACCCTGAATCACACATTATTTCCGAGAAAGTAAAACTTTATTATTTCTTATACATTTAGCCTTGACACACAACTTTAAGAGCTACATTATAATCAAATACCTATAATAAAAAGTTTTATAGGTATACCTACCTAAATTAGCTATTTGCGATATTATTTATTGAAGGTAAAAAGCGAGGTAAAAAGTTTCCTTTCTTTCTTTTATGAGTTAACTTTTCAAGCATTAGAATGATTGTTTTTCTATTTCATATAATCATTAAGCAAAACGTTGAAAAAAAATTATATTAATATGATTAGTGTTATGTATTTATGTTTTAAATAGCATTAATTAGAAATGATGATTGAATTGGCAATACAAAAGTTTTTGATTGACGTATGGGTTCGTGGCCATGGGCTGTCTGTTGTCAGCTCGATTGTCAATTTAATAAAGAGTTTTGTCGGAACTATGTGAAATCATTCCCAAACACTACATAATAATTGACCTGTCTCGCATAAATAGAAAAAGAGAGCTTAATTTTAATAGATACAAGTTAGAAAGTAATAAAAAATGACATGCGCGCGCAACTCGTAGGTTCAGTTTAGCTAGATTGTATTGTTGCAGAACAAATGTAGACAATACAAATCGAACATTATAGCAATGAAGAAGTGATATAGTGTCAAATGTTTTACAACGCCTTAAATCAGACAAAAGAAGCGCTTGAAAAGTGTATGTTAACATCGTTTGCACTTTTATTTTGATAAAGGTTTCATCCGGCAACATCGCACAATGAAATTGCATAGGAATATGTCAAGTATAATCTAACATAACCTTAAATGAAGCTGCGGTGAGTTCAAGTAATATGTCAAGTATTAGTTTGCTCTTTGTCGAATTACACGTTACAAAAAAAGAAGGAACGATTCATTCTGAACTGGCCCCTGAATAAGAATATGACGCGAGCCTGTAACAAACTTGCTTCTTATTGGACGCTCACCTGCAACCTACAAGCGACGCGCGCAGTCCAGGTAATGAACTATAGTCAAAAACTGGAATGCGCACACATTGCCATATCTGCCAAAAAAATTTAGCCATGAAAGACAGATGCCACAAAGGGGAATGTTGTTTTTTTCTGTTGCTCGCTGACATATGACGTTTTCGAAAGTTTTGTCATATTTACCTTCACAGGTTTTACCAATTGGAATACGTGTTGGAAGCAATTTCCGCCATTTAACATAATGAGTGCGACAAAAACAGGTATCCCCTCCGCAGCAGCGGCATTAGGCTTCACGTTCGTCAATATGTGTTCACCAGTGGCGTAGCGTGAGCTTTCGGCGCCTGGGGCCGACCGGAAATTCGCCGCCCCCTCGATTTTATATAGTTAGTCGAGAAAAGTAGTAAAAGTCAAATAAAGCAACTCCAATAGGGAATTTTCATATTTCTCAATTTATTTTTTGTTAGATACCTACTTCTAGTGATCAGATATTACATAGTTATTTCATTTGTATCTGAATAAAATTATTTAGTCCACTGCAAATTACTGTGTAAACAAATTGATATTGAAGATGTCGCCATCTACTTGTAAATTAGTCAATCACTTACAGAGAATTTGAACATCTGTGATTAAAAAATATTTGATGTATGTCATAAAGCCCAAAAGATGGCGTGCTGGCTCTTATCTGACGCCCCTCTTAAAGTTTGCTTTTTGTGAAAATTGTCGCAAGGACTGCTTTTGAAAATTTCATTCCACTTGGAAGTTCCTTATTGACAGGTTTGTTTACAGAATCGTATGACGTCAAGAAAGGTAGCCATCATAGGCTGTGTTCGTTTCTGTCATCTTTTTCGTCGATTTGCTCCGAAATTTTGACAAACATGTGACCGGATCAGACAGTTTCAATTTACAAATCACGTGCCTGTCAAAATTTCGGAGCAAATCGACGAAAAAGATGACAAAAACGAGCACGGCTACAGAAGTATCATTTTGGCGGGAAACTTTTTATTTTAAGTTCAGTATTATTTTTTGTGTAACAAGGGCCGTATCAGTAAAATGAAACCTTGTCATATAAATATTGTACAGTATTAACTATCGATTTAAAACAGATTTGGAAAATTTTATTCCACTTGCAAGTTCCCTATTTAGACGATGGCAATTTAGAGAGTTTTTTGTTTAAAATTTACCGCCCCTTCTCGTATGCCGCCCGGGGCCATAGCCCCCTCGGCCCTCCCCTCGCTACGCCACTGGCGTTCGCATTCCAGTTTTTGGTTATAGTTCATTGAGTCCAGGTAATAGGAGATCGGTCTATTAGGCACTAGCTAACTTCACACGCATAACCTCACAATGACATTTTTGTCCCCCTATCGAAAGTGACGTTATATGATTTTTGACATTAATAGCTAGCGTCTGCATGTAAAAATAGACCTTTAAACGCTTTGTTGGTCCTCCCATAGGAAGTCGAATGTGAGGTTCTGTGTGACGTCAGCTAGTGCCTTCAGCAAAATATCTTGGAATAAACTTGGATTAATAAGGATACCTAAAATGATGACAGGTATTTAAAAATTCATACTCAGTGGAAGTATCATTTATGATTTTCTTAAAAATTGCACACATATGAAATAGAGCAGTTTAATCGTATCTGTGGGAATACTTTTGAGCCACCGCGTCGTAAATAATTAAAATATTCATTATTATTATTTATATTAATTCCTTTATTTTCAGTAATGAAAGAAATGCAAATGCTACAATTGTTTTTTCGTGATGGGCTCTCGGTAAAATGAGCTTGCAGATTGTTACCAGCAAGTTTATCTGAAGATGAATGAGTCGTTCCTTGGTCTTGTTCTTTTTTTTCCATATACAGGGTGTCTAAAATACCATGGGCCACCATTAGAAGAGGTAAGAGATACGAGGTTGTTTGAATTAGGAAAAAGTTGCTATTTTCGAAGGTTATTAAAAATATATTTTCGTTGTTGCTAAATTTCTATTAGTTTCCTAGATATAGGGTGGTTTATGACTATGTTTTACTTTTATCACTCTCTATCTCGGAAACTAATAAAAATTAGGCAACAACAGAATAGTTATTTTCCTAACAAGTGCGCAAAGTGTTACTTTTCCGCACGCAAACACAGTTATACGAACGACGCGGAGCGGAGTTCGGATACGTGTTTGCGTGCGGAAAAGACACTTTGCGCACGTGTTAGGAACAAAATTTTTCCTACGAGCTTCATATCAGGTAGGTAATAACAAAAATTTAAAAAAAAAAACGATAATTTGTTGTTATTTTTAATTAACTTGAAGGGAACCTATGCATTTATCAAAAAATTACATAACAAAAAAAAATAACAGAAAATCCTCGTCAGAGCTGTTCATCTTAAAGCGTTTAAATTTGATGAAAAAGTTTGTAGATTTTTGCATATAAATAGAGAACAAATCTGACAATGTGTCAAAGTTAATTTATATTTGGTGTTTGTATAGATGTTGGCTGCTGATATAGAAACAAGAGGAAAAATTTGTCATCATGCGTCAAAGTCGACAGGTGCACTTATTGTTGCTTGACAATTATAATTACTTTTCGGCACTCAGTGCGGATAAGGCCCGTATCCGCACTGAGTGCGGAAAAGTGTAACTTTGAGCCCGGAAATGCGTGCGGAAAAGTACTACTTTGCGCACGCTCGTAGGAAAAAATATTTTCAATCCCCTTGGAAAATGACAACTTTTTCTCTAATTTAACCTCCCTCGTATTTCTGAACGTTTCCGATATACCAATGGTGGCCCCTGCGGTACCTGAATGTACCCAATTTTGTGTTGAATCACAGGTGTTGAATTGAACTGGTCCGTCCGGTTTGATTATCCATCACAAATACGTCTGCGTCTTTCAGGATGAAGTATGTGGCTTCTTCAAGTCTATCTGGATCGAGGTGTTTCCATGATTTCTTCAAAGTCTGTATCAAGGTGTTTGTATCCAATTTCGATTTTTCAAAATGTCGGTTATTTGGTAGGTCACAGTTCGATATTTGTTCAACTGGTTCGAGAGTTCCAATAATATCTCCTCCCTTCATTTCTACTGTTTCAGAAGAAACATTGGCAATAGATCTACTTATCTATTTTTACCTTTATGCGCGCGAAACACGAGGCAATGCCTTTTAATTGTTGACTAGTACAGGTGTGAAGTGTTCCTTTTGCACGCTGGGCATCTCCTTGTCCTTGTTCATTACCCGTGGTCTGACAAGGATAAAATTAGGGTTGATATTCAACCTGATGTAGCTTGACAAGTGATAGATTTGTGTTTTTGATTGACAAATACGTTGCACGTCACGCAATCTTTCTCCTTCCTTTTTTATCCCGTGCAAATAATAAGAACGGATTGCCATACATGGGTCTAACATGATTTGGTACGCCTTGCCCCGTCTTGCGGTAATAAGCGTTCTATATCTTCTTCTATCTAATGAAGTTTTTGTATTATTACCTCTTTGTCTAGTAAAATAGATAGGTCTTTCCAACGAAAAATTTTTCGGGTAAATCTCCAACAAAATTATGTGTTAGTCCAACGCAGCACCCAGAGTTTATTTCCAATTTTCCGCAAATGATCCTCACTTGGTTTGTGGCTAGGATCTTAACGGTTTGGGATTCTTCTTGGACACATTCATCATTACCAAATTTAAGGATGTTCATAGAAGGATCAAAAGAGAAACCATGTTGGCGGATCAAATCCATTCCCAAAATAAAATAATCTTTTATATTGGCGATTAATGTTCTGTGCCTGAAGGTGGTAGATCCAAAAGTAAGCTCAATCATAGGCTGCGTTCACCAGATACAAACGTTGGTAAACGGTTTGCAATTGTTCTGCTAAACGCTACGTTGAATTTTTTGCAAACGGTCGCCATTTTTGCAAGCATAATTTCAGAGTGTTTATAATTTTCAATACTGTGTTTTGTGTGGTGACCTGTCATTCAGAAGGTGACGTTCAATCATTGAAAAGTTGAATCGTTCAGCAGAACCAAGAGTTTACCCAAAATATTCTGTTGGTATTTGTAAACTGTTTACAATCTGTTTTGGTTCTGGTGAACGTAGCCATAGCTTCTTATTGAACTGATGCTGATTCGCCCGTGACTATTCGTAGTAACAGGTTGGATTGCTTGAGACTTGACTAATGTTTTTCTAATTATAGAAACTTTAGCACCCATATCAAAAGTGATGGTTTTAAATTCTCCATTAATTTGTCCTTCGAAATTTAATCCTCTATAATGACTGCCCAATGATTGTATGTAAACAACCCTGGGGGCTTCGTCATTACTAGCCAGCATCCGCCACTCTGTACTAGTTGGTTTCTGTCTGTTATTAGGGCTGACGCCACTAGATCTTGAAAAGCATTGGAAACGATCCCTAGATGGAGAGGACATCCTTACTCTTCAATCCCATTGCATATGTCCAAGTTTATGACACCGGTAACATTCTACTCGGTTTCTCGTTGTTGGTGTTTATCTGGAGTCGTTTCTCGTTTGTCTACCTTCTAATAATAGCTGCTCCATTTTTTCCATGAACTTATTCATAACAGTCTTGAAGCTTCCATTTTCTTTTGACGATTGTTTATTCTTTGGGTCTTCAATGGACACTGCTCGTATTCTGGGTAGTGAGGCACCAAAGATTGCTTCCAGTTCCAATGCTCGGACAAGGGCTTTGCTACTTTTCCGGAACTTAGACCTTTTCACGTTTTCCTGGATCTTCGAATCTCTGAGATCATCAATCAACACATATACTGCCATTCATTCCTGCATGTCTTCTCCAGCTGCAGGAAACGCCAAACTCACTAGCCCTTTAACGATTCGAATTCTTGTAAACTCTAGCGGGTTTTTGAATTCTTGATTTAACTTGAATTGTAAATACCTCTTGTCTGTAATTTTAATTGTAAATACCTCTTGTCTGTAATGGTCTCCGAAATACAATTCCAATGTCTGACTTAGATGCTGGTAATTCTGTTGCTAGATTGAAGGAACGGACTGAAGAAGATCTAAGACAGGTCCTCGTAGCGCCACTATCAGTGCTGTTGCTTTTTCTCGATTGTTTCATCCGTTGGTATTTACAACAGCTTCAAATTGTCGGATATACATGGTCCAGGACATAAAACCATCAAAAGTTGGTGGTTTTATCTTCATACTAGAGAATGTTCCAATACTAAATGGATTGATGGACTGTTTTTCTAATTTATTCACCTTATCTTCAAGTGCTTGAACTTGGTCCTCAACTTCTTGATCATCGTCTTTAACTTCTGCTTGAACATCTTCTTTAATTTCGGCTTTAACTTCCTCAATCTTTTGTTCCAGGTTAACGACAGATCCTCGTATGGTCTGTAATATTTTCTGCAGTTGTGCAATGTTTTTTTGCCGTTCTTGTTGTCGTATAGCTTCTTCTTCTTGTTTTTCTTTTTATCGTTTAGCCTTTTCTTGTTGTCGTCTAGCTTCTTCTACATGTTTTTCTTTTTGTCGCCTGGCCTCCTCGTCTTGTTTTTCTTGTCGTCGTTCAGCTTCTCCTTCTTGTTTCCATTTTTGTCGTCTGGCCTCTTCGTCTTGTTTTTCCTGTTGCCGCTTAGCTTCTTCTTCCTGTTTTTTTTTTGTCCTTTGGTCTCTCCGTCTTATTTTTCTTATTGCCGTTTAATTTCTTCTTATTTTTCTTTTTGTCGTCTGGCCTCTTAAAGTTCCAACATACCGCAGAAATTCTTCAACTTTTTGTTCTTCAATTGTTGCTTGTTGTCTCGTAATAGGCATATACAGGATGCTCTTGAATTTTCCTCAAACTCTCTTCAAATATCGGTGAAGTCACAAATTGGATAACTTGCTTTATTCTCGAATAGAAAGTTCTAGAATTTTGTTGAAATGTCTTCGCTGAATGTCGATTGATATAGCAAATACGTCAGTGAAGTTACAAATTCAATATCTCCCTTGGTTTCCAAATCGAATGTTCTAGAATTTCTTATTTTTTCTATATTCGTCTCCCAATAATTATTATAAAATTGACAAAATCGTGGGTTGGGGAGTGGCAAATAACACAAATTTATTCTTTGCGACGTTTCGTAACTATATATTGTTACTTTTTCAAGCACTAAAATAAATGGAAACAAAGAACATGTCATACATAAATAAATTAACCATTACAACATCATACCTGAATAATTAGTGTTTCTGTGCACACATTAATAAACCATTTCCATGGGTAATCCAGGAAGTTTTAAACATTTTCACACACGCAAGCTAGAACTTTTGTTTTTTTTTTTTTTTTTTTGGTACGTATTGCTATCACGTTTATCACGGAACCACTAATCTGGCCTTGGTTCCGGTGGTACCTGCTAGGTACCTACCATATGAGCATAAAACATTTTTTGTGCAGCAACAATAACTTCTTTTAATTTTTAAGAGTCCTATAAACCGCTGATAAATTCCTGGTAATGTTGCTTATACTAAAAGGCACTATTGCTTATTAAGTGTGCACAGGCCCACCAACCACCATTGTTTAGTATTTATTGCTGGTTAAAAAAAAAAAAAAAAAAACACACACATACAAGAACAACCATTGGAGATTTACGTTAACAAAAAAGACAAAATTCAATTATAATCGTAGTTGTGTAACTAGCGTAATTATTCATTATTATTATATTCAGAGTATTTTTTCAAAATATTTGTATAAATTACACTTAGTCCTTGTGTGTCCGATCTTAAATTAATAGTGTTATTCAAGTTAATATGAATCATTTCGCCTATATTTCGTTTGAACCAGTTGCTCTCCTTATCCACAATTTCAGTGTTTTGAAATTCAAAGTGATGGCCAGTTTCAAAACGGTGTGACGCTAATGCAGTTTTTTCTGTTTTTGCTTGATTGTGGTTTTTACAATCATTTTTGTGCTGATTTAGTCTAGAAGCCAAATATTGCTTGGTTTGGCCGACGTAAAACTGACCACAGGAACATGGAATTTTGTAAATGACATTGGAATGTTTCTCTAGGGGTGTAGGGTCCTTTAGTTTTGTATATAAATGAGCTGTTGTTTTGGTATTATAGAAAGCTAGTTTAGTATTGGTTCTGTCTATGCAATTATTAATTTTTTGGGACAGACCTTTGATGAAAGGAAATTTGTAGTATTTGACATCAGGTTTAGGTGTGGCATTAGCGTCGTTCAGTTTGTTGTGGAAACAATGTATACATTGGTTAACAAATGAGGAAGGGTAGTTGTTTAGTTTTAAAATTGTTCTGATTTTCCTTAAATTCTCATCATTGAATGATGGATGACTGAGTTTGTAGGCCCTGTGTAGTAGACCAGTGATGGTACCTATTTTGTGTGAGGTTGGATTGTTGGAGAAATAATTTAGGATTCTTCCTGAACTAGTTGGTTTGCTGTACCATTTAGTGAAGATTGTTCCGTCATCATTTCTGATGACTTCGGTATCAAGAAAAGAGATTCTGTTGTTAGTTTCGGCTTCGAGGGTAAATTGAATTTTTGGGTGGTAGGTGTTAAAATATTCAAGAATAACATTACAGCCATTTTCAGGAATGGCTGTGAGTGAATCATCAACATATAAATAAAAGAAAGGTAATTTGAATGGAAGTTTGTTTAAAATGGTTGTTGTTAGATCATTCATTACTATGTTTGCAAGTGTGGGGCTCAACGGGTTTCCCATAGCGCTGCCATCCAATTGTATGTATGTGACATTTTTGAAGGTAAAGTAACTGGATTCAAAACAAAAGGCTATCATATCTAGAAAGAGGCTTTTTGGTATAGTTGTATAGGCAGATATATAACTCCAATTCTTCGATATTATTTCAAAAGTAAGTTGTTTTGGTATATTAGTAAATAAGGATACAACATCGAGCGATATTAGTCTATAGTTAGGAGGTAGCACAATTTCTTTTAAATTTTCAACGAATTCAAATGAATTTTTCACATTAAAATGGTATGTAGTGGTTAAGGGAAGTAACATTTCATGTATAAAGGAGGCTAGGTTGTAACATGGCGTGTTTATACAGCTAACGATAGGTCTTAAACTAAAAGTCTGTTTGTGAGTTTTTCTCAACCCATAGATTTTTGGTGGCACTGAGTTGTGAATTTTCATTTTCTTTTCTTGTCTGTCACTTATATGTTCTTTTTCTTTTAGTATTTTGACAAAGCCGTTGGCCTTATCTTGGTATTTTCTTGTTGGATCCCTGCTAGTACTTTTGTAGACTTCAGTGTCGCTCAACATTTCCAATAGCTTGTCTTCGTATGAATCCTTTTCCATGATGACAGTCGCATTCCCCTTGTCAGATCTCCCCACCATAAGGTCACCATTGTTTTTTAGGAAGGACTCGGTGATTTTTACGTCGTTGTTGAGTTTCTTGAATGACTTGGGAAACTGATAATTGTTGTAAAAATTGGTCAAGACGTTTGTGGTTTTGGCTCTAGTTTCATTTCTCTTTTCTTCACTCAGTCATCCATCATTCAATGATGAGAATTTAAGGAAAATCAGAACAATTTTAAAACTAAACAACTACCCTTCCTCATTTGTTAACCAATGTATACATTGTTTCCACAACAAACTGAACGACGCTAATGCCACACCTAAACCTGATGTCAAATACTACAAATTTCCTTTCATCAAAGGTCTGTCCCAAAAAATTAATAATTGCATAGACAGAACCAATACTAAACTAGCTTTCTATAATACCAAAACAACAGCTCATTTATATACAAAACTAAAGGACCCTACACCCCTAGAGAAACATTCCAATGTCATTTACAAAATTCCATGTTCCTGTGGTCAGTTTTACGTCGGCCAAACCAAGCAATATTTGGCTTCTAGACTAAATCAGCACAAAAATGATTGTAAAAACCACAATCAAGCAAAAACAGAAAAAACTGCATTAGCGTCACACCGTTTTGAAACTGGCCATCACTTTGAATTTCAAAACACTGAAATTGTGGATAAGGAGAGCAACTGGTTCAAACGAAATATAGGCGAAATGATTCATATTAACTTGAATAACACTATTAATTTAAGATCGGACACACAAGGACTAAGTGTAATTTATACAAATATTTTGAAAAAATACTCTGAATATAATAATAATGAATAATTACGCTAGTTACACAACTACGATTATAATTGAATTTTGTCTTTTTTGTTAACGTAAATCTCCAATGGTTGTTCTTGTATGTGTGTGTTTTTTTTTTTTTTTTTTTTAACCAGCAATAAATACTAAACAATGGTGGTTGGTGGGCCTGTGCACACTTAATAAGCAATAGTGCCTTTTAGTATAAGCAACATTACCAGGAATTTATCAGCGGTTTATAGGACTCTTAAAAATTAAAAGAAGTTATTGTTGCTGCACAAAAAATGTTTTATGCTCATATGGTAGGTACCTAGCAGGTACCACCGGAACCAAGGCCAGATTAGTGGTTCCGTGATAAACGTGATAGCAATACGTACCAAAAAAAAAAAAAAAAAACAAAAGTTCTAGCTTGCGTGTGTGAAAATGTTTAAAACTTCCTGGATTACCCATGGAAATGGTTTATTAATGTGTGCACAGAAACACTAATTATTCAGGTATGATGTTGTAATGGTTAATTTATTTATGTATGACATGTTCTTTGTTTCCATTTATTTTAGTGCTTGAAAAAGTAACAATATATAGTTACGAAACGTCGCAAAGAATAAATTTGTGTTATTTGCCACTCCCCAACCCACGATTTTGTCAAGTTCTAGAATTTTCTCGAAATTCCTCGAAACTCTTTTTCTGATTGACGATTGATGTATCGAATACGTCGGCGAAGTCAGAAATTCGATATCTCCCTTGGTTTCCATACAGAATTTTCTAGAACCTACTTGAAAATTCACTATCACAGTCGTTTTGACATTAAACTTGATTGACAAAATAAAAATAAAAAAATTGCTAAGACATGCGTTCAGAAAACCATAGCAATCTTTGATTGTTGTTTTTTGAAGATCCGTTATCTCATCGGTATCGTGGCCAATAACTGAGTAGGTTACCGTTCAGATCAAACTAAAGAAGGTACAAATGCTAATGTGTCTAGGAATAAACAGGGGCAATGTCAAGCTGCCGTACCGCAGCCTTAAGGTGCGATTTCGGTGACGCGGCTGGCTGCGGCGGCTAGCAGCTGCGTCTCCAGCCGCTGCACTGGTTTGTACAGTTTCAAATGGAACCAATTTGGCTTGCGCAGCGCGACTAAAGCGGCGGCAGCCGGCGCTGCAGCGGCTGCTGTTCGACTGCTCGCGAAGCAGTCGAGCGGCTGAAATCGTAGTGACTAGGGCAAAAAATGGCGTCATTTACGTCAAATGACGATGAAATTTTGATCAACGAAATAAAAAAATATCCCGTACTTTATGATATGATGACAAAAATTACAAAAATTTTGTTATTAAAGATAATTGTTGGAAAAAGGTCGCTAAAGAATTAAAAAAAGAAGGTTAGTATTATTCTTTTTCATCTTCCTCTTCTTCTAATAAAATTAACGTTATCAAATCGTCGTAATCCATATTTTTTAATGAACCCCGAAAAAATTTAAAATGACCAAAATACTACAGTCCGCAGTCAACGGCTGCCTAGAACTGCGTCACCGAAAACATCTTTTCATCGCGGCTACAGCTGCCGCGGCCAGCATCTCTAGTCGCGCAGCTCGAGCAGCACCACCGAAATCGCACCTTTAGAGACGCTGATCATGCCTACACTTTACACAAGTGTGAAAAGAAATTTTGTGAAAATTAAATTCAATGAAAATTTAAAAATTGAAGTTAGTGTGGGATTTGAACCTGTTGCTAGTATGAAGCTCTACCAACTGAGCCAACCAACCCACCTAGCAGATTTTACGTACGTACGCCATGTGAGGTATGCAAAGTTGAGCAAAGGGAGAACTTTTGTCAGTTAAGATACAGAAACTAATTTTACAAAAAAAAGGCTACGGTAATTAAAGTCACTGGAAAATCTGCCAGGTGGGTTGGTTGGCTCAGTTGGTAGAGCTTCGTACTAGCAATGCGATGGTCGCGGATTTGAACCCCGACGAATTTTTCAATTTTTCATTGACTTAATTTCCACAAATTTTCTTAGTAAAATTAGTTTTGCTATCTTAACCGACGAAAATTCTCCCTGTATTCAAATAAATTCAAGCTTCGAGATCTGAGAGGTCACCTACGCAAAGACGGTCTCACTTAGAGATTCCAATCGCTGTGGTAATTAACATGGGAGAATAAAGGGCAACAACATCTTGGGAGAATAAAAAGCTACAACATGCAGCGAACACGTCGCTGAGATACACAGATGACTCCAATCTAGCGAACGGAGCTGGATTGGCTGGACTGGCATTTCAGAAACTTCAACGTATCCCAGCCACTGGGCAAATATCCAACCATATTCCAAGCTGAATTGCTTGCAATCAATATTTGTGCACTATCAGACAGTTAAGCGGCTCTAATAGCTATTTATGTACCAAGGGGATTATGTAGATTATAATGCCCGAAGGCGAAACTAGCCCGAGGGCCTATGGCCCGAGGGATATATTTCGCCTAAAGGGCATTATAATCTCGAAATCCCCGTGGTGCATACAATGCTTTATTTTCTACTCAACACAATGTTTTTTCATCAATTTGTTATTAACAAAATCAGTTAAACTTGTGTGACAGAATATTGTTTTGTATTTTGACATGTACCTGTACCTGTGACCTGTACCTGTACCTGCGACCTGTACATAGAAACGAAATAAATTAATATATCTATAAACATCTCATAAGGCAAGGCAACGGTGGTGGTCCTGTGGGTTAACGCGCTGGACTACATGGGAAACATTGATGGTAGACCGGGTTCGAATCCTGGCTAGACCGAAAATTATTTTCGGTCAGACATTTAGTGGCTGCCTAGGGTAAAGTGCAAATTAATAGAACAACAACAACAAAAACACCTTAAGGTATTATAAGCGGGCGTTATAGATCATAACGCCCGCAAAAGCGGGCGTTATGGATCAGGTTGTTATAGGTGTGTTAACGTATTTCGTTTCCTAGGTATTATGGATCTATAATAGTAAAGTAGAAAATAAAGGTTATTAGGCAATCTACTGACCTGTCAAAAATGAAATTCAATATGGAAGTTCGGGTCAAGCACTGTGTTGTTTATTCTATATGTCATTGATTCTGTCACATTCTGGACAAACGTCAAGATTTAATTTATCGGATTTTGTGTTTTTTTGTGTGTTTAGGTATTGTGTTAATTGAAATGCCAGCGATTTGCATCGTAATTGGGTGTGGCAGTTGAGGTAACAGGGCTTATGTGAAATTTTATTCAGTTCCTGCTATTTTAAATCATCGGCTTTTGATCTACAAAAGTGAATTATCAAAACAACGCAGGGCTTTATGGACTGCTGCAATTAAAAGAAAGGATTTAACAGAGGCTCGATTTCCCTTAATAATACCTTAAGATATTCACTCTTCATCTCAAAATTTATTATTAAATTAAAAAAATACGTAGAAACATTATAATCACTATAAAATTCACTTTGTAAACAAGGACCAGAACACTAAAAAATACGTAGACATACTAAAAACTATAAAATTCACTATGAAAACAACAATATGACCAAAACCAATGGAAAATACGTAGACATACATAAAATTCACTTCGAAAGCAACAAGGGCCACAACACAAATGCTCTCCTTATAAACGTCACCGGCTTGTCACCGCAATATTTGACCCGAACGGCCATTATAAAATCACGTGATTGAGATTGCCTAATTAATTTCATATATTTGAACCTTTGAATATAAAACTACAGGAAGGAGCGTTTTCTATCTGTCACTACAGACAACGAAGGGACGGAAACGGCCATATTGAGCCTCCAAGTTTGAACTCATCATTTGTTTTGGTGGTTCCCTGTGTCCTCATTTAAGTGGACGTTTAATGGATTTTAGCGGTTTTAAGTGATGATAAGTACTGGAATTAGTGAGAAAAGAGTGAGTCATAATATTGACAATCATATTTAAATAAATATACGCCACTGCCAAACCGGAAATACTAGTCGGCCATATGCAACCTCCACATATTTTGGTCGCGCAGATTCGAAGTTATGCTCCTTCCTGTAGTTTTATATTCAAAGATTTGAACTCATTTAAAATTCTATTTCGTACACCTGGCGACATCTATGATTCCTCTGACTAGTTTCCTGACCTAATACCGAAAATTATATTATCAAAAGGTGGTTTCGATTTGCTCACTCCGGTGCTCCGAGTGACTCCATTCGCACTCCCGTCGAACCGAACTAAGTTTCTTCATAAGAAAAACCCGTAGCTCTGTCATTTTTATAATTTCGACAGGCTTGACAGGAGGAGAAAGACACAACGACAGTTTGATACTTTTGACTTGCTTTTCAATTTGATAGTTAGACTGAACAGGTCATCTCTGAGGAAATCCAAAAATTTTGGTTTTCATTCTTGGCCATCGAGCCCAAAATTGAATAAATTTAAGTAGCCAGAGGAGTGAGTAGTTGTGCCAGCTGGAACGTTTCCTGAGAAATCAATAGATTGTTGATTTTTGTGTAAATTTCTGAAAGTGGGTTATTATCGGCCGTTGAGGTATGTAAACCCTTTTTTCCCTTTGATAAATGAGTCCCTATATTTCTTCATTCCATTCAGGCAATTTGGGAGAGTCTAAAAAATCCACACCTACACTTCTGGGTGAAAATTTGACGAATTTGAGACCATGCGGTACTGCATTTCCGAAGAAAGTCTGGGCCCCCTCCTACAAGGAAAGTTGTGTCCTGTAAGAGATTGATCCCCGACCATTGTTTGAGTGCCTCCTGCCAATTTGGTGCTTCCAGATCTCAAATTTGTGAAAATTCCCAAGGATTCCGTCCAGACTTATATAATTACTTACCTATGGGTCCCGTTTATGTGCCTCATTAATTACAGTTTCATGATATTATCTATTTTCTACCGCTCCCTGTCGATTACCTTTATTAGCTAATTATTATCTTTATAATATTAATTACTGTTAATTATTATTATCTTTTCCTTATCGCTTACTATCGATTATCTTAATTAGCTAATTCATAACTGTATAAAACCAATTACCGACTCATTTACCGTATTTGTGGTATTTAGCTAACTACAAATTAAATATAATTATCCATTCAATTAAATCTTCATTATCATAATTAGATTTTTATTTCAGTAGCCCCCAGTGATTATTTAAGATTTATTAAAAACTTCCTTAAAAAATTTATTTATTTTTCTTATACCCCCTTTTTCGACGCCACTGCATTAAAGTTTCGAGTGTTAACATAATATACCTATCACGTTTTACTATTTGATTTTCTAAGAAGAATAAAAAAAACCGCATACCATGACCATAGCCCCCCCCCACCGGTTATATTCTTATTATCACTCAATAAAACAAATTGGTACCCACCTGAATATGAATCTTACACTGTTTTTCAACGCAGTTTTAACGCGCCACGAAGTTCTAGCTTGTTCCTCGTAAATTCATAGCCATACAATTACTTCGTCCGCACTTCCAAATCTTCCCCGATAAAGCAAATTATTTATTTTGAATAACTTTTCCATTTTATCATGGATATTGTTCGGGCCTATAAGAACTGTTTTTATTTTCATTTATTTTTTCTAAATCGTGCAACGTCGCTTTTACCGCGCCGACTGCGATTGTACCGTTGCCAGCGCTACCAGGATGAAATTATCGACGAAGAGAGAGAATATCGATCCATGATCGATTTGTTTTGTGAGGTTAGATTGAGACAGACAGCGAGAGGGGTTGTGGCTGTAATTTTTGTCGTTGTTCCTTTGTCGTTGTTGTAAATCCTTTTTCAATAAAATAGTTTTGGATACAATTGAAAAACGGTGTTTGCTAATTTGGCTTTCTATGGTGCATAGTTGGCACAAAAAAATATTAGTCTTTTTGTCGTATAAAAGTATACAGTCCACTCAACAGATATTATTGAGTAGAACCCCACAAAACTGCACAACGCGATAAACAAATCAACATAACATAACCTCCAATCAATTCTACATTTCACTTCTCGATTCAGCATCGTTCGCACAATCAACTAACACATTGAGCGCCACGTAGGTATTGGCATATAGTATTGACGACAGCTTGGAATAAATCAACTGAAGTATATGACATTGCACTCTCGTTTTGGACACCGTTCTAACAATCTACTACGTAATTTCTCACCTTCTATAGTTGCACTCAAAATTGACCAATCAAAATTGAGGCGGGTGCCGAAATCTATAGTGGAATGGCTAAATGCCACCGGGCACCACAAGCCTCAAACATAACTAACTATAAATGACCATATTTTGTTGTAGAACGTAGATTACTAGTCAGCGAATGCAACCATTGACACTAAAAAACAACATCTCCTGAAGTGTGCGACTTCTAGAGAAAATCTTTACTAATCACGATATCTGCGCTGAAACCAAACTTCGCGTCTACAATGCAGTTGTAATACCAACACTAACATATTATGGCTGCGAAACATGGACCACCTACAGAAGACAACTACAAAAATACCACCAGTAATGCCTTAAAAGGATCCTAGGGATAAAATGGTAAAACCGAAGAACGAACATTAGTGTTTTAGGAGAAGACCAAAACAAGTAAAATGGAATTTCACTGGACAGGTCACCACGTCCGCATGCCCGAAACGCGTCTTCCCTGACAGATTCTCTACAGTCAACTGAAGGAGGGGAAACGGAATCAAGGAGATCAACAAAAATGCTACAAAGATAGGTCCTCATGACATCGAGCAGTCCCCGACGGACCACAAACTTTGAAAAAACAGCGTCGCAGATATGAAACCGAAAAGAGGGACCGCAGGAGGGAGCGAGAGGACAAAGAAAGAGACAATGCTACTAGAGGCATGTGCGGCTCAAGAATCAATTTATATAACCATCAAAAAACGCACAATCGACGACAATAAAAATAGAAGAGATACTCATACTCGGTATCGCCTATGATGATGATGATGGATGATGATTTCACCTGATAGCTGTGTTTGCTCATTTTTCATTCTTCTTTGTTTTTATATAATTTTGTCCAAATTTATACGTTGTTTCTAATTTCATTGCCTTTTGACGGATTTAAACTTTTGATTTTATTATGTGGATCTTCTATTTTTTATTCATTTTTTCTCTGCTTTGTTTTATTGACAAGACTAAATATTCACAAGTAGTCATACTGTGTAGATTAGAGATGCCTGCTTTGTAAATGAGAATCGTTCTAAGAAAGAGAGTAACTATAATTTTTTTTGGAGATGCGCTGTGTGCAGAGCCAAGATAAATAACCAAAAAGCCGAAAGATGCAAAATATTACTTACCTTCAAAGTATCTTTTGCCAGTTCCTGCTGTCCTCCCTCAATCAGCTGGTCGTTGGCGTTATCGCTAGTAGAAATATCGCTGGCGAGGTCGCACGTGACCGTCGGAATGGCGGGAGTCGACGGTGGCGCCGCCTCAATAGTGGCGATCTGTCTTTGTTCGTCTTCGGCTCGGACCGATGAATTATTATGTCCTACAACGATAATATTTATTGTTGTTGGACAGTTTTGAATTCAGTTAAAACCTCTTACCGTTTTTCGTCTGATTTATGAAACTAGTGTCCGCCGCACCGGCGGGTCGTCTTGGCGTTTTCCGGATACCGCGTCGCGCACGCGCCTTGGCCGCATAGTAAATGCGGATGTAGACGAAGACCATGATGCAGGACGGGATGTAGAAGGACCCCAAGGCGGAGTAGAGAACGTATCCTACTTCTTCGCTGAGCTGAAAAAAAAGAAAATTTTATTAATTTGATTGTAGACGTTTGTATAAGAAACAATATTATGTTTTCAGTCATGACACCGAGTTGGTTGGTTCTGGACGTTCTGTTACCTATACATATATTATAAAATTTGTGGGTCAAATAATGACAGCTAAGCTAAGATTTTGTACCAAAGTAAAGTAGATTATACTCAAATTATATTTTTAGTTCAGTAAATCTTGTTTTTAAAAATTATTGATTTTATTAAAAACTAACAGCTGTATGCAACATGCTCTTTTAACTTAAAAGCGCTTTTTAGCACTGGTACCTTTAAAAATTTGTATGGTTTAGAATACACATTTTTAAAAGTGACCAGTTTTTAAAAGCGCTTTTAAGTTAAAAGAGGATGTTGCATGCAGATGTAAGAAGTTAGTACGATAAATACTAGCTTCTAATTGCTGTGGCGAAAAGCCGCGATAGCAAAATAATCTTGATTCTAAATTGCTATAATCTAAGCTTCAATACAAATGAATGAGCTGAGAAGCTCCGCGCGCCGTATTTATATTAAAATACTGCTGATAGTGCAACTGTGTGGGTGAAACCTTGATATGACGGTACTTTTCCAAGCAATACCGTTTTCATAATATCGTGGAGTTTTACAGTGGCATACGCTTATATTTAACATTGAAAAGAAGAATTATTTCTATAATAATAACATAAGGTTTTATAATATAACTCTCATGTAAACAAGCTCAAAATGTATAATTTAGTCTTTTTTTTTTCTATGCAAGATTCTCCCAAATAAACAAAACCTCATTCGAAAAAACAAAGTAGCATCATTGTTTTATTTCCCCCTCGACATTCAACAATTTTTATCCGAAACATTTTGTTCTAAAATGACTTTAGCCTAATGCATAATACATAAGTAAGATCCGTTCTTTTTTTACATAAGAATTTTCCCCTTAGGACTAGCAACATGAAAAGGGTAATTTTTTTCGTAGCGGTATACATAATGAGACAATTTAACAGGAAAAAACGCAATAAAACAGCGGTATCGCGCCCGAAGGGCGCAAAATATAAAATGCATAGTTTGTGGTCCCTGCAGTTAATAAATTTGGTTGGTTTAAATAGCAATTTATTTTTTTTCCTACTGGAAATATCCGCATATTTTTTGCTGCATCACTTTAAATTCTCCAAGCTGGCTAGTAGATTTCCCAAGGTACAAGAAAATTAACTTTGGTCTAAATTGGATATTTTATCGTCTCCTTCTCATAACCTAATCGCGAAGCCATATCTCGTCTCTAACAGAGATTTAGATTACGTAGAATATTATTTAAATTGAGTTTCTGTTTACTTGAAACGAATTTCCGGAAGAGTCAAGATTTCAAATTTTATATCAATTCTTTTCCAAATTCAATCAAAGAATGGGATATTTTGAAGATACTAGAAATTAATTTAACAACTAATATGGTATAATTTTTTTGAAAAGTGGAATATAACAATCTTCCATAAATTAAGTAAGTAACTCATTGACTACTGAATTTTTGTGGTATTATTTTGAAGGCATTGGACTAAAATTTCAAATAAATTCTACGAAGAACAAAAAAGTTACATTGTATCCAGTACTTGTAAAAATGTATTTTTTTTTTGAAGGATTTCCAAGTTTTGTATTTATTCTATGCACACGCGCCTCATATATTATTCCGCGTATAACCAAAGCAGGCATGCAAAGCACGAACTGGAGGATGCCTCTACAATAATTAATCCGAGCAGCCCCTTGTTATATTTTAGTTATGTAAAAGTTTGAGTTTTTCACTTTTTCAAGCCAATTTTCTATACATAAATGATGAGTTTTTTAGGGTTAAAGAAAAGATTTGTTTATTTTTATTATTAGAATAAAAACCAAATGTATTTTCTTCTAATTAGCAGTAATGAGTGAGGTTTTCATTAGGTATCAGCAATTATTTTTTCTGTACTTGAAAAATAGTTTTGAGAAACTTGAAGTTCAAACACTCAGGTTTTTATGAATAATTATTTTGGTTTTTATAATCTATAATATATAATATAAATAAGTAATACTTGGTTTAATTCTTGGCGTTAGCACAACATAATCCAAACTGCAAAACAAAGTACTCAAAACTGCAGAGACAAATTATATTAGGAATACTATGTTTATGCTCACCAAGGTCAAATCCAGAGTTCCAAAATGAACTCACAAAAATATTTCCAAAAGCTAGAGACATATATGGCAAAGTGGGTGTCGCGACTACTCACAAAACCAAACGCTCAAAAAAAATCATATTAATCTTACAAAATAGTATTAAAACATGAGTATTGATACAATAGCCAAAAACTGATTTAAGAATCATTTGACTCAATACTTTCAGCATCACTATCCAAATCTACATCGATACCTGTGTATGCCTTAAGGTTCTTAATATGTACTTTGCCAGCATCAGAACCATCTATATTCTTCAAACCATAAACTAAATTTGAGTATTTTTTATGTACTCTGCTGAGAATATATTTAGGTGCTAATTTTGCACTAAATTGGTTCGCTGCATTTGACAAAATATGATTTCTCCTCCACACTTGATCACCAACATGAAATGAGGCGTCCCTCTTACGTAAGTTGTAAGTGTGAGAGTTTCTCTGATAAGCTGCATGTAAACACTTTTTTACATCAGCATAGATTTGTTTAAAATTTTCCAAGCCAGTAGCATGACAATTCCTGTCACCCGGAGTTATTTCAACATCTTTATTCTGTAACAACTGAATATCGGAATAGAACTTCCCAGATAATGGTGGATGTCTACCAAATACTAGAAAAGATGGTGTGAAATGGGTGATTTCATGTTTGGAATTATTGATCGCATGTTGGATTTTAAAAAGCTGATCATCCCATTGAACATGATTATCGACATAACTCCTGATGGCGGTACCTATAGTTCGATTATTCCTTTCAACAAAATTACACTGTGGAGAATACGTTGCGTTGTACCAAATCTTAACGTCATAATTCTTGCACAGTGTTTTAAAGGTTTTCGAAACGAACTGAGGACCATTGTCACAAATCAGAATTTGGGGACAGCCATAAACTAAAAAAACTTCATTTTCCAAAATACGTTCGATGTGGGGTGACTTTGAACTACGAAGGGGAAACAAAAGAGAAAATTTAGAAAACCAGTCTTCAATGACCATCAACTTACTGCCTTTCTTTGACCTAGAGAACGCTTCTATCAAATCAATTGCAATACACTGAAAAGGCATATCAATAATTTTTTCTTTTCCCATGAGTCCCATGCGTGCTGTATTTGAAGCTTTTTGTGCACCACACACCAAACACGACTTTATGAAGAGTAACACATCCTTTCTCATTTTTGGCCAATAATAGAATTCCTGTATTCGGTTCAAAGTTTTATAAAATCCAAAATGTCCTGAAGTGGGTGGAGAATGACAATTCTCGATGATTTCCTTCACCTGAGGTTTTGGGACTAAAAGTTTCCATTCTGGAATATTGGCTTTCATAGGGGAATTATTCGGAGCAAATTTGAACAAAAATTGATCTTCCACCTTCCATTGGGGATAACGATCAGGAAACTCAATTACTTTAGCTCGAAGTTCATTATACCAAGGATCTATACGATCAATATCGACATTATGGGGATTTAGAATTGAAACACAGGGTAAGTATTTATCTGGATCGGACTCTTCCGGAATTACTCCTTCAGAATGCATACGGGAAAGCGCATCTGGAATAACATTGTCAATTCCTTTCCTATGTACAAGATCGAAGTTATGTTGTCTTAAAGGAACTGCCCAACGAGCAAGTTTTCCAGTTGGATTTTTTAAGTTATTGAGCCAAAGTAAGGAATAACAATCTGTCATGATTTTGAATTTGGGAGCACCCTCAATCCACATTCGAAATTTCTCTATACAAAATAGAACAGCCAAACATTCCCTCTCCACAACAGAATAGTTCCTTTCGGTTCTCGAAAGTGACCTGCTTGCATAAGCAATGACTCGCTCTTCCTCATCGATGACTTGAGTAAGGCAACCCCCCAGACCCGTATTACTGGCATCTGATTGAATAATGAAGGGCTTTGAAAAAACAGGTTGAGTCAAAATAGGTGCTGAAACTAGCAAATTTTTGATGGCGACAAAAGAAGTTTCTGCAGCATCTGTCCATGTAATCGGCTGAGATTTGCGACGTCCTTTTAACAAATCATTAATAGGAGATACCAAAGTCGAAAAATCCTTGACAAAGCGCCTATACCATGAACACATGCCAACAAACCGTTTCACTTCGGTGGCTGTCTTAGGTCGAGGATAATTGACCATCGCAGAAACCTTCTCAGGATCTGTGCGCAGACTGTTAGAACCAACAACATATCCGAGAAATTTCAGGGATGTCTTGAAAAACTCACACTTCTCGATGTTTACTGTAAGGTTAGCCTCTTTCAATTTATTTTTTACTTCGATCAAGATCTTAGTATGATGTTTGAAATCTAGACTACAGATAAGTATGTCGTCTAGGTAGGTAAAAATATAGGGCTCATAACGGGGACCAAAAATTGCATCGACTAACCTCTGCTGCATCTGAGCTGCATTGCATAGTCCAAAGGGCACAACTTGGAATATAAATGAACCTCGTCCAATCACATTAAAGGAGGTTTTATCCCTCGAATCTTCACTAAGTGGAATTTGCTAAAATGCTTTCCGAAGATCGATGGAAGTGATGAATTTAACATTCCTTAAGGAATTCAAAATCCTATCAATGCTAGGCAAGCAATAGCTATCGAAGCGAGTAAGAGCATTCACACCCCTTAGATCGACACATAACCTATATTCTCCACTAGACTTTTTGACCAAGAGTACCGGAGATGACCAAGGACTATGAGATGGCTCTATAACACCTAACTTGAGCATATCATCAATTTCTTTATTCAAGATTTGAGACATATATGGCGACATCGGAATAGGGTTCTTATGAAATGGTTTAGCATCATCGGTATCTATGGACAAAGTCAATTTGTCAGTTCTACCAAGACAGTCTTTACTCACAATTTCATTGAAAGAAGCGATAACCTGTTCAGCACAAGTTCTTTCGAAATAAGAAAGGTCACTTAAGGAACAAAGAAGTCGCACAGGGTCATAACATAAATTATTGGCACAAACCTTGACAGTTTTGACTTCATGGTTATCAATATTACCATAAACTTGCCAAGAATTATCCCTAAAACTAACAGAAATCTTAAAATGATCAGCAAAATCACAACCAAAAATGAAATAATGAGGCAGAGATGGTACAACTAAAACTGTAAGGACCTGACAAATATTTCCAACAGTAATTGGAAGATCAACTAAACCAGTAACAGCTTTCTGAGTACCATCTACCGTACATATATTTGCAACTGAACTTGGATAAACACATAAACCCAAACGTTCCAAAATATCTAGGCCTTTACTACCCACAATAGATGTGGTAGCACCTGAATCTAACAACACTATAATTTCCAAATCAAACAATTTGACAGATATGTAGGGCCGATTATCTAAAGGTTTCCTAATAAAAAGAGGGGACAATTCACACTTCCTATATTTCTCATTGAATTCCGAAACAAATTTAAGCCAAATTTTCCAGTCTGCACTGTTTCTGGAAAACTTGAAAGAAGAGGACTTCTGAAAAGTTGTACAACTGCCTCTAAGCTGCACAACGCCTAGTTTTTTGTACAGTTAGGGCATGAGTTGGACTTTACATTCTTGTGACCACACTTATAGCAAAAAAGTTTACGTTTCAAGGTACAGTTGTCATGGTAGTGATTTGGCATGTCACAATTCCAACAAGTGATTGGTTTTGATTCCCTACTAGGTCCAGCTGCATTTGGGTTATTGACAACCAGGACTGAATTGTTGCGAGACCTATTTGAATTCACTTGAGAATTTTTATTTTTATTGTTAAAATTGGACCTGCTTTTAGAGCCATAACTATTCCTTGACTTATCCTCATGCCTATTTGAATTTGGATACTCATTTTGTAAAGATGTTGAACATTCAGGCTGAGGGTAATGTAACTCACTAACAGAATGATTTTTATTTTTGAAATAAGTTGCCTCTTCAAGTTTTCGACATAAGTTGACTAATTCATCTACTGAATTCACTTCAGTCAATGCTAAATGAGAGATATATTCAGGCAAAATGTTCCTGCGAATATGTTTAACTTTTGTTACTTCAGCTGGTGCTGTCGCTAATTTAGAGAATAGAATTTGCATGTGAGCAATAAACACAGCTACAGACTCAGAATGTTTCTGTTTCCTGTGCTTTATTTGCTCCCACAATAATTCATATTCTATGTCAGAATGCAAAAAATCTCTCTTCAAATATGACACTAAACCTTTCCAATCAGTCACAGAAGTCTTAATACTTTTAAACCATATAAAAGCATTGCCAGTAAAAAGTTCAGCTGCAGAAGTGAAAAGATCTTTTTCAGTTACCCTACGAGATTCAGCTAATTCTGTGACACGTTCTAAAAAGTTATACAAAGTTTTACCATCACCATTGAATTTAATTTGCCATTCACTGACAAGAGGGGGTCTACTGGAGCAACTAACTATAGGAGGTGGAATATTAAATATGGGCTGCTGATTTGATGTACCTGGTGATAAAGGCGTAGGCTGAGAATCCTTCTCTGCTTTTTCATAAAGATCGGCCTCTAATGTCAAACAAGTTGCATAGTATTCCTTGACATAATCAAGTTGATCTTTATCTCCCATAGGTATTGGCATACGATGAACTCTATTTGAAACATGAACTAACCGAGACTTCATACGAAGAAAAGTAGAACCTTGAACAGTACCTTCGAAATCATCAACAATACTTGTAATAGACAAAATAGACGTATCAATTTCCTCCCTTTCCTCATCAAAGTCAAGGTTGTTCAGGACGATTTCAGAAATTTTAGTTTTCCCAGAATCTTTCTCTTTCTTCAAAAGAAGGCCCAGCATCTTACGTTTCGCTTGTACATCACGTTGACAATCTACTGCTCTAATTTTCAGCTCATAATCCAGCTCATAGTCTAGTAGATGATTACTACGAAAAACTTCCTCCATTGTAGCGAGAAATTAACAAACAAACCAACCTAAATAACGACACAAAAAAATTGTCCCTACACACAAAAGTTACCAAAAAACAGAACCACTCTTGATTAAGAAAATCCAGCAAATAGAGAATAGTTTTAATGCAACAATAGTATAAATCAAATTAATAATTCTCTATTGCCTGTATTCTCTATGACTATAAAATCGAGATGTTAGTTCAAGGTTGTCACCGCTTTAATTATGCAAATAAGGCAATCGGAATATAAAATCGATATGTTTATGTTAGTTCAAGGTTGTTACCGCTTTTGCATACATTAAGTGCCAACTCATAGATAGGCAATTACTTATACATAATTGAAGTCGGGTAAGTGTTTGGAAGAAGTCCGGAGAGGTCAGGAAAGGGCTGGATAAGGTCGGGAGAAATCTAGACAAGTCTGAATAAAGTCTGGATAAGGCTGGATAAAGTCTAGCTAAGTCTGGAAAAGTTTGGATAAGTTTGGATAAGTTTGGATAAGTTTGGATAAAGTCTGGAAAAGCCAGAAAATTTCTGGAAACGTCTGGAAAAGGCTCTATTACGTCTGGAGAAATCTAGACAAGTCTGGATAAAGTCTGGAAAAATCTACCCAAGTCTGGAAAAGTCTGGATAAAGTCTGGAAAAGCCTGGAAATTTCTGGAAACGTCGGAAAAAGGCTGGATAAGGTCTGGAGAAATTCAGACAAGTCTGGATAAGGTCTGGAAAAGTGTATTTGAAGTCGGGAAAGTGTTTGGGAGAAGTCCGGAGAGGTCAAAGGGCTGGATAAGGGCTGGAGAAATCTAGATAAGTCTGGATAAAGTCTGGATAAAGTCTGGATAAAGTCTAGCTAAGTCTGGAAAAGTCTGGATAAGTTTGGATAAAGTCTGGAAAAGAGCCAGAAAATTTCTGGAAACGTCTTGAAAAGGCTCTATTAGGTCTGGAGAAATCGAGGCAAGTCTGGATAAAGTCTGGAAAAATCTAGCTAAGCTTAGAAAAATCTGGATAAAGTCTGGAAAAGCCTGGAAATTTCTGGAAACGTCTGGAAAAGGCTTAATAAGGTCTAGAGACATTCAGACAAGTTTGGATAAAGTCTGGAAAAGAGCCAGAAAATGTCTGGAAACGTCTGGAAAAGGCTCTATTAGGTCTGGAGAAATCTAGACAAGTCTGGATAAAGTCTGGAAAAATCTAGCGAAGTCTAGAAAAGTCTGGATAAAGTCTGGAAAAGCCTGGAAATTTCTGATAACGTCTGGAAAAGGCTTGATAAGGTCTGGAAAAATTCAGACAAGTCTGGATAAAGTCTGGAAAAGTGTATTTGAAGTCGGGAAAGTGTTTGGGAGAAGTCCGGAGAGGTCAGAAAAGGGCTGGATAAGGTCTGGAGAAATCTAGACAAGTCTGGGTAAAGTCTAGCTAAATCTGGAAAAGTCTGGATAAGTTTGGATACAGTCTGGAAAAGCCAGAAAATTTCTGGAAACGTCTGGAAAAGGCTCTATTAGGTCTGGAGAAATCTAGACAAGTCTGGATAAAGTCTGGAAAAATCCAGCCAAGTCTAGAAAAGTCTGGATAAAGTCTGGGAAAGTCTGGAAATGTCGGGAAACCTCTGGAAAAGGCTTGATAAGGTCTGGAGAAATTTTGACAAGTCTGCATAAAGTCTAGCTAAGTCTGGAAAAATCTGGATAAAGTCTGGAAATTTCTGGAAACGTCTGGAAACGCATGGAAATTTCTGGATTGGCTCGGAAAAATTCTGGAAAATCTGGAAAGGGTTGAATTTTAGCGGATCTCAAAGCTCACAATAATCACAAGCATTAGCGTTGAAGTTTGCTTCGGCATTTTCAATGTTCTCCTCGGTTGCATCTTTGTGAAGGACTCTGAATTTTTTACTTATGTGACAATTCTCTGACAATATGCCTATTAGCTGGGCTATTAGATATTGCTCTGTAGATGGTTGTTTTTCAAAGCAAGGAAGTGGTTTAATATTTTTTCGAGGTCCAATAGAAGAATCTAGGTATGTATAGGGTTTTCCAATAGTAACGCTCGATGTTTGACAATAGCCCATGAAAAACTCGATAGGCACACAGGTGCTATCTTTGGCAGCCGTATTCAATTAGTCTCTGCATTTTATTATGGAGCGCTACACGATTGAGCAACGCGTCGGAATTGTTAAAAATTATTATCATTATCAAAACCAATGTTCTATTCGGAAAACGTTTCGTGCACTCCGTGCAATTTATGATGTCAACGATCGTCCTTCAGAATCCACAATTGGCCGACCTAACGTCACTGGATTTTTTTCTCTAGGCATTCTAAAATCCAAAGTCTATGTTGACAAATCTCGAACGGTTGCCGCCTTAAAGGCCAATATTAAGCACTTATTGCTGAAATTGAGCCATTTTGATGCGATAACGAACACTAAATGATTCTAACGACAATCTAAAATTGTCGGAGAAATGTATTGATAATTCGGATATTGTTGAAAACATCTATGAGAAGTGAAGTCCGTCGATTTTAATCTAATACTCGAAAGAAATGTGAGCTGGTGGCACCCTACATTTGAACGCCAATGGTCACCTAACGTCACCCCTGGTTTTCGCTTCACCCCCTCGCTCCTCATTCGAAAAGTCGACGAACAATACTAAAAGAAGGAAGATTCAGGGACTTGACCAAATCTGCAATACTTTCTGCAAGAAATGTTGATGTCGAAGAAATAAACGAATAAGTTGTCGAACTGTTGGACGTCAAGACCGAAAAACTCTACACCAGTATAGATAGTGTCAAGAACTGTGATAATAGTGATCTAAATGATGCTATTCTTCCAAAATATTTAAATTGGCTTAATCCGCCGAATTCCCGCTCCATGAATTACGATTGAAAACGAATTCTATTGTATGCTTATTAGAAATCTAAGCATCAGTGCAGGCCTTTGCAATGGTACAAGGCCTTTAGTTCTGGAACTTGGGGATAATCTGTTACGCTGTGAGATATTGACTGTAGATAAACAGGGAGAAATAGTGTTCATAAATCGAATAACACTCTACTGCGAAAACGTCTACCCCTTTACGTTCAAACAATGACAATTTTAAAATAAAATTAGCCTTTGCAATGAATGACGATTAACAAATCTCAAGGACAAACATTTGATAGGATAGTAATTGATCTCCAGAAAGGATGTATTAGTCACGGACAACTTTATGTGGCGCTTTTCAGAGTTCGTTCGTGGGACTCATTGAAAGTTTATTCAGGGAAACAAAGAGGCAATAGTGTTGTCAAAAACCATGTTTTTAAAGAATTGTTTTTTGATAATTTAATTTTGAAATTTCGCAGTCATAGGTGATTTCAGAAGATCTTTACAACTTATTTACAAGATATTTGAAGATCACAAGACAAAAACCTGAACACGATAAACATAAATAATTGAAAATAACGAAGAACGACATGAAGACTTAGCACTCTTTAAACTTTGGATTCTTACGAGTTCCATAAAATAGAATAAGTTGCACTGGACATATGCACACCGTATATTCAAAAAATAAGATCGATTTAAAGTCATTACGATATACCGCAAAAGTAATAATTCGCCAACTACTTTGATCACATTTAAAATTTATGTCTACCACGTAGGTACAAACAAAAAATGTAAGTTGAATAATTGAGCAATTGCATTTAAAATCTTTTAAAAAAATTTTTTTTCGATTGTTGGCAGTAAAATGTTGATCGAGTAGACTTCAATAACTGGCCTAATAAAAAAAAGGAACTTCATGAAAGTGTAAAAAAAAAAATTAAGACTCGATATCTCGTATTATACCACAGCACATAAATAGTTACTAACTCGGTTTATAATAACACCTTGATTATGGTTATGATTATTCTGTTTTAAATAAACCACTTCGAAAAATGTATACCTACACCTACGAGTTCCATAAAACAAAATGAGATAAGTAGACATACGCACACCGTACATTCAAGAAATGTGATCGATTTAAATTCATTAGGATATACCATACAAAAATAATTAGTCACCAACTCCATCCATCGCATTTGAAATTTATTCACTAGAATAACATCTATACAACTTATCTCACTGTTACATTTAATGTATAATGTACATTTAAATCAAAAATTATGCTGTTTTTTGTACAACACCTAATAAATATTTTCCATTTTATAATTATTTTGATGGACTTGATTTAAAAAAAAAGCGCGCGAAGCGCGATCATGACCTAGTAATATAAAATCAAAAATGTAAACTTTAATCAGTAGGACTCACGAACCATTTAAATTCAAACTCCAATCAAAATAGTTTAAAAAAATATTACACATTATATAATATAACAAAGTTCCAAAAAAATTATTGAGCCACTACTCCAATTGTCTTGTTAAGATAGAGATGTATTCAAGGGCCACACACGTTTGGGTGTTAAAAAGTTAGCCACGCCTCACGTTGGGCGCCAAAAAGTATAACGTACTTATTTTGGCAATTGCCTAATTATACTGCTACGGTTAGTCAGCTTCAGTTCGGAGGCCATGGGTCTATGGGTTTCTTGTATACATCTTACCTTTGGGCGCCACCAAGTTAATTGTGACTTAACTAGGAAGATAACTTAATGATATTATAAACAAAACCTGTGCAATTGGAGAGCTTCTCAATAAAACAACTAATTAGGTACAATAATGTATCTGGCTTCTTTATTAAAAATAATAACAAAATATAGGGATAGCCAGGAGGTTATTAAAAATGTGTTTAGAATAATGCTTGTACCAATTTATAAATATTTGATTATAAAAAAAAATAAGAATGTAAATAATGTATAAAAATATTGATTTTTAAATAAACAGTTTTAACTGTCTGTTTACACTTGTGAAAGATTAGAACCACAATATCAGTTACACTCTACCAAGAGGCAAATTCAACACCAGAAAGGTGAAAATTATTGTTAGGGCAACCTCAGGGTAAAATTCTAGAATTTTATTTAAGGGGCACTTACCGAAAGTAAATCAGTATCAAGTGATTTATATAAGATTTGCCTAAATAGTAAAAAGTGCAACTTACATGTGTACAAGTGTTGATTATCTTCAAAGGTGTGTGCAAATCCAGAAGTTTTGAAGGGATATTATCTACAGGTTCGGTCTCACTGGAGATAGACTATGGTATGGTAAGTGAGTCATAGTCATGAGTCCTATCCACGTGGTATCTGTTTTACGTAGAACTCAATGTGGTTCTAGCAGAGCGGTACCAAGAGGGTTGCTGAAGGGAGGCTACCAAGCCAACTAAGAGCAATCTAGATCTAGTCTAGAATCTCTTTCTAGGAGCTGTCCAACTATAGCCTAAGACTGTCTAGCTACAGCCTAGCACTAGAACTAGGAGTAGGACCCTATAACGATGTTCGTATAAAAAAACAAATCGAGCCCCAAATAGAAATAATCTTACCTCAAATTGAGGGATCCTCTAGACCAAAGGTGAAGTCTTAAACTTCCAAAAGCTGCTCGGAACAGTCCTATTGAAGAAACGAAACACGTGTTGTAGGTTAACAATCCTGAAGAAAATCTCAAAAACTTACCGAAACAAAATCCAAAATGACCAAGGGACGACTCTAGACAATTATCAACAAGAAATTAGTCTAAACCTTGAGTTCCCTGGCACAAAATTCCAAAAAGTCTCGCCCAAAATCAAATAGGGCCGAGACCAACCTTTCGGTATCAAGTCTCAAGATCAAAAGGGCTGATTCTTCATTTAGATTTCGGAAGAAGGCTCTCATTTGTCAAACTTCTAATTTTGACATTGAAGAAAATTATAGAAAAAAGCGTGTTCAGTTTCACTCCAAGAATACAAACTGAAAGTTTGGTTGTATAAAAATGTCTGGTGAATATTGAAAAATGCCTATAGAATATATATCAAAAAGTAGAACAGGTCTAAAGAAAACGCCTAGACAAAACAGCTGTTCAATGACATGATGGAAATGAAAAATCAAAGAGTAAACAACAATTTATCATAACCTCAGATTATTGATTGGATTTGCAAACAGAGATGATGATGGTACTACCTCCTTTTCCTAAGTTTCTAATCAATAACAGCGGGCCCTGCCGTACTGAATCAAACCTTCCTAGATCAATCAACAAAACTTGCAAACCTGCACAAAAAAACTTTCAGTAGAAGGCAGTAATCAAGGTAACAAAATCTGGGCACAGAAAAGACAGTTTCTTATTCATTTATTTATATTAGTTCTATATAGAATCATATCTACTAGAGCAAAACACAGTAGCATATCAAACAAGAAATTGAAAATGCTACAATGTATCAACCTCATTATGATGCATTTTACCTGCTCCGGTCCAAAAAAAAATTTACTCTACTTTATTTTTATATAACTTCTTGGCGTAAAATGAAAAACGTTCGTCCTTTCGCTTATGGCCAGCTTAATGTACATTTTTTGTTCTCATCTACGCCCAAAGTTTAAATTAGACCATCAGCTTTTTGTATTAAATTATATTCGGACGATATAAACGGCGATTCAGGAAATCTCTTCATCCAATGAAAGGACAACTTTATTAAAAACAACATTTCATTCCATGAGTACTTAATTCGATTACTTATTTATAAACTTCGAAAATGGGGAAATTATACAGGTATCTAATTAGTATAAAAAAAATATTTTTCGCTTTTTCAGTGAAATGAGAAAAATTGGGCAATTTATACACCGGAAGAATATATTTTATTTATTTATAAAAAATAAGTACCTACTTCCCACGTTAAGCGAGTAAATAGGTACAGTGGGAATCATTGCAATTGGCACACACTATATAAATAACCCTCGTAATGTGTCAAATCTGTGTGTTAGAATTTTGACTCAATACGAGGGATTTTAAAGAGTGTGTGCCAATTGCAATGATTCCCACTGTACCTACTTTCCATGTCAAGCGAGTAAGTTTAGGAAGTTTAAGCTTGTCACACTGTAGCGCTACTTTGGTTTTCCGGTAAGAAAGCGGTCAGTTCGGAATTTTCGGAAAACTCGAGCGCCACCCTTGGAATTATAGTGGTTAAGGGCCCACGTGTTCTAGGTAGCTTTTAAACAGTGGAGACGAAAAAAACAGAGTTCCCTACGCATTTCCCCAAAAATGAAACACCCAATCCAACCAAGAAAGTAGTTTTTATTGTCTACCCAATAATTTATAATACATTGAGGAAATGCAAGAACACTTAATTAAGATAACAGGTTTAATGAAAGGAAAATAAATGCTAAGCAGAGAGTAAGGGGGGGCGAAGGTAGTGCGTGTGTGGGTCGGGTTAGTCGCGTGAATTTAACGGTTCGAGATTACGGTACGGTAACGGTAACGGTTAATCGGCAAAAGAAAGCTCCAGGAACTATGATCGGTCCAGCTCCTACCACCGTCAGCTTGCAGGATCAGGCCTTTGGGCCTCGTGCGCGAATTCTTAATTCGAGCAGAATGCAGGTAAGAAAGAGAGAATGTAGCATTTTCAATTTCTTGGCTAATATGCTACTTTATATTACTCTGGTGGATATGATTCCATATAGAACTATAAAGAAATGAATGAATAAACGTCTATCTTTTTTAAACCCAGATGGTTCTATAGGCAATTTTCAACATTCACCGGTTATCTGGAGTCATTTATACACAACCCACCTGTTCAGTTCGTATTTTTGGGGTAAAACTTAACACGCCCTTTTCTTAATTTTCGTCAATGTCAAAGATTAGAAGCTTGACATTAGAAGCTCTTCCAGAAATTACGAGGAGAGCCCTTTTGATTTGAGACCTTTTGCTGTGTGGTCGTCGGTCTTGGCCCTAATTATTTTTTTGGGCAAGACTTTCTGGAATTTTGTGCCAGGGAACTCAAGTTATACTAATTTTTTGTTGATCATTGTCTAGAGTTGTCCCTTGGTCATTTTGGATTTTGTTTCGGTGAGTGTTGAGATTTTCTTCAGGAAATATTAACCTACAACACTTGTTTCATTTTCTCAATAGAATTTTTCCGAGCAGTTTTTGGAAGTTTAAGACTTTACTTTTGGCCTCAGTTAGAAGTAAGATTATTTCTAATGTTTGGGGTTCGATCTGTTTTTTTTTATACGAACATCGTTATAGGGTCCTAGGTTGTATTTAGAAGATTCTAGGCTGTACCTAGACAGCTCCCAGGCTGTACCTAGAGAGATTCTAGGCTGGATCTAGATTGAACTCTTAGTTGGAGCTTTGGTAGCTTCCATTCAGCAACCCTTTTGGTACCACTCTGATAGAACCACGTGGAGTTCTACGTTAGGCAGATAATACGCGGAAAGGACTTCCATAGGACTAACCATTCCATAGTCAATCTACAGTGAGACCAAACATGTGGATAACCTCACTTTAGGAACTTCTGAGTTTACACATACATTCGAAGATAACTAACACTTGTATATATGTAAGTTGCACTTTTTACTATTTAGGCAAATCTTATATAAATCACCTGACACTGAATTACGTCAGTACGTGCCCCTTAAATAAAATTCTAGAATTTTATTCTGAGGCTGCCCTAACAATAATTTTCACCTTTCTGGTGTTAAATTTGCCTCTTGGTAGAGTGTAACTGAAATTGTGGTCTTCAATCTCTCACAAGTGTAAATAAACAGTTGAAACTGTTTATTTAAAATCCATATTTTTATATATTTTATTTACATTCATTTTTTTTATTCAAATATTTACAAAATAGGTACAAGCCTAAATCTATACATTTTTTTAATAACGTCCTGGCTATCCCTATTTATTATTGTTATTATTTTTAATAAAGAAAGCCAGATATATTATTGTATCTAATTAGTTATTTTATTGCTAATCTCTCCAATTGCACAGGTTTTGTTTATGACATCATTAAGTAATCTTCCTAGTTAAGTCACAATTAACTTGGTGGCGCCCAAAGGTAAGATGTATACAAGGAACCCATAAACCCATGGCATGCGAATTGATGCTGACTAGCCGTATGCAGTATAATTAGGCAATTGCCAAAAAAGTACGTTATAAGAAGAGGTGTGAAGAATAAAGAGCACTACCCTGGTCATACTACATCCCGTAGCCCTCTTTACTCTGTCATAGAACGAACAGAGCTGCCTTGTGTGTGTTCCAGCCCGCAGTTTCGGTCACTCCGTGCACAGAAGAGAGAAAGAAGAACTGTGTAGCATAAAGCGCGCTACCCTGATACCAGCCCGTAGCGTGCGTTATTCTGTCACGGAAGGAACAGAGCTGCCCTGTGTGTGTTCCAGCCAACAGTTCTGGTCACTCCGCGCACAGAAGAGAGAAAGAAGAACTGTGAAGAATAAAGCGCGCTACCCTGATACCAGCCCGTAGCGTGCGTTATTCTGTCACGGAAGGAACAGAGCTGCCTTGTGTGTGTTCCAGCCCGCAGTTCCTGTCACTCCGCGCACAGAAGAGAGATAGAAGAATTGTGTAGAATAAAGCGCGTTACCCTGATACCAGCCCGTAATGTGTGTTATTCTGTCACGGAACGAATAAAGATGCCCTGTGTGTATTCCAGCCCGCAGTTCCGGTCACTCTGTGCACAGAAGAGAGAAAAAAGAAATGCGTAGAAAAAAGAGCGTTACCCTAATATCAGCCCGTAGCGTCCATTATTCTGTCATGGAAGGAACAGAGCTGCCCTGTGCGTATTCCAGCCCGCAGCTCCGGTCAACCCGTGTACAGAAGAGAGAAAGAAGAAATACCTGCATTCTTACCAGTACTCACATTAAACGGTCGGCTCACATCTGCCGTTGCGACGCTGCTGACGGCGGCTGCGGCAGGTCTGGGCCGTGTGGTCGGTTTCGGAGCTAGGCTAGAAGTGACTATACGCAAAGCGTGTCGCTATATTTATAAGCGGGAGGCACCGCGCAACTACCAGCGGTAGGAATTGAATTTTTGAACCGCGGCGCGCACGTCGGTTTGGTACTGAAATGTGCTTTGCAACCCAGGTCACGCGTCGCCACAAAATATCGGTATGAAATTAATTTAATTAACGGAAACGCGGATAAAACAGTAAAAATCTAGTAACCTTCGTTACACACCCCCTTCTCTTCGGAAAAAAATATTTTAATCTAAAATATTTTATTAAATTAATAATCTACAATTCAAATACCATTGATTTCCCTAAAAACAAAAATAATAAAAATGAAAATAAAATTAAACTCACTAAAAAAAATTCTTCTTCCAAAGCTTCTGGCTGTGGATGATCCGTAGTGTCGAGGCTGGTTACAACTGGTGGCTCCTCAGGCGCCCCCTGGTACCTCACCAGCGATTCGGTTTCACACTGGAGCCGATACGGCTCGTGTCGTGGCTCATTTGTCCATAAGGACATCCACAAACCCGGCAGGGCCGGAAACGGAGCAGAGCCTTGCAACAACGGTCCCCTTCTTCCACCGTCGCTTCGTCGGCATGCCTGCGGGTACTGGACCGTCTGGATTGCAGACGAGTCCCTTCGGGTAGGGCACGGGGTCGGCGAGTGTCCGAACCAGATTGTTCGGATGCGGAGCGAAATCGTGCGGATTGTGTGTTGCGTGGACTACCCGAGGAGCGGGGCCTGGAAGCCTCAGCTACCAAGCCACCGACGGCTGATTCCGGCTGGGAGGCCTTTGGCTTCTGTTTCGAGCATTGGCACTCTTTTGACATCCACCCCACGCGGCCGCAACGAGCGCCAGACTGTGATCTACTGGTAAATAGATGACGTCGTTGGGGTGACTTGGGTTTGCGGTTGGCTTTCTGGTCGGGGTGTCAGTTACTTGTTGCAAAGGGTGGTCGGACGTTGCGGATGACGACGGTGCGGATATGGACGCGGTCGTCCGACGGTGTTTAGATGTTGGTGGATGGCGGGCTAGGGGAACGGCCGTATACGGTCTGTCCAAAAGGATCGTCGAGGGGGTCGAACTGGTCGAAGTCGGTATAAAACCGTTCTGGCGAGCGCCGTAAGGGTAGGTCTACGGGATCAGCTCCCGAGTACATTGCTTCGGTTCCAGCTCCAGCTGTATCAATAGCGGGGATCATATCGGATACGGTAGACGGTGAATCTTGCCTTGGAGCAATTTTTAGCAGGTTGTTCGGTGGCGGTAAATAGTTAGGCGGTTTCTTTAATCACCCTTACATAATAGGGTATTTCAAAATCATGCTACGTTACAACTTCTCTCCGTGAACTCCACGAAAAGTCCCGTGAGTGGAAGTGAATTTATTGAAAACAAAGGCATTTGGGTTTTGGTGCACGTCTTTTTCGAGGAACCTCATTGTTATGCTGCAGAATTTCGTCAGGAATCTGTTCAGGTGTCTCTTCTAAATCTTCACAACGACTTCTGACTGTCGGTATTTCGTCATCTTCGATGCACGTCTTACTACCGGGAGGCCTACCACGTTTTCTTATTGAACGCACTGGCGGTGGATCTTCGTTCTGGCTGGTTCTTGAAGGCGTCAAATCTGAAGAATAATATTTCCCAACAACAATGGTAGGGTGATGCGGTGAAGCGATTTTGTAGGTAGTGGGAGTCACCATCTTTACAATGACATAGGGACCATCTCTTCTTGGTGTAAGCTTGAATGTATAGTGCTACTCAATGTGTGGGTTTCCACTAAGACCTTATCAACACACTAATATTCTGGAAGCCTTTCGTAGATGTCTATCAACATATTTCAATGAATGGCCCTGTTGGGCTTTATGATAATCACACGCTTCGCGCAGCGTTGACCGTAAAGTTTGAAGATAGGGTGTAATTTGGCACACAAAATTCTCATTATATACTATAGCTCGTAAATCTCGGATAACATCATCGGGTGTTCTAAGTTCTCGACCGAAAGTAAGGTAAGTGGCACTATAACCAGTTGCTTGGGAAAGGACACTGTTCATTGCAAAACGGAATGCGGATAATTTCTCCTTCCATGAAGTGTGACTATCTGCAACTGGAATAGTAAGCTATGTTTTGAGGTTCCAATTCTTACGCTCTACCGGATTAGCTTCTGGATGGTATATTGGAGGTAATGATTGCTGGAAACCAAGGCATTGGGCAACCTGCTGCATGACAGAACAAATTGTACACCATTGTCACTGATTACTTTTCTTGACACACTATAACGCAGAATGACCTCGTCCAAAAGGCGACGTGCATATGCTTCAGCTGAAGCTATTTGGATTGAGAATAGTTCAACCCAGTATTTTCTGCTATGAGGACCCATCTGTAGTTATCGTCGGTTTCACGTAGTGGTCCAAAAATAGGTCTAGTTTCGAATAGTTGTGATTGGGCGAGTTAAATATAAATTGAAATATAAATAAGTAAATAGCAGCTAAGTTTGAAATATGTAGTTTGAATTTCTTCTCCTAAAGAATGTATGGTTATGTTGTTGTGTTGAGTTCTTCTACTTCATACATTTTTACGGAGATCTTATATTTTAACCCGAGTCTCAACCCTTAGGGTAACTCAAGATACTTAACTTTACTTTATAAAACCGGGCGTTATAACTTTGACATTCGATGCACATGCTGACATAGTCAACTATACTTCTACGCATACCTGGCCAAAACTATCGACTGGCGATTCGCTGATAGGTGCGTTCAACGCCATAGTGTCAACTTAAAGGAGAGTCTTGGTACTCTGATAATATCTGTGATACTTTGGGACGACTAGCCTTTTTCTAGTTCAGGAACATTACGATAAAGAATACCATAAGTCATTAGGTATACACGTTCGGTCCACATTTTAAAGCTTATGCCTTGTTGGTCAGGGTTTTCAAAACACTGGATAATTTTTGCCAATTCCGGATCTTCAAGTTGCCCCATTCTCATGTCAGCAGCTGTCTAGATCAACAGTGGGTCTAGGTCAACGGTAATCAGATTAGCTTCCAAATCTGAGATTGGAGGACGTGATAGCATATTTGCGACAACATTTGTTCAGCCAGGCGTATATAATCAATTTGCAAGTCATATGCTTCCAGAGCCAATCTGGCAAGGCGACTTGTAGGTAATCTTAATGACATCAGCCACTTGAACGGTTGATGATCGCTTTTGATAATAGCTGGCGCGCACTGTAGGTAACCATGGAACTTATGGGTCGTAGCCCAGACTACTGCTAAGGCTTTCCTTTCGGTCGTTGAATAATTTCGTTCGGCGGATTTTAGGAGTCGGCTGGCGTACTCAATGGGCAGTTCATCGTTACCCTCCCCCTGGAGCAGGCATGCAGCTATGGCATAAGCTGAGTCATCAGAATATAAGGCTTAAACGGATCGGCTTGTTGTCGGATGGGATTGGATGTCAGAAGAGCCTTTAAATGTTCAAATGAGTGCTTTTGATCTAGATTCCAAATCCACGTAGCTTTCTTCTTTGTGAGCGAGTCAAAGGTCTGGCTATTGCCAAAAAATTTTGGATAAAGCGCCTATTCAGGATCTGCTCATCTACATATTACATTTCATCTTGTTCTCAATTTACATTGTTTTTTATTTTATTTTCAATTTTTCGCATTACATTTGCTCTTGGCTGTCAAATAAATGACGAGGTGGCTAGAAACTATTTTGCTTAAATTTAATAGTCAAAATTTACATATTTCGCGAATCAGGGCAGTGGCTGCACGCTTCAGCACGCTCGCCAATCTGCCAATAGACCCTACGCTACAAGTCTGAGGCTACAATAACCATCTACAACCGCTACATCCCACAAGGTGTTACGTACTGCCGCGCAGCAGGAGGCCTTAGGAGAGCAGGGAACGATCAGATGAGTGCTTAATTTACCTGCCGTCGTTTTCTAAATGTTATCTTTTTCCTCAACGCAATTTTTTTCTAATTTTTACTCGTACAAATCGCTTTATTGCGCAACAGCGCCTATACCAGGAACACGCCTGCAGGAATGACAGTAATTCTTTATTGTTTCGGAGAGGAGATATCTTGGAAATCGCAGTTATCTTATCTGGATTTGGAGTGATATCTTGAGGTGAGATCACATGACCAAGATATGTGACAGAAGTACAGGAAAAGCTAAATTTGAATCGTTTTAGTTCGAGTTTGAACATTCGTAGACGGTCAAATACTTGCTGTAGATGCTTCACATGGGATTCGAACGATTCTGACAAAATGATCAGATCATCAAGATTGCAAGTATGTTCAGATCCTGAACGCCGGAACGGAATCTGTCAATCAGCCTTTGGAACGTCGAGGGTGCATTTCCCAAGCCGAACGGCATTCGAATGAAACGAAACGTCCCAAGTGGACAGATGAAAGTGGTTTTGTCTCTATTGCTAAGTTGTCATGTACTGAGTTCTCTTTGCTGCATGGAGGGTATCATCGATCCTAGGCAATGGGTATCGATCTGGGAGTGTTTTGGCATTTATTTGCGGTAGTCCACAGTCAGCCTTATTTCTCCATCCTTTTTCGGAATCAGCATAAGAAGATTCACACTCTTCAGTAATTTCCTGTGCGAGCAACTCGTCAATTTGTTTTTTCAGTTCTAGCTTCTGACATATGATATGGTGGAACAACCACTGGATATAATCGATTAAATCAATAGAATGTTCAGCAAACGGTGTCGGTTCAGAACTTGGTTGGAACAAGTCTCCATTGGAATGGAGTAATTTGTTCAAAGTACTTTTATCTTCTAGGCAATAGTTCTTCGCTTCATCTGCATGTAGTGAGAGCTGTTCAGACAAGGCCATTTGGTTAGTGTCAATTGTTGTGCATTCAGAGTTGTTGATTGATGGATCACGAGCAAACTCATATTTTTGATCAGGAGCATCGCCATAAAACCATGAGTCATTCGGTATATCCGGCACTATATTGGCAGATTTTAGAAAATCAGCACCTAGAAGGGTCCTACTGTTGATAGGTTCACTCTGCCTTCCAATGCGATTCTGACACAAAAAACATAAGCATCCACTTGAGAGTAGTTTCACCATCTGGTAAAGTCATGATTAACTGACTTTGTTTATGAGGAACATGCTATGCTCGTCGCTTAAAATTTCCGGAATCAAAGTATGTGAGACCATTATGATCTTGGATAGTAACACAGGCGAGTGGGCGAGTAGGATCATCTGAGCTCATTTGACAAGATTGTACCAGATAAATACTGATGAGCTTTGCAAACATTGCAGTTCTGGTAGGATCCGTTGGAGTAACTGGATGTTTGGAGCACTTGGGGCAGTTACTTTCAAAATAACCTGGTGTTCCACAACCGTAGCATGACAGGGTATTATTTTGTGTTGCAGTAGGTTGACTATTATTCATTGATGGATTCGTATCATTTGTAGTGCTTGACTCATCACTGCTGGCTTTGCCTTGTTCAGAACGAATATGAGCCAGTTTACGACAATTTTCTTGAGTGTGTCCAAAATTCTTACAATTGCAATTTTGTTTACGGACAGTCTCATTCACTTTACTGATAGACGCGTTATCAAAAAAAAATTGTTAAATGATGCGGGCAGCTTCGATAAGGTCTTCAAATGTCTTGTCACTTTCACGTTGCATTTTTTCCTTTATACGTACGTTTAATAACCCGTAAGCCATATCCAATTGAACATATTCAGATATTGTAGAATCACCTCCTAAATGGAACATCAAGGCACAAGCTTTGCTCACAAAAATATCGGTTCTTTCTTCACTCTGTTCGTGTGAGAAAAGTTCTCTGTATATCTGATGTGGAGGTTTTAGATATCCATAAGCATGTCGTAAAGAATATATAGCCTCATCGAAGGTGTTACTGAGGATTTAATGCCAAGCCACCATGTAGCTGCAGAATCTTCCAACAACATTGACATGCCTTTCAGAGCATGCTGATCTAGAATATTAAGGCAATCCTCATAGACCACAATAGCATCAATGAATGCTTTAACATCTCTTCCTGGGCTTCCATTTAAACGGGTCTTACATCCAGAAAAATTGGCCTGCACCATAGGCCTGCACACTTACACTTGGTTATTGAGTAGGCTGACTTACATGAATATTCTGCATTCCATGATGTCATACGGTCATACCAATTTTTTGAACAATAGGGGTTTCGTTGTTATTATCAATCATCTTGGCTAATTCTGAATTATTTGGTACAATTTTTCCACTACCTACGTAAAATCATACAGTTGGACTCGGATGTGGCAGGACTCGTGTGAGGCAGGACACGTATGATTTTAATTCACGATATCGAATCACATGCAAAACTGGATTGGCTCACAGGCAAAACTTACATCATCATGAAGAAACACTTTAAAGTGATTAAATTGAGCCGACTGAACGAAACACAGGTCGTTTAAAGGTCTCGGGTCATAGTCTTTTCGCGAGGCCACACGTTAGGCGCCAATGTGACACTGCGTAGGTGTCGAGTTCGGTGATCTCTGCACAAACGATGGTCGATGGTGACAGAAGTGTTGGATTTACACAATTAACACACTACAATTAGATTTAATACTTTTGTTCTCGATTAACGAATTTGATACGTTGTCAAAGTTTTCCATGGGCCAAGGTCTATAAGTATGATGTGGTTAGAGCACATTGAAACCCCTGATTATTTTTAACGGCTGTCAAATGAGAGCAAAAGTACCGGCACTAGATATTAAAATTTCAGCAAGAACATCAAAATTATACAAATTCAAAATCACACATTAAAACAAAACAATAACTTGACATTGACATTACTTTCAAATCATTTTGATAATAGTAAATTAGGCGCTTTCTTTAATCACCCCAACATAATAGGGTATTTCAAAATCATGTTACGTTACAGACTACGAAATTTCAAAAGTTAATTTTAGGTTTCATATTGACTAATTTAAATAAACTTCGGGAAATGCAGCTCCAATTTATTATCATACGACTAGAGCTTCCACCAATCACATTATAATTTTGCAGGCTAATGAAAATTGATTATAGAGTTCAATTATTTATCAAAAGGACAATTTCATCGAAACGCAGCCCCCGATAATCGAGCAAACTTTGCAATAATGACGAACCAATCCATCTAATTAGTGTTGCGACTATGAATTATTGGAATTTAATTGAAGTCTCAATACTAGAAGTTTTTTTTTTTTTAACTTATAGAACAAATTCGTTTTCGCAGGTTGACAAATGGATTTTGTTTTCTTGTAAACGGGCAAAAGTTGAAACGACATTTTCTATTCGGAAAACTTTCTAAAAAGTAGAAAGTGAAAAGTTTGGAGTAATTTTTCAGCTGCATATCGGAAAACACGATGGATATTTCCTTTTTCCACATAAAGTTTTGTGTCATTTCGACGGGATAACTATTTTTATACATGAATAATTTTCCATTTCTTTTTTTTTTGCATAAGAATATGGGCACTTTTCTCACGCAATTATACTAATAATTCTCCTTTCCTATGATAATTATAAGCGTACGCCTATGTCAAAACATATAATAATGTAAATTTGCTTAATCAGCGGTACTGCACTGGTAGTACCACTATTCCGCCTACGTAAATGCTGCATCAGCAGATATTTCTTATTTAAGCCAGTGCATTCGGAGCGTTCATTTGTTTTCAGGCATCCCCTGTAGCAATTTGATCCACATATTTTCGTTTGTCACTATTGTATTTTAATTAATAAAATAAATGTTTTTCAAAAATACAAGTTTCTGAATCGAAAATATAATTTGTCCCTTATAACGTTATTTAAATGATTTTTTGTTTGTGATGATTATGTAGATGTTTTTGGTACTTCTTTTATATGGTTGCATGCATATGTGTGTGTTAAATGTTTTTAAGCAATCTTTAACACAAAATTAGCTTTCCAAATGCATACCTACATTATTTATTTCCCATTTTATTTTGTGGAAAATGCGATAATAAAAATAATAAATTTCAAAAAAATGCGCCTCTCGCCTGTCCGTTGCTGAAAGCGCAGATAATTCTAAAATATAATGCTACAAATATATTATATTTATGCTTTTTATGAACAATGTGTATGTTCAGAGCTTTTCCAATTATCAAATACCGATGCACTTTCAGCGGATTTTTGAAATATCACTGTGAAATGAAAAAGAAGGATTTGTTTTGACAGTTTTTGAATGATTTCATTAATTTATTGATTGGTTCTTCTTTAATATTATTCTGTCCATAATCTAGCTGATTAGAATACAAATTACAAATTAACAATTGAACGAATATGTTTTCTAGTTTTTGATGTTTAATTGTTTTGGCGCCACTAGGCCACGAGTGAAAATCCGATCCCGAGGGGCAAGATATTTGATATTTATGATAAGGAGCTTCAAAAATCAAAATAAAATTTTTATACGGGAAAGTGAAGGAATATTAAATAGTCCAAAAACTACTTTTATTTGGATTATTCCATTGAAATATGGCAAGAAATAATATTTGTGCGATATTTCATTTCTTCTTGATCAAGATCCATTCAAAATGGATCTAAAGGGCGCGAAAACAACCTAAATTGAAGCTCATAGTCATAGTCATACAAAAATGGTCTAACCTTATCCTAAAAATTCTTCCTTCCAGCTATTTTCTATATCGACGGAAAGTATCCAAAGTAAGTTAAAAAATAATACGCCTTCAACAAAAAAAAAAGCCTAAGTTAAGTTGAGGGAAGATGATGTGCAGGCAGTGCTTGCAAATTACACTTGCTCAACTCGGTTTGGTTAAATAGCGGGACAATTGTATCGTTTCTGCCTGAGAGCAGCCTCACCTTACTCTGCGATGGGCGATGTCCATTATATATTAATTTTTGATAAGCATATCGCGATCAAAACTGCGAATACATAAAACAATGTGAAAGCGATAAATTAATTACATGCTGAAAATACAAACTACATATGATGTTTTGAATATTTTTATAGGACACATTGTGATTTAAACTAAAATCTTATATAACAATCTGAACGTGATATTGAATTAAATAAAAAATGTAAATATACGATATCGGTCAAATTACGCTGTTGAAGTTTAATCACTCTTTATTTGTTCTAATTAAACATTCTGCCGCCTCTCCAGAATGGAAGATTATAGAGAAATCAGCTCTATTTCTTCGTTCTGGCCTTGGTGTTGATCTGGTTGCTGCTTTTGACGTTTTCTGCCATCCTGCTATCACCGTTATGATGATGACTATTGTTGTAACGCTGCTGGTGGCTGCGGAGTGGTGATGATTACTGCGCCACACTGTATTCTTCTTCAAAGTCCTCTTCTTCTCTCACTAGCTCTCCAAAATCATCGGTTTCACTGAATACCGGCTCGGTGGCTAGATGTAAAGGTGTGTTTGTGGAGGGTACCATGGAAAATTAAGGGTACAGCTTCCACATAGCTGCCTAAAATTGGAACTGTTGCGCTTCTTTTGGGAGTGAGAATATTCTGTTTTGTCTGTATGGTGCAGTCTTGCGAAATCTGAATATATGCTCTCCGTTGCATATAATCGATACATTTGTAGAGGAACCTGCAATGAACATCTATGTATTCGTTGTGCATAGTCTTTTCCAGAGGATGCCCTGTAGTCTGTGTTATTGTATGTGGCAAAGCCTGGATTGTGGGCGTTCATACATTTCGTCTATGACGCAGGACGGATTAGATTTAATGTTTCTAACCATAATTTTCCAACAGAAACTGGAGAACAGGTGAGCTGGTGCAGATAGCGCCGCATGCACTGTTGGAGGTCACTTTCATGGAGCTGAAAGTAAATTTGACTGTTGTAGTCGGTAGCGGTGTAATCATCTCCAAAGCCCAATATGTTTCATTCTCAATTCTCAGTGGAATTGGCGTTGCTTTCACTACATAGAGTGAATTCCGTCACGTCAATAATTATTGGAAAATATCCACACACTTTGATGTGCGTGTTGTTGGTGATTAATATTGTGGACAATGCCGGCAGTTTTCGATTGGATTTTTGAATGACGGCGTTGATATATGTTGGTGAAACTTGGTCATATATTGTTGAAGATGTTCAGCAATTTATGGTGATGTTCGTTGGTTTCGCTGATGAAGTTGGTGGCTACTTGGTATGCACTCAATAGGTGAATTTTGAGTGCATTGGTGTCTATTTGTTTGTACCAACTTTACATGCCGTTGATAGCTTCTATTTCTTCGTTGAGTCGTTTCTGGAAATATTGTAGTTATAGACCCTGAGATAGGGCCTGTTTAGTGGAGTCATTTATTTTTTTTGTCTGGAATTTTGAGGGATGAATGTGACTAGTTAGCTGATGAGAATATAAGTGGTTTTGATGCCTGCCTCCTGTTCGAAATGTCTACAGAATGTTTCGCCGGAAAACTCGATTTCGAACTGTGATTACCGTCTGGCGATTTTTCAGCGTTATTTTCACAACAAAACCTTTCATTCTCTCGATTGCCAGACAAAAAGCGGAAGGTTCTTTTCTTTTCTCTTGGAAGTTGACACCCATCCCCATTTTTTCAGCTATTGAAAAGCATCTGATGTTTTTCATGGGTGAATTATTTATCAATGTCAATCTTTTATTTAAAAGCCAGAAAATTTGGGATCATTAAAAAAAAATTCTTCATGTAAATCAATTTTTTTCTTCTGCAAATTTTCGAACGGGAGGCCGGCATTAAATTCACCCATATTCTCATCAGCTTAGTAGCCACATTCAGCCCCCAAAATGCCAGACAAAAAAAAATGACTACACTAAACAGCCCCTATCTCACAGTCTATTAGTTCGTGATTCTGGCTTCGGTTTCGTTAAATTTTGTGAGAGCCGAAATCATAAACTTTGTTTGGTAGTTGGATGCTCTAATGAGTTCTTCCTGATTGTTGTTGATTGCATCGATATCTTGATATACTTCGTCGTTTACTCCAAAAACCGCAGCCAAAATTTTCCAAACAATCCTCTCTTGGTTCTGTGGTGAATGTCGTCCATGGTCGCGAATATCCATTTAGAGTGATTTTTCATTTCCTCTAGATGCTGGACGAGAGATGTGCATTTAACGTCATCGGTGAGCTTCTTGGATTGGTTGCACTTATTTTTGAATTGGCTGACTACGGCGCAAGGGCGCCCACAGGGAGGGTCAGGGGGGGTCACTCGACCCCCCCCTGAAAATCTCTTAAATTTTAATTATTTTCTATACCTATATATTATTTTGTAGGTCCGATGACGCTCGTATGAGCGAAACGGGCATACTTGAATTCGGCCACAAACCAAGTAGCTGCAGTAATCCTACCTTTGAATTCGACCAAATCATGAAACCCAACCTACTTCCCCTAAAACTTACCTTATGATGTTGACAGATTTCGCATTGCATATGAGTTAATAAATCTAAAAAAGTGTAAATATGTATTTTGATGCGTAAAATAAAAAGATCTACCAAAATGACTATGAAAAGATTCACAGGCATTTGTTTTCTTATCTAGGTCTATCCAAGTATGTGCCATGTGTCGGTGAGATAATCTGGAAATTTAACTAGAACTTCGTGATTCGGCTGAATAGCTAACAACTCGAAAACAAAGAAATCGCTAACTTCTTGATTCTCCAAAAACATCATTCCGAAACAATTATGTAACGATTTACCGATTTCTGAAACTTTTTTTTATGTTTAATGCTTAAGCCTAAGTTTTGGATCTTCCTCTACCATGCCTGAGATTTTAGCTATTTATAAGAAGTAAATTAGTTGATTTAATATCTATATCTCAGTGTACCGATTTGCATATTGATAAATTGTCACCCTTTTCCTTATTCCGGAACTGGTAAATTTTGTGGCTGAATTCAAGGATCCCGGAGCGAAACACATGTCACTATTAAGTGAATCAAATAATCAACAATCTGTGTGTTAACATGTGGCTTTTCAAATTATGTTTTTGCTTAAATTTTGCATTGCAAGTGTCACATTCAAATGGATAAATATCCGAATGTGTTAGTTTGTGAATCTTTAAATCGGCTTTCCATTTAAATTTTGATTTACAAGTGTCACATTCAAAATGATAAATATCCGAGTGTGTTGAAATGTGCCTTTGTAAATTACTTTTCTTCAAATTTTACCTTGCAAGTGTCACATTCAAATGGATAAAAATCCGAACGTGTTAGTTTGTGTATCTTCAAATCGCGTTTCGGTTTAAATTTTGATTTGCAGATGTCCTATTCAAAAAAAAAAAATATCCAAGTGTATCAATATGTGTTCCTTCAAATCGCCTTCTCTTTTAAATTTTGCATTGCAAATGTTACATTTGAAATTCTCCTCATCCGAGTGTGTTAATATGTGGCTTCTCAAACTACGTTTGTGTTCAAATTTTGCATTGCATGTGTCACATTTAAAAGGATAAATATCAGACTGTTTGTTTGTGTCTCTTTAAACAGTCTTTTCCTTTGAATTTTGCTTTGCAAATATCACATTCAAAAAGATAACTATCGAAGTATGTTGATATGTGACCTTTCAAATTACCTTTTTGTTTAAATATTGCATCAAGTGTAACATTGAAACTTCCCAATAACTTGTCTTGATAAATTGATGTCACTCGAATGTTATTTTTCCTTTATAAATATTCCTTTATTTGGATATATCAATTCAATATCTGATTCTTCTATTTCGTTTTTAATGTCATCCTCTATGTCTGTAGACTTGATAATTTTTTCCTTTTTTTTATGGTTTAAAAATCGGGTCTCTTTGAGAAATATGGACAAATTTTTTGATTTTCTAAATAGATAAAGCACTCAATCAATTCAAAATACCTATTCTATGAAAAATAACATTATTTTCTCCGTAAATGAATGTATTTTTTCCGAATTTGAATTTACATTTTCCTAAATAAAAATTACTTTTTTCGAAATTGAGGTTGAAATGGTGTAGAATGAGAAACTACCTCATGTGATACCTCCTTTGGAAGGTTTTTTATTCCTCTTTGGAAGCATGCAGAAGCAGATAGAATTACAATAAACACATTATTTGGTTGATGTGTATCGGAGACTTTTATGGCAATTTTTTTTTGTTTAGAGATAGTCAAAATTGTCCAGCAGTATTTTAGAAAGCTTCAAGTGTATTTTAGAATAGTCACTTGCTCATTTGTATTTAAGAAATCCCCCATGAATAATGGAATAAATTTCTTAAATACAAATAACTATTCTAAAATACAATTGAAGCTTTCTAAAATACTGTTGGAAATGGTGCATTTTTCAAAAATGTTCGTACGACTTAAGATTTTGCTATAAGATAGTAAAGGGAAAGCAACGAGCTATCGAACGATGTGCAACACAAGGCAGGTTTGTATTAAAAAAAAATAAGTTAGGGTAGCTACCCCCTAAGGGGTGAGGCTCAAAAAGTTCCTCATTTTGGTTCTTCCTCCAATCCCCCAATACGTATTTGAGATCTTCCTGATAGTATTTTTTGTCTAAGAGATATTGCCGATTGCTACTTTTCAAATTGTTACCCTGTATCCTACCTAAGTATCTCCGAATTGGTGATTTTTTAGATAGAAAGAATGTTTTAAGTTTTTTTATACAAATATTTATTTATGATCATAATTTAGACTGAAGTGCCCTTTTTTACGCATAAAAAATTTATTCAATTGATTTTGACCCCCCTACATATTTTTCTGCGGGCGCCCCTGCTACGGTGGACACCTCTAATGAGTCGGTTTCGGTTTTGTTCTTGGGATGTTGTCTCTATTTTGGAAATACCTCTATTAATTCTTACTGATCCAAAGTGTTCAACGTAGAATCCATGTTGCGGATAGTTGATTTCAAATCCTTTTTTCTGCAGTGGTTGTTGTGATCATAATCATCATGACTGCTAGGGAGAACAATAAATATGATTTTGTTGATGTTTGTGCTATGTTGCGAAGACGATCTTATCTTCTTACTTCTGACTGATTTTGGATGTTTGGTAAATGCTGTCGGTCTTCTGTCGGTAGAGCAATTAACTTGAGAATCGGTCTTTTTTGTGCAGAACCACCTGCTCTCCTTATTGTTACCACGCGGACTGCTCCATCTTGTACCTGATGAGTTTCTACTATTCGCCCCAGAGATTTTCTTTTTTGATTAAGACCATTGTTCATATTCGTATATTGTTAGTCTGAATCTTCCATTTGTATCTTTGCTGTAGGTATTCTGTGCACCATGCAAACAAATGTTTTTCTTTAACTTTTGCACGTGTCTCCATCGTTGAGATAGGTTAAAATGTTCTGTCGAGCCCAAGCTTGGTGATGCTTGCAGTTCTCTTCCTATAAGAAAGTGTCCTGGGGTCAAGATATTGAAATCATCTGTCTTTTGTTAGCGGGTAGAGTGGTCAGTTTAGACATGCTTCGATTTGATACACTAACGTCGTTAATTCCTCATAGGTCAGAGTGCAGTCTACAATTACTCTCTCGAGATGGTGCTTCATAGATTTCACACCTGCCTCCCATATTCCTCCAAAATGTGGAGCTGCTGGTGGGATGAAGTGCTATTGTGTTTCTAGGTTGCCAATTGTGTTTTGCACAGATTATGATCGTATCTGCGATTCCATCTTCGAATACCCGTGCTGCTTCTACGAATGTGATTCCGTTATCGCTGTTCATATTAGCACAATATCCTCTTCTGGCAGTGAATCTTCTGAGTGCTGCTAAAAATGCCTTTGTTGTCATGTCACTGACTACTTCGAGGTGGATTGCTTTGGTTGCTAGACATATGAATACTGCGATGTACCCTTTGTATGATCTGTGATCTCTCCCTATTGTCTGACGTGAATGGGTCCAGCGTAGTCCACTCCTGAGTTTGTGAATGATAGTGCTGGAGCTACTCTCGATTTCGGAAGTTGTCAAATGAGTTGCTGTACGGTCTCTACTGCATACAATGCACTCATTTTTAACCGCCTTGACGGCTCTATTTGAGGAACATTTCTGTGTATTTCGCAAACTCTATTTGCTACGAAAGTTTTCATCTCGTAAAGTCACCCTTTATCCAAGCATGAAGTTGGTCCAGACGAAGGTCTGGGTGTTTACCACTTCAAGAGCAGTCTTTGTTTCTTGTATCAATTTTGATAGCAGGACTGCTGCACATAGTTTCAAGCGAGGTAGGCTTGTTCTGTTCTTCGCTGGAGCGACTTTCGATTTTGCTTGCAGGAGCGTAACAATTCATTTGTCTTCTTCTGTTGTAGAACTGCACCGTAGGCCTTTTCTAATGCATCGCAAAAGCCATGGAGTTCAATTTTCGTTTTTCTCAGATATATTCACTTGGGAATTTTGATATTTTCTACTTCTTTTATTTTGCTCTGAAACTGTGAAGATATTTCTTGATCTACAAAGGTTCATCCCAACTCAGGTTTCTAAGCCATAAGTCTTAAATGATTATGATTAGAGACAACCATCCTAAGGGATCGAATAATTTGAATATTTCAGACAAAATTTGTTGTTTTATTAGTTCGCGTATCTCGGAGACTTTGACTTGGAATTTGAAGGTATCGTCTGCTGGTGACCATAGTACGCTCAGAGATTGCTTAAAGTCTTCTTGAGGAAGTACTTGTACCTTCTGTTCTCGAAATTGTTCTGGGATTGATTGAAGTAACACCGGTGAATTGCTGCACCATTTTCTCAGATTGAATCTTGAATCCAGCAAGGGCTGATTTTGTATCTTGTACTTCCGATAGTATGTCGTCGACGTAGAAGTCTCTTAATGCTGCCTTGCTTGCTGTTGGAAATTTGTTCCGATTTTTCGATTGCAAGCTTCTGTAGTGTCTTGATGGCTAGATATGGTGCTGAGGCTGTACCGTAGGTAACAGTCGTGAGGTCGTATTCAAACATTGGTTGATGTGGATGTTCCCCCTCATAGTATCCTCTGGAAGTGTTGATTGCCTGGAAGAATCCGGATTTGCCTGTACATTTTTTCTATGTCTGCGCAGAACACCATCTCGTGCTTTCTCCAACGAAGAAGTATGTCGGTGATGTTTTGTTGCAGTCTAGGACTGACGTGCATGATGTCATTAAGGCTGGTACTGGTAGAGCTTTTGCAAGATGCATCGAAAACGTCCCTCAGTCGTGTTGTGCTAACTTCTCTGATGACTGCTCGATGGGGGATGTAATATCTCACTTGGTTCACTTCATGTCGAGTGACTTTCCTCATGTGACCCAACTCTAAGTATTCTTTCATGAATGCTGAATATTGTTCTTGTGATCTGGGATCTTGATGTAACTTTCTTCCGATGTTCGTGAATCTTGCGGTGGCTCTTGGTTTAAAGTGACCTAATACATCTGCTGACTGTTTGAATGGGATTCTAACTATGAATCTACCTTTGGAGTCTCAAGTCGTGGTTTCCTAGTAAATATCTTCGCGTGCTTGCTCTTCTTCTGTTAGCCCAAGCGCATCAGGGCTATTTCTTCAATTTCCCAGAACTTTGTTAGCTGTGCTGTCTGTCTTCTTCATAGTGAGTGATCATACTGACAACCTGAATAGCGGAGGATCCGGATGTTATTGGGCCGGAAACGATCCAACTTAACGCTGTATTTTGTTTCAACAGGCCTTCTGTAGTTTTTTGCATGCCGTTCAAAATGATATTGGCATATATTCCTTGGTGCCTAATATCCTATCTACTGCACCTCGTATCATTAATGTTTGATCGGCTAGCACTTCATTCTTCTAACTGTTTATGTGTAGTTATGAGTAAGTTTTGGAAGGACAATCATGTTGACATCTATGGAGAATGCGCTCATAAATCGCGGTTTGATCTGTGCTTGAATGGACCATTTAGAGGCTTTTGGTTCGCCGTCACCAATTCCTGAGATTTGCGGTCCTATGCGGTTTCGTGGCAATTCCAGTCGATTTTGCAGCTTCTTCGATAATAATGGATATCTGTTCAATAGGAATCCTCAGGACTTGAGGGTAACTTGATGTGCTTACTTCTACTAGTGCTGTAGCGAGTAAAAAGTTTTCTCCATTTCTACTGGCGTGGTTAGACATGGCGCCTCTTGATGGAGAATATTCAGCTCTTCTTGATGGTGAGTGCCGTTGAAAATTTCGCGGTGGAGTAACTGTCGGCTTGTCTTGGTAGTTGGGCTGCCTGATAGAATTTTGTTGCCTGTCCATGTGAAGAAGCGTATAGTGCTGACAACTGCAGATGCTTCATGTTGTGTGGGTAAAATATCTCTTATTGATAGCTGAGGCAGTTGTAGCAGATGTGCTTTCTTGAACATATATATTTCTTTCCTGTGCCGAAATTCCTTTGAATTTCTGGCAGTGGTACCTCATGTGTTGGGGTATTGTATTTTTTCTCAGGGTTTAGCTTGCGTTCTAATCCGGGGATAGTTTCTAGTGACTGAAATCTTCTTTCCAAGAATTTCATAAACTCTGTTAACTTTGGAACATCGTGAAGCTTCTCAAGACTTTGCTCATACAGGCGGTTAGTTTCGGAGTCCTACTTTCTGATTGTCATTCGGATTATTATGGGACCCCAAGTATCAACTTTGACGTCTAGATTTTTTAGTGCTTTTAGACACTCGCTAGTGACGTCATGCAGCTGCTTTAGTTTCTCGGTGTTCTCCCTTGGGATTTCTGGTAGGTCTAGTAGGTTGTCTAGAATATTAAATATTAGAAGTCTTTTGTTTTCGTACCGCTTCTGAAGTAGATCCCATGCTGAATCGTAGTTAATTTGCTTGCTTCTCCCCTGGTATCTGTTTTTAGGTAGTGCATCTTGTCGGCTTTGCTCAACGTTGAGTTTTCATGGATGATTCTTCTGAAAATGTCGAAGAATGTAGACCAGTTTTCATATCCTCCATAAAAAATTGGTATTTGTAATTTCGGTAGCTGCAGGTTCTTTTGTGGTTGACTCACTAGTATTTGTGACGACATTCTGCAGGATTTTTGCCGCTAATTCTTCAATGACATCATCGAATTGGCTCTGGACTTCTTTGTGCAAGTCTTGGGTGAAGTACTTATCTTGATGGCTATATTCACACACGGCGATTTCTTTGTGCAGGTTTTGGATTGCATTCCATTGTTTCTTGCTTGATTCCGTCAAATGTTTATACCAGAATTCTGATTTGTCTTACATCAGTTCCGACTTAATTTGGGTAAGGGTTCGTCTTCCAATTCTGTACCTTGAACTATTGCGTTTTTATCCGTTTCTCTTAGATGCTGACGGTGGAAGGTTCCAATTGGGTTGGTGTTGGCATGGTCTTTGGGCATGTTAGTAAGTAGGTGTTATTGTTTGTGTTAAGAGGGGCGTTTAAATAAAATGTCATTTACAGACCTTCACTAATTCCTGTTCAATTCCAAATTTAGACCACTTTTCAGTGAAATGAAGCTATGTTCATAACAATAATAGATTGGAGTAGAAATTCAAGCATTTTTGGTTGCAAAATACTCATTCTAAATAGTAAAATTATTACCATTTTGTTGACAACAATATGCAAATTTTGGTCACGGATTTATATGAAAAAGGGATAAACATATAGAATAGCACACCAACAATAAATGTCCAAAATTTCGGATAGTAAAATGCTGGAAAAAATGAATAGAACAGAATTTTCGAAAATTATAATTTTGTATCACAAAATTAATCAAAATCTGTCAAACAACGAGGTGATTGCTGTCATTTTCAGCAAAGACTCAAACCAAACGTTTGTTCAGCGCTTCTCTAAAAGATGTCGCTAAGTTCGGGAAGCATAATAACTTCTTTCAAACGCCAGTAAAAACTGTTTAACCTAGCTAATAATGTGAAATACTATTATTTCATTTGTATCTGAATAAAATTATTTAGTCCACTGTAAATTACTGTGTAAACGAATTGATATTGAAGATGTCGCCATCTACTTGTAAATTAGTCAATCACTTACAGAGAATTTGAACACCTGTGATTAAAAAATATTTAATGTATGTCATAAAGCCCAAAAGATGGCGTGCTGGCTCTTATCTGACGCCCCTCTTAAGCATATTGCTTGGTGAAGTATTGGTGTTCGCTGTGTCTTTTCATTTTTATCATCGCATCCTCGTTTTTCTGGATTGTTTGAAGTATTGCATCCAGATTGGATCAAGTGTTTTTGGACGAAGGCCTCGGTTTTCCTATCTACTGTGTCTTTTTTGCAGTTACTTAGCAGCTGAACCATTTGCAATCCAGATTTTTCTTGTTCTCGTGTGAAACAATGAAGTAGTTGCTTACTTTACCTTATAATAACAAAGTAAAAGTTGATAAAGTCAAAGCTAAAAGTAATGATGAAATAATAATACTCATAGAGGAAAGAAAAGTAAAAATAGTAGAAAATAATACTGAAACAAACAAATAATATTTTGGAACTATCCATATTTGAAAAATTTACCAAAAGATTTACAACCATAATGATTGGATTTATTCTTGTTCAACAAGTGCATTTTTCAAAAAAAAAAAAAAAATGAGAACAAAACATAAAAATCAAATGTAATTATTCCATCACAAAGACTACAAAGGGATCTTCTATATTACTTTCCATGTATACTAAAAAAACAATTTACTGCAAAATTGCGTTTTTATAGGGGAGTTCTCAAGAGAAAAAAAATTGAGAGTCAAATAATGCCGAACCAATTCCTGTGAAAAATTATTTAGTAAGAAAATTTTTGAAAATATTCGGCCCAGAAATCTCGACTCTATTTTGCTTGGCGGTGAGAAAGTCTAAGTACCTAATGATAATTTATTATGCGGCAAATTTTTATTTTTATATCACATATTATATTCGATCGAAAACTGCTTGGCGTGAAATGAAAAACGTTTGACCTTTCGCTTAACGAACTTTTTTCGTTCTTATTTCCGCCCAAAATTTAAATTATATTTTCAGCTTTTTGTATTAAATTATTTTCGGACGATATATTCGGTGGCTCAGGAAATCTCTTCATTCAATGAAGGGGTAACTTAATTTAAAACAAAATTTATCTCATTAGTGCCAATTTCGATCACTTTTTCACAAACTATGAGAACGAGGGAATCATTATTTAGTGAAAAGAGGAATTGGGCACATTACAACACCACCTAGAATAGAAGGGAAAAGTTGCAGAGAAACATTTTCTGGCAATTATAGACATCTCTCATCTAGGTATCTTATAATTGTTCATTGCATCATACATTTATTAGCATCTCTTTACTATGATCTAGCAAGTAAAAACACATTAGAACTACATACCCTAATCACCTTAGATAATTTAATTTGCATATCAAAATAATTATAACGAACATTTACTTCCTCGTGGAATAACATTATCTGTTCTGATACTTACCCCAAAGTTCCCCTAAAGTTTGCAAGAGACACGATGAGGGCTTATAACTAATCCAATTGTATTTTGAGGGTTCAATTTATAAATCTTACTTTATTTGGAAAGAATAGACCACTTATTTTGTCTCAATTTTCGCATTATCTTTCTCTCATAATAACTAAGCAAATTAAATTTCTGATGTTGAGAGATTTTGGTAAAATTGGGGCCGTGAATAATTAACCTTTTTATGGAAAATTATATTAATTTTTTTTTTTAAACATACATTACCACACACCCCGCATAATACTAATTACTCTAAAATTAATGAAAATTTTCAGATGGGTAATCGGCATCTTACGCGTTGTAATTTTACCCCGATCCCGACTCTATAATAAATCGTTTTAAATTCGGAACGGCGCTTCTATTTCGGAGACGAAGAACGAAATGGAATCAGTGGAAAGCCGTCAATCTTGTTGTCATAAATAAATCATTTCGCAACACAATACTTGCTAGTGGTTTTCGTAGTTTCCCGGAATCCGGTAATCAGAGAAAAAGTAATTTTCAAATAGAGTTATTAGGTTTAATGTAAAGAGGGATTTTATGTGAAGACGATAAGTTGCAGATTATTTAAATGAGTGTAATAGGACAACAAGGTTAGTAGCGTAACAAGTTTGAGGCCAGTGATGCCAGGTGATTTTATGAAAAATCTGGTAATTGGTGAAAAACTCTTTGAAATATAGCAATTTCTCGTGATTTTGAAATTTTATCAATTTTGAATATTTTTAACAATGGCATACACTTTATAAACAACCCTCGTAATGTATTAAAATTTTACTTCATTAACATACAAATTTCATTTGTTGGACAGAAAACCAAATACCAATAAGTGGTGTGTGAGGTCCTTTGATTTTTATATAAATTTGTATTTGTTCTTTTGATATATTTATGTATGTTTGCCTTTTTATATTTCAATTTCTGTTTATTCCAGGCTCTTGTTGCTATTGGCCAGTTATTTTTCAAGTTGGCAACATGTATTTTGTTTGGCCAGTGGCGTTGCTTATGGGGGGTTTCAATCAAATCAATCAAAAACTCGAACATTTCATTTTTCATATTTTCGAAATTTTGACTTTTCCAATTGATGCAGCGGGTTTAAATTAATCGAAATAAATTCTAACATCACTTTCAAAATGGCGATTTCAAAAAGCTGAAAAATCTCAATTTTCGTTCTGGAAATTTTTTTCAAATCTTGACAAGGTTAGGAATAATGGCCGATATCTTCAAATAAATTTGGACAAATCAAAACAAATTATATATGGTTAGAAAAAGCATTGAATTCTCTATAAATCCATGCTAAATTGGTTCTGATAAGTCGAATACTTTCTGGGCTTTTAGTCCAAATTTTATCAAAAATTTCAAACTTGATTTTTTCGAAAACCATAAGAGCTAGCGATTTTAACTAAAAACCATTTCAAAGCCCTTATCAAGAGTTACCTACATTTCCTGAAAATTTTAATTCAAAATATTCAATAGATTTTAAGGTATCCAAAATCAAATATTTTGAAATAAAAATCTAAAGGGGTAACCCTTTAAAAAATTCGAAATTTTTATTGTTCATATTTATTGAATTTTGACTTTTCCAATCGATAGAGCGGGTCTAAATTAGTCGAAAAAAACTCTAACATCATTACAAAATTTTGATTTCAAGAAAGAGAAAAATTAAAAAGAAAACCTCATTATTTAGGTTTAAATTTTTTTTGGATCCTGACAAGGTTAGGAGCAATTGCCAATACTTCTATTAAATTATAAGCAAATCAAAATAAATTATATATGTTCGGAAAGAGCATCAAATAATTCTCTATAAATCAGTGCTAGATTAGGTTTGATAATTCAAATACTTTTAGAGCAATTGAGCCTCAAATTTGGATTTTAGTTGAAATTTAGTCAAAAACTTCAAACTCGATTTTATCAAAAACCGTAAATGTCAGCGACCTCAACTAAGTACTGTAGGGTACGAAACCTAATAGTTAGGGAGACGACCGCATTTTTCCTACCCCCATCGAGTTATGTGTCGACACTATTATCAATATATAGTATTATGTTCATCTATTAACCAGTATTCCTGCCCGAGAGCAAATGCTGCCGGAAATATCTTTTAACAAATTATTAACAAATTGAAAAAAACGTAACACTACCCCCATCGAGTTATGCCCTAAGTAGGGTATCAGATTGAAGGCCTCGATGTCCCCTATCTAAAAAGTCGATCCTGCCTCGTGAGAACTTGCCGGAAAAGGGTGGCAGGGCAGCTTATTGGGGCAAGGGTCCGCGGTCTCAGCTTTGACACCTATCAAGTTTTACCCTGGATGATGTGTCAAATTAAAGGTGTTAATAAGTTGATTTAAGGTCTCTTCGCACAGAAATCCCAAACCAGAAGGAGTGAATTTCATTGGTTGAAACTAGTTTCCTGACTGTTTCCAACCAATGAAATTCGCTCTGACTGGTTTGTGATTTCTGTGTAATATTTTGAATTTAGACTATAGTGGTGAAGAGAGTGAAGTGGCCGATCGCGTGTGTGATTTTTTGAACGAATTATCTATAGAAGACGAAAAAGATGACGAGGAAGAACTTGACGAAGATGAAGTTGAAGACGACAACGACGAAGAAGAAGAAGAAGGTGAGGATGACGACCAAGAAACTTTAGCAGATTTAACAAGACGGTTAAAAACAAATAAAACAAAGAAGACAGATCATTCTTTTGCGTTGACGTTCCGTGATGTGGAAGAGAGCATCAGATCATTCAGTGGTAAGGATGACTATCCTATTAAGAAATGGATCGCAGACTTCGAAGAACTTGCGGATGTCACCGGTTGGAATGATCTGCAGAAATTGATATTTGCTAAAAAGTCTTTGACAGGTTTAGCGAAGCTTTTCATACAGTCAGAAAGTGGCATTAAATCCTGGAAAGCGTTGAAAAGAAAATTACTAGCTGAATTTGAAATAAAAGTCAGTAGCGCGCAAGTGCATAAACGACTTATGTCTAGAAAGAAATACCATACCGAATCTGTGCAAGAATATGCACTAATAATGCGAGAAATTGGTAGTCAAATACTTTTGGAGCCAGAGGTAGTTATACAATATATCATAGATGGCATTCAAGATGAAACGTCGGATAAAATAGCGTTATTTGGAGCTAAAACTTTTAATGATTTTAAGGAGAAGATAAAACTGTGTGATCAGATCAAAGCGAAGAAAACTACAAGCAAATTTATGGATAGAAGAAATCAGGATAAGAATGATGAGGGAACAAAGTATCGCAAAAATTTGAATAACGAAGACAAGAAGACTGGAAAACTAATGAAATATTTTAATTGTGACAGACAAGGTCATAAATCCAGTGACTGTCCAGACAAATCAAAAGGCGTCAAATGTTTTAACTGTAATGCCTTTGGGCATATTGCCACCAAGTGTCCTAAGAAAAATGTTAATACTTCGGCTGGAAATTCAGCGATGAATGTTATTGAAGTTATACCAAAGAATGGAGTCCAATTAAGAATTTCAGGAATATTGTTGAGAGCCTTATTAGACACAGGTAGCGATATTTCCGCAATAAGAAAGGACGTTTACGACGAAAATCTCATGAATATTCCACTGGATGAAGATACAATTTTTATAAAAGGAATTGGTCACAATAGGATTGAAACTCTGGGATCGTTTAGTCAAGATGTGTTAGTAAATGACGAGGAAGTGAAATTGAAGTTTCACGTGATTCCTACGGAATCATCGAGTTTCAAGGCTATCATAGCGACTAACATTCTGTCTGAAATGAACGTTTCCATAACTGAAGATGGAATAATGTTAATTAAAAAGGAGAAAGAGAACTTCCTTATGCAAATAACTGTAGCAGACAAAGACGAAGTTAATCTGGATCATATTAAGAATTTAGAATACAAAATAGAGCTGGAAAAAATAATTGGAAATTATCAGCCAGTAAAAACTAAATTAACAAATATCAAAATGAATATAATACTGAAAAAGGAGGAACCTATATATAAAAGTCCACGAAGGTTAGCTGCACCAGAGAAAGAGGTAGTCGAAAAGCAAATCAATGAATGGTTAGAGGAAGGAATTATACGACCAAGTGCATCCGACTACGCATGTCCCATCGTGTTGGTAAAAAAAAGAGATGGACAAATAAGACTATGCTGTGATTACAGAAAACTAAATAAAATCATAGTCAAAGATCGTTTTCCTCTTCCATTGATAGAAGACGTTTTGGATCAGCTCCAAGGAGCTAGGTACTTTAGTACAATTGATCTTAGGAATGGGTTCTTTCACGTGCCAGTGGCTGACGAAAGCATCAAGTACACGGCGATTGTGACTCACAATGGTCAATATGAATTCTTGAAGTGTCCTTTTGGCCTTTGCAATAGTCCCTCAGTCTTTCAGAGGTTTATTGCCCACATTTTCCGAGATTTGGCGAGGCAAAACGTAGTAATGTACATGGATGATCTGATTGTACTTAGGAAGGACGAAAAGGAAGGAATTGAGAGACTTAAAACTGTGACGCAGATAGCTGAAGATATTGGTTTAGAAATAAAGAAGAAAAAGTGCCAGATACTAAAGAAAAGAGTGGAGTTCTTAGGTTTTATAATAGAGGAAGGACGAATAATGCCATCTGAAGGCAAAACTTTAGCAATAAAACGATTTCCTAAGCTCACAACGACTAAGCAAATACAATCTTTTCTTGGATTGACAGGCTATTTTAGGAAATTCGTTTCATCCTATTCTTTAATTGCAAAACCACTTAGTGATTTGTTGAAAAAAGACCGTACTTTTCAATTCGGAGTTAAAGAAGAACAGGCGCTTAATAGACTCAAGGAATTATTAATTTCTTATCCGGTGTTGCACATTTATAAACAAGGCAGTGAAACGGAGTTGCATACTGACGCCAGTTAGTTCGGGTATGGCGCTTGTTTAATGCAAAAATCGGGAGAAGATAATAAGTTCCACCCAATTTACTTTATGAGTAAGAAAACAACTCCGGCAGAAGAGAAGTATACCAGCTATGAATTAGAAGTGCTTGCTGTTATATTTGCAGTCAAAAAATTCAGAGTATACCTTTTGGGTCATAAATTCAGAATTATCACTGATTGTTCTGCATTTCAACGAACGATGGATAAGAGAGACCTCACGACCAGAGTGGCAAGATGGGCTCTTCTGTTGGAAGAATACGATTATGAAATCGTTCATCGAAGGGATAATCAAATGTCGCACGTGGATGCGCTCAGTAGGTACCCAGTGAACACCATGGTTATCACAGAAATATTAAGTGAAGAAGACGGAATTCTAAAACGCACACAGACGGCACAAAATAACGATGATTATATAAAGACTGTGAAGAAAATTCTTCAGACGGGACAGAATCACGAGGACTATTTTCTCAAGAACGGCATACTTTCCAAATATGAAGAAGGACGTGAATCTTTAGTGGTTCCTAAATACATGCAGAGATGGAAATTATTCGAAAAGCTCATGATATTGGACATGTTTCCGTAGCTAAAACAGAGGAAGTGGTAAAAAGAGAGTTCTTTATTCCAAAATTAAAAGAAAAGATAACGACCTGCATTAAGAATTGCGTAGCATGCATTTTAGGTAGCAAGAAGGAGGGGAAGAAAGAAGGATTCTTACATGCATTGTCAAAAGTTGAAGGACCTTTACATACTATAACGTACTTATTTGGCCATTACCTGATTATACTGCATACGGCTAGTCAGCATCAATTCGGAGGCCATGGGTCTATGGATTCCTTGAATACATCTTATCTCTGGGCGCCACCAAGTTAATTGTGACTTAACTAGGAAGATTTCTTAATGATGTCATAAACAAAACCTATGCAATTGGTAGCAATACAACAACTAATTAGGTACAATAATGTATTTGGCTTCTTTATTAAAAATAATAACAATATAATATAGAGATAGCCAGGATGTTGTTAAAAATGTGTATAGGTTAAGGCTTGTACCAATTTATAAATAGTTGATTATAAAAAAAAAATACGAATGTATGTTAATTACAGCCTAGGAGCTGTCTAGATATAGCCTAGAGTCTTCCAAGTATAACCTGGCGCTAGGACCCTATAACGATGTTCCTATAAAAAAACAAATCGAGCCCCAAATATTAGAAATAATCTTACCTCAAATTGAGGGATACTCTAGTAGACCAAAGGTGAAGTCTTAAACTTCCAAAAGCTGCTCGGAACAGTCCTATTGAAGAAACGAAACACGTGTTGTAGGTTAATAATCCTGAAGAAAATCTCAAAACTTACCGAAACAAAATCCAAAATGACCAAGGGACAACTCTAGACAATTATCAACAAGAAATTAGTCTAAAACTTGAGCTCCCTGGCACAAAATTCCAAAAAATCTCGCCCAAAAATAAGTCCGGACGACCACATAGCGTGAGGTCGCAAATCAAAAGGGGAGATTCTCCGTTTTAAATTTCCGAAGAAGGCTTCCATTTGTCAAACTTCTAATTTTGACATTAATGAAAATTATAGAAAAGAGCGTGTTCAGTTTAATCCCAAAAATACAAACTGAAAAATGGGTTGTGTATAAATGACTGGTGAATGTTGAAAATTGCCTATAGAACCTATATGAAAAAGTAGAGGGAAAACGCCTAGACAAGACAGCTATTCAATGACATGATCGAACTGAAAAACAAAAAATCAAGCAACAATTATCATAATCTCAGATTATTTGATTGGATTAGCAAACAGAAATGATGATACTCTCTCCTTTTTTTAAGATTCTAATCAATAACAGCGGACCCTGCCGTACTGAATCAAACCTTTCTAGATCAATTAACCAAACTTGCAAACCAGCAGTACTCAAGGTAATAAAATCTGGGCACAGAAAAGATAGTTGTTTATTCATTTATTTCTTTATAGTTCTATATGGAATCATATCCACTATGGCATATTAGCCAAGAAATTGAAAATGCTACAATACATACCACCTTGATCATCTGGGATCGCTACCGAGTACCAACAAGAATCATAAACATATTCTGGTAGATATCGATGACTTTTCAAAGTTTGTGTGGCTCTATACTACGAAATCTACTACCACGAGGAAAGTGATTGATCGCCTGTCTAAGCAACAACAGATTTTTGGTAACCCAGCCCGGATTATCACAGACAGAAGAACAGCCTTTACGTCAGAGGAATTTGAAAATTATTGTGTAGAAGAAGGAATCAAGCATGTGCTAATTACTACAGGAGTCCCTCGTATAATGGGAAAGTGAAGCGCATTAGCCGAATAATTATACCAATATTGACGAAATTGAGTTTGGAAGATCCAAGTAAGTGGTTTAAATTTGTGGACAAAAAGCATTGAGAATTTTACATTGTATTGCCAACCTAATGTCATTTTGACTTTTATCTTTAAAAAAAAACGCACTTTAGATACGTTAACACAACATTTAATAGGTATTTAATAATTCAGAGGAGGAACGAAGTTCGCCGGGTCAGCTAGTTTGTAATAAAATCGGTTGAAATATCAACAAAACTTCGCATAAAAATGTTTTTATTTTGTCGAGAGCTACTTGATTCCAAATTCTTGAGACATCCTGTATATCCAATTAAAATTTCAAATATCAATATTGTAGTAATATCGTATATAGAGGTATCTGGTAAATCTAATACTAGCTGATGCTATAAATTGTTACATGCAAACAATCTGATGTAATGGTGCCTAATGAGCATTACATTAATGGATTCGCTCGTAAATTAATCCATAACACCTGCAGATTGTAACGGGATGACGAAACGGTAGTAATTAAAGGCTGATGAAAATTTACGTATTCACAATAAACTAGATAATTTCAGATTTTATCAAATATTGTTTCGAGAAAGTTAATTTAAAACAATGTGTAATAAATAAAGAAAAGTTGATCACATAAGGACCGTAAAAATTCTCCCGTATATATAAAATTCTACTTTACGTTCTCCTTGAGGAATCACTAACTCTAATTATTATTGTAACGTTTAAATTTTCCCGTTCTCATCGATATTTTTGAGAACTTTCACAGTCAGATGCACTTGTCCAGCATTTAATTTATTTATCGTTGTACCATAAAATACCTCCCCTACTTTCTTCACTAAACCGCACCCCTTTCTCATTTTTATTTTCCTTACTCTTCAACCTACCACCTACCCCAGCCTCAACCCTACTCTTTCACCCCCTTTTTCAACTACTTACATGGTATCAAGGAGAAAGCATGCACCTTTACAGAAAACGGATCTGGAAGAGTACTGGTAAAAATATTGTTTTTAAAAGTTAATCCTATAACCTTCTTTTTGTAAACCCAGGAAAGATATCAGATATAATTTTTGGGATGAGTCGGTCTAACCCACATTGTGATTGTATGCGGACAGTTTTAGTACTTTCGATATTTTCTATGGACAATAGTAAAGCGTGGACTGTGGATGTGTATTCTTCACACTCGTGGTGGAATAAAATGCCATTTTATTCCATCATTGGCTAAACTGTGTTGAACCTCACTGCAGTTGGATTTCAAAAAATTTTCAATTTCGCAATTCGAACTAGTGAAATTGGTTCCATTGCTCTTTTTACTATAAAACGTCGCAGGGTAGACAAAAACGCTTCGTTACTTAAATTTGTGACCAATTCTAAATGTATGGCGTTGATTGACATACAAACGAAGATACACACGTGAGCTCTAGTCAATAATTTAAAACCGCACGATTAGTGAATGGCGTACATTTATTAAGTCTATCAGAAGACAAATTACTCATCAAATAATTACATGGTTTTGGTTTGGTTTTGAAACAAACGATGCGTTTATGTAATTTGTCTGGCCAAGTTTCTACCAGAAATAGGTCAAAAATGCTCACGTATGGAATACAAAAGTTGCTTCGGGCCGCAGTGCATCAAACGCTAATGTTCTTGTATCATTGTTTATGTTTATTGTGAAAAATTATTGGTGTTTTTTTTTTTTAATGGAATATTGGCCTTTTGTATCCTCCCTCTAACTCGTATTATACCACCATTCAAGAAAGGATTTAAGGATAATGAATTTCTTGTGGTATTAATTGGTCTTTTATTTTTAAAATCATTGAGTTCGGCTCTGAAAGATTGAACTTGAGCAATTTTAATTGAATTGGTAAAAGCGTCGTTGATTTCTTCAGGATCCAATGCACCTACAATACGCTCAGATTCTTTGTGCCTTGAATTAAATACAAATCGATGACAATACGCAACTACACGCTGTTATTTTGTCAAATTAGAATATTCATAAAAAATATCCCAGTCATTTTTATCAACTGCTAAGTTTACATGCATTTTCTCTTCTGGAATATTTTGATCAACACCAATTATCCCATAACTTGGCCAACTAGATGTGTCAGACTTCAACCATAGAGGCCCTTCAAACCAAAAATTATTATTGGGTTCAGCAGATGTACCTCTAGAAATCAAATCAGCTGGGTGTTCGTGCAAATGTTTGGGAAAAAGGGGAATTTGTTTGTATATTTAAAATTCGATATTGACATAAAAAAAACCATACAATTTCAAACCATTCGGCACCATATATACGCTACGACCTTCGAAGCAGTCGAGTTCGAGTAGTGCGAGGTCGCGCGTCCGTAGCCAAGACTACATATTTTGAATCAAAAACTCTCCAAAAATATTCATTAGAAACTCAATTATCTACCCGTTTTCGAAGTGACCAGTGGGATTACATTGTTAATCTACGTTGGTGTCATTATGACACATTTAGCATTGTCATTTGAATGTCATTAGGTCCTTCATAATAGCACTAGTGCGTTTAAGAATTCATAATAACACCCAAATTTTGAAATGAAAAATATACAAAAAGAAAGTTAGTTGCCAGAAGAACCTTTTCAATAATGCTGTCTCTATATTCGAAGAGACACTTTGGAACTCAGATTCACCAATAATAATATTATTTTCCACCATAAAATTGAATTTATGGCACAAAAATGGACTCCAATATTGAAGCTGCCAAAGTCAAAATTCTAAAAACCAACAAGCAGGTTCTCGACTTGTACGGGCACCTGCTAAATTTCAAATTTTAATTTGAAAAGTTTTTGCTATTTCAAGGCAAATCAAATCTATTTGGACCATTGTAGATTAAATTTTGAATGATACACGTTCGATATGAACTTTATTAATGAAACTTGTGTAACTAAACCACTCGGCTAACGCCTCGTGGTTTAACGTTACACGCGTTTCATTATGGCGTTCATATCGAACTTGTATCATTAATAACTATTATGAAACAGGAGCTCCTGTGAGGCGCCAACACCAGCGCATAGCACAACCCTGTGCAACTCCAAGGTAGGTGCCTTATCTAATATTGCCTTTGTATGGTTCCGCGATCAAATTTCGACGCGTTTACAGTCCGCGGCTCTCCAGAATAAATTTCCCAACGTTTTAATCATAAACATTTTTTGGCCTTACGATCCGGATAACTTGGAACAGTAATAAAAGGGAAAATATTAGAAATTTGTACGTGGAAGCAAAGCATTGACCTTGGATTCTAAAAGTAAAAATAATATCCATTTTATCAATTTTACATAGGTAGATATTTTTCGGATTTGTTTATGTTATCGGGTAAAAAAGAAAAGGAAAATAACTGTTTGCTATTTTGTGTTTTTTTTTTTTGGACCATTCCACTTTGAATAGATTTACATTTGTTTATTTGCTTGTTGCTATAATTTCTCTAGACACTTTCGTTAATTCGTTGTTTACATTAGATAGAGTAATATAAATAATAACATTTTAATAATTTAAATTAGTGTTATTAAGTAATAATATTATCATGTCTTTAGCGAAGCTATCAAATAAAAGAACTGTCGCTATTAATCGAATTACAGAAGCTTATAATTTAGCGGTAAAAGCCAAAACAGATCCTTCACAGCATACATATTTTCAAGTGATTTATGAAAACATAGATGAGGCTTACGAGGATTTTAAAAAGCGCCACAATGAAATTATCGGTCTTATTGATTCGGACGCCGAATTTGAAACTCAAGATGCTATTAGAAAGAGTGCAGATGCATTTTATTTCAAAACAAAAACAATTTATACAGAACTGTTCTCAATTCACGCACATCCTGGTAGCTCAGTGTCGCTTTTAGGTCAAAACCAGCAAACAAATAAAGATGTAGATCTACCTCCTTTATCAGTGCCTTCCTTTGATGGAAATCCGCGAAAATGGCCCACCTTTTATGATATTTATCGTTCGCTGGTTCATGACAATTCAAGATATTCGGATATACAAAAGTTCCAATACCTTCTTTTATTTTTAGAAAATGAGCCGGCCAACCTTTTAAGATCCTTACCTTTAATCGCCTCAAATTATCAGCAAGCATTTACAACTTTGGAAACCCGCTATCAAAATAAAAGATTGTTAGCAACGTCGTACTGGAGCTCTCTTACTAATACACCTTCTTTAAAAAACAATTCTTCAAAAGAGTTAAGAGTACTACTAGACACTTTTTCAGAAAACACTGCGGCTTTGAGTAATTTAGGGTTCCCAGTGGACCAATGGTGTTTCGTTTTATTCAACATGTTATTACAAAAATTGGATAATGCTACTAGAATTTCTTTTGAATTAAAGTATAGTACTACCGAACTCCCAACTTTTCAAAATTTACAAGATTTCTTACTAAACCATTGCAAAGCTTTAGAGTCGGTTCAACAAATGCTATCGCAAGGAACGAACTGGACTCCTTTGATAAACAGAACTCCGAAACCAAATACTTCGAAAAATCATTCTTATGATCAACATAATCCAAACACATTTTTAGCCAACACTTCCTCTCATCCTAACACATCGGGGAAGCATTCACATTCCCATCAGGGCCAACCTCGTTCCTCTTCGAATAGCTGTAAGCTATGTAATAACGCTTCACACCCGCTGTCACAATGTTCAAAATTTATAGCAAAATCACCTGCAGATCGATTCGCGTTTGTCAAGCAGATAAACGCATGCTTAAACTGTCCTCGTCCTAATCATTTGCTAAGGAATTGTCCTTCATCCTTCAATTGTCGCATCTGTCGTTATAGACATCATACTATGCTGCATCTTCCACAGACAGATCCTCTTCACTCGAGCACAAATTCTGCTACTTCCAGGAACTCAAGTCCACCGGCTACCAGCAGTAATCAGTCCTCAACGTTGTCGCAAGCATGCATAACTGGCAATCCATCTCCTCCCAACGGACTTTGCACTGCTCTGTCAGTTACTGAATCACGTTCTACTACAGTTCTGCTATCAACTACAAAGGTTGAGATCTTGGATGCTAGAGGTAACTACCAGGTTGTGAGAGCAATCTTGGATAACGGCAGTCAGGCCAATTTTATTACCCAAACTTGCTTGAACCGATTGGGGTTGGCTAGAGAGTCTTTGAATATACCTGTTTTGGGCCTTAATGAGTCCTGTTCTGCCAGCAACGGCATAACACATTGTAACATTCGCCCTAAAGGACAAGCCAGTCCAAACTTTTTCTTTGATGCCTTTGTTGTGCCTAAACTTTGTTCTGAAATGCCTTCGATTAAAATAAACCCGCAAGGTTGGGAGCATATTTCCAATCTTAAGCTAGGAGATGACCAGTTTCACATACCTGCAGCGGTAGACATGTTATTAGGAGCCGATATGTGTGCGCAGATATTTAAACCATCGGGGAAGAAACTAGGAAATCCAGGACAACCAACTACCTTCGAAACCGTCTTTGGTTGGGTTTTGTTAGGGAAAACCGAGAATCGTTTCCCCGCTTCGAGTTCTGTTCATACTTACTTTGCAGTAATGGAGCCATCTTTGGATTTAAGTCTTAGACGGTTCTGGGAAATAGAATCAATACCATCTAAAATCCATCTGTCGCCTGATGATCAAAGGTGCGAAGAAATTTACAAAACCACTACTATTCGAGATAAATCTTCGGGTCGTTTTGTTGTGAATCTGCCTTTTCAGCACGCAGAGCCAGATTTGGGTGACACTTTCTCTTTAGCCTATCGTTGTTTTATGTCACTTGAATCCAGGTTACTGAAAAATTCCGAACTCTATGCCCTATATTCTAACTTCATGCACGAAAAATAATCACATGTCTATAATTCCCAATGATCAACCAAAACCAGCACTTGTAAATTATCTGCCTCATCATTGCGTGCTGAAACCGGAAAAGGCAACCACCAAACTAAGGGTTGTCTTTAATGCATCCGCGAAAGGATCAAGAGGCCTTAGTTTAAACCAAACACTTTTGACAGGTCCGAAGCTCCAGACAGATATTCAGGAAATCCTGTTAAATTTTCGTGTTCATGCTGTCGTTTTTCTGGCCGACATAAAACAGATGTATTTGCAAATTCAAGTTAACCCTAGTCACCGCGATTTCCAGAGGTTGCTCTGGCGCTTTCACCCTAAGGAACCACTTCGGGAGTATCGCCTTAATGGTGTCACTTCTGGGATAAGCTCCAGCCCCTTCCTAGCTATTCGTACAATACAGGAACTTGCGAATCTGGAAAAGAAAACGTACCCTAAGGCATCTCAAGTACTACATGAAAATATCTTTATGGACGATATTTGCGTAGGAACCTCTACCATTGAGGAAGCCAAAGTGTTACAAAAGGAGTTAATTGCCTTATTAAGAACTGGAGGTTTTGAACTTCGAAAGTGGGCAAGTAATGAAACCCAACTCCTTTCTTCTTTAGAACCCTCTGACTGTCAAATGTCAGTTTCATTCGAGGAGGAGGATAACACTTCGATTAAAGTGCTGGGGCTTCAATGGAGTCCAACTTCCGACACTTTTTCTTATTCATGTCACCCTTCTCCTAAGCCATGTACCAAAAGAAATTTCCTTTCAGAAATAGCGCGTATATTTGATCCTTCGGGGTTTATTGCGCCAGTAACATTCTTAGCGAAAACTATTATGCAGAAACTTTGGCTGGACAAGGTTCCCTGGAATGAAACGCCCTCACAGCTTATTGTTGATCTTTGGAACCAATACAAAAGTGAATTTCCATCTTTGTCAAGGATTTCACTACCTCGATATAATTTTTCAAATAATATTCAACGGTGTCAACTGTTGGGATTTTGTGATGCTTCAGAACTTGGGTATGCAGGGGCAGTATATGTTCGGATCGAGCTGACCGACGGCAATGTTCGATCCTCCTTAACTTGCGGTAAATCTAAAGTTGCGCCACTTCAAACCAAATCTATACCTCGCTTAGAGCTCCTTGGAGCTACCCTACTAGCCGATCTTTTGAATTTTGTCATCCGTACATATTCGCCACTTGTCACTATAGATGAAATATTCGCCTTCTCGGACTCACAAGTAGTTTTGGCATGGTTGGCATCGTCGCCGCATAGATGGAAAAGTTTCGTGGCAAACCGTGTTAGCCATATTCAGGAAACCATTCCGGATGTACCTTGGTTTCACGTTCAATCTTTGGACAACCCTGCTGATTGTGCTAGTCGTGGACTAACTCCTAAAGGTTTATTGGAACATTCTTTGTGGTTTCACGGTCCTCCGTGGGTAACCTTACCTCGCGCTCAGTGGAACCTTAGAGAGTTCAACAGCGAGCACATAGACCTGCAAACAGAAGCACGGGAAGAAGAGAACCCCACGGTCTTGTCGGTAGTAATAGGAAAGTCTTACTTTGAAAAATTGATCAATAGGCACTCTTCCTTAACGAAAATTATTAAAATTCTTGCCCATTTTGTTCGGCTAGCCTACAATGTTCATCATAAATGTGACCGACTTTCTGGGTCATTTTCTGCCCTAAAACTTCACGATACCTTGCTAGTACTTGTTAAGAGGGTCCAAGAGCAATCGTTTTCGGACTTAATTATACAAATTCAAACCAATAAACTGTTGCCTAAACCCTTTCGCAAGCTTGCCCTTTTTTTGGATGCTAGCGGATTTGTCAGAGTGGGCGGAAGATTGCGAAATTCAGACATTTCCTTTGAAGCCAAACACCCTTTATTTCTGCCCCGTACTCATCGTCTCACCGATTTAATAATCGAACAAACTCATCAAAAAAATTTTCACTCCGGACTGACTACACTGCACTATTTATTACGCCAAAGGTTTTGGATCCTTTCAGCCCGTAGAGCTATCCAAAAGGCTCTATCAAAATGTATCAGGTGTTTTCGTTTAAAACCAAAGGCTTATACGCCCTATATGGGTCACCTCCCTTCCTTTAGAACCTCCCAGCTCAAGTGTTTTTCATATTCCGCGTTGGATTATGCAGGCCCTCTGAAGATAACCCTTAGTAAACATCGTGGAGCGAAAGTTTCCAAAGCTTACATTTGTCTTTTTGTATGTTGTGCCACTAAGGCCATTCACTTGGAACTTGTATCTGACCTCACTACCGAGGCATTTATCGCTGCTTTGAGACGCTTTATCGCTAGACGCGGAGTCTGTGTACAACTTTTGAGTGACTGTGGCTCCAACTTCGTAGGTGCGGTTGGTCAACTTGAGGAACTTTTTGAAAATTCGCTGCTAGCAGTCTAAAAATAAAATGGCGCCTAAATAGTCCCGGTTCCCCACATTTTAACGGCCTTTGCCGAAGCAGGCGTCAAGTCGGTCAAGACCCACTTAAAAAGGGTCATTGGTGATCAAGTGCTGACATATGAGGAATTGTATACCTTGTTGACTCAAATTGAAGCCTTGCTAAACTCGAGACCTATCAGCGAACTGAGTTCCGACCCTAATGATTTGCAACCATTAACGCCCGGTCATTTCTTGACGCTGGAGCCCCTCAATTCCTGTCCAGATCCCGATTTATCGCATTTAAAGTTAAATAGACTTAACCGTTGGCAATTAGTGCAACGCCTTAATTCCGATTTCTGGAAAAGATGGCAAGCCGAGTATTTGCATACTTTACAGCAACGCTCAAAGTGGACCACTCCCTTTGCAGAGGTGAAACTCAATACTTTAGTTTTAATAAAGGATGAATCTAGGTCCCCTCTGCATTGGTCTTTGGGCCGCATAATCGCATTGCATCCAGGCAAAGATGGCCATGTAAGAGTGGTTACTTTAAAAACACAACATGGGATACTCAAGCGTCCTACAGTTAAGTTATGTCCATTGCCGACTAAATAATATTTCACTCCTTAATCCGTAGATTAAGGTCTTTATGTCGCGTGCTGTTTTGAATAATTTTTTTGTTTTTTTTTGGGAATCTGAGGTTGTTTTGCTTCCGCAGTATATGAATTTTGTTCTTATCGCGTGTTTTTTTATACTCGCGAATTTTAGCATTTTAATGTTTATTTGGGATTGGGAAATAAAACTCCGTTTTAAGTGGGCGGAAAATGTTCGTGCAAATGTTTGGGAAAAAGGGGAATTTGTTTGTATATTTAAAATTCGATATTGACATAAAAAAAACCATACAATTTCAAACCATTCGGCACCATATATACGCTACGACCTTCGAAGCAGTCAAGTTCGAGTAGTGCGTGGTCGCGCGTCCGTAGCCAAGACTACATATTTTGAATCAAAAACTCTCCAAAAATAATCATTAGAAACTCAATTATCTACCCGTTTTCGAAGTAACCAGTGGGATTACATTGTTTATGAAACAGGAGCTCCTGTGAGGCGCCAACACCAGCGCATAGCACAACCCTGTGCAACTCCAAGGTAGGTGCCTTATCTAATATTGCCTTTGTATGGTTCCGCGATCAAATTTCGAAGCGTTTACAGTCCGCGGCTCTCCAGAATAAATTTCCCAACGTTTTAATCATAAACACTGGGTTATCATGAGACCTAACATGAAACCAGTCCCCAATGTTGGTTTTTTCTTGTATATAGCTTTTTTTATTATAAACAAATGTTTTCCAGCGATCAGAAAAACCTTTGATCCCGCACAACGCGATTTTCGAATCACTCCAATAATAACATCTATCAAAACTAATTTTTAAAGATGTTTTAATTTTATTAGCCAGTTTACAAGCTTAAGCAGCACCTGCCAATTCCAGCCTAGGAATCGTTACCGTACGAACAGGAGCTACTTTACTTTTGGCTGGAATCAGTTTTGCATGAAAGTTTTAAATTATCAATTTAATAGCGGATATACACACATAGTCCATATACGTTTTGGGATGCATCTGAAAATATATGTAATTCGATACAAATAGGATTTTTAACAAAGACATATCTGGGTATTTTCATTTTATCAATATTTACTAAATCTTTGCAGAATCTAATCCAATTTTCGAGCAAATCACCTGAGATTTTTTCATCCCAAGAAAGATAATTTTTTTATTAAAAAATCTGGTCTATTAGATAAATATTTACGTAATTCAAAATCTGCACTCAAAAGTATTTTGCTTACATCTTTCTGAGTACGTATCAATTCAGTCTCAGAATTTGGATCGGTTAATCCGTTACTACATTTAATCCATAACATTTATCCTTTTCTGATTCTTCATTTTTCCAAAGTATACATTGGAAACGTTTATTAGAATTATCAATGATCACTTGTCTATACATTTCCGAAATGTCTGCATTCAAGACATAAGAATGTTTCCTAAAATTTAAAATAATATTCAGCAAGTCATTTTGTATTGTTGGCCTTGAATATTGAATGTCGTTTAAAGATAGACCTCCATCTAACGCGCAGAACCATTAAAAACTAGACGTAAACGTGTCGTAAGACGAGTGGTTCTTACAACAGCATGATAACTTAAATAATATGCCTGATTATATCCATCAGCGAGCTCTTCAATATTTTCATTTAACAAAGACATAATGTGTCCCTATTTGTCATATTCGGATATAAAATCATCATACTGTTGCTTGAGATCACTATTCTTTGAAAGACGTTGCTCTAAAGGATAAAAACATTCCAAAGCATATTTCTTCGTGGTTTTTATTCTCAATAAATAGAATTTTCACAATAAAACGCCCATCTGCATTTCGCAATGTTCAATTTTCCGAAAACGAACAAGATTTTTGTTTCCTTTATTATCGATATAGATAAGCAAGAATGTATTTTATGTTTATAATTAATCAGTAAGGAATGATTTATTTCACCCTCTAAAATCCAGCCTTAGTTGATGAACTTAGTTGATTGTAAAAATGAATGACTGTCTAATTTACTTTGCTTCATTGAAAGAATCTCGTGAAATAACTCGATACCGCAAAGCATGTCAATATCCTTTTTAATATTAAACTCTGGGTCAGCAAAAACAATATTTGGTGGAATGTTTATTAGGCTAGAATCGAAACTACAGACTGGCAATGACTGTTTTCTTAGGTAATATTAAACAAGAAATATTTTTCGAAAGTTTGCCATGACAAGACTTTATTCGCACATATGTTTTGTAGTTGGTAAAAGTCGATTCATTGTTCCCTACGCCCGTAATCTTGATGTTTACGACCCTTTGTTTCGGTAATCCGAGCTTTTTGAAAAAAACTATCAGTTAGGAAATTAGATTGAGAACCTGCATCGAGCAGAACCCGAGATTTAAAAACTTCATTTTCTTTATTTTCAATCAAAACTAGGGTACTTGCATGGAAAATTAAATTGATTATTGTTTATTGCAAACTGTAGGAAATCGAAAAAAAATCGTTACTTTTTTTAAATTTCGCCCAAATATGATTATTCCGGAAGTTATACAAATATTAAGTATTGTATATATAGATATACTGAGCATGTGCAACGTCACTAATTTATATGATAAGTGACGTCATAGGCATATTTCATAGCGTTGTATCTCCGTCAATTTTTGACTTAGAAGAAAAAGAAAAAGACACGTGTTAACTTATTTTTCATGGACTAACGAAATCAGCAATAAAAAAAAATTGATGCAAGTACCCTATTCCAGCATCCTTGACTGGCTCTTTAGTCGACTTCTGCAGTACACTTTTTTGTTCCTACATTTTGCCATCAGTACTGGAGCTCTCATGTCGCTCCTCAATCCTAGTATATTGACTACCTGAATTTCCATCAATGTGCAATAATGGATTAATGTGTCTTGAACATTTTTTCCAAGGTTTCACGCTTAGCAATCTCTATTTTCTCATTTTTCTTTCAAAAAATCATTAACATTTTGCAACTTGAGAAGCTCACGTTGATATTTATAGGCTACCCAATCCCTTTTGATTCGATTATCAAATTTTCTAGTCAATAAATAAATCATTAAAATTGACCATTGGTCTGTATCTTGTCCTAAAGACTGAAGACTTCGCAAATTTTTATAAAAATAATCAAAAAGTTGCCTTTATTCAATGTACGATTCCCTGGTTACAGCTGATGCGTCAAACATTGCTTTTACATAATTAAATATTATAAGCTTACTAGCTGACCCGGCGAACTTCGTACCGCCTCTGAATTATTAAATATCTATTAAATGTTGTGTTAACGTATCTAGTAGCTGAATTAAATTCAGTTTTTTTCGAATTTGGTCTTGGTTGAAGAAAATTAATGCATACTCTCTGGATCAGAAGTCACCTAAAATAAAATTTTACATCATCCCTTCTTAGGCACCTTGTGGGCATTATTCTTGTAAAGTGTACTACCAAATAAATAAACTCAGGCACAGGAATGTTCAAAGAATGTATAAAGAAAACAAAAAAATCATGGCCTGCACTGCCATATTGAATCACGTGATTTGGATTGCCTAATAAAATAACATAAACATAACCTATCACAATATTCACAAATTTGTACCCACCCTTTTCGGGATCGAAATCTAAATGAAGGTTTCTATCATGTAACATAGATGGCGTCATATACGAAATAACATTGCAGTGCAAATGGTATTACAACAGTGAATAATAGAGCTTCCGTCGTCATTTTGTGCCCTACCTCTTGCTACTTTCAAATAGGAATATATGTAAGCGGAAATATTCAAAATACAAGAATCACCAAAAAAACACCCCTTTTATCTACCTGCAAAGGGTAGAGGATCCTAGCTTTGGGTTGGGATGACGGACGGTGCAGGCAGGGGAAGAAAGGAACAGCGACCGACGTCCACGAAAACCCAGGCGGCACCAGTCTTGAAATAGGATTATTTACAAGAAGACGATTTGTAAAATTAAATATCGAATAAACGGGGTTTTTGAGATCGGGTGGTTTTATTTTTGGGTGAAACCTAAACAACGTTTACATCAGAAGTGGGATAGCTACCTACGTGCGGTATTAATTGCTATCGAGAAGACTATTATACTCGGCAAAAATAATGGCTGATGAAAGTAGTTCGCGTCGCGGTAGTGTCGAGTGCGAACATAATGTTGGTGAAGTGGAAGAAAATGTGGTTCCAAGTCCGAAACGGCGAAAAGTGGATTGGCAAGAAACTCTTGTAAATTTAGTTGCAGCTCAACAGCAACAGTTGGCCGAACTGACTCGTCAATCCAAAATGGCGCCAACGTGTTCAACGCCAACGCCCAATAATTCCATCCAAGAGGGCACAAATGCGCACGCATCATTTATTGGACCCGTGACGTCATTTAAACTTACCAGCTACGATCCTGACAAGAGCGCATATTCCATTGAAGAATGGCTGGATGACGCAACAAAATTGAAGGTCGAACTTAACGTGAGCGATAATTTGATCATTGCAAAGGCCAGCGAATCACTAAAAAATCGTGCCTACAAGTATTGTTGCGATTGGAGACCACTTTCTCGTAGCTGGGACAATTTTTGTGCCGATTTAATTGTCGCTTTTCCAGACCAGGAAACACCAGGTGCCCGGGCATACAAGGCAGCGACACTTCGTAGTCGAGATTGCGACTCATTGTGCGAGTATGGCAATCAAAAATTACATGAAATAACCCGCTTCCAAGATAACCTGCCTTGGTTTAAAATTATCAGCATGGTTGAATTTGGAATGGATAATGTAGAGGCACTCACTGCAGTGCAAATTCAAAAACCGCAGTCGCCACGAGAGCTTCTAAAATTGTTAAGCGAGTACGATGCGCGCCGTTCTGGACCGTCAAAAACCTTACGACACTCTGATGGTCGAGATTTGCAAAAGAAGCTGAATCGGCGATCCGAAACAACACACAAAACTTTCATAAGCTCTTGTTTCAAATGTGGTCGTCGAGGCCATCACCGAGATTCATGTACTATGACTGCAGAAAAGCTTGCGACCGAAAAACATCAAAAATCCAAGGATAGTGACGTTCCAACTTGTAACCATTGCAAAAAAATTGGACATAATGAGATAAATTGCTGGTTTAAAAATGGAAAACCCAAAAAAGCATTTGTGGTAAAAAAATGACGCCATATGAACACTACGCCAATAGCCACAATTCTATGTTCCAACCAGGCTCCTGCCATAAACTAGCTGATTGACACCGGGTCGGATATTTCAATAATAAAAGAATCGGTTGTGAAAGCAATAAATGGAGTCATAAAACCCGATGACAGTGGACGTGCTTTTTCGGGGTTTGGTTCTCAAGTGGTTCATTCTATTGGCGTAAGTGATTTAATTATTATTTTGCCTACTATGACTTTGGAAATATGTTTTATGGTTGTTTATGATAGTGTCATTCCCGGCGATATTGATGTTATTATAGGATGGGATGTCATCAGCCGCCCTTCTTTACGTGTTGAGAAAGGTTTTGACGGGATCGAATTGCACTATTCATTTAATTTGGCAAAAGTGTTTACACTAAAGACAGTTGATACTGTGAAAATTAATCAGTTAGGCTTAGATCATAGTTTAAAATTACGGTTAGAAAGTTTGTTGACAATTTATAAAAAACAAACTCCTGATAAAATCACCTGTGCAAAAATGACTATTAGATTAAAGGACAATACTCCAGTGGTGTATAGGGCGCGTCGTTTGGCATATCAGCAAAAAGTGCAAGTTAATGAAATAATCAATGACCTCTTAGAAAAAGGCATTATTCGGCAAAGTCGGTCCGAATATGCCAGTCCTATTATACTTGTGCAGAAGAAAAACAATGAAACTCGAATGTGTGTCGATCTTCGCGATGTAAATAAAAAAGTGTATAAAGGAATCTACCCCTTACCCTTAATTGAAGACCAAATAAATGCTCTATGTCATGTAAAGTATTTCACTACATTGGACATGAAATCTGGTTTTTACCAAATGGAAATAGACGAGGATTCAAAACACATTACTGCCTTTATCACTTCAGATGGATTATACGAGTTTAATCGCATGCCATTTGGTTATGTTAATGCGCCAGCCTTATATCAAAGGGCTATGGATGAAGCTCTAGGTGATTTGAAAGGAAAAAAAAGCATTTGTTTATTTGGACGACGTTTTAGTGCCGTCGACAACAATTGAAGAAGGATTGGAGAACCTAGAGGAGGTTCTCAAGACATTATCAACCCACGGATTTTCTTTAAACTACGAAAAGTGTTCATTTTTCAAGCTAGAAACTGAATACCTTGGATTTTTGTTGAGTGAAGGATCAGTACGCCCAAGTTCGCGAAAAGTAAACGCGTTACTTCAATCGCCAACCCCAAAAGACGTTAAAGGTGTTCGACAGTTCATGGGACTTGCTGGATATTTTCGAAAATTTATCAAAGGATTTTCTGTATTGACCGCTCCCATAACAGCTTTATTACGTAAAAATTGTGTTTTTGAATGGACTCCAGAATGTGAGAGCATTAAAAACTTAATTTTGGAAAAACTCACAGATTCACCTGTGCTACGTATGTTCAATCCAGCTTTACCATGTGAACTTCACACTGATGCAAGCTCAATTGGATTGGGCGCTGTGCTTTTCCAAAAAGAAAGTGGCATTTCTCGACCTGTTGCTTATTTCAGCCGTCGAACCACAGACTATGAATCCAGATACCATTCCTACGACCTCGAGACACTTGCTATAGTAGAGGCTGTAGAGCATTTTCGGGTCTATCTGTATGGAGTGCATTTTGTTGTTTTTACGGACTGCAATTCAGTGCGAGCAACAGCAATGAAAAAAGACTTGCATCCCCGAGTAGCGCGCTGGTGGGTTAAACTACAGGACTACGATTTTTCTATCGAGTATCGACCTGGAAATAAAATTGCACATGTGGACTATTTAAGCCGAAATCTTCCTGATGATGAGTGTCTTTTAAAAGTATGTGCTCTAAAAACACTAAGTCCAACCAAAATCTCGGATAATAAAACTCTGCGAGAATTTCAACAAAATGATACATTTTGTCGTGGAATTTTAGAAAACCCGAACGATAATCCAAACTTTGTAGTGATAAATAATGTAGTTGTGACAAAGTTGACAACTCATAAGTGCTTCGTACCTATTGCTGCACGTCTCTTAACAATGAAACTGTATCACGATGAGTCTTCACATATTGGCTGGGATAAGTTAAGTACATAAGTACCTCTGAACTTTTACTGTTTTATTTGATTGAAAAGTCAAGTACAAAAGTACCTCTGAACTTTTGCTGTTGTATTTTATTAAAAAGTCAAGTACAAAAGTACCTCTGAACTTTTGCTATTGTATTTTATTAAAAAGTTAGGTACATAAGTACCTCTGAACTTTTACTGTTTTATTTGATTGAAAAGTCAAGTACAAAAGTATCTGAACTTTTGCTGTTGTATTTTATTAAAAAATTAAGTACATAAGTACCTCTGAACTTTTACTGTTTTATTTGATTGAAAAGTCAAGTACAAAAGTACCTCTGAACTTTTGCTGTTGTATTTTACCTATTAAAAAATCAAGTACAAAAGTACCTCTGAACTTTTACTGTTTTCATTTGATTATAAAGTCAAGTACTTGAGTACCTCTGAACTTTTGCTGTTTTATTTTATTGAAAAGTCAAGTACATGGGTACCTCTGAACTTTTACTGGTTAATTTCATTAAAAAGTCAAGTACATGAGTACCTGTGAACTTTTACTGTCGTTTTTTTTGATTGAAAAGTTAAGTACCTACAAGTCATTTAAATGTCTAAAGGGTACCTCTGAACTTATACAAAAATAATAGTGGCAATCCCACTATGCCTAATGTCAAATTGGCTGTATCATCTAAACTTCAAAAATTTTGTACATAAATTAAGGGTGACAATCTCACCAATTAAAAAAAAAAAAGTAATCAAAAAAAAAAAAATAATAAAAATGTTAATGAAATTAATGTCAACAAAAGCTCTGTTTCCCTATTTTGTGATTTTAGATGGAATTCGCAAATTGGTTGCGAGAAGCGAGGACGCTTCGAGAACAGGATGGCCGTGTAAGCGGAAATATTCAAAATACAAGAATCACCAAAAAAACACCCCTTTTATCTACCTGCAAAGGGTAGAGGATCCTAGCTTTGGGTTAGGATGACGGACGGTGCGGGCAGGGGAAGAAAGGGACAGCGACCGACGTCCACGAAAACCCAGGCGGCACCAGTCTTGAAATAGGATTATTTACAAGAAGACGATTTGTAAAGTTAAATATCGAATAAACGGGGTTTTTGAGATCGGGTGGTTTTATTTTTGGGTGAAACCTAAACAACGTTTACATATATAGGATTTAAATGGACATCCATCATAAAAAAATTGAAAACAACGTATTTGATGTACCTCATAATAGTCATCAAATACGTTGTTTTCAATTTTCTATGATGGATGTCCATTTAAATCCTATATATTCATATTTAAAAGTAGCAAGAGGTAGGGCACAAAACGGCGGCGTTTTCCATATAAATATATAGGACTTTAAAGAACCAATCAAAAATTAGACAGCAATTGTCGCCACTGTGAATGGTATGTAATGAAAGAAAAGGACCGCGCAATCTGATGATAGAAAATTTACAGTGTGCCCTATAATGTTCGCTACATATGGGGAAATTTTTTATTTGTTGAATATGAAATTTTTTCTTATGTGCGATCGATCCTGCATGTCCGATAACCTAAAAGTACATTTTGACATTAGTCACGTGATCACTGTTGTTGGCGGCAAATTCGAAAATTTAGACATGGAAACGCGAAAAGTAGAGTTAGATGACAAAATTTCGAAAAAAGTCATTTGGAAAAAGTGATTATAACGATGTTTTAGGGCTGTCTGCGAAATTTGGAGGAAAAATAACAAAAAACAGAAAATTACTTGATTTTAGCCATGGATCTCTTATCAAATATTATTATACAATTTTTATTATTGAAATAGTCCAAGTACCTCAATATTTAATGTGTATTGGTAAAACAAACTTGAATTCTTCATTGAAATGATTCAATGATTTCTAGAGAGGATTGAATAAAAATATTCAGCTTGCACAGAAGAAAAGTTTTATGTGCTAATCAATAATTTTTATTTAATTCTCTAGGAATGATTCCAATGAAGAATTTAAGTTTGTTTCACCAATACATATCAAATATTGAGGTACTTGGACTATTTCAATAACAAAAACTATATGATATTAGTTGATAAGAGATCCATGGCGAAAAACAAGTAATTTCCCGTTTTTTGTTGTTGTTTCTCCAAATTTCGCAGACAGCCCTAAAACATCGTTCTAATAACTTGTTTCAAAAACATTTTTCCGAAATTTTGCCTTCTAACCCCACTTTTCTCGTTTCCATATCTAAATTTTCGAATCTGCCGCCACAACAGTGATCACGTGACCAATCTCAATATGTACTTTTAGGTTATTGAACATGCAGGTTCGATCGCATATAAGAATAAATTCCATGTCTTATAAATAAAAAATTTTCCCATATGTAACGAACATTATGGGGGACACTGTATATACAGTCATGAGCATAAAAAGTGGGACACTCGACTGACAGGTCTTGTCATTTTTCGCTATTTTGCGTAAATCAGTCTTTTCTCTAGAATCGATTTTTTGTCAAATATGACAATCCCTGTCATTGCCGTAGGTATAGTTGGTGAGCCCGTTTTACAATAGGAAAAAACTGGTATCCCACTTTTTGTGCTCACGACTGTATATAATAATAGCACTTTCGACTTTTGTCTCAAAACTGCTCAAAACTGATTCACGTGTTCGACTTGAGCAATAAATGCTCTCAAGTCTCGTACGGAGCGCTATTCCTTGCTCTGTCAAATTCGATAGATCAATGATTGATCAAAACAAATAATTAATCTGTGACGTCACCGCCCAAATAGAGATCGCTCCGGGAGCAGTAAAGCCAAAAATGCTATAAGAGAATACTGTTACGTCGGTTGAATGGCATTGAATGCGCAAACAAAAATAAGTTTGGTTATGTAGTGGTGAGAAGCAAAAAAAAAATATTATTTTTTTATGGTGGACTACCCTTATCACTTAGGGGTATAAAAAATAGCTTAAAACCTATTCTCAGACCTACCGAATATAAATTTCATAAAAATCGGTGAAGCCGTTTCGGAGGACGAAGGTCACCAAAACTGTGACATGAGAATTTTATGTATTAGATTATTTTCATATCTTTGTGCCAGTAAGGACCAAGCCATATCATAACTTTGAGCGGTTACTTGAATAGATTCTATCATTTTAGAACTACGGCCGGGAAGCAAATAAGTCACCTCATCGGGTACAAAAGGTTCGAGTTTCTTGGATAAAAGTACTTTGTATGTATATCTTAGAACCGGCCGTCTGCCGGGGTCCAGCGGTCAACTTCACAAATGACAGCTCGTCAAAAAGACGAAAATCTGGTTTTTGTCACCTCATTGGTACATGCCTGAAAATTTCGGAATGTGTAGGGGAAAACTCCTAGATACCTAATTCGGCCGGCAGACGACGATATTTGTACGCCTACGTAAAGCAGACGCCCGCCGTGACGCTGAAAATCTGACGTAAGTCACCTCATGAGGTACATATGCAAATTTGGGCTTAAATGAAAGGTATTTTTATGTAGAGTAATTAAATATTTTTTAAAATTCGCAGACGGTCAACAACAAATTGCAGACGCTCTAGAAAATTTAAATTTCAAATACCCACCTACCTATTGTAACATTAGTGAAACATGCCTGCATTATTTTATACATGCTAGTAAGTCAGTGAATTCGTACAACAAGCTTCTGTTAGGGATAGAAAGCAATGTTTGAGAAAAAAAATAAAAAAATAAAACTATCCGGACAGGTAATAATGATAAGCAATTAACGTGGCAACGTGGCCTGCATTTTCATGCTAGCAGGAAAGGGCACAAGCACTGGATTTGCCAATAGATTTCGGCGATTTCCCTGTAAGTTGTGAAGTACGGAGGACTCGAAGGCCTGTGGTTTGGCAGTTGGTAGTGAGCAGTAAGTAGCGTTGTAGAAGGCATTTGAAAGTTGAAAATATCATATTATCTGGCTCCCGAAATTAAAAAATATTTAATATTTATCTGTGATTGATAGTTTTACTGGTTTGATAACGGCATGTAAGTATTATTTATTTTCTGTAGATACCCTCTTAGTTTCGAAGTTTAATTGCGACGCTGTCAACTTTTTTTTGAATCAATTTATTTGCTAATAATTATGTATTTATTATGTAACTTTTTAAATTTCTTTCATAATATAATATTTTATTTATAAACTTTTTTTTAATGAATACACTGCTTTTGTAAAATAGGCGTAAAGTTTTTTCTAATGATTCTAAAGAAGCTGAAAGAATTTGCGCTTGAGTAAAATTAGCACTGCAATAATGAATCTTTTTAGAAATAAGAACATGGATGACGTTACTTTAGATGTTGCTGAGAAGGTAGTAGAGCCGAATTCTGCTGCCACTGTAAAACCTAAGTGTTGCATACATATTGTCAGCGAACAAAGTTTCGATTCCGACGTTAAGGAATTCAATGAGTCTACTTTAAAAAAATACCGAACTGTCCTTGCTGCAAGAAGAAAATTTAATATGTCCGACAAAAATTTCAATCTTCCAGTCTCTTTAAATAATTATGATTGTTATCATACACAATGTTACAGAAAATTCACGGCAGTTAAAAAACAGAAACTTGTAGAGATATCAGAAGCTGATATTAAATCCTTATGTTATCCAGAGGAAATCAATTCAAACGAAACTGATATACTGGCTCCGACTGCTATTCCCAAAAAAAATAGTTCTCGTCAAAAAAAAATTGTTCAAAATCAAACTACCGGTATTTTTAAAAAAGCGTGTATTTTTTGTGATAAAATATACCGTTATAAAAATAAAACTAGAGCATTAACTCTATCTAGTACAAAAAACTTTGAAAATAATATTAGGCTTTACGCTACAAAATTAAATGATTTTACTTTATTAACAAAAATTTTAGATACTGATTTTGTAGCAAAGGAAGTTTGTTACCATTCTATTTGTAGAATCGCATATCAAAAACGATATAGTAAACTATTTAAACGGAAAATAATAAAAGGAAATTGGCATTCAAACAGAGATTTACATAAGCTTGCCATGAAGAACCTTTTTGATTTTATTGACTGTGATATTCTAGAAAAGCAAAATTCCTATTTTCTGTCCTATATTTACGATTTGTATTTACAAATTTGTTTTGAATATGACTTTGCTAATGACATTCTGAAAAACAGTAATTTCAATGCTACCCACTTAAAACAAAAAATTAAAAATGCGTACAAAGGACAGATATCGTTTTCCTTGTATAAAAATAAAAATATTGTTCATTCTTCCAATGTCAACCGTGTCAATGCAATTCAGGTTTGCACTACCAAAGCAACAACCCTTCAAACGAATGTTGAAACCGTAGCGTTTCGTTTACGCCAAGAAATTTTAGGTATAAAAAAGAAAGACCTTCCTGCTGATTTACTTTTACAACATATATACGAAGGAGAATGTAAAATTCCAGAATTATTATATGGGTTTGTTGAAAGTTTGTTGACAGGTCCCCGATGCCAGCGTAAAGAAGAAAACTTCACAACCAAAATTAATATTCCATTTGCCAAGATATAATCTTCAAAACATATGGAACTTGGGTTGGTTATCAAAAGTCTTACAGGAAGCCAGAAGGTTATAAACATTTTAAATAAACTGGGACATAGCGTCTCCTACACAGTGGTTGAAGGCTTAGAAACAGAATTAACTTTTTCAGTTGTAAAACCAGGCTCCATTATACCCAATGACGTCAATGTGACAGAAAATTTGAATACAGGTCTTGCATTTGACAATTTTGACCGCTTCGTTGAAACCTCGAGTGGTAAGGACACGCTTCATGACACCGTCTGTATTTTATATCAAAACATTTCAAATATCGATTCTATATCAACTAATCCAGAGGATCAAGGCCAATCAAGCTCAGCAATTCTAGGCGACCACGTACCAACCACTCTAACTAAAAAAAGACGAAGAGCTTTTATAGGTGACATTGACGAGTTACAAGCGTACTACAAAAAACCGAAATTAAGAGAAAAAATTATGTTAAATTTAAAAGAACTAACTGAAGTACCAAAAAATTTCGAAATCATAAAGCAACTAGATAATCTATGGATGTTCTCCTATCAATTTTTACACAACGATATTCCTATGTGGACTGGCTGGAACAGTAGAAATATCACTGATATCCTGCCACAGCAAAAAATTTGGTATTTACCACCAATAAATTCATCTCCCACTAGCATGTCCACTGTACTAGAGACATTGACTAGAGCACAAGAAGTTGCCAATGAGTGTGAGCAAAAATATATTTCCGTAACATATGACTTGGCTATTGCCAAAATGGCTTATCAGATTCAGTCAGCAGAATCTCCAAAATACAATAACATTTTCATTCATCTCGGTGCTTTCCATATTGAAATGTCCTTTTTTAAGGCTCTCGGAAAGTATATTGAAGAATCAGGTGGACCATTCATACTTACTGAAAGCTGGGTATTAGCGGAAGGTTCTCTTAAAGGTTCTTTATATGGAACTCATTATAATCGCTGCAATCGCATTCATATAATATTTTCAACTGCATTGCAACTTTTACATCTTAGACAGTTTCTACAAACAAAAGATTACGATTGCGAAACAGTTAAAGAAGAATTAAAAGGGTTTCAAGGTGAAGACCTAAGTTCTTTCCCAGCACTTAAGGCTTTACTTAGTGAATATGATACGTATTGCGAGGATACTCAAGAAGGAAAGCATGGCGCGACGGCTAAATTTTGGATGACATACATTAATTGTAAAATTGTATCAAAAGTTCTCAAGAAGTATTCGAACGAATGACATAAATCTTTTTATATTTTGCTTGCTGAGAATTGCCAGCCTAATGTTCGCTATGAATCACCAAAATTATTGCAGATGGATAATTAAATATTGTGCAAATCTTGTAAACATAGATGCAACACATCCAGGTCTAAAACCCATTTTAGAAAATGGTGGTTTTTCAATAAAACGGACAACTAAAAATTTTTCGCGTACCCCTATTGACCTGACACTAGAACAGACGATAAATGCAGATGCAGCTAATAAACTGAAGGGGATTTCAAACTTTACAAACTCGATTTCAGCTAGGAAGCGATGGACATTAAGTCATTCTATTCGAACATCATTGATTTCATACATGTTAGAAATTTTAAATATTCGGAAAACGGAAGATACCAGTAATGCTTGCCGGCCACATGTAGTTAAAAAGGACAACCTTGCTTTGAAATCAGTCATTAATGGAATAGAAAATAATATTAATCCCTTCAATTCCGAAATTGATAAAGACAATCTATTCAACATATCTACAGGAAAATCTGCCACTGAAAAAACTAAAGAATATTTATTGAACATAGGGTCTATCGGTGATAATCGGAGAAACAACTTTATTGAGGAATGTTCACTGGATTCACAAAGATTTGAAGGTACAATCAAGAGACAAGAAATATCCACATTTGCGTCAGAAAATAAGGCAACATTGAAGAAAGAAAATGGAAAGGTTATTGAAGTTCGGTTTGAGCGTAACTTGGTTAGCCGAATATTAGCCTTATCTTTAGAGAATAAAATTGACCTTGCAACTATCTTATCTTTCCCGTTAACACCATTTCCACTTTCACTGTGTCACATGGATGGTAGCATTAATAAAACAGACAAATCAAGTCTTTTCAAAGCTCTTGAAAAAGAGGTTACATCTACTTTACCGAGTCATATTGACTGTACTATAATCGACGGGTTTTATCTGCTCCATTTACTAGGGGAAACACCGCAAACATTTGGCAAACTAGCAGCACATATACTAAAAAAAATTTGCCAACATAAAGGTAATGAAATACACATAGTGTTTGATAAGTTTGTAGGACCATCCATAAAAGATATTGAGCGCGATAAACGAGCAAATTTATATGGAAGAAGCATGCAATTCCTAATTCAGGGTTCTGAACAGCAACGTCCATCAGATTTTATGAAGGCAATGCGAAACGACAATTTCAAACAGTCTTTGATCAAATTTTTGTGTGAGTTTTGGCAAAATGATATATTTATTGAAATTGTAAGTAATAAAACCATATATGCCAATTGCAATGACGATTGTTACAAATTTACTGTTGTCGAAGGACATATACATAGAGAAATTGTTGATAACTTCAAGTGTTTCCATGAAGAAGCTGACAGCCGAATAATTTATCATTTGTCTAAAATTGAAGCTAATAGCGCAAATACTAATGTGGTAGTTCGTGGATCTGACACTGACATACTAATAATTCTGCTAGGAAATCTAGACAAAATTAATAAAAACATCAATGTATGGATGGAGGTTGGAGTTGCATCTAAAAATACCGTAAAAATTCGTTGACGTAAATGCAATCTTCAATAAATTGGGATCTAGTATATGCAAATCTCTACCAGCTTTTCATGCTCTTACTGGATGTGACTATACCGCATCCTTTTCCAGAAAAGGTAAGCTGAAGCCGTTCGGTATAGTTAAGAAGGATCAGAAAGTACAAGAAGTATTTGGTACATTTGGCTATAATGCTAGCATTTCGAAAGAGCAAATTGAAGCTATAGAGAGGTTTATCTGTGCAATCTATGGAAAACCCAATTTGTGCAATATCAATGATGCTCGATTTGATATTTTTTACGACCATTGTAACCCCAAACCAAATCAAAGTCCGTTCAAGAATCTTAAAAATTTTGATAGTACGATGTTACCACCATGCAAAAACGTGCTGTTATTTAAAGTTAAGAGAATGAATCAAATTTGTTCAATTTGGAACAATGCAACCAAAAGGGAACCAACATTTTATGATCCTTTGGAGAATGGTTGGACTTTAAATAATGATAAGTTTTCACCGATCTGGTTTGATGGTCCTCAAGTACCTGCTTGTCTAAATGATATAATTTTGCCCGATATTGACAATATAGATGATGAAATTGGAGAGATAATACATGATTCTTCTGATGATGAACAATAGGAATTATTTTGATACATAAATTTAAAAAAAAAACCTAATAACCACCATTTTTCAGATATTATTTTCTTATTTTTTTTCCTATATTTCACTGAAAGTGTCCTTACATGCACTACTAGCTTTTCAGCTCTTGCCATATTTTTATTAGTATTACTTTGCTTTAAGTCTGATGCAGTCTAAGAGTTTCTTAAATCTAAGTCATATTATTTTACTTCTTTGTGGTAAGATTTCTGGAATTTTCCTTTTTTTATACATGGCATTTTTATTATTTTTGAATGCTAAGAGTTCCTATTTATTTTTTCAACTTTTGTACCTGTTTTGTTTTACGTATTGTAAGTAGGTATATATTTATATTTAAGTTTATATTTTTTGACTGTTTTCGACTCTCTAAAGCTCCTGTTTAGACCTTTCCTGTTATGTAGTTTTTTAAGTTTAAAGGAGTAGATATCTACAATAGGTATCTACTAGTATTTATCTTATACCTAGCTGCGATGGTCTACTCTTATGAAAAGTTTTGTAACTGTTTTATTTTTGTTTTTTTTTGATAAATATGTTTTTATTTTGTAGTTTTTAGCTAATGCTTATGCCTATAATTTAGTCAGAATTATTTATTTTGTTAATAAATTTGCAGTTATTTATTAAAGATTTTTTATTTTATTCTGTATTAATACTGAAATCTAAATTTTCTAGAGCGTCTGCAATTTGTTGTTGACCGTCTGCCGAATCTTGAAAAATATTTATTTACTCTACACAAAAATACCTTTCATTTAAGCCCAAATTTGCATATGTACCTCATGAGGTGACTTACGTCAGATTTTCGGCGTCACGGCGGGCGTCTGCTTTACGTAGGCGTCTAAATATCGTCGTCTGCCGGCCGAATTAGGTATCTAGGAGCTTTCCCCTACACATTCCGAAATTTTCAGGCATGTACCAATGAGGTGACAAAAATCAGATTTTCGTCTTTTTGACGAGCTGTCATTTGTGAAGTTGACCGCTGGACCCCGGCAGACGGCCGGTTCTAGGATATACATACAAAGTACTTTTATCCAAGAAACTCGAACCTTTTGTACCCGATGAGGTGACTTATTTGCTTCCCGGCCGTAGGTCTATTTGTGCAGGTTCACCTTCAAGGTGGGCTCGCAAATAATAGAATTTTTGCACTGAATCAAGGGAAGCACTGGTTCAATTCTTTGTATAAAACGTATTATGAAATACGTGAAAATTACAATAAAAACGGAAGAATAAAATAAAATTTATGTCGACTTCGACATAACTAGAACCAGTCTATTTTTCCTCAGGAGAAGTGAAAACTGTCATTGTATTTGCGCTGTTACCCACGCTAGCAGTTTTCTCCCGCAGAAGCTCGCCGTGAATCACGCTTCCTCACGTCACCAAGCTGCGTTTCATTTTGCGCCGGGCCTTAAAGTAGGTACTAAACAGATGAAAAGCAATTGTTTCACTAAAGACGTGTACAAGTTCTTTACAAAAAAGAAGTCTGAATTTGAAAAATGAGATATTTTTAGTTTGTAGCAACAAATTTTAGCCTGGAGATAAAAGTTAGGAATCATGAATAATGATCATTTAATTGGTGAATTTAGGGGTCCAGCCATTATCATACTACGTATATCGCGGGTTAGTTTGAGTTCTTGAAGCAAACATTATGAGATGCCTTCTTTGTCTAAAGTGAACTTGTTTTTTCCAATGCGCATGCGTCAATTTGGAGTTATTCCTACAATAAGATTTAATTTTAAACAGCTGATATTGTAGGGTTGCCAATAAAATTATTTTCATCTTTGAGTTATTTAAACATTCACATAAAACATGACGAATTTTGTATTCTGGTGTGTAACACAAACTCGATTTCGACAACCGATAAACCAATATATTCATTATTATTAATGTTTCGGAAGCAAAATACAATCGACCAAAATATAACCTCAAAAAATGATCCTAATTCATTGTACTTTTTAGCTTGACATGACAACACGGTACGAAAAGCTTGTTGCAAAATGGCAATAAGAATCTAGAGTTTAACGCAAAGCGCAGTTGGTGACCTTGTTCTACTTTAGATAGATTTATGCCAGATCATATATCTGTATCTCTCTTGGTTTGCTTCAAAAACCGCACAATGGGTGAATGGGGAAGACACGATATACGTTAGTATGATAGGGATATGGGTCCAGCTCACAGCATTTGCAACTTGAATTTTCAGATTTTGTCTCTCATTCCAGTGTTTTTCCTCAACTTAGCAGGCTATGACATCCATTTATTTATTAAACTGCTTTGTTGTACAAATTATATAATTGATATCCTTGCACAAACTAAAGAGAAATATATTTCATTTCCAAAGTCGATGTTGGTTGATAAAATCGTACACTTTGAAAATAAAATAACAAATATTTTTATTAAGCTAACATTTTTGGACTTTTTTCGTTTTTTTGCAACTTTATTGGATAGTCTTAGTGAATATAGAAATAGGAAGCTTGGGTCCCAGTCAGTGTATAGAAATCAAATGATATCTCTAAGATTCAAACCAGTTCAATGAAATTAGAAAAAAAGTATTATATTCTTGTTCTTATGCAGACTAGATCGATAAATTATATAAAAAGCAACTTCCATCTTTTGAAATTTTTTACGACAAACTAGAGGATAAGCCTATAGATTCTTCAAGGTTTGTTCGCACAGAAATCACAAACCAGTGAATGCGCATTTCATTGGTTGAAAACAGTCAGAAAACCAATAAAATTTATTCTCACAGTGATTTCTGTGCGAACAGGCGTTTAGATTGCGAAAGCGCTAAGAATATTTGGAATATTATTGTATATTATATTGACTGATCTTTTTGAGGCGTTTCGCAATATATCTCTCAATATACAGGGTGTCTCAGTTAAAAGTAATAATGGGGATTTCAAAAACGGCAAGAGATAGAACTTCAGTTAAATGGAAAAAAAGTTGCGCTATTCCGAATAGCGCAACTTTTCTCCCATTTAACCAAAATTGTATCTCTTAACGTTTCGGAAATCCCCATATGGTTACTTTTATGTGGGAAACCCTGTATATAAATTAGATCTCGCACAATATTATACAGCACCAGGCTCCAATTTACAGGTGGTAAATTGGAATTGTTAACAGACATTGAGATGTTGCATTTTTTGAAAAACAATTTTTTGGGTGGGGAGATATGTCATTGTAGTGTCCGAAAAATTGAGGCAAAAAATGCATTTCTTTCAAATGTCAATCCTACAGAATCGAATTCATTTATAATATATTTGGATGAAACTATGAGTAAACGTTGACTCATTAGTAATAGCGAATTATATTCTTTAGATGTTTTATCTATACCAGACGATTCCGACTATGGATATGTTATGGGAAAAGATATCAAATATCCTTTAGGTCTACATGGAAAGCATAACGAATTATCATTTTTGGCTAAGAATATATGTCTACCTGACTAAACAAAACAGCCCAAATCCACTAGGGGGTGTTTGGCAGAGAAAGTTGGGGGTGTCTCAGTAGGGGAAAAAATTATTCTCTCAGTGAATGTGTGTTTGTCAATTGGATTTTTTAAGAAAATAACCAAAAATCTTTATTATGAGGTGAACTAGATTTTTGGTTTGAATGGAAATGATTCTCGAAACGAATTTCATCAAAAGTTTAGCCAGGTTCGATCCAAATTAGTCAGGTTCTACTCAGGTACCTTTTGAATATAATATTTGTGCAAATAGCTTTTACTATTTTATAAGAAATAAAATAAACTACACTTTATTATTTCCCAAGATAGATTTTGACATTGAAATCTTTGAAACATAAACAATGACGCTTGACCCTGATTGGTCGCAAAATGAGGTGTTTCTGCAGGTTGACATCAGTTTTACAATAGCGACCAATAAGCGGCATTAGCGGCATTGTTTATGTTTCAAAGTTGACAATGTCAAAATCTATCTTGGAAAAAATAAACCATAGGCACTATGATCCAGGTTGGTAAACAACAAATTTTCTTTCGACAATAGATTCGATTACAAATAAAAAAATCACGGGCAGCATATCTAACATTTCCAGTCCGGACGATAAGCTAATTTTATTGAGCGGATGAATATCCTGTAATTGCACGCGAATATCTGTATTATTTACGACTGTTAGGAACTGTACCTACATTTCGACGCAAATTGCTGATACTGTTTTAGCGCCTGGAGGCTTCCAACAATTTACGTCACAAATTAAGAGATATTTATCATCTAGATTATCACCTAAATAATATGCCACCCGAGACTTTTTGTGAAGAATCGAATTTTCTATAAAAAGATGACAATATGCTTATTTCGGGCTCTTGATGAAATAATCGTCTACTGCATTTATCATTTTCACGTCTAAATATTTATCAAACCTTTGATATACTTTTCTGTTCATTAGATTCCTCAAAAATTATGATAGCTTTTGTACCAATAACATTTCCTCAATTAAAAGCGAAAACCTAAAATGTTCATTTAATAACGGCCTTAGAGATTCAAATCTAGTAATTTTACTAAAACCCTGAGCTACTGTGAGGTTACAAAAATACACAAAATTTTAGAAGGTTAAATATTTGTTTTTCTCCGAAATTTTACCAATTACCCTTATTAGCAAACAACTGCACTATGTTGAAAGTTGAAAGCTTTTTGTATAAATTGTTGTAATTAAAACAACTAACTAAACAAAAACTTTCACTAAATAAACACTAGATTTGTGTGGCTATTTTTATGTGATACCTAGAGGGACTTTTAATTACTTTTACCTGTTTAATGATATTTATCTGATGTGGACAATTACTAAAACGTAAATTTTTGAGAAAAGTTCTTATCAAAATATCAGCTTGCAAAGTAGGAACCTAGTTGTTTACGTCTAGAGCGTTTTTTTTTTGGGAATTCATCGTATTCCAGACCTCTAGATAAATCTGGAGTACGATGTCATTTGGAAACAATCGAAAAGTAATAACTGAATTTTGAGTAGACCCGAAATCCGTGACAATATCATTAATTTGCTGAAATGTTATCTCGTAATCAAACTTTACTAATCTCAAAAATTTTCCTCTCGAAGAATACTTTCCATGATACTTTACAAGCTTAAGGGATAAATTCGCTAATAGCAAAGAGACTTTCCGGGACGTAAGCTCGATTTAGAGTGTTTCGGAAGTGCATGTGCGAGTTAAATAGCTTAAAATGAAGGAGAATTATTAACGAATATTAAAGGAACAAGACTCTATATTTAGAATGCATAGATTTTATGCGATTTGATGTTTGTAAGTACGAAATTCTTTTACAAAAAAAAAAAAAATGTGTAAGTAAATTGAAATTGAATCTATCCATTTGCAAATTGTTGATGTTAAAATTTTGACGCACCAATAATAATTGTATAGTGTAACTTCTAAGATTTTGATATCATTCAAAACATAATTAAATTATTTACAACTATTCAGTCAACTGATGACTTTAGTATGGAGGAGGGGTTTGATACAAGTAATTGACTGACGCCATCTGTTGAATCTATGCAAAGTCCAGATAACAGTGAACTTGAACATGTTCTAGTTAATGCACCATCCTTGATTGTATGGTTCCAAAACGCTCGTCCTACTATTCACAATTATTATCTTGGAACTATTAAGGTTAATCACTAAATTGACTAAAATTTCAGGTTCAAAATCCTTCAACTCGCTGAATTATGAGCAAAACACTCTCCCGAATTCAATAAAACAATTATTTGGCAAAAAGCCACCCAAGCTTACTGCACACCTGTTGTTGCATGCAATTTACGTGTTTCCTGTATCCGGACTGCTCGACTGTAATAAACTCAGGTAAAAACACATCGACAATTCCGCTAATGGTTACGATAAAAATCCGTCTTTGTGTGACTTTATCGGTTTCACGAATTTTGGTTTATTATTGGATGCTAAATATTTGTTTGTTTTGTGTTGTTTGTCTGAAAACAACGCAAAATTTGAGCCTCCAACCAAAAATCATCTGTAATTTTGTTGTATATATATCAAAAAGCCGGTATAGTCGCTTTTTTATTAAAAATGCAGAAGGAATTATATATCCTCTCTTAGAAACGGAATATGTGATACTTAAATTGTTGAGATACCTAAAGAAAGTCTATGACGTACAGTAACTATACTTTAAAGGATTCTCTTTGATCGTTTCACATCAAAAGCGTGCCGTCCAAAACGGTTGAAAACTATGTTAGAGCCGAATGCCTTAACTCATGTAAGAATTAGGGGGTTGGGGGATGACTTAGGAGAACAGCGTCGAGAAAAATATAGGTTTGATTCAGATAACTGAGACGACATGGATTGAAAGAAATATAATATATGAAATTGCAACCATTAATATAGCCTTTTATTACCAAATAATTCCAATATTTGCAATCAGCAAGTATATAAAGGACTATAATATACTTCGAAACAACATCATCAATTATTAATTAATAAACAAAGTCAAGGTATAACACAAGATTTTGAGAGCCCTACAAAATAAGGTATAAATCCTCTCACAATTCCTGAAATATTGTCAGCTTCGAAAAATACCCCGAAATTGAAATTGCCATTTAGAGCCAAGAAAATCTGGTAGAGAGAATCGAGACACTTCCGGACGCCATCTACTAAAGGATTTTAGCCCCAGCCAGCCTCGGGGTAAATGAGGCACGTTCAAAATAATACCGAATGGAATCCATTTAGCCCGCCTTTATCTCGGAGTTTATTTCTTATCCGGAGGAATTTAGCGTGCCATTTTATTAAATGCGCGTATGTGCGAGAGGAAGACGGAAAACCGTTGTAAATTTTGTTCTGGGATCTTGAAAGCTTTTTAATTATTAATACAAATATTTTTACTATAAAACTATAACTGCAAGTAGGAAGATCAAACTCTCGGGCCAACAATAAAGTTCTATCACAGACAGAGCCGGCACAAGTATATTACGAAAGTACTTGAAGTATAGGTATAAAGTTAATATATTTGATAGATTTACTTGAAATACAAGTACAAGTTTTTTAAAATTATACTTGATTATCAAGCAAACTCGAAATTTACTCGAATTTCATTAAGTAATTTAATTTAAGTAAAAACATTGAGCTTCAAGTAAAGTGGCATAGACTATTACAAAACCTAGACACTACATTTCCTCCCTAACTTTATATTTGAAAGTTTTAATTTGCAATAAAATATAAAGGTAATATTTCTAAAAATACATTTTGGAAAAAAAAACCTACTAGTCACTTGATGAATCAAAATTGATCTCATAGTCTTTTAGATAGGTTGGTCTTCTCGAAACTCTTGATGGGCGCATGTTGTCGCAAACATCTGAGGGTTCAAAGGCTTGACATTCTTGACTGTCAGGGTTGCTCAAAATGTCATGTTTGAAGTTATCATATTATTCAGTTGGGTCACTAACTGAAAGGCTGTCTGCATCTGTTGTAGGTGCTTCAGGTACCGAACTGAATGAGATACCGTCATCTTAGAGGACTTTGTGAGGTTCATGCATGTCTGGATCTTCGCTAGTGGGTGGTGTTAGCGAACTTGCTTCAAGTATAGTAGGTTGTTCCTGTTTAGGACTAATCTTCCATAATACTGTTTTCGTAGGGATGATAGAAATGATAGGAGGAGTAAACGCATTTTGTTTGGGAGTGTTTGACGGATGTTTGAGGACTTGACTAGGAATACTAGGATTGAATATTTTGAAAGACGGCGCATTCCTTTTGATATATTTTCCTTCTATCTTTGCCAAAATTTGAGTTCTAATAATTTGATTGATCTGAAAGTTGGGTACTTTTGTATCTGTTTGTTAATCTGCATATTCCTTTGGTTTTCTCGAGGTTTTTCTTATCAGTTTTTGCCATTTCCTTCTATGTCTTTCTTGCTGTCTGTATATCGGTAATAAATTGTTGATTTCTCTGTTGAAAACCAGTTCAAATGAGGGTTTCTCTGTGGTGGAATGCGGAGTACCTAGAAGTAGGGGAAAAATTAATTGATTTGAGAATCAAACTTGATTTTTATGTGTTTTATACCAAGATCAGATGAGAATATTTTAAATTTACTATCACAAAAAGCTGGATCGTCTGACTTTATAGACTTCGTAATTCCAAATGTAGAGAATGTTTCCTCAAGTATTGGTTCCAGATCGTGGATGCTTGTGGCTGAAACAATTTCTGTTATCGGGTACCTTGAATATTCATCTACTGATATGAAGACATATTTCTTGTTCGAGCAAGGTCCAGTGAAATCTATGTCAAGTTGCTGGAACGGTTAATCAGGTAATGTTGTTGATGTTATAGGATCTCCGATCTTAGCGTTTGTAACTGCCTGACACGCTGCACAACTTTTCACTAATGTTTTTTGTTACCCTATTAATATTTGGGAACCATACTTTTGTGCGTAGTAACTGTTTCGTCTGGACAATCAATAAATGACCTTTATGTGCTAGTTGTATTGCAGGATTTTGTAAGGATGAAGCTAAAATTATTCAACTACTTCGTGGTATGATATTATCTGTCACAGTAAGTTCATCTTTTATTTTCCAGAACTGTGATAATTCAGGATTTGTCCAGTCGTTTCTGTTATGTTTTATTGTGTCAATGAGAAAATTGAGTACTTTATCATGTTTATAGTAGCTTGTTGCACTTGTTTAATTGTCATAATTTTGGGTAATGAAGACTGTAGAATAAAATGTACGTTTCTATTTTGGTATCTTTTAGAGCTGAATTAAGTACGTATCTGATGGGTTGGACTTGCCATCTTGATGAACGACTTTGAACTGATTGGGCTGAATTCCTAAAAGTAGTCTCTCTGTTCGAGCACTGGGAAAAGATCTGTTGTTTTCTAAGATTCTCTCAAAAGGAAGATAATCAGTATGTAAAGTAAATGCTGTTCCATAAAGGTAGATATGGAAATATTGTATGGACCACGTACATGCTACTGCTTCTTTTTCTATTTGGCTGTATTGCTTTTCTACACTAGAAAAAGTTCTGTTAGCATATGCGATAACATTTTGACCTTGGGTGAGAATGTAGCCTACACCTTCAGGTCTAGCATTTACTATAAAATTTGTTGGTTTATTGACATCATAATAGGATAATGTTGTAGCTTTCATCAATTTTTCTTTTAAAAATTTCAATGCTTGATCATGTTCTGGTGTCCATTGCCAAATGGAGTTTTTAAGTGTCAATTCTCTAAGGATTTTGGTGTTATTAGCTAGGTTTGGTAAAAACTTTGCCATATAGTTTATCAAACCCAAAAAGCTTCGTACTTCTGTTGGGCTTTCTGGTGGTTTTAGCTCTACAATACTTTTCATTTTATCCGGATCTGGTTGGACTCCATCTCGTGAAAATATGTTTCCAAAGAATTTTATCTTCGTTACACTAAATACACATTATAATCTGTTAAATGTAAGGTTGCATTCTTTAAATTTCTGTAATACAGCTTCTAGAAACTGGTTGTCATCTTCTAAAGTGTTGCCAAATACTAAAATATCGTCACTATATTTCAAAACTTTAGGAATGTTAATTAAAATCTGTCTAATTGCATTTTGGAATATTTCCACAGCAGCATTTATACCAAAACTTACACGTTTATATCTGTAGAGATCTAAATACATACTATTATGTATGTAATGGTGAATAATTAATTCCCTGACAATCAACAAATGAAAACAAAAACTATAGCAACTCCTAAACAACTCTGATAACTTCTAGCAAGTTAAAAAGGTAGGTATAAAAAGGTATATAAAGGTACATAAAGGTAATAAAGGTAAATCTAACCCAACATCTCTCTCACATAAACAAAAGTTAATAATATAATTGGAAATTATCAAACTTCTTAGGCACAGTTCTATCACGCCTTGGCCTTCTTGTGACAGGTGTGGTAAAAAAATTGTCTTAAGAAGAATTCGGTCTACTCACAGAAGTTTGCATGGAGGGTGATAACACCTCAGAATCAAAATCGGCAAGTGACCTTTCACGTACTACTTTCCCTCTCAACCAAAGTAGGAAATGAGGAACTTAGAATTGAAATACTACATCACTGCTAAGTAAATTTGGGGAACTGTGAGAATAATAAGGCAAGTCATTTGATAAAGTTTGATCAATTTTATTCTCCATTTCAAACATTTGATTTATATGACGTTTCCAACATTGTCCATTATTCTTTTTTATTTAATAATGACATGAACCCATTTTCTGCTGTACTGTACCAAAACACCATTTTAATTCACCTATATAGTTTCTACATTGGACTTTTTTTCTATCCAGAATATCTCTACTTATGTGTATATGAGATTTCGCTTGTTTATTTATAGGAAAAATGATGTCAAGCCTCGATACAATTTTACGTCCAAAAACAAGTTCTGATGGAGAAATATTAGTAGTAGAATGTGGCATTTTCCTATAATTAATAGCATTTGTTGCAATTCACTATCTAAATTTTTAACATTGCAGTTCATGCTCAATGAAGACTTCTTCATGGGTTGCAAAAATCGTTCAAGTTGACCATTTGTAGAAGGGTTGCATGGAACCGAAAATTTGTGTAGAACACCATTTATTTTCAGAAACTGTTTGAAATCATTTGATTTGAAAGCACTGCCATTATCTGATACAAAAAATCGTGGGATACCAAAAAGGGCAAAACATTCTCTACATTTTTTATTTCTTGTGTGAGCAGTAATATCTTTAACTATGTATACGTGAGGATATTTTGAAAATGCGTCAATCAATAAAAAAAATAATGCCCTAAAAATGGACCAGCAAAATCCGCATGAATTCTTTCAAAAGGAAATTCTGCTTGTTCCCAAAAAAGAGTTTCAACTTTTTTAGGATTATTTTTATTTAAAAGACAACTTGTGTAATTTTTAACTAGATTTTCTATATCTATATCAATACCTGGCCACCAACAACTACCACGAGCTAAACTTTTCATTTTAATAATACCAAAATGACGAGTGTGTAATTCACCCAAGAAAATTTCCGGAATCACTACTCTATGTGCCCTTGAAATTACATTTTCATGTGAACTTATTTTGATTAATATGAAATCTTTCAGAATCTTTTAAAATTTCACTCCGTTGAAGCGCATTTAAAATTGTTTTAAGGTTTTCATCACACAGATAAACTGTTTATATTAAATATTTCTCTCTAAAGCTATTCAATGGTACCTATCTATAATTTTTCTTTCTTCGACATGAAACCTTGGAAGGGATTTTCACATTTTTCCCTATAACTATTGAAGAGAAACATATCAAACCATATATCGTTGAAATAAGTTTGAAAGGGACTAACAAATAGGCGCACAATATACATGGTGTTCCATTTAAAAAAATATAACTTCGCTCTGCTACACTTTTTTGACGCACCCTGTATGCTTGATACTGACTTTAGTTAACAACTTTTGACGAATTCTTGAAACTTTTGCATGTGACACTTTTGTAAAAAAACAACAAATGATAAAGTTAGGAGGAGATGACATTTATAATAGATCACCCGCCTGTACAAAAATATTGAGTTCCTAATTATTTATTTTTGTGTGTTTTATGTTTTTGTTGTTTTTGCTATACCTACTTTGACTTTGAATATTTTGTTGTGTTTAGTAGGTATTTTGGTATTTAAAGCTGTATTTTCAACAAGTCCTAGTATTTATTTATAGATATAAGTATTCTTTTTTTTTTTTCTTTTTATGATATGTTTACATCACATAAATATCATGAATACACTGGCTTTTTTCATCTAGTACCTATATCATGGAAAATTTAGATACAAAAGGGATTATGCTACTAGACACATATTTAACTAATAAGACAAGCTTCTTGCCGGTTAAGGCGAATCGAAGCGGTGCTGCCAAAGTTGAGTATTGCCGAGCTGCCGAAGATTCACGAATTTCAATAATATGCAGGGCGATTCTGCAGTGAATGTGTATCAGTCAACTGGTCCCATTTGAGCCTATGTGTCTAGTAACCTACTGGTCCTATCTATATAATTTTACTTCTGTTTTTTTGGAGCTCGAGCCCCCATTGTAATTTTGAAGTTCCGGCGCCTATGTCGAGGTAAATATACTACTGAACTGCAAGTAAATGATAAATCAATAATATTCGAAATTGATAGTGCAGCAGCTGTTATATTAATGAGTAAAAGTCAATTTGATTTTTTATTTCCTACTTTATCGATTTTATCAATCACTATGAATTTAATTACCTATTGTAAAAATTCTATAAAAGTTATTGGTTTAGATTTACTTTTATTACCATTATGTACCTTTATATACCTTTTTATACCTACCTTTTTACCTTACTAAAAGGTATCAGAGTTGCTTAGGAGTTGCTATAGTTTCTGTTTTTAGTTGTTGATCGTCAGGGAATTAATTATTAATAAAAAGTTATAAAAAGCACAAAGGAATATTCAGCTCCAAGTTATTTCCCACTATTTTGGAGACAAGGATGGATTTGTTGCAAAGTATACCAAAACAATTTGTACCAATAATATGTAGCAAATATGAAGCCTTAAAATCGTCACTAATTTTAAAATTTCTAAAACAACCTTCCAAACGCTAGGCCTATCTTTTCCATGATGTTATATTTTGATAAAAAATTTCCAAGGTAAAATTATTTTGAACGAAAACTATTATGTATGTAATGGTGAATTTCGGTGGGAAATAACTTGGAGGTAAATATTCCTTTGTGCTTTTCATAACTTTTCATTAATAAATAATTCCCTGACAATCAACAACTGAAAACAAAAACTATAGCAACTCCTTAGCAGCTCTAATACCTTTTAGCAAGGTCTTACCTTAAGGTAGGCAATGACCTATTAACACAGATAGACAGAACAGTAAATAATATAGGTTGACTACATTCCAGGAACCGAATCTCTCCCCACTACTTATTAATCTTTGTGTTATTTTATATCTTTCTCTAACACGTGGAAAGCGATTATTTTTCAATGAAAATTAGCAACCCTGCAAAAAAATAAATTCCACCTTTCCACGAATCAGCGGCTTCTATTCAATTGTCATGTCAAAATGCGCTCTACCTGTATTTTATGGCAATTTCCATTTGTCAATCAGCGCGCACTGAGTGTATCCGCATCTTTTTCTAAAATCATGTAAAAAATAAGAATAAGGATACACTTTTGTAGCACTGATTCTGATTTCATTTTCAGAGTTGCCAAGTATGCGATAGTAAAGTGGGGGCGGAGTTAGCGGAAGCATTTGATACCCTACTCCTCACCCCCCCCCCTGGCCCATAAACATGGAGTCAACCAAAACAAAGCTATTTTATCAATGGGATGTTCTGTCTATCTGTGTTAATAGGTCATTAAAGGTAGGTATAAAAAGGTATATAAAGGTACATAAAGATGAATCTAACCCAAAACATGCGTTGAAAATGTTGTTATGTATCTGGTATCTTTGTTTATAGTCAGCTGATGGTAGCTAACTTTTTGTCAACACAAATTCGAATTAAGTTTTTTTTTTTGTGTTTCGGTACGATGACAATTGGAGATACCCATGGCGTAGGGCCTTCTGCCTTTTCAATGGCGTTCCAAACGATTAATTTATGTTTCTACTTTTTCCCTGAGGTGATATGGAATCAGCGGTAGGTGGTAGACGCTTTTTACTCATTGGGCGTCGACCGGTGAGATACCACCATGCCAGAATTGAGTAGCGCTAAGTGGTATCACCACGTTCCGCTACTGCGCTGGCAGTCCGGTTCCAACAATGAGTAACAGATAGCATGATGGCGCCTCCAGGATCAAAATATTCCGGAGGTAAAATACCCGACCACTCGGATCTCCGGGCGTCGGGTGATCCTGGGGGTCCTTCATGCAAAGATATAAAGAGAAGATCAAAAACTCAACTCAGAATTGATTTTAGCAATATAAGAGGAATAAGTACAAATATGAATTCAGTTCACCAACATCTTGAAGAACAAAGACCTGACATCCTTGTTCTCACTGAAACTAAAATCAGTTCTGCAACACCTATTGTGAACTATCTTTATCCCGGCTATGACCTACACCACCGATTTCGACATAATTTTGGGATCTGTGTGTACATTAAAAATGACCTTTCATGTCATCGAGAGGAGAAGCTAGAACCAGCGAACCTTGATATCATATGGCTAAAATTCACCTCAAAGTCATCGACCAAGTTTATCTGCTGCCTCTACCGACCGCCAAGTAACACCGATTACCAAAACTTTTTCGCGACATTATCCGAAAGCTGTGATAGTATACAGTCAAACTATCCACAGGCGGAAATTGTCTTTTTAGGCGATTTCAACGTCCACAATATACCCTGGCTGAAACACCACAACAAAACAGATAACGAAGGCAGAGAAGCAGAAGCTTTTGCCATAAGTTGTGGTCTAACGCAGCTTGTCGATGAACCTACCCGTATCTCAGAAAGGGGCGAATTTGCAGCGCTTTTAGACTTGTTCCTAACCACCAATCCTGACTCGTACACAATTCAAGTAGATGCTCCACTTGGTTCGTCCGATCATAAACTTATAATAACAAAGTGCGAAATGCTCATCCCACCAAGCCTACAACCACTTCCTCGTAAAATGTGGCACTATAAATCGGCAAAATGGAATGACCTAAAACAGTATTACCTGGATTTTCCATGGCAAGAGGTTTGCTTTAAAACAGTTGATCCCACTATTTGCTGTAATGAAATAACACAAGTAATCTTATCTGGAATGGACGCATATATCCCACATACAACTAAACGTAGAGCTAATGCAAAACCTTGGTTCAACCGCCAGTGTCAAACGGCTGTACAGAAAAAACACAGAGCATATAACCTTTGGAAACGACAGCAAACCGCTCAAAACCACACAGAATTTATAGAAGCCAGAAATAGTTGCAAAATTACTATTGACTCCGCTAAAGAAACATACAATCAAAGAATAAAAAACAGGTTGCTGAATTGTCCAAGTAGTTCTAGGTCTTTTTGGTCTCTTGCAAAAGCTGTTGGATCTAACTTCACCAAGTCATCCATACCACCACTTACAGATAAAAATAATCACTTAGCCACAACATCAGAGGAAAAAGCCAATATGCTTGCCCAAATGTTTTCCTCCAACTCCAACCTAACAGTGCCAAACGGAAAAACTCCACCGTTCATTGAAAGGGTTTCCCATAGTATGCCAGAGGTACCCTTTTATCACAGAGAAATACGAAAATCCCTAAAAAAGCTGGATACAAACAAAGCAATGGGTCCGGATGGCATTCCCGCAATAGTACTCAAAAATTGCGCCAACGAACTCACCCCAACTTTCGCAAAATTATTCAATTTGTCTTACAGGCAAGGAGTATATCCATCATCATGGAAGTCTGCCGCAGTACAACCCATTCCAAAGAAAGGAAAAAAGACAGATCCGTTAAACTATAGACCAATTGCTCTACTTCCGGTGATATCAAAAGTAATGGAAAGAGTTGTGAACAATCACCTAACCAAGTACTTGGAAAAGTACAAAATTATCAACGATAAGCAATACGGATTTCGAAAATATAGGTCAACTGGCGATTTACTTACATACGTCACTCACTTATGGCAAAAAGCGATTGAGTTGCGGGGTGAAACAAGAACAATCGCCTTAGATATATCTAAAGCATTCGACAAAGTTTGGCATGAAAATCTGCTCAACAAGCTCAAAGCAATGGGATTATCGCCGAAACTTTGCACTTGGTTTGAAAGTTACCTAAAGGACAGATCCATTTATGTTGCACTGGATGGCCAGAACTCCAACTCTTACCAAATAAATGCTGGTGTGCCACAGGGAGCAAGCCTTTCGCCAACTCTTTTTCTGATTTACATAAATGACCTCATAGATAAAACAGTAAATCCACTTTATTGCTTTGCAGACGATGGCAATGTAGTCTCCTCACTCATACCACCGACAGGTCTTTCCGCACGTGAATTCCATCATCTTAGACTAACTCAAATATCGCAGATAAATAACGACCTGGAGATAATAGAGGACTGGGGTAACAAAAACCTTGTACAGTTCAACGCGCAGAAAACCCAAGCAGCTCTGTTTTCAAAAAAGACCAGCACCGGTGAGCCAAACATCATGCTATCTGGAAGTGCTGTCACATTACAGAGTCAGTTGAACATCTTGGGGGTTACTGCAGAGACCAACATGTCTTGGCACAGTCACGTGGCAGATATTGCTAAAAGGGCCTCCCAAAAGCTGGGGGTGCTATTTCGTACAAGACATCTGTACACACCAAGCCAATTGCTGACACTCTACAAAGCCCAGATTCGACCAACTATGGAGTACTGCTCACATATATGGAGTGCAGCACCCAAACATACCTTAATGCTTTTGAATACCGTGCAAAAACGAGCTATCAAGTTGATCAATGACCCCGCACTTACTCGTAACTTGGATGGTCTCGAACATCGCAGATCTGTGGGCGATTTATCTCTCTTCTACAGGTACTATCACGGAAAATGCTCTGAAGAGTTGGCACGTATGATTCCACCGAGAGTAGCACCCACCAGGCGAACCCGTCAAACAGACGGTAACCATGAATTTACTGTCAAACTAGAGGCACCAAGAACCTCATTATATCAGAATTCATATCTCTGGAGAACAGCATCGCTGTGGAATAAACTCCCTGCGACGGTTTTCCCTGCAGGTTACAACCTGAACCGTTTCAAGACCAACATACACCGACATTTCCGCGCACTTGCCGCTTCTCGAGCGTGATAGGACATTTCCTTGCGAGTGCGCATATCCGTAAAAAAAAAAAAAAAAAAGCCTTTGTTTTTGCGCTATTGGTTTAATATTTTTGTCTATGTGTAAATGGGCTTCAAAGTTTGAAAAATTTCCTACACCGGTATATATCTCTGGGTATTTGTTCTTGACAAAATTATGGTTAATTTTTGTAGAAACACTGTTTGTCATGTGTATTAATTTAAGTTGCAAGGAGATGTTGAAACTTAGAAGTGATTGACATTCTCCATTCACTACACGAATTACTGCTTCTGTTGTGTTATTTTTGTGGGACAATTGTGTTGTAAATTTTCCAAGAACTTCTAGTTTTTGTTTTGCACAGTACGAGAATATGTTGGTTGCATCTTTAGTTAAGTCATGTTTGATTGGTAGTGTTAAAAATGTTGCTTTGCTGATCAAGTTAACCGATACTCCAGTATCTATAACAAATTCTACAGATCGATTTTCGATGTTGATTTTGACTGCAGATACATCTTTAATGGTATGCAGAATGAGTGATTTGAACTACTCTCATCAGTCTTTTGATTTGCGTTTTTTATTGTTATAATTCCTGTGATTGTTATTGTCTTGTTGAGTATTACGTGATGCGGATGGCTCTACTTGTGAATGATTGTATGTGTTTACATAAGATGTTCTGTTGTTACCTTGACTTTGTTGTTCGAATTTCTGTTTAGCTATGCATACCTTCTGAAAGTGCCCTGTTTTTCTACAAAAATAACAGGCGATGTTGACGGCTGGACAGTCTTGTTAACCTGCCACTGCTTGCCACAATTTCTACATGTTCTGCTGTTTGTGTTAGGTGAAGAGTTCGTGTTGTTCTAGGTACGGCCAAATCTTGTTTGTTCAAATTTTGCTTTTTTTGTTTATTCTAGAAACCACTTCAGATTGTTCCGACATTTCCATTTGTTGGGCTTGAGTTTTAGTCAACTCGTAGGCTTGTGCTTGAGCTAAGAGTTGCTTTAGTGAGGGGTTTTCAGCAAGGCCATACTTTCTCAACCTAACAGATGTGGTGCACTGGATTATTTGGGACTTAATTTCTCTATTTTTTTCTGGAAAACCACAGTATGTGCTCAATTTCAGTGAACGAGCATAATACTCTTCAATACACTCTGATTTGTTCTGTTTAGCCTGCCTAAAGTTAAACATCTCAAATTCTATGTTTATTTTTGGTACAAAATGATTGTTTTCGCAATATCATACTTAGGAGGTACAGGTTGAGTGAGAGGGGAGTCGGGTAATGAGCAGTAAATATCAAAATGTTTCCTCATCTACACAGTGTAGTAACATGGCTTCTTTTCGACCATCATCTGTAATGCCAGGTACAAACATGAAATTATCAAATCGTTTAAGCCATTTTTGCCATCTGGGGCCTATATTTTCCATGTCATTAGGAATATTAAAATGCTCAATATTAGCAAAGATGTTCTCTGCTGCCATCGTTCAATGTTTTTCTGTTTTTGTTCGCCGATCGCAATAACGTTGTTATGGATATTCGTTGACTCGTTGCCAATGTAATGTTTGAGCTACTTTAGGTTTACTGAGGTCTGGATTAAAATAGCACTGTTTTTTAAGGAGTCCTATTTTATTCTTTCAAAGATAAAGCCATATGTGACATGTGTCTGGAGCAATGACATAACATAACCTAACCTCTAAATTAAATTACAGTTTTCAAACTCAAACTTGATTTTGTCAAAAACTTCAAATTCAATTTATGCTCAATTTGCTCAAAAACTATAAGCCACCTATAAGCCTAGGAATATTGTAAATTACAGGCCGCTTAGAGCTTAATAAGAGCAAATTTCAATACAACTTACCGAACGGTTACCGAGCAATTGAGGTTTGAAGATTTTGTAATTAAAATTCAAACAGGTAGGTCTCCCTTATGAAAAGCTCGATATTTTTATTTTTCACTTTTGCTCAATTTTGACTTTACCAATCGATAGAACGGGTCAAAATAAGTGGAAAATAACCCTGACATCATTTTCGAATGGCCATTTTATAAAGAAACAAAAATAAAAAGGAAATTTTATTTTTGGCTCTGGAAAATTTTCAAAATATTGACATGGTCATGAGCAATTGCCCATATCTTTGGTAAATTTCAGGCAAATTGGAATAAATTATACACCAATGGAAAGCGCATTAAATACTGTATAAAAAAGGTCTGGGCTTTGATATAATCAATTAGCCAGTACTAATTCAAAATTCGAAAATGTTTGTCATATTTTGATATTTGGTAAGATAATTGTGGAATGTAAAAAAAAATTGCAATGATTATTATTTGAAAAAAACAAGAAACATTTATTATGAGTAAGTAGGTACTTAAGATACCTCAAGCAAAATACTTGACATAATTAAGTGAAAATCCAAGTATTTTAGAATAGACATTGGAAATACAAGTACAAGTACAAGTACATAACAAAAAAAGTAATTCAAGTAAAATACCTAAAGTACTTGAAGTAGAAATAGACAGGCGGGCCATTCTTCAGTAGTGAATTAATTCGCTGTTAATTAGGTACACTTCCTCATTTAGTGAGATATTGAAACCAACCTTTATTTTTAAACAATTCCAAATGTATCTAGCGGTAAGAAAGTTTCATCTTATAAAGTTAGCAGCCCATTTTCAAACATCCGTTTTGTCTGAAATTTTCATAGAATATTTTACTCGAGAAAGTTGGGTGGTAACGGAACAAGAACGCTGTAACTCTTTCCTGTTCGGAGTTATCTGTTTAGTTTAATTTCTAGAAGTTTCACGTTAATGCATTTAGGTTCGAAAGTTTCTTTCGTAAACCGACAGTTTAGTTGTTCAAGGTCTTACAATCTTAAAGTGGCGTATTTTTATCTTCTTTTTTTATGTTTAAGTTCAAACAGCATTAGAGAGTGTTTTTTTTTTGGAAGGCGGTGGAATTAAATCTTTGTTGGAAGTGGAAAAATAACTTATTTCGATCTTTGTATAGATATTTAGATGAAGAATTCAATTCAGGGTTTGAAGATTTTCAAGTTTGTTCGTTTCAAAAGAAAAAATACTTCCACTTTCCATAAATCCCGATCGTGCACAAGCAAAAGCATGTCACATTTGTGAAAAACCCTTCACGAAGAAAGCTTTGATGATAGTGAAATTGTAAATGACCGTGATCATTTTACAGGTGAATCCAGAGGCTTTGCCCACTCAATTTGCAATTTAAAATTTCGTAAATTATTCATAGTTCCTGTGGTCTTCCACAATCTCTCAGGCTTCGATAGCCATTCGATAATTATTAGGGAAATCCTCGATCAAAAGGATTACCGATTTCCAATTCAATAGGAAAGTAATGTAGACACTTGTTCGTTTATCAAAAAGGATGGACAGAAGATGATGATACTTGCACTGTTTGTTGATGGTGGCTTGTTAGCTTCTAAGTGCAAGCAAAGTTTCTAGCAGTTAGTTTTTCTTGGATGGGTTTGAAATGGTGTGTGAAAATGGTTCTGTCAGAGTAGGTAACTCAAGTTGCCTACAGTCAATGCTGTAAAGAATTATTGCTTTCTTAAATCGCAATCCAGTCCACGGAAAAGTCCACTCATTGTTCCACTACAAATTTATTACTCGTCTAGCAAGCAATAGTTTCAAAATTACGCATTGTTCCTGAAAGTTCTTTCGTAAATATGCACTCCAAGAAAATGCCTGAAACTTTGGCACGACTTATTGGTTTAAAAGCCCTAACTTGACCGAGCAGCGAACACGAGAGAGCAAATAGAACAAAGAAAGCGTAAATATTAAGTCCAGGCTCAATAATTACCGAAACAAAGTTCGCAATAATTATTATTATAAATGGATTTTTGAATTAATATATCCTAAAAGTTCCGAGTGGGCTATTTGGGTTTCATCCGATTTGGCTTTGAAAGGCTGAATTTGAATAATTTGGTTAGTTGGATTCAATTTACCGTTTCATTCAATTAATTATCCGTGCGGTTGGTTAAAACCAAATAACAAAATGTGCCGTTTAATTGTGGTTTGTTTAATGGAAACAATTAAACCGCGGTGATTAAAATTAAATCAATAATAATTGGGTTTAACTGTACGTTATACAAATTAAAACCAAACAGATCAAATGTATGTTTAATTTGCCCCCCGGGGAGCTGTGAGACCTTGTCGTTGGTGGAGGACTCAATCGTTGAAACTAAGGACAGCTCAACCCAAGCCAAGGTGGAAGGCATCGGGCTAAGGGCTGCGTGGCATTGGGGGAGCAATGTCGAGAACGATCCCTTTGGGGTACAGGGGGGAACCCCATCGTAACTACCCCTTACTCCTATATGCGGGGCTCTATAGGAGCGGACCGTTATTTTCCTAGCTACTCGTGGGAATCTTATGGGTAAGAAAATTAATAAAAATAGGCAGGTAAACACTGCTGAAAGTTCTCGGGCTAGAACCGAAAGTAAGCAGAGGGAAGACACCTCAGACAGAACGCAGAGGGAGGGCGGCAGTAGTTCGGGAAAACACCGGAGTTCTGCCGGAGACCTCCCCGCACTTGGAGAACCAGGAGGTCTGGACGACCCGAGAAGGAGGGGCCTGAGCGGGGCAAGCGCTAAGAAGTACCTCAGGTACCTGGCACAGGGCATGACACCTGATGCAGCCAGGGTAAGGGTAGACAAGGAGAAAGAAGAGAGGCTGAAGCAACAAACGCTGACTCCTGATTCTGCATCCTCGTCCAAGATGGAGGACAGCAAAGAGGTCAAGAGGGGAAGTGAGAACATCACACCCATTCAAGGACCAAGCAGCAAGAAGAGGAAAATATACCCCTCTAAAGCAACAGCAACGGCAGCAGGACCTAGCACCAGCTACGCGGCGGCGGTAAAAAGCGTCCGAATGGGAATCGTTTCGAGGGAATACCCCGAGGTCGGAACACCTGACAGACCTAGAGAGTGCTCTGGTTGATGAAATGTTCACCAGCACAGTAGTTAACCTGAAGTCCGCAGGAATCCATTTCAGGTCAGGACTGATAATGGTGGACTGCGAAAATGAGCAGTCATCTGGCTGAGAGAAACGGTACCCCGGCTGAAAGAATGGAATGGGCCGGATCTAATTGTGTGCACGGGAGAAAACATCCCGAAAGCACACACCATAACGGTCTTCCTTCCCAGGAGCAAAGGGCAAGAAGCTGAGAAACTCCTCAAGCTCCTAAAAACCCAAAATCCTCAGGACAGAGGCGTGGAAGGTGATTAGCTCGAAGGAGCAATCGCATGGTCAGCTGCTAATCTTGGGCATAGACACCAAGTCGAGCGAAGCGATCGTGGCGCAAAACCGCTCCATGCACTACAGGTTTGGACGCGTCACAGTGCATGGACTGAAGAAAGGCGAAAAACAAACTGAGCCAGAGGAAAGGATGGAAACAGATCCACCATCCCCTCAGGAAGAGCCAACCCCAACCTCCCCCAAAGGAAAAGAGGCACCGGAGCCGATGGTGAGCGAGCCCAACCCAGAGAACATCGGGGCTGAGGGCTCAGAGAACAAGCTTCCCACGGGAGAAAAGGAAGAGTTACTGAGGGACGAGACAGAGATAGTCAAGGTGAGGGCAACGACACCTCACCTCAGTCCTAGTAACCAACCTGATGGACAACACAGCCACCAGGGTAGCCCAAGTCAACCTACATCACGCCAGAGGATCCTCTGCTGTGATTGCGAGGCTGTTTGGGCAAAGGCGTGTGGATCTTGCGCTGATCCAAGAACCATGGGTTTACAGGGGACAGGCAAAAGGACTGACAACCAAAAGCTCAAAGGTAATATGGGACGACAGGTACGAAATGCCTAGAACCTGCATAGTAATTAAAAGACACATTAATTATATTTGTGTTTCAGAATTCATGACAAAGGACCTAGTGCCGATTATGGTGAATTTCCACCACCAAGGCAGACAACGGACCATTGTCATAGCATCCGCATACTTCGCTGGGGATGGGGAATGCACGCGGGCACGCCCCCGGCGGAACTGCAGGAGCTTGCGCACCACTGTAGGGGAAAAACATCCCACTCCTTGTGGGAGGCGACGTGAATGCACACCACATCTTCTAGGGAAGCTCAAACACCAACACCAGAGGTAAGTATCTTTTTAAATACTTACTTGAAATGAACTTTGATATTTACAATAAAGGGAATACACCCACTTTTGTAACAAGGGCTAGGGAGGAAGTATTAGACATTACATTTGGTAGTTCTGAAATAAAGAACTATGTGAAAAACTAGAGGGTCTCGGCTGAACCCTCCTTGTCTGATCACAGGATCATTGAGTTCAGCCTAGAAAAAAGCAAAACTCAGGAGAAATCCTAGGAGAACAAACTGGGAATTATACAGAGTCAATCTGGAGGAAAATCTCAAAGTAATCAACCCAGGAAGAATAAGAAATCACCTAGAACTGGAAGAGAAAGTAGGGCTCGTGAACCAGGCAGTAATAGAGGCCTTTGACTCTAGCTGCCACATGGTTTCGAAAGAACGCTTGAGTGTGGCCCCATGGTGGAATGCAAAGCTGGCACGCCTCCGGACCCAGGCTCGGTGTTTATTCAACACAGCCAGAAGAACCGGAGAGTGGCGGCGGTACACAGAGGCCCTCACAGAATACAACAAAGAAATCAGAAAGGCAAAAAGAAACAACTTTAAGACTTTCTGTGAAAACATCACCTCGACTCCAGTAGCCGCTGGACTACATGAGGCAATGGCCAAAGAGGGAGCGTGTTTGACAAGGGCTCTTGAGAAGCCAGATGGTACCTACACGGAAGGTGAAGAAGAGCGTGCGCTCCTTCTTTTAAGCAAACACTTTCCAGGCAACAAACGTACAAACAGAAGTGAGGAAAGTTCATACCCCAGACGCCCCACAAGGAAGGACTGGGAAATAGCAAAAGTAGTATTCACCAATAAGCGGCTCGAATGGGCATTGAACACATTCGAACCTCTGAAATCGCCAGGAGTGGACGAGATCTTTCCAGCACTCCTACAAAGAGGAAAAACAGAGATCATGCCGCACCTTGTAGATATTTATAACCAGAAGGCAAGAAGGATGGGACAGACCCCAGATCCTTCAGACCAATAAGCCTCACATCGTTTCTTTTAAAGACAATGGAGAAGGCAGTAGATAGCTATATCAGATTCATTACATTGGAAAGGCGGCCGTTGAACGCGAGTCAGCACGCCTACAGAGCAGGTAGATCCACTGAGACAGCTCTGTTCCAACTGACGAGTAGGATACAAGAATCTTTGCAAGGGAAAGAAGTCGCACTGTGCGCTTTCCTAGATATCGCTGGCGCCTTCTACAACACATCCCATGTGGCCATTCGGAGAGCTCTAGCCAGAAGGGAAGTCAACGACACAATATCTCGATGGATGTGTAGGATGCTTGCCACAAGGACAGCAGAGACTTCAGTAGGCACCAAGTCTATTGAGGTGAGCACCACTAGAGGCACACCCCAGGGCGGAGTATGCTCTCCCCTGATATAGAGCTTGGTGGTGGACGAACTGCTAGAAATACTGAACAACCTGGGCCTGGACTGCGTTGGGTATGCCGATGACATCGTCATCATGGCAAGAGGAAAGTTCGAGGGCGTCCTGTGTGAACTCATACAGACCGGACTTAAAGCAACGGAGGATTGGTGTACAACAGTGGGACTGGAGATAAACCCATCGAAAACCACTGTAGTGCCTTTCACTAAGAAGAGAGAACTTTCTAGAATGAAAGACATCCGGATACACGGAACTATCATTATACCGGCATCGGAAGTCAGATATCTCGGCGCAACGCTGGACCGCAAACTCAGATGGAACAAACACATCGAGGGAGCTGTAACCAAGGCTACTCATGGTGTGCCGAAGTCTCGCGGGCAATTCCTGGGGATGCAAATCAGGGATCCTGGGATGGATGTACACCATGATAGTAAGACCAGCTCTACTATATGGATCGGTAGTCTGGTTCAATGCAGTTGAGAAGCAGAACATAAAAGCGGCTCTCAACAAACTACAGCGCCTGGCCTGCACATGCATTTCAGGCGCAATGAGAACTTGTCCCACAGCAGCCATCGAGAAAATTATAGGTCTCACGGGTCAGTTAAGTTAGCCCCCCCCCCATAGAAAATTTCTGGATGAAAATTATTCCATAATTTTGCTCTCATTTTGCTCCATTTTGCTCCACTAATTTCGATTTTTGCTCCATTACAGTGAAGAGACTATGTAGCCTATTAGGTGGGGGGCGCTGAATTAACGCTAGCCCCCCCCCCCCCCAGTGAAAATTCAGAAATTTGATCATGCTCATTTTGTTCTCCGAATTTTGCTCCATTTTGCTCCATGATCGGCGAGTTTTGCTCCATTACCATAAATGACCTACAGAAAATTTTGAAATTTGATCATGCTCATTTCATTCTCCGAGCTTTGCTCCATTTTGCTCCATAATCGGCGAGTTTTGCTTCATTACCGGGAGAGACCTACAGAGCTCCCTAAAATCTCTCCTAGCCCCCCCCCCGGCGAAATTTTTTAAATTTGTAAATGTTCATTTCATTCTCCGAGTTTTGCCCGTTTTGCTCCATTATCGGCGAGTTTTGTTCCATTACCAGGAATGACCTACAGAGCTCCAAAGAATCTCTTCTTGCCCCCCAGTAAAAATTTTAAAACTGAGAGAAAATCGAGTTTTGCTCCATTTTGCACCATGATCAGCTCATTTTGAACCATTATTTGCTGTCTTTGTCTAGTCAACAGGCTATTAAGTATATCTCGATCGTTTTGATAGGTTTGCTATAGGTTCATAAAATCTGTCGCTATGAGTTCTGTCGCATTGGCTTCCTCTCCCCTTTCAGACGTTGTCCGCCATGATCCGTGCTGTGGACTTCAACAAAGGCGGAACACTCGTTCTCATGGCAACGCTGCTTCCCTATTTCAAGAATAAGGACCCTAGAGGTCATTCCAGGTAATGGAGCAAAACTCGCCGATCATGGAGCAAAATGGAGCAAAACTCAGAGAACAAAATGCGCATATAAAAACCAAAATTTTCACCCGTGTTGCTAGGAAAGATTCCTGGGAGCTGTGTAGTTCATTCCAGAGTCGCTGTCGGGTGCACTGTGCGAAGCACCTTGAACATTTCACGGCCATTATACTCAATGCGCTTTGCACTCGAACGCTTGAAAATCAGTTACAGGTGCACCAGGGGAAAGAGGCGAGGAAAGTGAGAGCAGTTTGAGAGCGCCAAACTCTGTTCGCCCGAATGTGTAAAATTGTAGCCGGAGTACTTCGGACTAACTCGAGAGCGCTGAGCGCTCAAAGCGTGGCACCCGGAAGCGGCTCGTCATGCAGAAAAACGGTGATCATGGTGCAAAATGGAGCAAAACTCGGTATGAGTAATTTCAAATTTCAAAATTTTCACTGGGGGGCAAGAAGAGATTCTTTGGAGCTCTGTAGGTCATTCCTGGTAATGGAGCAAAACTCGCCGATTAGGGGCAAAACGGAGCAAAACTCGGAGAACAAAATGAGCATGATCAAATTTCAAAATTTTCACTGGGGGGGCTGGGAGAGATTTTTGGGAACTCTGTAGGTCTCTCCTGGTAATGGAGCAAAACTTGCCGATTATGGAGCAAAACGGAGCAAAGCTCGGAGAATGAAATGAGCATGATCAAATTTCAAAATTTTCACTGGGGGGGGGGGGCTAGCGTTAATTCATTCCCCCAACCTAAAAGGCCACATAGTCTCTTCACTATAATGGAGCAAAAATTGAAATTAGTAGAGCAAAATGAGAGCAAAATTATGGGATAATTTTCAGCTAGAAATTTTTTATGGGAGGGGCTCTAACTTAACTGACCCAGGTCTCGCACCTCTTCACATTGTGGCGGAGGGTCTGCCAGACGAGCAATAACCAGAATCACGAGGGAAGGAGCTGCCGAGGGAGGTTGGCTAGGATGGAGAGAACTAGCATCTCTGACCAAGCTTATTCCGCTCCTCAAGCTCCCCAGGGACGATATGACTAAAACACAACACCTGGACAAACACTTTACAGTAGTGATAAGAAGCAGAGAAGAATGGAAAGAAAATACCACATTCATTCTTAAAACTCAGCAGAAAGCCATAAAATGGTATACCGATGGGTCAAGAACCGAACAAGGGACCGGAGCTGGAGTATTTGGGCCTGGAACCAAGTTCTCTGAAGCAATGGGAAAATACCCTGACCTATTTCAGGCGGAAATAAACGCTATAAGTAGATGTGCTGAGTTCAATCTTGACAGAAACTGCAGAAAGAGAGAGAATGTCATGTTCTCCGACAGTCAAGCAGCCATTAAAGCGCTGAGCTCACCAATAATCAGCTCCAGAATGGTTTCGGATTACTAGGACAAGTTAAACAGACTGGGCAAGGATAACAGACTATCCCTCCAGTGGATACCGGGACACGAAGGGAGTGAAGGCAACGAGAAGGCGGACCAACTAGCGAAATTAGGGGCACAGACCCCGATTTCAGGACCGAAACCCTTCTGCGGCATAGGGAAACACACCTATGAAGAAGCCTTCAGAAAGGAAGAGCGGACCAAATGGAACAATCTCTGGGAGCAACTTCCAGGGTTGAGGCAATCGAAGATATTTCTTGGGCACCCTGACCAAGGGAGACCGAAAGGCCTCACATCACTAAGCAAAAACAATCTCCGCATTCTCACCGGATTCGTCACAGGCCACTGCCGGTTAAGAGGGCACCTTGAGAGAATTAAAATTGAAAACGAGAACAGCCGGTTCTGTGAGGAAGGGGAGGAAACTCCTGAACACCTTCTAACGGAATGCGAGGGACGGGAAGAAATTTCATCCATAGAACCATCCAGAGTACTTGCTTTCATAAAAGCATTAAGGCTGGATGAGGTGCTTTAAGCGAGAGTCCATCAACTGGAGCGCCAAGAAGGGGGACACAATAGATCTGGGCAGTGTAGGAAAACCCCCAATTAATTAATTCATTCATTCATTCATGTTTAATTTGACAAGATACAAAACATTCGATGCATAAACATTTGAGCTCATGTGATGTATTTAAAAAGTATAATCGAAGTGATTCGTTTTGCACAAAGAAAAAACCAACTCAATAACAGAAAATTACAACAACAAGAACAATTGTTAACTTTTAAGTTGAAAAGTTTTTAATTACAGCGCGAAAACCTGAAACAATAATTTACAAACACAAAGTTACTTATTTTCAATTTTACTCTAAAGAAAACAAAACTTCTTTTTCTTTTCACTTCAAGAAATTGTTTTATTTTTGTTTTTTTTTCTCAGAAGCCCTTATTTCGAGTTATTTCCTGATGAACTGTGAAGACAAAGAATAACTAAGTAGAAAAAATTAAGGCAAGGACCTTAAAAATGTATTTTTTTCTTTGGGGTCACAAAGATCCTTTTGTCTCCTTAATTTTAAAGCATTTCAAATGTAGAAGAGCTTTACAAAAAGATTTTTATCTCTGCTGCTACGTTAAATGAATTAAAAACAATCTTTCTGAGTGAATAAATGAGAGATTTACTTTAATCACTGTTTCAATTTCTTTTCAAGCAAAAGTATGGAACAGAAGTTGTATTAAAACTTGATGTTGAGAAATACTAACCTAAATTTACGGCTAATGTTCAGTGCTTTGACTTATTTGATGTTTTAAATAGCCATTGTTGATGGTTGATGAAGTTACGACTTATTTTCCAATTTGAACAGTTACTAAAAGAAGAAGTAAATTATTCAATTTATGTCAAGTGATGTTTGGTTTTCTTTCAATGCACGTGCTGCTTATAAAACAAAATAAATCGACAAATTAAAAAAAAAAAAAAAAATCTAGTGGTAATTAGTTTGGTACATTTTCGTGTCAAAACATAATGGAATTTCGATTGCTTTGGCAACTGAACGAAAAACTAGAGTATATTCGATGGTTTAAGCTGACGTTAAGCGATTGCCGTTTTCGATAAGGCTGAGTCCGTTTCAAATGAAAAATCATCAATAACGCCGGACAAGCATAGAAGAAATTGATTGATTTGTTGCTTCGAGTAATATATGATGTCGAAAACAGCCTTTTGTAGCAAACTTGGCGACAGTTTTCTTTTGAAAATCCATCTTTGATAGAGGTTCAATAGCAAGAAAACTATTATAGCTGGTGAGATAATTTTTTTAGTATTTTGCAGCCCATTCTTTGTGATTATCGAAAAAGCATCTGTAAAAATTTTCATGTCCCTTTTCAACTAATCAATCAAACGATGAAAAATCCCGACAAATTGGGCTTTGTATTTATTTCCTTGATGGTTTCTGAAACGCTGTAGTGTCTACTCGTAGTCTCCTTTTGGCTTTTGAGGTGCCATAGAGTCACTTGTCATACGATCGGTATATAGACAATTAAAACCTAAAAGACTTTGCCGCCAAGATAAGAAATCCTCTCTTCAGGAATTATGCAGTCATAATACAAGCCATCTGTTCCTAAAAATAAAATGTCTGTCGAGACTTCAAACCCAAAACTTGGTCAGTTAAGAACGCCAATGGACAAAACATAACCAGCTTGAACGAGGTCATTGAGGTGTGGCGTACATATTGTTAGAACCTTTATTTCGATATTAATATTCAAGCCTCTTTGTTCATTAACGAACGTGAGCCAGATATTCTTTTGAGGAGAAATGAAACTTGTGTATTTCGTGCAAAATTTAATATTCAGAAAAATCAGTGAAAAGCGCTTTCATTCTTAAGCTATCATCAGTGCTACCTAGAAAGAAAAGAGATCAATCCCAAGATGGGAGTCTCTCCTACTTACTTCGTCAGAGGAATGAGCATTAAAATTGGGACAACACATTAGACAGGTATAATTCTTAAGTCAGTTGAATCGAGGTAAACGTAAATCACAACTGGTGATTGAATACTTTCATGAGAAATGCACTGCCACTAATCAGCCACCAGTTGCAATTTATTTTTACCTTACTTCAATTGACTTTACAAAGAATATAATACGGTACAACACTTTAAAAAACCTTAACAGTAGATATCACATTTCAGTATAGAAAACTAGGTAGTAAAATTTCTCCCCTACTGCTGGCTTTGGGGGTGAACTTAGGTTCAATTTGTTGACTAGGTTTATTTTAAGTTGATTTTGCCTTTCTTTTTCTGGAAGATTCTTTCTTTTTAATTGAAAATCTAGAAAATGTAAAATGTGTTGTTCGGAAAACCAGAACCTATCAAACGATGATGACTTTTAACTTTTTAATTTTGACATGGCAGTCTATGATGACAGTTACCGACGACAGCTGACAGCTTGAATCAAATATATCGTCCAAGTCCAAACAAGTTAGGTTGTAAATCCAATAACCTTTGAGAATGAAATGAAAAGGAAAACCCATTGGGGAAACGACATTTGGGTCATCAAATCCACACAACGACGCTCAGGGGATACACTTTAAAGGTGTCTATGCAAACCGGTCGAGGGGTCAACCACTCTGTAAAAATGTGTACACGTATTGCGAAAATTTCGTTATTTCGCAAGTATTTCGCGAAATTCAAAGTATTTCGGTGGTGGTAATTCGAACCTTGTTTTTTGTGGTATTTCCGAGTACTTCGAAATATTTGCAGGTAATTCGAAGTATTTCGAGGTAATTCGAATTATTTCGGGGTAACTTGAAGTATTTCGCGATAAGCCGAGTTATTTCGCGCTACTTAAAATTAAGTATTAGTATTTTTTTTCTCCGAGAACAATTAATTCTTTATCACCGAAAATTTAAATATTATAGAATGAAAATTATAGTCCATCTTTGAACAGGCAAAATCGAGGGCTAAATATGTTGACATAATTTGGATTTACTGCAGATTAAGGGCCAAATTATGGACTGACTGGTAAACGTCTGGTTGTTACCTAGCAAGTACTTTCTATGTACTAGAGAATAAAAAGTACCTACTAGACACTTACCAGTTGGTCCATAATTTGGCCCCAATTGAAACAAATGAAAAGATATACTAACTGATATGTATAAGTAATCCGTGTCAGTTAGTTGTTAATAGTACAAGGTCATCGGTCATCCAACGAGGAGTGAACAGGGGTTGACAGGGGATTATTTTTGACTAGCCAATTGGAACATTTTTTTTCTGGAGAACTCAAAAATGGTACCAAAAAATAATTTGAACCAAAAATCAAAGAGTTACACCATGGATGAGCTGTTTTTTAAATGGAACAGTCTGTTTTTTGTATGATTTTCGGAGAAGTAGCACTTTTTTACATGCATTCTGTTGAAAATATCTGATATTCCGACAACTATTTTTATCTTATTTTAATGTTTTATTTTTATTCCAGCAACTATTGATTTAATTGTTGTTTGGTTCCGAATAAAATCCATCATATCAAAAATCGGAGCAAAAATTCTTCATTGCGATCCACAAGAAGAATCGTTATAACGAGAATATTTTTAGAAGTATTGCGGGACTTCACGCGGTAATTCGAGGGTATTTCGGGTACTTCGACGGTAATTCCATGGGATTTCGCGTACTTCGACGGGAATACCTGGTATTTCGAGGTGCTATTTCTAGATACTTCGAAGTATTTCGAAGGTAATTCGGGCCAAGTGTACACGTTTTTCGGGAAGTGGTTGACCCCTCGAAACCGGTGTAAAGTTAGCACGCCGCTCGGGCACGCCAAAGTTTGAAGTTAGAAAGATAGTGCTTTACGTTCAAATTTGGAAGAATGCTTGTTCAAGGGATGCTTTATCATCCCTCAAAAGTAAAATCCCTTGCCAGCCGTCGAACTTGGGAAAATAATCGCTTGTATGAAGAAATATTGAAAATTTCATATTTTCTTATTTTTTCTTCAGACACCTATATGATGTTCCACGTCCAAATTTGGAAGGATGCTTGTTCAAGGGATGCTTTATCATCCCTCAAAAGGAACATTTCTTGCCAGCCGTCAAACTTAGGAAAATCATCGCTTTTATGAAAAAATATTGAAAATTTCATATTTTCTTATTTTTTCTTCATACACCTATATGGTGTTTCACGTTCAAATTTGGAAGGATGCTTGTTCGAGGGATGCTTTATCAACCCTCGAAAGGAAAATTCCTTGCCAGCCGTCGAACTTAGGAAAATCATCGCTTGTATGAAAAAATATTGAAAATTTCATATTTTCTTATTTTTTTTTTCAGACACCTAGATGGTATTTCACGTTCAAATTTGGAGGGATGCTTGTTCAAGGTGTAACGTTTTCAATTTCTTGGCTAATAAGCTACCTTGTTTTGCCATACTGGATATGATTCCATATAGAGCAACAATGAAATAAATGAATAAACAACTATCTTTTTTGTGCCCAGATTTTGTTACCTTGAGTGCTGCCTTCTACTAGAAGTTTTTTTGGTTAAGGTTTGCAAGTTTGGTTAATTGATCTGGGAAGGTTTGATTCAGTACGGCAGGGCCCACTGTTATTGATTAGAATCTTAGGAAAAGGAGTTAGTACCATCATCATATCTGTTTGCAAATCCAATCAATAATCTGAGGTTATGATAATAATTGTTGTTTACTCTTTGACTTTTCATTTCCATCATGTCATTGAACAGCTGTTTTGTCTAGGCGTTTTCTTTAGACCTGTTCTACCTTTTGATATATGTTCTATAGGCACTTTTTAACATTCACCAGTCATTTTTTACACAACCGATTCTCAGTTCGTACTTTTGGGGTGAAACTGAACACGTCCTTTTCTATAATTTTCTTCAATGTCAAAATTAGAAGTTTGACAGATGAAAGTCTTCTTCCGAAATCTAAATTCTAAATGAAGAATCTGCCCTTTTGATCTGCGACCTCACGCTGAGTAGTCGTCCGGTCTCGGGCCTCGGCCCTAATTATTTTTGGGGCGAGACTTTTTGGAATTTTGTGCCAGGGAGCTCAAGTTTTAGACTAATTTCTTGCTGATAATTGTCTAGAGTCGTCCCTTGGTCATTTTTGGATTCTGTTTCGGTAAGTTTGAGATTTTCTTCAGGAAATATTAACCTACAACACGTGTTCCATTTTTTTTAATAGGACTGTTCCGAGCAGCATTTGGAAGTTTAAGACTTCACCTTTGGTCTAGAGTATCCCTCAATTTGAGGTAAGATTATTTCTAATATTTGGGGCTCGATTTGTTTTTTTATACGAACATCGTTATAAGGTGCTACTCTTAGGCTATAGTTGGACAATCCTACTCTCAGGCTATAGTTGGACAATCCTAGTCTCAGGCTATAGTTGGACAATCCTACTCTCAGGCTATAGTTGGACAATCCTAGTCTCAGGCTATAGTTGGACAATCCTACCCTTAGGCTATAGTTGGACAATCCTAGTCTCAGGCTACAGTTGGACAATCCTACTCTCAGGCTATAGTTGGACAATCCTAGTCTCAGGCTATAGTTGAACAATCCTACCCTTAGGCTATAGTTGGACAATCCTAGTCTCAGGCTATAGTTGGACAATCCTAGTCTCAGGCTATAGTTGGACAATCCTAGTCTCAGGCTATAGTTGGACAATCCTAGTCTCAGGCTATAGTTGGACAATCCTACTCTTAGGCTATAGTTGGACAATCCTAGTGCTAGGCTGTAGCTAGACAGTCTTAGGCTATAGTTGGACAGTTGCTAGGCTGTATTTAGAGAGATTCTAGACTGGATCTGGATTGCTCTCAGTTGGGGCTTTGGTAGACATTCTTCAGCAACTCTCTTGGTACCACTCTGGCAGAACCAAGTCGAGTTCTACGCTAAACAGATATAACGTGGATAGGACTTATGACTCACTTACCATACCTTAGCCTATCTATAGTGAGACCAAACCTGTAGATAATCTCATTTTGGAAACTTCTGGATTTTCACATACATTTCACTTGTATACATGTAAGTTGCACCTTTACTATTTAGGCAAATCTTATATAAATCATCTGACACCGAACTACGTCAGTACATGCCTCTTAAATAAAATTCTAGAATTTTACCCTGAGGTTTCCCAAAGAATAACTTTCACCTTTCTGTGTTAAATTTGCCTGTTGGTAGAGTGTAACCCATACTGTTTTTTAATCTTCCACAAGTGTAAACAGTTAAAACTGTTTATTTTAAATCCATATATTCATTATTTACATTTTTTTTTATTTATTCAAATATTCACAAATTAGGTACAAGCCTAATCCTAAACACCTTTTTAATAACTTCGTGGCTACTTATTGGCGCAATAGTTAAGTCCTTATTACTTGGTGGCTACACTTTTTGGCGCCTTATTATTATTGTTATTATTTTTTAATAAAGAAAGCCAGATACATTATTGTACCTAATTAGTTGTTTTATTGTTAAGCGCTCCAATTGTACAAGTTTTGTTATAACATCAATAAGTAATCTTCCTAGTTAAGTCACAATTAACTTGGTGGCGCCCAAAGGTAAGATGTATACAAGGAACCCATAGACCTATGGCCTCCGGACTGATGCTGACTAGCCGTATGCAGTATAATTCGGCAATTGCCAAAATAAGTACGTTATAAGGAAAAAGGAAAATTCTTTGCCAGCCGTCGAACGTCATCTGAGGAAAACGTAAGAAAATATTAAATTTTCAGTATTTTTTCACACAAGCGACGATTTTTCTAAGTTCGACGGCTGGCAAGGAATTTTCCTTTTGAGGGATGATGAGGCATTCCTTGAACAAGCATGGCTTCAAATTTGAACGTGAAACACCATCTAGGTGTCTGAAGAAAAAATAAGAAAATATGAATTTTTTTATATTTTTTCACACAAGCGATGATGTTTTTAAGTTTGACGGCTGGCAAGGAAATTTCCTTTTGAGGGATGATGAGGCATCCTTTGTACAGGGTGTTTGTTTATAACTGGAACACTCAGTAACTTCTTTATTATTGAGAATACAGGTCATGTTTAAATTCGAAAATTTCTTGGTAAATTGCAACGACCTTAATCGCTACAACGATATTTTTTGGTCGCCATAGGTATACAGGGTGCGCCAAAAAAGTAATTTTTTTAAATGGAACGACCTGTATATTTTTGAATTTTTGGAATTTTTAGAAAAGTAGCTTCACAAACCTGTCGAAAACTATTTGGATAACAAAAATATACAAGGCGTTCCCTTTGAAAAAAATGCCTTTTTGGGGCACCCTGTATACCTATGATGATAAAAAATATCGTTGTAGCGCTTGAGGTTGCAATTTATTAAGAAATTATCTAACTTAAACATGCCCTTTATATTCAATAATATAAGATAATTACTGAGTGTTCCAGTTATAAACAAACACCTAGTACAAGCATCCCTTCAAATATGGTCGGAAAACACCATCTTACGTGAATGAAAAAAAAAAAAAAAAAAATTGCGGCGCTAGAATGGCGTGCCAACTTCACACTTTGGCATGCCTGAGTGGCGTGCTAACTTCAGTTTTTGACGTGCTGGAGCGGCGTGCTAACTTTTCATACTTTAGCGTGCTCTAATGGCGTGCTTACTTTACTCTTTGGCGTGATCCAGCGGCGTGCTAGCTTCACACCGGTTCTATGCAAAGGGAGGTATGATCTATTCAGATTTACCTGAGTGTTAAGACATGAGTCGTTGGTACGCAATTTTTTGCTGATCTCAATATTCCATGAAGTCTAAACGATTGAAATTTTTAGAGGAAATATTGTGGGGGATTTTAGAATTGGAATGGGGGCTGAAGTTGTTTAGTAAGTCGCAGGTGATCGCCAAAGGCTGAAAATTGCAGTGATGTGCTCTTGTATACGAGTTTTCAGTGGTCTACATGTACTACAGCCGATGTAGGTTTTTTGACAGTTATTGCAATCTAGTTTGTAGATGCCACTTGTTGAAAGGTTATCTATTTTATCTTTGGTATTGACCAAATATGTTGCCAAACTATTGCAAGTTTTGTAAATTCTGGACATTTTGGCGAACTGCTATTTTGGAATTGGTGGCTGAGTCTAGAGAGGTAAAGCTATGTATATAATAGAAGGGGGGGTTTGTGACAGGGTAAATTTCTATAATTGCAATCATATATGTAATCTTAACATTACTGCCTTTTTAAAAATTTGGAAGTGTCACTTTACCTGTGTCACTTCCCTCTTTGATTTCCCTCACTCTAATTTATTCACCTTTTCTGGCAACAATGAGAACATTTCAGGTAAAAACGTCAAAACACTGAATGACACATTTTGGCATGTTTGTTTTTTTTTTAATATTAAAAAAATTAAATGGATAATCATAATTGATGGTGTGCTTGCAAATAAAATAGTATACAAACCTCGGAGGAAAGTTTTCATTTCTGTTTCGAGATCAATAGTCAATCTCTCGACAGTCATGACACACTTCCCTACTAGGCATTGATTAGTAAAAGTTCACAAACTTAAGAGTGGATGTGAGATTGTTCTAAATTCATATGAAGTATACTTTTTTTTTTCCTCAAAATCCACTACAAAACAAATAACGCAAAACTAGAATAATACAAAATGCTACCAGGTTTCCCATCGTGCAAATGTAGGCAACGAGTCGTATTGGTATATAAATAAATATGGAAAATTTTTCTGGCAATATTTTCTAAAACAGTCTTATGGAAATCGAAGTGTCGTCAGCTGGGCCACAGCTACTGAACTGGACATATTGTTTTAAGTGATACGTTATTCAAAAAAATGTATTATATACTTCGAAGAGCCGTTAAGTTATTTTATATAATATAATAAATAAATTTTTATTTGATAATTCCACCAAAATTTATCCTTAATATCAAGATCAGAGAATAAAATGTGTATTGTAAAATTTTTCAACTGAATATGCTTAATATGTATCACAATAAATTCTATATTATTAGAAAAATATTCGTCTGATTTTTCATTGTACCTACAGTAAAGTTTTTCCAATTTAACCGAATCACTGTTTCAAACATTTCAATTCAATTTCCATACAAAATTGTGCGGTTTGGAACATTGTAGAAAATTGTATTTTTCTTATTTATTAGAAAAATGGCCGAGCGATAAGTTTTGGAATGGGTTTCGTTTTAGTGCTCCGTGGAAAAATGTTTGAAATTTTACTCTAAAACGAAGATGCAATTTACGAGGAATGCAAAATTTGAATATTATTGAAGATGTGAAATGGAAATGTAAAATTTTTGATAGTGAAACTTGTTCGAGAATATTTATTTTTAGGATACTTTTTCTAAATTGCAACAATATTTTTAGCATTCATGATACGCTAACAAATAAATCATTAGTTGTTAATGGTATTGTATTCTTCAATATGGAACCAATTATTTCACAAGCTTTTTTTCTGCATGTGGATTTCAGTAGTTTAATCCTTGGAGCCCTTTTGCAATTTTAATTTTTATTTTACTAATATGATAAGAGACTCAAAACTCATCAATAGAGCCTTGTTTTGTTGGATGTGTAATTCAACTGACAGTTTATCTTCTTGTACAGAGTTTAGTTTCATTAAGCGTGTGTTTCATTTTCAATTATTACTGGGCGTAATCCAGGGCTTTGGCTAGCTTTATCTAAATAAGTGAAGTAATTAACTGTTGCTAAGCGAACGATTAATCACCTTATAATTATATTTAAGGCATGAAAATTGATAGTTAGCGCCAATTCGTAGCTTCCTACTAATCACTTTTGCCTGTGTCCAGAATAAACTATCCAGAAACTAATTCCTGATAGAGCGAAATTCAATGATAAATCAATGTTATGCCACCGGACCCTTTCCAAACCATTTACAAAATAATTTTGCGTCCAAACTTATTAAATATAATTTAACATCTCCGGAAACAGGACAGAGGATCGATTCTGGATGTTATATCTATTGGGAAACTTAAATAATTGAAATTATTGTCGTTGGGAAATGTCTGATTGATTTTCAATCGGACTAAATTTTATTCAATTACTGCAGAGCTGACACTAGATGTTCATTCGTTTAATGGATGCGATAAATTATTGCTAGTTCCGAAATGAAAGGTTGGAAAGTAGACTTTTCAAAACGTAGTAGTTTTCCTAACCAGTGCGCAATGTTATGTTTTCGCGCACGCGAAAGCAGTTAGTTAGGATAGACTTAAGTGCTAGTTAATCCAACTAATCCAAATTACAACAGTTTAGTTATCAGAACCTCTAACACTCTATTTTCAAAAAGAAATGATTGATTCCAATACATATTGGACTGAAAAAGTAATTAGTTTTTAGAACAATTTGGGTCGTGTTGCTCATAACCGTTCAAATAAATATTTAATTCATCGGGAAACATCACGAAACAGTGTTTCAGCAAATTACTGGTTTAAAGCTCGACTAAATATTGACCATTTAAACGCAGCAACAAACGTATTATTTCGCCATCAATAATTAAATGTTTTTGGGAAAACGCTCACCTGTTATTATAGTCCGAAAATAAACAACGGAAATGCAAAACGATTGTTGATATAAACTCAAATATGAGTCCATTCAAGCGTTTAGTGCATATTTTTGTTTTGTGGTTAAATCTATTGTAGGTATATTGAAATCTCGATTGAAATTATTGCTTCAATTTCAAAATTGTACCGGGAATCGAAGGGAACTCCAACACTATGCACTACACATTGTTTTTCAGTGTTTTTATTTAACAATTTAACTGGAAAAATACAAAGTCGGCACAATAATAGCAAAATTACTGATAAGTTTGATAATGAACTTGATCGGGAAAACTGACTGACTGATTGATGACACTTGTCAGACATAGCATGGCTATGGCTACTAAAGGTGGGCCAACCTGCGATTTAACTGGAACTATGACAAGACGTGACTGCTCCAGTCGTGTCACCATGACAAATAGCAGTGATTTTTTGGAGCAGTTTAACCTTGACTGGCCGTGCTGGTAATTCATTTAAATGCTACATTAGCCGGTCTCAAACGACTCGTGTACTTGGCGAATAATCGTTACTTGCGTATACCTGCCATGTCGTGTGAGTGGGTTATTTGTACACTTAATTGTCACTCGTTGGTTTTCCATTTCTTGTCGGTAAAAATGTCCCGAGTCAAAGGGATCACGATTATTCGTACACTTGCCAAGTTCATACTTGTCTCTACTTGTAGAGGCACTCAAACGAAATGCACAAATAATTGGCTTTTACTGCGACTATTTCATTTAGTTTTCGACTAGCAGAAGCGTAGTACAGAGGTTTTGTTTGTTTTATCTTTAAAAATTGAAGTGGAGTGGACAAATGACATAATAATAATATATTACGAAATTTTTTTTTACATATTTTATACTTAGAAAGTTTGAACTGCATCTAGATGATTTAACATCTGTATATGCAGGTTACATAGCTTATAGATGTCATAGCTGAGGTAATATTCAAAATAAAGCTGTGACAATTGCTACAATTTTTAACTAACTACTAACTTACTTTAATGCAGTAAATTTATAATTTTACAATGTACTTAAATCTAGAGAAATATCAGGAATTTTTTTAGATTTGCGATTATAAATTTTAAACAGTCTTTTTTAAACTTAAATTTATTGCTCAATAATTTAATACTCTTTGGAACCATATTAGAGAATTTAGGAGCCAAGTAGCTCACGGATCTCTTTATAAAACTGGTACTGCAGCCAGGAATAACAAGATGTCTATTTGTCCTGTTTCTCGTATTATGTGGGTGATTTACAATGGAAACAATGTCAGGGTTTTCATAGACAAACAGGCACACCGCAAGTATGTAAAGGGATCGAACATTGGGTATTTCCTCGGAGTATAAAAGAGATGTGGAATACAGTTTAGATTTGTTTTTCATAACTTTAAGGATATAGTTTTGAACAATGTTCAATTGTCTAAGTGAATTATCATACAAGCTACCCCAAACAAGCAATTTATATCTAATCAATGATTCAACTGTCGGTTTATAGACAGTTATCAATAATTTTTTGGGCAAAATATTTCTCAAAATATAAAACTTATATATAAGTCTACGGATATTATTGCCTAGACGTTCAACATGTTTATCCCATTTAAGGTGGTTATCAATCAGGACACCTAAGTATTTAACACACTCCACCTCCCCAATGACTTTGTTTCCCAACTGAAGGGTGGTAAACGGCGGGCGATTGACAGAAGTGAGGGAAAACGCCATCTAATTGGTTTTTGTAATGTTCAGAGTCAGCTTAAAGGTTTCCAACCAGTTTGCAATATTAAGGAGACCATCTTCTGCTATTTCTTTCACGCTTTGCCAGGTGGACCCTTTGAAGAGAATTGCCGTATCATCGGCATAAGAGATTACACTACCCCTATCTATATTAATTGAAGTTAGGGAGTTTATATAAACTATGAATAGTAACGGTCCAAGTACCGTACCCTGTGGTATGCCAATCTGCACATTCAAAGTGTCACTGAAAACATTATTAATTTTTACCATCTGTTTCCTTTCATCAAGATAACTCGCGAATAAGTCCAACACGACTCCCCGCACTCCATAGGTATTTAAAACATCTAATAGAGCTACGTGGGGTACGGTGTCAAACGCCTTTGCCAGATCTAGAAACACAGTCATACAGCATTCATCATTATCAAGACAGTTGCTTATATTCTTTGTTAGTTCATAGATTGCATCAGTTGTACTCTTTCTATTACAAAAACCAAATTGATTCTCAGTTAATATTTTATTAGATGTAAAAAATCCATTAAGCCTTGATTTGAGACATTTCTCAAATATTTTTGAAAAATTATTGATCACGCTGATAGGTCGATAGTTCGTTATATCCTTGGGATTACCCGATTTAAGAATTGGTGTGATTATTGCCAATTTGAAATAGGAAGGAACAATACCAGTCGCAAAAGAGAGGTTAATAATGTGTACTAAGGGCTTAAGAAGATGTAAATGATATTTTTTAATTATTTTCGAATCGATGCGATCAGGAACTGGAGCACAGTTATTTTTCAAAGAGCTTATATGTTTTATTATTTCATTGTCATCTACAGGTGTTAGAAACATTGATGTTGCACAATTGTGTTGAAGTTTGAATGGATTCGGTGGGTTATTAATCTTGTTAAACATTTCAGTGCCAACACCATTAAAGTATTGATTACAAAAGTTTGCCATTTCCTCGTTACTTAAGAAAGGCTCAGTGTTATTATTCTCAATATGTATATCGTGATTGACTTTGGATGCAACTTGATCAGTTGCCTCCGAGATAATTTTATAAATTTTTCTAGAATCATTAATATTATTTTGTTTCTTATTTCTGTAATAATCATGTTTTCTTTTTTTTTATTAAAGCATTTAAACTATTTCTATACTTTTTGTATATTAAATTATCATTTGCATTATAATTTTTCAAAAGATTTCTTTTCAAAGTATCTCTAGTTTTTATAGACTTGATAAGGCCATTTGTAATCCACGGCTTATTTTTGTTTATCCGTCCAAGATTATACACCCTCCGTTAAAGAGAATTTCTAAAAATATCTTTTATTATTTTTGCGAATATATTTGTAGCCATTTCCACGTCCATGGTCTCAACCACATCCCGCCAATCAGTATTTTTTATCAAATTTCCAAACGTATTTATATTGACTCTCTCGAAGGTCTTTGAAACTATACTATGTTTAGGCTGGCTTTTATTTTTGTTGTTATTATTTTCAGTGTTGAGGTTGATCAAAACAGGAAAATGATCAGTAATAGCCAGATCCAATATAAATGCATTCTCATTACACTGATTTTTAATTCTGTTTCTGACAAAGATATGGTCTATACATGTCATAGAAGTTGGGGTCACTCGAGTATAGCCATTTATCATGGATTCAAATCCATATAAGTTCAGAAGCGATATATACAAGTTAGAATTATTGTTATCATTTCTATTCAAAATGTCTACATTGATATCACCTACTATTAGTTCAATTTGAGTAAATGTATTTCTTTGTAAGTATTCTTCCAAGTCAATTAAAAAGTTTTGAAGTTTACTGGATGGTGGTCTATATACACATATAATACCGAAAGATATATTATTTAATGAAAGACATAATTTAGAAAGTGAAACTTGTGACGTTGGCAATTTAGTTTCCTCAATATTTACAATAAGCGTATTCCTCATAAAGATAACAACACCATCGTTCTGATTAAAATTACCCCTATTATAATAAATGGCATAACCAGGAATACAAAAGGAATTTTCATCTAAAATTTTCCAACTCTCACTCAAAACAATAACATCATACAAACAAGAATCATATGCCTGAAGGGTCACTAAGAGATTGTCAAAGTTTTTTTGAATACTTCTTATATTTAAATGTAGAATGTTCAATAGTTTTGAAGAATTATTTTTAATAACATTGTGTTGGAGTTTCTCGATTTGTATGAAAATGAGTCGGTCATTTGGATGGCTAAACAAAAAGACCACAAAAATCGAAATACAGTTAATGATGCGTGGAAAAAGAATACAAGATTGCAATAAAATTTCCTTCATTTTCATGTAATAATAAATATTATTGATATGACAACGCAGCAATAGCCCATTGTTCCCTCTGTCTATTCAGTAGTCGTAGCTCAAGAACCATGCAACGGACTATACTTAAAGTTTCAAATCACTGAGCCAGAACAGAAGTCTTGTGTTCAGTGATGGCTTTTCTCATCGTCGCACAGTGTGATATTCTGACAATCTAGGTGGAATTAATTAAAATATCATCAAAGGCGCCAACATAGCATAGTAAAGTTCATTTTTATTAGTTATTATGGGGAATAAGACAGAAAAAAACTCAAAACAAAATACTATTATACAGGATGAAACAAAAATAAAATAGTCATAACGTTTAATTGAAAAACCTTAGGTGAATTTATTTTTCCAAAAAAGTTTTATTTTTGTGAATAAATAAATTATAAAGATACATTTGTCATTAAAAATGTAGAAATTTTTGAAAATACGAAAATATAGAACTAATAACTAGACATAGGATGTTTGCGCGTTATGACGTTGTTGCTTCGATAGATAGGTTCGGTTGGCGGCAACTGTTTACGCTTTCTTTTTTAAGCAGTATGCCTAGACTGCGTACAGGGTTGATTCTATAAAAGAACCATGAAATTCCCTTTTCAATGATACCTAGCTTGCCTTATATTCTACGCGTCGTTCGGCAAACTGCAATCGCGTGCGGAAAAGTAGCACTTTCCGCACTAGTTAGGAAATATACTATTTTCCACCTAGATTGCCAAAATATCGCACTGTGCGTCGGCCAGTAAAACCGTAAGATTCGTTTCAAAGTTTTGTCGACGCCGTAGTGTCCTGCAAGTGGACAATCATGGAACTCATGGAATATAGAACCTATTCGACCCTGAGGAACAACTAATTGACCTTCATCAGAATCGGAGTCACTGACGTAACAGTGTAAAGTTCCCTGAACCATAAGGTAGCCTCGATTGGTCTATCTGGCAAAGTTGACAGTATCAGAATCAGCATTCTCGAAACAGTCGATAATACTCCTAGTGTATGGATCATCTAACTGCTGGGTTCTGATTTCTGCAGCCGATTTATTAGGTAGCAAGATAGTAACTGTGTCGACAGCTATTAGTGACTGATCATTGCTATTCAAGTCAATGGGTGGTCTTGATAATGTATCTGCGACAACATTCGTACGTCCTGATATGTAGTTAATCTTGAGATCGAAAGCTTGCAGTTGAAGTGCCCACCGGGCCAATCTACCAGTTGGTAATTTTAATGTCATAAGTCATCGGAGAGGTTGATGATCAATTTTGACATAAACTGGTAAACCTTCTATGTATCTGCAAAACTTGTTGACTGCGTAGACAAGTGCAAGGGTTTCCCGATAAGTACAGCTATAGTTCTTCTCGGCCGCAGTAAGTAAACGACTGGCGTACTCTACCGGTCTTTCGTCGGGTCCTTCCCCCTGGAGCAAACATGCTCCAATAGCATAGACACTGGCATCAGCCTTAATAATATATGGCTTAGAAGGATCGGCTTGTCGCAGAATAGTTGCTGAAGTCAGGAGAACTTTGAACTCCTAGAACGATTCTTGTTGTGCCGAATACCACAACCACGAAACATTCTTCCTTTTCAAGTTACTTAGCGGTCTGGAGACATTGGCAAAGTTTGGAATGAATCTACGGAACCATGAACAAGTCTGAAGAAAATTGAGAACTTGTTTCATGTTCTTGGGTGCGGGAAGATGGGTTATAGCGGCAACCTTTTCCGGATCGGCTTTGATACCATCCCGTCCAATAAGATGACCAACATATTTAACTTCTGAAGTACAGAAAGTGCATTTCTTCTTGTTCACCTTCAACTTGTGAATGCGTAGACAGTTGAAAATATCACTCAAGTCTTTGATGTGTTGTTCAAAAGTCGTGGATAAAATTATCAAGTTATCAAGGTATCCTAACATCTGGATATGCGGCAAACCTGAAAAAAAAAAAAAAACGGTTTATTAGCTTTTGAAACGTCGCTGGAGCTGTGGATGGACCAAAAGGTATCGTCTCATATCGATAAAGTCCAAATGGCGTGACAAACGTGATTTTATCACGATCTTCTATGACAGGTATTTGATGATAACTACCCTTCAGGTCTAAGGTGGTTATGTAGTTAGCTTTTCCAGTTGAATGGATAAGGTCATCTATACGAGGCAACAGATAACGAACATTCTTGGTGACAGCATTCAGTCCGCGATAATCAACACAAAGACGTGAAGTTCCGTCTTTTTTCGGTACAAGGTCGACTGGAAATACGTATGGCGATTCGCTCTCTTCAATGATATCGCTGGCAAGAAGTTTGTCAAGCTCCTGACGGAAAACTTCTTTTTTCACAGGAGATAAGAGATATGGTGGTGCAGCTATGGGAATATCATCAGTGAGGAGGATAGTATATTCAGCATATGGGGTAACTCTCATATTTTCATCGAACAAATCCTTGTTATGTTCCAACAGCGATTTCATTGTCTCTTCTTTAATATTGGAAAGAGTCGGCAACGACAAATCATTCCCGTCAACAACAGACGAAACTGCGTTATAATCAATAACTTCATCCTGTAATGGCAAGAAATTGCTTGGATCATCATTGAAATAGTATATCTTCTTAGGTATATTGAGCACTATATCGAATTATAATATGAAATCAACACCAAGTAAAGTCTTAATATTTTTGTAGTCGGAAACAGCAATCATTTGCAGTTTTCGATGTTTATTCATAACTTCGATGGAACACTGGTACATCTTTGCTTCAACTTTTCGGAGTATACCATCAGCAAATACCAGTTTTATTGGAGCAGTTTTGAATGGATGCCGAATAGCATTTAAGTGGCTTAACAACTTTGAACCTGCAATACTGCATCTGGCTCCTGATTCCACAAAAGCAAAACCTGATTTACTTTGAATGATGACAGGTATCATGGGTCTTAAAGGCGAACCATCAAACGCTGACAACAAACTGGAAGGTTCACCGAGTTCAGCAGCGAGCATTTCGACAGACGAAATGGTTGTTGGTGCAGGTTTAAATTGAGGAAAATTGGAACGAATATATCCTTTATTACCGCAACCATAACATGTTACATTTGTGGAGGACGGGTTACTGGATCGGACTGTTAGGGCTGAAGTAGTGGACGAGGCTTTTTCAGCAGACTTGGCTTTAAATTTGCTGCAAACAGCTTGAACATGTCCATATGCTTTGCAAAATGCACACCGGTCCTTGGGCTTCTCTGCAACGGACGTGGATGTCACTTTTACGTTGGATTCAGCAAAGCTAGATTCAATTGCTCTGCATTTGTCGATCATCTCTGAAAAGTTCTGGAAACTATGTCGAGGAAGTTTTTCCCTGATTCTATAGTGAAGGAGTCCATAAACCATTTCTAACTTGTGCTCCTCTGGCAAAGGCATGATTGTTGTCAACTTTGAAAGCAGTGCACGGGCTTGATTCATGAAAAGATCCTTTGGTTCCGTACTTCCTTGTTCTCGAGAAAACAGCTCTCTATAAATCTGATGTGCTGGTTTGTTGAAGCCAAAAGCATGACGTTGCGCATCTAAAACTTCAGACCATAAGATGTTTGGCTTTTTGGTACCTTGCCACCATACTGCAGTAGCGCCATCTAGTAGCATGGTTAAACCTTTTACAGCGTTATTGTCACTGATGTTCAGACAGTCTTTGTAAATAGTGATGGCATCAATAAAAGCTTCAGCATCTTCGTCTGGCTTTCCGGAAAACCTTGAGCCACATTTAGAAAAATTAGCAGCTGTACTTTGGTTCAAAGTAGATTGTGGCGTATTCTGGAACATATCTCTCATACCAGCGAGTAATGTTTGTAATTGTTCATTCGTCAGAACAACAGGAAACTGTAATGTGGGTACAAAATGGAGGACAAACTTGGACACACAAGAAACTGTAATGTCGGCACAAAAATGGAGGACAAACTTGGACACACAGGAAACTATATTGTCGGTTTGTGTGGACTATTCCAGAAATTGCGGGAACAATATGTTAATGTGGCAAAACTTACACAATTCAGTCAATTAATGCACATTCACACCGATAATGTCTCGCGTTTGATAGTTCATTGATCTACAGTCACAAAATTAGTCCAGAAAGTCATTGGGGTTGGGTCATTTAACTGGAAAAATACGAAGTCGGCATGATAATATCAAAATTACTGATAATCAGATTGATAATGAACTTGATCGGGGAAACTGACTGATTGATGATACTTGTCAGACATGATAGTGGTTATGGCTACGGCAACGGTAGTGGCAAGTGTAGACGTTACAAAATTCAATTTTTTTGAGGAGAAATAGTTTTTTCACAACGCATAACAGGCTATCATATGCAAATTAGTTTTTGGGTGTTCTCTTAGAAAGCCGATGTCAAACTACAATTTGCAATTTTCTTTAAGTACTAATAAACAAATCCCATACAACTTTGTGAAAATTGATTTGAGGCAAAAAAAAATCATATAAAAACTGATTTTATTTTTATTGTCATAGTCCAAGCTTTTGGTAACCCTGTTAAGACTTACTTTTTGAATTTAAATAGGCCCTCCGAAGTTGCAAATAAGGCAAACTATGTAAAGTAGAACGCGCGTCCCATCTAAGTTTAAAAGACTCTTTCGGCGAAGTAAGAAAATTGAATTTTAATTTGCACCTGAACCTTAAGCAAATCGCCCTTTTAAAAAATTTTAAAAAAGTTTTCTTCCAGTGGCGAAAGAGTTTCGAAAGTGTCTACTCGGAGTGCGGTGGAGTTTATCGATGGTTTAAATGATTCATGCAATCCGAGTTTGTTTAGTGAGAAGAAATTTCAAGTTTTTGGATTTTGGACGACAGACAGGTATGAAAAATAAGTTTTTGTAGAACAAGATATAACGATGTTACTTAATTTTCCTGGGGTTAAATGTGTGGTTACGATATAATTTGATATTAATTATTTCCCCGCTTGAATATATTTCGATACGCGATATTCCGGAATCGCCGCGCGCTGTACTCTACCACAAGCCCTCGCGTCATAGTGGGGAAAACCAGTCGTGACAATAAAACCGCAGTACCCAGGCCATAGCAGGAAGACGGACACCGCCGTCTCACTGTTTCAGGTGCAGCAGCAGCAGCAGAGCGACCATCACCAGGTACCGTTTCTACCGACGCCAACGCCGCTTCCACGTCATCACGCCGGATTCAAATGTATAGGTTAGTAGTTGCTCTAAGGGTATGTCTGATACTGCCGTATCTCTCCGTTCCATGGTGACATGGTATGGAGCCGATGGTACATTGCCTGCATTTCATCGTTTGGACCCGTATTACGTTCGATTGAATGCAGGGAATATTCAGCATTCTATATTTTACTGAGCTTTGTCTATCTCTCTGCCTCTTGCTTCGGTACGGACCCGTACTACGTCCGGTGCGAAGGGATGAGTGCGGCCGAAGTCTGTGACGTCATACCATAAGGCCCCCGTATTACAAATGGTATGACGGCATAGATCAGGCTTGTTAGACATTTCTCTGTTGTCCATGTTAAATAAGCTCTCCTCCTTGCATCGGTGTGGACCCGTGCTACATCGGACTCAAGGGGAGTACAGCTACGCCATCTCGCCATGCCAACAGGCCCCCGTATTACAGTTCGTATGGCGAGGATGGCGATGCTTTCTCTCTCTCTCCGTTTTATTTTGTTTCTTACCTGTAAGCAACCTACTGTTCAACAATGTCAGACGCGCATGCGTATTTTATATTTGCGAATCATGTATACCAGGTGGAAGCGACGATGGTTCGTTGTCTGTTCTGTGTCTCATGTTTGTGTCGTTTTATCTGTTTGCGGTCGAGAGTCTTTTACCGTCTGACGTCACTAAACCGTCCGTACACAAATATTTTACCGTATTACCGTAACCGAAAACACGCATACTTTCCCAGGTTCTCCTTTCTTTCTGAAGTAGGTTCTAAGGTTTACAATATACAGGGTGATTACTGGTTAAGAATTAAGAAGAACTGGTTTAGCTTATTATAGGTATATTTTGGCAAACACGAACGATGCTTTATTTTCCTTAATTGTTGGTTTTATTCCTACCCATATCGTATCTATGACCCCTGGCATACCGTTTCTCCACTGTATAAAAGCTACCTAGTGCACGTGGGCCCTTAACCACTATAATCCTAAGGGTGGCGCCCGAGATAACCGTTGGACTGTAAGTCGAAAAATCCCTGAAAACATCACGATATACAGGGAGACCTAAAATAGCGCTACAAAGGTGGTTCTAAGTCGAGTATAAAGCCTTTCTATGGACGTATATCTCAGTCAACGGTCTAAAGTGTGCTTACATGAAAACATACCACTTGGATTCTAGAGGGACCTGGGTTGAACTCGAGTGGAACCTGGCTTCAATTTGGGTCGAACATGAAACCTTCACTTTGGCTTCAAACTTTGGTTGAATCTGACTTGCACCTAACTCTAACTAAGAGTCGTACTTTGATGAAACCTGATTAGAACTTTGCTGGAAGGTTTAAATTTCTAAAGTAAATACGAGAGAATCTCAATCGACCAATGTTTTGTAACTTGTAGACATCGAAAATATAACTTGTGAAACTGTAAATCAAAATGTCTCCTCGAAAAAAATATGTTTGAAATAAACGATATTCTATTGGTAACAGTTATTTTTATCATTTTGCAAAGACTCTGTTGATCTTCCTACTTCAATATTAAAAATTCTCATTTGTGAGCTCTGGTTGCAGTCGTCAGAGTATAATTTGAGTTTCAACACTTTTTGCAAAAAAAATCCTGTGAAATTTAATATCAGATTGAATATTAAATTAAAAATGCACACTATCAAATTACCCATCCACATGAGTTCCAAATCTCCGTTAGCCAACAGCGGAACTCGATAATCCAGCTCACATGCAAAAAGGGAAAGCATCAATTTATAATCCATTTTTCCGTATATTTGCAATGCAAAACGTAATCGTATTTGCGTCTGGAATATATGGATTATACCTGGTTCTGCGTTTCAGTATTTGATATTGGCTTTGCACAAATTGCTTTAATTTTTCATCGACATATTCACTGGGTTAACTACCGCCACGGCTTTCGAACTTTTCGAATACTTGATTCTGTTTTGTTTAATATACCAATAGTTTTCACACCACTTACTTTCTCCTGTTTTGAACTCATCTAGAATATCTTAATTTAGAATAAGAATGTTATGTTGAATATTAATTGAGAAAAAAATTAATCAGCGCCCTATAGACAAGGAGAGTCCAAATCTACTCTTCAGAGCACCAGAAGCCAGAAGAATTATTCCAAAGCTACTCTCCATTGTCCTACAAGTCATGAGAGTGAATTCAAAGCAATTTTACAGTGAGTGCTCCATCATTATAGTCACAGTGTCTTGCCAGACATGTTGTGAACTCATAAAATGTACTAAGTGAGAAGTGGAGGATTGCCGACACGCAGGTTGTCAACTGCTTTGTCGCGATTATTTGTCAATTCGGTCGCTCTTGTGACACTAACATCTAGCAATTGTTTTGTCGAATTCACTCAGCATTCTTTTGAGGCATGACCTTGGACAACAAGTTTTTCCTTAATTATTACTTCTATATGGATATGGCCTAAGAACGTCAGGATACGCGTTGAAACAATGAAGGATAGTAGTTTTTTATTTCCGAGTTCGCTCAACATGGAAACGTTAGTTCGATGAGCTGTATAAGAAACTCTTAGGGTTCTCCTCTATCCATGAATGTTCCGACAGATTTCAACTTCGTAGCCACCTGAATTTTCAATCAAAGAATTGAGGTACCTATACAAAACTCTGGACTACCTGACAACAACAGCCTACTGATGTTATTTCAGGATGATCGTCATGTTCCCTATCAACGATCATAACCTTGGTCTTATTATAGTTGATACTGGGGCCACATACTGCACTATATTATTCTAAAATGTCAAGTAAGGCTAACAGTTCACTCTGAGAAGAATCAATCGTCGGCAAACCTTAAATTAGATATCTTGATTCCACCAAGAGTTGCACCACCGCCGTGCCAACCGTCCAGAACTTGTTTCATCACAAATTCGGAATAGATGTTGAAAAACATTGGCGATACCACACATTCCTGACGAACTTATTTTCTTGTTGTAGCCTGGTCAGACATGTTACTGTAAATTCTTACTCAAGCTAAACTGGACTCATAGAGCTGTAAAGACTGGTTCAGAGGTCTTCATCAAAACTTTCAACGAACCTCCTTCTGGACAAAGACATAAAACACAGTAGGCTGTATAAAGACAACGCGTAAACTAATTAAAAAATGGTATATTCAACCTTTCACAACTGCCTAACTACTGGGCTGAGAACTAAATCATATTTCAACAATACTTTTTGAACTTAGTTCAGGTTGTTTTCGTATACTTGAAATAGAAACAAGAAGATTTCTCGATTTTTCAGCTACTTCCATGCTTTCTAATCTGTCCTCCAAGGAGGACTATCTTTGCTTCAATTCCACATTTTCTTTTTTAAGGGTCAGTGTCTTCTCCAGAATCTTGTCAAATTTTTGTTTTTGTTATTCAAAAGCATTGGACATAAACTGTATGGAATCCTGATTCTCACTTATTTTTTTCTCCATTGTTTGTTGAACAGGTTTAAGGAATTGATGGAAGGAGTCCTTGATAATTTCCTTCAGTTTTCTTTTGTCCATTCTCAGTGAATTTTCTTCTTTTTTCGCTATTTTTTCTTCCTTTTTGTAAGTTAACACTACTTTTTTTGGGTCTTCACAACAAGTGAATTTTCCGTTGTCGTTATTTATTTAAACCGCATACAGACTAAAGTATACCGCTAAAGTACGACGACCGACCAGTGTAGCATAGGAGGCTGCCCTTTTGACTTATATTTTTACCGGGAATTTCAAAAATCACATCTTTATAAATAACATTGTTATAAATTTAGGTGTCGAGCACCTCAGAATAATGTTTTCAAAATAATATATACACACTTTATCATCCAACTTTGAAAAAAATACGTTAAAATACACCATTGAAAACCACAATCAACATATTTATAAACAAAACAATAAACAATTATTAAAAATTAATGTCAAATCACATTATCAAATGTCAATAACGCCGGAAATAAGTACAGTCATCTGTAATTTTTATAGCGAATTCCATTGGAAAAGTTACTGCGCACTGAGTGTATTCGTGTCATTTTCTACCAGATTGTATAAGAAAGAGATAAAAATAATTTTTTTTTGCACTGGTTCTCTCAATGGAATTCGCTATATTATTCCATTAATGTCAAGACATAGGTCAAAAGGGCCGATTTTTCTATCTTCTTTTATTCCGATTCCGATGCGCAGTCGTCTTTGAGCGGTATACGTTAGTATATATGTATGTGGTTTTTACCCTACTCGAGCAACTTGGGTGATAGCAGGCCTCAGACAACAGATTACAGCGTCCAACACTCTTTTTTTTACAATATTTACATCTTTTTTCGTAATTTTTTGCTAAAATTTCGATCTGCATCCATAACCTAACTTCGAAACATAAATAATATACAACATACAACAAACATGTTCTAATTAGGCTCTCCAAACCACGAGATTTTTTCCCGTAAGTTTGAAAAAATGTCTAAGTGACATTTGTTCACATTTTGACCTACAGTTTTCACAGCAAGGAGAAAATGAGGGCCCACAAAAGCTTAGATTCTTACAAGTATTTTAAGTATGGCTTTATTTTAGATTCAGGGCACTAGGGACAGTAGTACTGACTGAATAATTTTCACGATTTAATTAGGAAAGTTTAGAACGGTGGGCACTGAAAAACACCTCCTGACATCATCCTTATTGAAACGACATTAACAATCAACTACGAAACACCTTTGCGGCATTTTTAATTGAAAAAAAAACACTAATGAAGTCAATAAAATAAAAAAATAAACGTGTTCATTCAAAAAACAGCCACAAAATGCACTTTAAAAAGCTTTAAATTCTGTACTCTCATATACGGAATAAGGAACTTTCGCCCCCGACGGCATTTTATTTATTTATTTCTTTATTAACTAAATATTTTGGAACAGTTTATATAGGTCGTTGGAATTCCCAATTGCTACGGGAATACCAAGAGGTAATGGCCAGGCTGAAGTTATAAATAAGTCTATATACTCAATGTGTTGTAAATTATCTGATGATTTAAATAAATGGGACGAAATTTTGAATAAAGTCGAATTTGCGATAAATAACACTGTGAATCGTTCGTCGGGATACATTCCTATCATGTTGCTTTTTGGCATAAATTGGCGCGGACTGATTTATGATTAGATAGTTTGGGAGACTTTTTAGGTGATGATTTCTACAGAAATTTTGTGTTACTTAGAGAAGAGGCTTCTGAAAATATTGTTAATATTCTCGTCAAAGATTTTGTTATAGTTGTAAATACTGATGTACTTGTCTGCTGCTACCAATAAGAAATTGATCCCTATATGGTGGTCCATATTATGTAGTTAAGGCTCTATTGAAAAACGACCGATATGTTATTAGTGATATTGAAGATTTTCAATTAACTCAAATGCCTCTGAAGGTGTAATGGCACCTTCAACCTTGGTTGAAATTCAAGCAAAAAAGTAAATAATAATTTTAAAAAAATTGATAATAATAATAATACTTTGACATATTTATTTGATTTCAACAAATGTTACTCAACATTGACTTATCTTTATTTTAACATATACGGATTATGATATTAGCATGTGTAGTATAACAACCCCGGTTTCGTTCAGTGAGTTTGGACGGTGTGAATTTTAATTACCTTTTAAGAAACTAATCTTCTGAAAAACGAAATAAAAAACAAATAGGACTTACGTTATGGAAACTTACTCAATTTTACTTAGTGGACATGCGCCAGACATAGCAAAAAGGTGGGAAATTTAGGGGAAGCTGTGATATGTAAAATAAACGAAAAATTTGTGAAACGTCTACTTTATCATTGAAGTAAATCGTATCTTTCCCGTCCTGGAATTCAAAAGGGAAAAGAGCAGTAAGAGCACAGCAACAAAAAACCTCGATTTCAATTCCTTAAAAATCAAAATATACTGCGTCATTTTAATAATAATTGTCATTAATCAATAATCAATAATTCGAGTCAATGATTCGATAATCCAATAAAAATTTAAATTAGGAACCATCCTTTGTCTTTGTGCTAAAATTTTAATTCCACATACAATATTCAATCAACACTACCTATATTCAATACTAAAGAGTTTTTCGGTTAGTTAGCCAGTTTCACCAGCAGGTACTGAGGTCCCATACGGGAAGCTACTCAGCTATAGTTGTTTTTTAGCCAATATCTCTAGATTGATTATTTAAATTTGTTTGCTAGAATATTCGCTCTTCAGGGTAGGAGAATTCAACAAGGCCCTAATGCACGCTCTGAATCCAAAATCAAAATCCCAGCACCAGAAGACAGCACTTAATTTCTTTGGTTTTAATTTACCCTTTATTTGTGTTGTTTACAGCATGAAACGATTTCTGTTAAATACATGAACAATGCACATGTTATGAAAAATGTTATAAACAAACAAAAAACTAACATTAAATAAAAAAAAAACAATAATACTTGAATAAACTAAACTATCAAAGCAAAATAACATGCAATCAACTAACCTGTGAATGCTCCTTACACAAACTAATCACAAAAACACAAACTTGATTTGACAATCAAGTTTAATACAAATAAAAGAAATTGGAAAATCAACAATGGCAGATCTGCATTACATGGTTGCAACATTTACTTTTATTCAGTAAACGTTGTTTAGAAAGTTAAGATAATATTTTAAATAGTTGGTTTTTCTCAAAAAAAAACCCTTATGGATTTCGTTTTATGAACTTATGATTCCTTATGCTATTATGATCCACTTATGTTTATGTTTATGATCGACTTATGCTTATCATTAACTTATGCATTATGGATTTCTTTTTATGAAGTTATTTATGATATGGGTCTACTTTAAAGTGGCCGAACTGTAGTAGATCCCTATTTTATGTACTGCTTGAAACGCCTTAGCGGGTACCTAATTGGAGAGTTACTAAAAAATTGCTGACAACAGTGTAGTAGGTTGCAGTGTTGCTGGAAAACGGTTGTCAAGGAAAAATAGCTATTTACCTAACAAGTGCGGAAAATGAATTTTTCCGCAAGTGTTAGGTACAATATTTTTCCTACAGGCGTAAAAATATAGAATTTTTCTTTTTTTTTTTTTGACAGCCGTGCGGTAAAATTTTTGCCGCACTGACAGCCGTGCGGAAAAACTTTTTCCGCACTGATATGCGTGCGGTAAAAGTTTTACAGCACCGTGCGGGAAAACTCATTTTCCGCACGCATATCAGTGCGGAAAATTAATTTTTCCGCACGGCTGTAGGAAAAAATTATTATTATGTTTAGTCTATGATTATGTTTTTATCTTCTATTAGGATATGAAAAATCAGAGCCGGCACAAGTGCATAACGAAAGTACTTGAGTCTTGAGGTATCAGGTATTCAAAAAAAAAATCCAATCAAAGATTGCTATGGGTTTTTAAACGTATGTCTTAGCAATATTTTTGTTTAATTTTGTCAATGAAATTTAATGTCAAAATGTCATGTCAAAATACTTGACCAATAAAAAAAGAGTAATGCGGCATACGTTTCGTAATCAAAGCAATCTTTGATTGTTTTTTTTTTGAAGACCCGATACAAGTATGAAGTAAATACATTCAATAGAATAACTTAAAGTACAAGTACAAATTTTTCAAAATTATACTTTGATTATCAAGTAATCTTGAAATTCACATGAATTTCATCAAGTAATTTACTTCAAGTGAAAATATTGAGCTTCAATTAAAGTGGCATTTCTTGAAGTATGTAAAATACTTTAAATAAATTACAAAAAACAAAAACAAAGCAAGTAGTAATTTTTTTAGTTATTCACAATATAATCCGATCTTGATTCTATTCTGGGGCCAAATTCTCGTCTATTTTTAGTTTTGCTCATTTTTTCACTTTACCAGTCGATAGAGCGGGTCCAAATTAGTGGAAAACAACCCAGACATCATTCCCAAATGGCTATTTTAAGCTCTGGAACATTTTCAAAATCTTGACATGGTTATGAACAATTGCCAATAAATTTCAAGCAAATTGAAATAAAACATATACCATTGGAAAGAGCATTAGATTCTCTGAAAGTCTGTGCAAAGTTGAGTTTATAACTGAAATATTTTTTGAGCAATTGAGCCTCAAAGTTGATTCTCAATCCCAATTTTGTCAAAAATTTCAAAACTCAATTTTCTCAAAAATTTCAAACCTGAGAATATTGTAAATTACAGGCCATTTAGAGCTTAACAAAAGCTACAAGTGCTGAAAATTTCAATGCAATTTGCTCAATGGTTACCGATTTTTTTATTTTCAGTTTTGCTCAATTTTGACTTCACAAATCGATAGAACGGGTAAAAGTTAGTGAAAAACAACCCTGACATCGATTCCAAATGTCCATTTCAAGTAGAAACAAAATTAAAAAGATAATCCTATTTTTGGCTCTGGAAAATTTTCAAAATCTTGACATGGTCATAAACAATTGCTCATATCTTTGTTAAATTTTGAGCAAAATGAATTAAATTATATACCATTCGAAAGAGCATTATATTCTCTATAAATCTGTGCAAAATTGAGTTTGATATCTTCAATAGATTTTGAGAAATCGAGGCTCAAAATTGACTTTTAGTCCAAATTTTGTCAAAAAATTCAAACTCGATTTGCTCAAAAACTATAAATCTGGGAATATTGTAAATTACAGGCCATTTATGCCCACTTGCACCAACCGCAACCTAAATTGGTCTTAGCTAAGTCGGGTCTTAATTTTAAGTTAGCCTTTAATTTAATTCACTTGCACCATAGACAAATTATGCCGACTTGGCCAAGTCGGACTTATTAATTTGGGGCGATGACAACGCTGCGAAATGACAGAAGTTGACAAATAGTCTTTAGTATTTTGTGGTTTTTCGGTGTTTGGGTGTTTCTGATTGAGAGTTTGAACAATGGAAGAACCAAATTCTAAAAAGCGAGGGGCACGAATTTCACATTAGCATAAAAGGAGGCTTTAATTAATATATTGGCAAGTTTTAAAAATATTATTGAAAATAAAAAAACTGATGCTCTATCCATTCATGAAAAAAACGATTCCGGGTGCGATTTTCGAAACCATTCCAGTACATTTCGTACACGAAATTTGACTGACAGCAATGTAAATTAAATGGGGAACAGACAAATTTCGTGTACGAAATGTACTCGAATGGTTTCAAAAATCGCACCTCTGGGAGTATGTATGCAGGAATTTCAATGCTGCTTCACCGGGCATGAGAGAGAGAAGTTTGGATTCTTTAAAAACTATTGTTGAATCCAAAAGAGGATCTACAGAAACAAAATAAGATATATGTGTCACACTTATGTTGTTTGTGGTCAGCAGTGCTACCACTTTATCTACACCTGGCTGCGTCGGCTAAGGGTTTATCCTGAAAAAAGGTTATGGGGGGAAAGGAAAGATTTCACCACTAGTAGTTAATATATCACTATTGTTACACCTTAATTTATGTAGGAGATGATTAAATAGGGTTTACCAAAAATAGATCGCAGTAAATGTTCTTTCCTGGTGGGCCATCATTTAACATTCCCTTGGAATGCCTATTTTTAGAGCAAACCCTACGCTGTCAATAGTACCCAAACAGCCCTATGAAAATGTACCCTCGAGGAGCTTAGTTTCCATAGGTCTAGGTTTGAGGCGTTGAGTGGGGCTTCTACAGCATGAGATTCACCTTAGGATCTCAGTCGTACTGTAGCAAGTCACACCCAGCTTGGAGAGAAAGTCTTTAGGCCTGTAGCCTCAAGGAGCTTTAGGGCTGTGGAGACTAACCTCTGCCTGACTGCATTGCGGTGCGCGTAATTTATACAAGAATTATTGCTACCGTCAGCAGAGTCAGTTAATTTTCTCTAGTACAAGCGCCAAATTCATTTCATTTTTATAGTCTGTGGGCTTGTAGACATTTATGAGTTGACAATATGAGAAATTTATTTGTTATTACTGGTTATATTATGTTAAGTCGAATTTAAGGCCTAGATTTTGGCGACTTAAGTAAATTCAATTTAAGGCTACTTTAAGTCTAGCTCGACTGCTGGTGCAACTAAAATTTAGAGTTAAGTCTCGGCTTAAAGATAAGTCTGACTTAAGTTAGTCTTAAAATGTTGGTGCAAGCGGCCATTAGAGCCCTATAAGAGCTACAAATGCTGAAAATTTCAATGTAATTTGCACAATGGTTACCGAGCAATGAAGGTTTGAAGATTTTGGAATTAAAATTCAAAGGGGTATCCCTTACAAAAAACTCGATTTTTTTATTTTTTAGTTTCGCCTAATTTTGACTTTATCAATCAATAGAGCGGGTCAAAATTAGTGAAGAACAATCCTTACATGATTTCCAAATGGCCATTTTAAGCAGAAAGTATAATAAAAAGAAAATCATATTTTTGGCTCTGGAAAATTTTCAGAGTCTTGACATAGTTATGAAATAAATTATATATCATTGGAAAGAGCATCAGACTCTTTATCAATGCATATAAAATTGATTTTGATAGCTCAGAAAGGTTTTGGGTAATTGGGCCTCAAAGTTGACTTTTAGTCTAAATTTTGTCAAAAACTTCAAACTCAATTTTCTCAAAAACTATGAACCTAGAAATAATGTAAATGACAGGTCTTCAAGAGCTTGATAAGAGCTACAAATGCTGAAAATTTCAATGCAATTTGCTCAACAGCTACCGAGTAATTGAGGTTTGAATATTTTGAAATCAGAATTCAAGGGTAGGTGCCCCTTATAAAAAAACTTGATTTTTTTATTTTTCAGTTTTGCCTAATTTTAACTTTTGCAGTCTATAGAGCGGGTCAAAATTAGTGAAGAACCAGTTTGGACATGATTTTCAAATGGCTATTTCTATCTGAAAAAAATTAAAAAAGTAATCCTATTTTTGGCTCTGGTAAATTTTCAAAATCTTGACATAGTCGTGAAAAATTCCGTCGTATCTAGAATAATAGGGCATCTCCCTTCGGTAAATTAAACTCACTCATCTCCCAAAAAAGTTTATGGGTTACAGGAAAACCATCGGTCACGTTACATGTAAATAACATTGCAAGTTGAACGAATTATTAAACTATTAATTTGTACGGACATGGAACTGAAACCCATAGAAGGTCAATGCCGGTGCCAGGTCATCGGAAGTTATTGTAATTAGAAATCACGTATGATGGTTGCGAGACTAGCATAAAATAAGGTGGTTTTAGAAGATAGGATCGGTCGACAGATGGAGAATTATTCACGTTAGTTAGTCAGTAGTAATAGTGCCTTTTAGTCTTGTGGTAATTATTAGTGCCCATGCCCATATCTGAAATGTAATTGTGGTAAGCTTTATTGTAAATACACTTTCCTATTTTTGTGCTTGGCTCTAGTTTTGATTCACACCCCCTCATAACCCCCAGGTCCGACCAGTGGCGGGCCTAGGTCCTTTGGGGCCCGACGCAAAAAATGTTTGGGGCCCTGTCATGCTTTTTAGGTATTTTTCTTGTGGTGTTGAGGGCATTAGCTGACGTCACACATATAACCTCACTTTCGATGGGGGAACAAACAAAGCGTTTGTTTATCTCATGGCCGTTTCCTTCAACTCCTTTAGGAAAGCCTTAACAATAAGTACTCCTGAAACTGATATTTCTCCATGGAAACCTATGATTTCAAGGAATACTCATCATTAAGGCTTCCCTAAAACAAGAAGTTGGTGGAAACGGCCGTCAATGACATGTTTGATCATAGGGTCATTGCATCCTTGTCCCCCTATCGAAAGTGACGTTACGTGATTTGAGACGTAATAGCTATCGCATAACCGATGTGTGTAAATAGTCCTTGAATGCTCTGTTTGTCCCCCTATCGAAAGTGAGGTTATGTGTGTGACGTCAGCTAGGGCCTAATTGAAAAATAAGATCAATAAATAAGATCATGTATGAGACATTGGCTCATATACAGAAAACAGAAGTAAATGATTTTGCTTATGGTTTCAAAGATGAACATATTCAATATTCAGCTTTAATGCAGCAAAAAGAGACGGAGGTGGAGTAAGAGCATTTAATTCATAAGACTGAATAGAATATGAGAACAAGTTGAACGAAAAATATAATTATTTGTAAAAATTCAAGAACTTTATATCTAAACAAAAAGTAATACAAGTACCTAGTAGTCTCCACATACAGAAAAAATCAAAAAAGTAAAATATGCGTCCCGCGCGTCCGCGGTTGCCGCATCGCGTCGGGCATAGCAGGGACTCTGTAACAAATAGAGATATTTATTTCTCTATCTCTATTGACGTCCCTTCTCTATTGATTTCGAAAAGAGAGAAGAGGACAGCAAGTGCGATAGCGACAGGGATAACGATCTCTATCCGTTACAGAGTCCCATGGCTTACCTAGAGGTATACAACGTTGCCGTAACTTTCAAAATTTAATTTTCGATATTTTTCAATACACACGAGTTTATTTTTTTTATTCATTTTTTTATTGATGCCTTTAGAATCTGGTTGTGTGGGGGCCCCTTAGCTCTGGGGGCCCGACGCAGAGTGCGTCCTTTGCTTCATGTTAGATCCGCCACTGGGTCCGACATATGGTGGAGGTGCCGTGTTCTTTCCCTTTCACCAAATCTTCCTATTTGGTGTAATTATTTTGTACAATTTGTTTTTTTTTTCTTTTCTTTTTGGGGTGATGCGTGGATCAAAAGAGTGGCCAGTATAATTTTCCTACTTTTTTTCTCAATAAGTGCGGCCAATTTAGCTAATATTTATAGTGATTACAGATTATACTATATTATATTTTCTTCCCGATTTTTAATTATTTTGATGTTATTTTTTTTTGGTAGTATAGGTACCTACCGTATTGAGACAAGGGTAATTAGCCTGGTCAAATGATAATTTTTCATTATTGAATAATAGTTATGCTTATAAAAGGACACGAAGCAGGGCAAGACTGAATTCGAGAAAACAGTAGACTAGTCACAGCATCGAAAAAATAAATTTTAAGCCTACACTCCAAGGCATTGTAATCAGCGGTTTTTCTCCGTCAAATAAACGAAACCGAAGTCCAACTGGAAAGAGTTCAGAGTATAAATTCTTCTTGAAACAAATACTTTTTTTTTATAACTTATACTACTTTGCGTTGTAAGTCCTGGAGAAGCGATTGACGCTTTAGCGAATAGAAATAACATAACTGCGGAGCAGGACTCAACGATTGCTCAGAGCAAACCCTAATACATCAAAGGAATATCTAACCCATTTTTAGGAAGAAATATAAAAATGGCGAATTCAACAATTCACGAAGCTTTGTCAGAAGTCATACGCCCTGCAACTCCAAAATTTGTGGAACCTCCAATTTTTAATCCAAGTGTAGACTCTCCGATAGATTTCTTGAATAAATATGAAAGAGCAACAGCCCTTAGTGGCTGGACAGATTCATACAAAATATCTTTTTTTGGGTGTTTCTTAGAGGGCGCCGCAAATAGCTGGTTTTCAGCATACAAATCAAGCCAGGCAAATCAAAACCGAACATGGGAAAATATAAAAACAGACTTCTCGAAGGAGTTTAGCGGAGAACAACCGCTAAGAAAATTAAAGTTCAGATTGAATACGAGAAGACAACAGGAAAACGAAGACATCAAGCACTTCTACTTCGAATTATACGCCCTAGCTTATGAGATAGACTCTAAAATGCCCTTCGAGACTTTTAGGGACCATTTCGAGAATGGTCTCCACTCATCGTTCTACGAAACTTACTACCTCTTGAGTTCAGGAACAATGGACCACGCGAAGTTGAGAACGTTGGTCCTCAAATTAAGCGAGGTAAAGGAACGAACCTTGACACAACAAATGAATGATCAAACGACCCTACTAACATTGGACGAGCGAAAGGGCGCTAATTCGAGCGATTTTAAAAGCACGGCGGGGCGCACAAAAAATTCCGGAAGAAATTACAAACTTCACGACAGGAATTCTAGTAGTTTTGATAGAAGTTATGGGTACAAAAATGAATTCGATCCAAGAAGGTCCTACATTAGGAATCGGGAATATCACAGAGACAGAGCAAACAATCGAGACCGATACCAAAAGAGATACAACCCAAACTACCGCCAAAAGAATAGACAATTTCCAGAAACAAGAAATCACGATAGCAGACCGAGATGTCAATACTGCGGTAAAATTGGTCACTACATATGCGACAAGAGTTTCCAAAATCACGGCCAACAGAGAAGAGCTACCTTCTCAAGAGATAAATCACCGTCCCCAAAACGACAAAGAGAGACTCAATTGGAAAACCTGCATGAAGTCGTTCTGCAGACAGGGGCTGCGAACAGTTTAAGAATAATTGGGCAAGTAAATAACCTTCCGAACGTAGAGATAGTATTAGATACTGGGTCAAGTCGATGCATTATAGAAAAATCTTTGTGTAACAAAATCACCCCGACAAAAGAGGCGATTTCTTTGACGACTGCAGGTGGTAACAAAGTGACCCCTTTGGGAATCTCGCAGGTTAAAATTACGTTAGGAAAGATATCTGGATACATAGAGGCATTAGTGGTGGAAAAACTTCCAAAACCTTTAATTCTAGGCACTGATTTCCTGTTGAAAAATAATGCCAACATTGACTTTAAGCGAAGGAAGGTTCATCTAAGGAACAGAGATGCTTACGCGACCCTTAATTTTGAAGACAAGAAAGAACCCCAAACTGAATCCCAGGATAATATAATAAAAGTTTATGCAAGCGAAAACTACAATCTTAAGCCCAATTACCATGTCACGATAAAAGTGAACATGAGAGGTCACATGGGCCTAAAAGTAGAAACTCTACAAAGCATGCAGTTCAATGAATTTAATCGCACACTAAGACCAAAGGGTCTTTTTTGCCTACGACCCCCCTATTTACTGGGACAAGACTACGTCCTGGATATTAAAACGAATAAGCCCTATAACATAAAAGTGAATAAGGGCGAAATGATAGGATATTTGCAGGAAAGAAAAAGGCGAAATTTAGAAAACTATTTAGTGATGTACATGGAAGAATTTGACGATTCAAAGGAAGTTACAACAGAGGACCACGGAATAGAGCACATAAAAGGGGAAGATAATATGTGTCAATTGGACAATTTACCCAGAGAATACGACGGTATATTTGCAAAAAGTCCAGAATTGATGGGCAAAATAGAATCTATCGAAGGCGTCATTGACGTGGAGAATGCCAGCCCAGAAAAAAGAAAAGCGTGTAGAGTACCCAAAGTTGAAAAAATGGAGTCACTTAGTGAGCTAGACGGTCTGCAACTACGAGACCAAGCAATGGCAGTCCGCAACAAAGCCATAGAAAAAATTCTAAGACAACAGAAAATCTATAAACCACATTATGAGGCAAAACACCGGCACGTAGAATACAACGAAGGGGATCAAGTTAAAGTTTTCATCCCCGAAAGGAAAATAGGAAGAAGCGAAAAATTACTTCTTAAATGGTTCGAGCGTTACTACATTACTAAGAAGAAATCCGAAGTGGATTATGAAATTCAAAATGGGCCATCAAAAAAACGCGAAAAAGGAAGTAGTACATGTCAGCAGAATCTAACCGTATCACGACTAGTGGACCCCCGAAGCAACCCCCGTGATAGAGGGAGCTTAGAAACGGGCGAGCAATAAAACATTAGTTGAGAACCAACGAAACGAAAAAGGACACCTGCAACGTTGGTTCAGTTAGTTTAAACATAAGCCAGGAGTGTATACAAAACAAAAAAAAGTCAGTTTATAAACTCGACAGGTAGTTTGTAAATTAACATGACTTAGTTATGTATATTCGGGTTTGTTGGTACAACATAATGATAAAATATGAATTATACAAAGCAAATACGCCAAATCAATTAATGTGAAAAATGAAATAATACAATTTTTCGTTCTTCTTTTGTAGATCAATATTTTTAGTTAAGATTAACACTAAGAGTTAGATGCCAATATTTTTTTTTATTGTCAGGATAAGTCTTGATTGTCTCAATTCTAACTGGAGCCTGCATATTCCACATCTATATTTGAAACTTTTAGCGATACCTTCGGCATGCACACGCACGCACTTTTCATGACCTGGAATTTAGCTCTGTTGGCAATATTGGGATATGTCATTTTCCACAGAAATAAATATTTTGCGCTAGCTGTAGCACCAATTCCGGCATCGAATGCGAACATACATGAAGGAATAATTGATGTTGAGCACCAAATTATTTTTGGTATTTCTTGGATAATCTTCATTGGGATCCTTATGACGCTAATAGCCTTTTACCTAATTCTTTGGTTTAAAAAAAAAAGCAAAGGGCAGTGCCCAAACAGACGGAACAGGAAATGAAAACGTTCCTAAACGTAGAATCGAAAAAGTTTACTTTACACCTAAATGATGATCAGGACCTTCTTTCTTTAAACCCCGGCGAAAAACGAGATGTAATTATAGAATGTAGTGACTCAGCAGAAAACACCTAAATATAAGTAATTATTAGTTAAGTATCTAATATAGGTATAAATGTATTATTTCAAGCCATTTAAAACCGGGGAAAAGAATATGTGAAGGAAAGACGGGCCTGAATAGTAATAAGAGGAATTTTCGCCTCTTTAATTAAGGAATTAATGTGTTAATTGTTATTTTTTTTTTTTTTTTTGAGAAGTCCCAGTCAGACATAATCGATAATAATATTAAAAAATAGTAAACAATATGCGATGTGATGCCGTAGTAATGTATTACCTATTTGTAGTAAAAGTATTTTGTTTCAGCCAACGTAAGCATAATTACGGTATAGCATCAAGTAAGTACACCAGGTCACTGGGACAATAATTATTGTTTTAATGAATGATTTTTTTTTAAAGCGGATGGGCACTAACAAATTTATAGATGGATACGTTTAAGGTACTACATAAGCATAGAGATTATAGTTATTGGAAATTTTCTGGCCCCATTATTAGTTGTTTAGGTAAAATTTGTTATTGCAAGAATATTGACAGGAGATATCCGTACCGGAAGAAGATAATTAGAGTACTATGACTAGAGTACTATGACAGAGCAGAACTGACGTTGATAAAAACATAGCCGCGGACCAATCAATTCCTTTGGTGTAGTAAAAAAAATAATAATTTTGGAAAAGGGACGAATAGCTGGAGATTGCGGAAATCACAGATCAACTCGTATAAGCCAAGGCATTGCCCACCTAACGGTTGGAGCGGTCTAACAAAGATCACAACCTTTCCGGTCTACAGGGAGCTCGGGATACGAAGTGAAATACAAATAGTCGCACACGAAAAAGAGGCTGTTTGCGCACACCACTGGCAAGTTGATCAAGGACCGGTATGGTTCCAGAACCAGCAATACCACACAATCATCGATTTTCCAGCAGAACCCCAGAGAAATCCCCGAATTCAGCGCAAGGACACCACTTTATGGAACCAGGTTTGGCAAGGCTATGTATGTCATCAGAAGTTCAACTCTAAATAGTCAACGCCCAGAGTACTCAGAAGAAGAGCCAATACCATTCTACACGACGACGTCATCTCGTATATTTTTTGTATTAATTGTTTTCAACCTTATCGTCTAAAATATTGTATAAGATTTCTTTTTTCTTTTGTAAAGCTGGGGCCCAGCTTTCTAAGCCCGGGGGATATGTCGTATCTAGAATAATAGGGCATCTCCCTTCGGTAAATTAAACTCACTCGTCTCCCAAAAAAGTACATGGGTTACAGGAAAACCATCGGTCACGTTACATGTAAATAACATTGCAAGTTGAACGAATTGTTAAACTATTAATTTGTACGGACATGGAACTGAAACCCATAGAAGGTCAATGCCGGTGCCAGGTCATCGGCAGTTATTGTAATTAGAAATCACGTATGATGGTTGCGAGACTAGCATAAAATAAGGTGGTTTTAGAAGATAGGATCGGTCGACAGATGGAGAATTATCCACGTTAGTTAGTCAGTAGTAATAGTGCCTTTTAGTCTTGTGGTAATTATTAGTGCCCATGCGCATATCTGAAATGTAATTGTGGTAAGCTTTATTGTAAATACACTTTCCTATTTTTGTGCTTGGCTCTAGTTTTGATTCACACCCCCTCATAACCCCCAGGTCCGACATAATCTTTATTAAATTCCACGCAAATTGAAATACATTATAGACTATTAGAAAGAGCAATGAATTCTCTATAAATCCGTGCAAAGTTGAGTTTAATAGCTCAAATAGTTTCTGAGTAATTGAGCCTCAAAGTTGATTTTTATTTAGTCCAAATTTCAAACTGAATTTGCTCAAAAACTATAAACTTGTAATATTGTAAATTGCACGGTTTTTAGAGCTTATTAAGAGCTAAAAATGCTCAAAATTTCAATGCAATTTATTCAATGTTTATCGAGGAATTGGGGTCTGAATATTTGGAAATCAGCATTCAAAGGGGGTACTCTTATGAAAAACTCGATTTTTTAATTTTTCAGTTCTGCTCAATTTTACCAATCGATAGAGTGGATCAAAATTAGTGAAAAACAACCCTGACATCATTTTCGAATGGCCATTTAGAGCAAAAACAAAAATAAAAAGGAAATCTTATTTTTGGCTCTGGAAAATATTTAAAATGTTGATATGGTCATGAGCAATTGTAGATATCTTTGTTAAATTTTAAGCAAATTGAACATAACAGGAAAAGTAATTCAAGTAAAATACTTCAAATATTGACTCTGTGAGAAATGTCCTCAATTTTGTTAAAGAAGAGGAAAAATGAATGGACGTGAGATGTTCGATTAGTTTAGAGACTGTTCAAGTTAAGAGTCACCCAAAATAGTGTATATTTTCAACGTCTTTTCACAGCCATTTCAATTATAATGTTAGTCATTATATCCGTGAATGAGGAATTTTACGGTCAACGTCTATTTCTGATTTTACCTACAAATTGGTCTGTAAGACTCGAAAATAAACGACAGTTAATTAGTCCCAGACTATTTTTTTCCGGGTCTGCCCAAATGTAGGGTTCAAGGAAAAGCAGAAAGACCAATTTTGGACATCTGGACATGTGAACCTTAATCGATGTATTCAATTAATTCAGGTTCTATTGGTCCGATTTGAGTTGTTGTTTCTCCAAAGAGATTAACCTAAGCTTATTTTTTAATTTTTTTTATAAGATATTATTAATTAATTAATTTACAAATATTATTGTTCAGTGAAATTTGAGCTGCTTTGTCTTGTACTTACTGAAGAAACTCACGTAATAAGATTCCAATTTCTTTATTAATTAATTTAATTAATTAGGTTATTGAACAGCGTCCCGTTTTTTTCAACAAAAAGCTTCATAATCATCAGAAAATTTTTATCATTTAGTTCAGGCCAAATTAATAATAAAAATGGAAAACGAACATAAAAGGAAAGATTAAAGGACCTATTATTTGCAGAGAATTTTAATATCAGTTCCATCTTCCCGCTAAGTCAGATTTCAATATTTTCCTCTAATATTCGATTTTTTCCTTGATAAATTAATAAAAAAATCGGTTGGCGCCTTGTTAGGCCTTGGTGAAAGATTGATTTTCCAGTGATTGCAACTGGCGTATTCCAAAAACGACAAGTTTTGCCAAAGTATCATCATATGAATTAAATTTAAATTAATATCTCATATATAAGGCACTTCTGCCTCTGACAGAACGAGAGTCATGTTTCATTTTGTTGTATTTGAATCAGTGAATAAGAAAATTAGTTGCTTGAATAATATCAATTTTCACTCCAATGCTGCAACGTTAATTAGTTTACTATTGAGTCACTGGCACTGACGTTACATTATAATATGTATGTGAAATTAGTTGGGTCTGGATGGGTCTTTAATTGAATTAGGAGCTCAAATTCTCTTTCCAAAAAATGTGGTAATTGGCAATTGTAATGCCTACTATTATAATTTGAAGTTAATTATTGTATCTGTCCAATCATGGGCGATGTCATGAATTAGTGAATATACCAAAATGTTGAAAGGAAAATGGAAAAACATCTTGAACATTTCCTGTAGGCTTAATTTTTGAAAAAACACAGGTGAGAGGATATTTGAGATATACAAAATATTCTCCTCCAAATTTTGAAAATAAAGCAGATGAAACAATGTCATAAGTTTGATAGTGAAAATCATAATATTTTTTGCTAATAATTTCACCTTTAAATTATCAAATTTTTTCCCGTTCTTTCTCGACAAAATGAATTTTTTATTTGGAATTTTACTTCCGAAGCCTTTGATTAACTAATTACTGGACGGAAAACTTTTTTAATTTAATTTCGCTCCTGGGCCTGGACAGCTAATGAAATTCCGTACAAAAATCAATCTGGCGCTTTTTTGTTTTGATATTTAATAAATAATAATTAACGAAAATGAATTATTTATTATTGATTGAAAATAATTTATTTATGTTTGAATAAAATATGATGATGAAATAATATTTCGTTCATCACCTACTTATTAAATGGGGATCATAATCAGGGATGCCAGGTCTGGTGAAATTTCACCAGATCTGGTGATTTTATGGAAAATCTGGTGATCGGTGAAAAACTTTTTGAAAAATGGCAATTTCTGGTGATTTTGAAATTTCATCAATTTTGAATATTTTTAACAATGGCATACACTTTATAAACATCCCTCGTAATGTATTAAAATTTTACTTCATTAACATACAAATTTCATTTTTATATAAATTTGTATTTGTTCTTTTGATATATTTATATGTTTCCCCCCCAGCGGGTTTAAATTAATCGAAAAAAATTCTAACATCACTTTCAAAACGCTAAATAATCTCAATTTTCGTTCTGGAAAGGACCCCGCACACTTCTTATGGGATTTCTGACCGCGGTCAAATTAAACCAAATTTTAGTATGTTATAGATCTGATCTTTGTGATCAATAACTCGCATGGGCACAACTTAATCCTATAACTAGTTTTCGAGATACAGGGTACTCAATGTGTGAATGTTTGATATGTATTATGACATCCTATTCAATCAGCCAAATCATATTCGTGTGAGAATTTAGTCTAGGCACAGAAATCAAGAAAAATACCAATAGCTAATTGTGCTCAGAGCTGGGCAAGCTACTTGGAAAAAGTAGCTAGCTACAAGCTACAAGCTACTTTATATTGTAAGTAGCTAAGTTACTCAGTAGCTTAACTACCTCTTTGAAAAAGTAGCTAAGCTATTAGTAACTTAACTACATTTTGAATTAGTGAAAGCTACTATTTAAGCTACTTTTATCAATGTACATGCCTTACCTAATTTAATTTCATAATATCATCATACGAAAATAACATATTAACACACCAGCGTCGACGCGCGCTTATAAGCGCCAAAAATGAATGCATGTTTTCAAATCGGCTAGTACACAGTAACAAACAGGTAGAGTAACTGCTTTTTACTGTGTTCTAGCCGATTTAAAAACATGCATTAATTTTACGCGCTTATAAGTGCGAGTCAGCGCTGGTTGCCGGTAAGCGGAAACCTGCTTGCACTGTGTTTGTACACTATATGGGCCAAAATGTCATCTAATAGTTAAACTGTCAAACCCATGTTATAATCTTTTCCGGTAGTTAACCAAAATTCAACTAATTGGAGTTTCCTCCCCTAATCAATTCAGAAAATGAAAAAATGAAAAGTCCTGAAAAATTGAACCTGGAAAACCAGGTACACACGATGAAGTGTTACAGTTTTTTACCGTCTGTTCCTAAAATTAGTTTACGTTTAGAAAATAAACATTAAATACAGCTTCTTGAGCTTTGTTACCTTTGAGTGAGGTTTTGAAGTGTTTTGCAGCAGATCAGTTCCTTTTTTTTAGGAGCTGCAGCAATACGAAGTTTTTGGCTTGAAGATGCCGTTGCTTGTATTAGACCTAATTTTTCGGTTGAAGGACATTAAACAGATTACCCATCACGATCCTCAAAGATGCGCTTAACACCAATGCTGTGATGGTTTTTTTTTTATAGAATTCTTTTGTTTTCTTTTAACCGAAAATTATTCAACCAGTCATTAAAGGTAAATATAAACACAGCCGATCAGATGTTGTGGTTGTGGTCATATTATGTACCTCGGTTCTCTTCTTATTTTGGGTTTCGGTAATCGGTACTGAGAGTGCACACCGGTCGCCCTAAATATTCTAATTAGTGCATCGAGTAAGGCACAGTTCCGAACTTGATTTATTGCGAACCTGATGGGTTCCCATCTGGGACATTTTTGATATTATTGTTTTTTTGGGTTGAAATTTAACTATTTAACTAATTTTCTTCACGGGCTCTTTCTTTTTGAAGGATTTGCTTAGCGGCGAAAGCTGTATATCCTCGTGGCATTTTGCCGATTTTAAAAGAGGCATCTTGGAAATTCTGTCCCACTAAGTCTACAAGTTCTGATTATTAGCAGTGATCCTGCTCATTTATTTGAGAATTAACAGAAACATTTCCAAACCCGTTTTTAAATTCTCTCATAAAGGGCCATACAACATCTAGGGTAAGTTGTACCACATTTTAATACTTGTCAGAACCCATCACAGATAATTGTCTTCTTAGGCCCTTACCTTATTGCTACCTACCTACCTTACTATTTCGGTACCTACCAAACCGCCAGTCATCAAGCCCATGTTTTTGGTCGACTTTGGCCCTATTTTCCTAGAAATGGAAATGATGGAACCCGGACCATGCGGTCGAATTATTCATCTACCCGATAAGCCTTGACCAGCAGGCTCTTGAATCAACGGAATGTGCAAGCTACTGACTTAAATCACCAAGAATTACTAATGCCAGGTTAGTCCGTTCCATAATGGATATTTTTGGGATTTTATCAATAGTAATATAACTAGTGCAATGGAAATTATTGATAATTTTTGGGAAATTTGCCCAAATGCATTTTTAGTTAAAAAAGAGCACAAGTGCACGGGTGCCTTTTTCAGTTAAAAACGCATGAGTGCAAATTTGTCGAAAATTATAAATATATTTCCATTGCACGAGTTGTATTTAATGAGAGAATTTCATAAATCAAAAATTTTAATTTTTTGTCAAAAAATGTCAAAACACCAGTTTTCGCACCAGTTAGTATGCAATTATCTGATAATTTGCACTAGTGCAAATTATCGCGTAATTACAATCTGATTGGTTCAAATCAACAATCAAAACATGTCAATTTATTGTTGGAATACCAGTTTTGACAGATGTATGAAATTCTCAATTTTAATCATATTTTAATTTACATTTCATGACATATTGAAATGTCATTTTTATCAGCCAGTCATTAATCATTAACAGGCCCTGCGATCTCTTATTGCCAGTAATAAACCACATAATAACTCTTTTCCGTTTTTCTAGATGTCGCTGACAACAACAGAATTGTAAAATACCAGCACATCAAGAACACGTCCGATGTCGATAACATTGACATGAGATTGACATGTCAGCATATGACAATATGCCAAAATATTCATTTGATCATAACTAAAAATTCATAATGTTTTCCGTTCGCCGGTCTTGTATTTCGTCTTTCTTTGTGTTGTCAAATGTTTCTAAGTGATTTTAAAGTGGTTTTGTGTGTTTCACGAAGACCTTCAAACTGTATAGATTGGAAGATCTATTTTTATCTTTGTTGATTAGATTAATGACAGATTCAATTAAACATCAATCAGAACTTTGAATAAATATGTTAAGGATATCCTTAACCATCGATAAAGGAACTGTCTTTTGGTCTAATTAACAAAACATCAATTAATTTAAGCAAACATTAATGTTCCAAAGTCTAGAATAAACAAATTTGAACAGACCGACTGTAATGCGAACAGAGCGCCATCTATCATAAAAATGCCTTGAAAACCCAATGTAAAGTAGGTGTCTGCAGCGTCCATGAAAAACCAGTAAATAGTGAGTTTCCAATATGGTAGATGGCGCTGGCTTGGCTCAATTTTGTTGACAACAAAATTTACACTGAGATTCCATTCTCGACAGTTTATATAGTATTTATCTCTGATCATTAATGAAATGCTTATAATTTAAATTACTGTGAACCGAAGATATGCGCATATACTAGGGCCCCTTTTTACTGTGATTATCATTTAAATATTAATTCATTGAACATTTAACGATTCACCTGATTCGTGTATAATTGGGATTTAAATGACTAGGCACATTTTACAGTAAGCTTGAAAGCCATGCACATTCATGCTTTTCCAGTTGATTTTCTTTTGTAAACTTTTCTGGGGCTTGGTTCTAAAAGGGCCAATGTCAATTCCCTGTGATTTTGGTTTAAGTGCATTCTCAAACTACATTTAAAGAGAACTATCATCAGTAAAAAGGGCCAATGTCTGCTTAGGGTGTCAAACACGTTTCAAAAGTACGTAGGGCCAATGTTCGAATTCAAATAACATTTTATTTTACAGATAAAAAGGCCAATGTAGACATAGGCCCAAGAACCAGTGGAACATCACTACATCACTATCACTAAATAGTATAAAACAAAGTCGCTTTCTCTGTCCCTATATCCCTATGTCCCTATGTATGCTTAAATCTTTAAAACTACGCAACGGATTTTGATGCGGTTTTTTTTAATAGATAGAGTGATTGAAGAGGAAGGTTTATATGTATAATAACATCCATTAAATAGTGGAGAAATGCTGTTATTTTTTAGGTTTCCAATGTGATCTCGTAAATAATTACATTTCTTCCGCTTACATTGCAAACGCAGGAAGCGATTCTAACCAATACAGCATTAATCCTTATCCAATTAAATATCTCAAATACATTGTTGAATCTGTAATATAGATATTAATTGTTGTAAAAATAAAATAAATAGGTAAAAATGTAAAAAGTAAATATGTAGTGTATGAATATGCCATAAAAATTTGGTGCATTAATTTCGGAACACCCTGTATTTTTTATACCCGTCCGAAGCCGGAGCGGGCTGCTAGTAATTTATAAAAAGGTCTAAGTCAACATTGGCACTTTTTTTGTTTATCATCTACATATTAGTGCGACATTGGCCCCCACCTTCCAAGAAATCTTCTCGGCGAGTAATTACGACGTTTTCAGTTTCTTTTGACATTCTTTGCTAGCCTGTGTATCACAGTTGCGTATTGTTTGAGACAGTATGTCCTCCCGTGGTAATAGGATATTGAGTTTGTGTGCAGCTTCAATAAACAAAAAAATAACGAGAATCAAGGTAAGTTGTTTGAATTTAGCCATTAAAATTAAGTTAAGGTAATGTGTGAAAAGTAGACGATTTATTGTTGAATTTCAATTACCTACCAGCGGTATACCTACCAAACTTCTAAGTAAAAATGTTTTTTTTTTGTCTTCTATCACAACAAGCCTATATTGGAATGCCGATTTTACTTCGCACAGAAATTCCATTTGCTGATGTTACTAACCGTCCTATTTCTTGCTTGCCTGGTAGCAGTAAATCAGGAAAGTCATAGTATTCTATGGTTATCCAAAATCAAAATGGGTAACAAGACCTCATTATTATTATTTTTTGGTAGAAAGTAATGTTTTTGGAATGGTCAATCCTCGGGTGAATTAAGATTCTAGAGAAATCACCAAGAAACATGGAAATGAACAACGGGGAGCACCTGGATTATTGAATATTTCATATGACGAAAATGGCCACGATAATATTGATAATTTTGAAGATGGATCTAGTCATGATGGGAACAGTAGTTCGAATTCAGATGAAGAACCCTATTAGTCCGGAGGTTAGCAGGTTCAACCTTGCAAATCGTGATACCGCTATGAAACTTTGCACGAAAGTTGTCCACATCCATACCTTCGATTTGAGATATGGAGCCACTTGGGAGCCCCCGGTGGGGCCCCGTCAGATGGGGTTGCCTATCTCCCATGGGCAAAACACCAATTTTAACGAATGTGACCCGTTTTCGATACGGTTTTTTGCGTTCGGGCCGAATTTTGATACTGCCATGGATGTACACTGTAGTTGACATCCATATAATGTCATTGGGTCTGGTTGCCTGCCTTCCCAGGGGCAGGAAATATTCAAGAAACGTAGCTACGGGCTGTGGATTGTGTGAAACCGCTCTTCTCAGTCTTCTGTCATAGTCCAGTCTATATCTCTTTTAAAAGCAATGAGAATATCTTGTCCACTTCTTCCAGAAGACTCTAGATCCGGACATTCCATTAAAATGCGTTCCCTTAATCTAGTTGAGTGGACATCACAGGATGCGCCCAGCTGCTCTATTTCAGACGCATAAATGCGCGTGAGCTCAGATATTTTAAAGGCAGGGGGCTGTGTCGACTCCGCCCTCACTTCATTCATATGACTTGTCAGTCGAGCCAGAACGACCCCATGAGCCATACCGTTACTTTCAGTCTTGTTCGACTTTGGAGGCCTACAGCGATTTACGTAATTTGTATAGCACTTTTTATGATAGTTCATTAATCTCAACCCACAAAGCCCTTGAGACATAGTAAGTATTTTAGAATCTCTTAATTCTTTGGCACAGTTTATAATAACTTTCTCTCCCTCGTCCATGACGCGACTCAGTGGCCAAAATTTGGAGCTTCCAAGTCCACAAAAAAAACAAGTGTCCTTTTCGTAAGGACTTAAAGACAATGTCTTGCGTGTCTTAAGTGGTGAAGTAGGTGGCACATTTTCTTGACCAAGTTTTCTTTTATCAGTAGCCCTTTCCAACTTGGTTTTATTGTACTTCAAAGCACACGGTTTGTGATAGACTGCAGAGTTAGCCCGTAGATTTTTTTCTAATCCTTTAAGCACGGCTAAGTTAACTTCTTTAGGTAGACATCCAAGAGACGCAAAGCTCTCTAAATTACTTGCAAGACTCGTGAACGCATCATTAGCCACTCTTTTACTATTTGATGGTTTCACAACCTCCTCCTTTGTGTGCTCCTGACAAATAAAACATTTGTCCCAATCAACGGAGATCGGCAGTTTTCGTGGCGACTCCAAAGAATCATTCAAATTGATTAATTTAAATACTGACTCCATGTCTGCACCTGAGGTGAGATACAAAGTAAAGAGAATCACTATATGGGACACTCAACAAATGCCCCATTAAAGCAAAAAAAAAAAAACAGACAGCAAGTAACATGACAAACAATCGCGAACTACCTAACCTAATTCTGCTCAACTACTCAATTAAACTGTTTAAAAACAATGACGACTGAAAATCAAACTCACCACAGAACACGGATCCACTCCACAGTCACTTCGTCCAATGTCAACGCATTACAAAGCACTGAACACACTTATTTTAACGCATATTACATCAAAACAAATCCATGCGCGACAGGTTTCTACAGGATCGGCAACAATGCTGCGACGGACAGGGGAATACCTCCCCACCCTCCGCCGCCCACCACGCAGCGCCCGGCGGCGGGTGTGCGTAGCAGGCGGTGAGTAGTCAGGCAGGGCGCGCACCAAAAGGAAGTGACGTCACCTGGTGTGTGTGTGTGTGTGTGTGTGTGTGTGTGTGTGTGTGTGTGTGTGTGCGCGCGTGTGTGTGGGTGCGTCCTTGTGTGCGTGTGCGTCGGGAGCGGCTTCACGCATTCCACAGCCCGTAGCTACGTTTCTTGAATATTTCCTGCCCCTGGGAAGGTAGGCAACCAGACCCAATGACATTATATGGATGTCAACTACAGTGCACATCCATGGCAGTATCAAAATTCGGCCCGAACGCATCGAAAACGGGCCACATTCGTTAAAATTGGTATTTTGCCCCTGGGAGATAGGCAACCCCCACTGACGGGGCCCCACCGGGGGCTCCCAAGTGGCTCCATATCTCAAATCGAAGGTATGGGTGTGGACAACATTCGTGCAAAGTTTCATAGCGGTATCACGATTTGCAAGGTGGAGGTCATATTCTGCTGTTAACCTCCGGACTATATGGCATAGATGTTACGGCCGACGTTCCAAATAATATTCATGCTAATCGCACGTTTTTTTTTCATTAAAATTACGTCTTTTTAAGCTCCATTTTTGCTTAATTGTTTCATTCAATTTGCATTATTTTCAACGGCATTAGTGTGCACTGAGTGTATTCGTCTCTTTTTTTACTAGTTTGTATAAAAAAGAGATAGAAATACATTTTTTCTGAATTGGTTTTAGCAAAGGATTAGTTAAAATTCACAAAATTATTAGGTTTTGGAAGAAAAATTTAAAACGTAGCAACCCTAGTCGAAAAATGTAGTAACCCTAACGCAATTTAACGTTTCAAAGTAGGCCCTGTAGTTTTTGACAGTTAATTTAAAATAGCTGGGTTGTGTCCAAGACCTACTTGATTTAATAAATTTTTTGCTTACAGCTATCTGTATCACTGACATCGATTAAAACCTGGGCTGGAATCACGACAAGTAGAATTCCACTAGAATTCTACTTTCATGACGTCAGGTTGCCTAGAAAAAGTGATCATCGCCTGTAGTAGGTATACGCGATAAATAGGTCGCGGGTGACGTCATGAAAATAGAATTCTACTTGTCATGATCCCAGTCCAGGATTGCTTCAAGGTCCACTTAGTTTTTGATAAATAGTAATCTTATCGCTTGTCATAAATGTTATTTGACATTTCGCTCAACAGTGTTGCCGATGCTTATATAATTACTGTTATGGAAAATTTGAAAATTGCAAGGCCTACTTGGGCTTTTTTTTGTATAAATTCGAGCCTCAATGATTGACACGATATTTTTTATAAGTTGTAGTTGGCACCACTGTTTGACAAGGGACAAAGTAGGCATTGCAAAATTTTGAAATTTAAATATGGCGCCCTGTAATACCGAGATTGCAATACATTCATGTTTCCCAAGCCTACTTGGTTTGATATAAGCCCGTAAGGCGAGAATTCTCCTGAAAAATCAACTTTCAAGATTTCTGGTGATTTTTTTTTTAATTAGGTGATTTTTCATTCCAATTTCTGGTGAATTTAATTTTTTTGACCTGGCAACAGTGATCATAATCGCACAAGTGATGTGAAAAAAGTGTAGGTATTATTTTACTCTTAATTTAAAAAAAAAAAACCGTTTATAGATATAATACCAGAGAAAATCATAATTTACTTTCATTTCTAATAGTACTCAAAATTACAACAAATTTAAAATTTCCAGGAAATGGGAAACGTGTGTCTGAAATTGTTAAAACAATTTATACAAAATGTACAGATTTCATGGATAAAAAATTCCTTCAAGTGATCTTCGTCTCCCTCTCTGACCATTTTTCAGTTGTCAGTTAAAAGCTTCGTACCCTACCGCGAACCTTAATCTTTGATAATAAAGTGGTCGAATTACGTAGAAAAACGAATTTCTTCTTACTTTAAAAATTGAGCCACTTGAGTAGGTAATAAGACATTAATGGTAGCTATGTTTAATTATCGCCTGCAAGCTAAGTAGCTCCATGGGAATTGTGATTAAAGCAAGGGTCATTAGCTCAAATAATTACTTCTGGGTAGATATTAAATGACACTGGAGTAAGAAGTCTTTATTTGTTTTTTTTTTATAATTTATCTTAGATCAGCTAAAATAATTAGAGTAGGTTGGTACCTTAAAGCAGTTCTAAAGTTCTATTGGTTCTATATAATACTTACAGCAAGTAGGGAGTTTGAAGATGTTTCTTACCTGAAACAAAAAAAAAATAGTTATTAAACAATATGTCTTGCCACAGTAACAGAAAAAAAAAGACAATTTTGATAGCAAGCTTCAACAAATTATAATTCAGCTCAGTATAAAACTATTTGCAGTTGCTGAGTTATTTAAGCCCCACTGACTTATGAACAGAAAATTCTTTCTGGCAGTTCTTTTTTGCAATAAAGAAAAAGCAATTTTCTTAAAAAATTATTCCTCATAAAGGTAATATAAATATTGCTTCACAACCTCACGACAAAACATTCCCCAAGTCCAAAAAATTGTGCGTATTTTCTCGTTGCTGAAAAGCTTGCGATACTCGAAATCAAATGAGGCGTTGCATAAAAAAATAAAAAAACGTTTGACCTCCTTTTGCTCGCTTAGAAACCCTAATGAGAATTTTTTTGAAAATAATTCATCAGCTTTAAACTCTATTTGCTGTCACAATAGTGTGGTTACTGTAACTATCTGTACAATGCTGCCATGATTGTATAAAATTTGGATTATTTCGTAAATTGAACATTAAATTAATTATCAGCAAATATTTCGGAGGGTAACAGAAATTGATTTCGGTATCAAAATAGAAGAGACAATTTTGTCGGCATTTTGTCCCTAGAAATATAGTAAACTTTGTGTAGTAATTTAGTTTCCAACCGGGCCAAAATTTGGTGGTTTTCGATTGGAATTTAATTTAAAATATTTGATCAACTCTCAGGATTCTAAGATTGATTTAACAATAACGTATGATAGAATTGTTATAAAAGAGAAGAGTGTTGAATATTTTGCAAAAAAAAACTATTCTCCAAATGAAAAACTATTTATCACAAAAAGATAGGAAAAGTGGTCCCGGTCAAATCGTCTGAAATTTTGTTATGATATACTTCTCATTATCCTGATTAAAAGCTGTCATGGACGCAAAAAAATCTATCGAGGAGTTTCCGAGTTATAGGTCCTCAAAGACGTCATTTTGGATATAAAAGATGTCAAAGTTCAAAATTGTATATTGAATATTATCTTGTTTACCTACATAATTTGGTCTAATATACTATAAAAAATAAAGTAAATAAACTTTAAAAGATCAGAAATGCCCAAATAGTGTGAGTAAATATGTGAAAAAAATTAAAATGATAAAATAAAGGTGCTGTTTGTTTGTCATTAGTCCGGATGTTCATCTGTTGTTTCTCTATACCTTTACAATTGAAAAATCTGACGCATTTATTTCAAGTTATAGCGTGTTGTGTTGTTTTTTTTTTTTTTTTAATTTGGTCAAATATTATTGAAAGAGCAGTGAACGCCAAAAAAAAGATTTATTTAGGTAAGTAGGTATCTAGTGTATCTACCTAATTGAGTAAAAAGCTCAGTTCCTCCCATAAACAGGGATTACTGTCAAAGCAAGCAATGTATTATAAAATAAATGTATAAATATACAAAAATAAATTCTATATTTCTGTTTTTAATAGCAAAAGATACTATATACACAGTATACTTTTTCGATACCAATACCAACACCTCAAGATTTAAATCATTAAAAAATATACATTGTCCGCTAAAAATTAGAAATAAACATATTAATGAGAATAACGAACAAAAAGCGAGATGGATTTCAGTTTTAATTGATAAAACGAAGGGTATTTGGGGCTCTGTTTTTGGCATCTGATATACACGATGTAGTAACTCGATTGCCGGATAATGAATATTTGGTTTGTGTCGCGCGTAACCCAAATACCAAATAACTGCTGCTATGTGTGCACACGTGCCCAGCGTTCTGGATCCTGACTTGCAGGTACAGTAATGACTGTTAGAGTTAAGGATTTATTTCATTTATTCAATGTATTAGTATCATATTAATAGATATGGCAACACGGCTGAACCCCTGAAAACTTGGCGCGACCGCGCTTGTCATATGTCACGCGGCGTAGGAATATTGGAGCTGAAGGGCGGAGCTTGGAGCCGTTGCCGAGGGCCGTTACTAGTAAACAGTCAGCCATTCAGCCTCGTAAAATTGTACTGTTCTGCAAGCATTTTATTTTCTCGTAATTAAAAACGTAAAATTGAACAAGTGGGTTCTTATTTCTGCAAAATATTACCTGTCGAAGGAACCCAGCAACATGGTCCTTCGAGCCGGATATAATTAGTGCAAGTGCTTGTAGAAAATCGAAGGAAACAAATACGGTTGCCTCCGAACCGCTCGTCATATGCTCGTCATCACGAAACACAACAGGTCAGGTCGTTCCTTTTAATTTTTATCACTATTTTAACCGTGAAACAAATAACCTTATGCACCGCGTGGAGTTAAAAATTGTTTAACTTAAATATCACGAAATAAACAACAAAAATAATCTCGATTCTCGTTTCAATTAGGGACTTATGTCCATAAAATCAGGAAAAATCAAATATTAAAAACGTTATTACCACGAAAACGCGGTGTTTGCACGATTAACAAGGTTAAATGTATCACAGTATCACGTATTTTGCATGCATTTTGTTCTGCACGACAACATTATTAGTTTTTGAACGAAAGGATACCCACCCTGAGAACGTATTTGTAGAAATAGTTGTAGCTTAATTAATTTCACTGTTAATTACCCTATTTGCTCCTCGATTTGCCCTGTTATTTTTTCATTTTCACGCCAAGCAACTAACAAGGCGATAAGCTTATTCCAGTGCCGCTTTTATTTAATTAAAACAAAAAAAACGAAATGTCTGAAAACGGTGACGCGAACAATATTGATGGGCTTGACCCAGAAATCGAACTGGAAGGTTTTAAAAATAATCGAACCAACATAAAACGAGAAATGACTCGATTTCAAACATTTCTCGATAAATACGAAAGTTCAAAATTCGAACAACTCCAAATTCGTTTAAAAGACGCGAAAACAATATTAAATCGATTCCGAGAAGTTCAAACTGAGATCGAAGAACTAATCTTGAGTAAAATTCCGGAGAATTACGATGAACAGCAATTCGAAGACGAACGCGAAACATTCGAAAACAAATATTTTGACGTAATCGGTGACGCAGAAAAAATAATCAGTTTTCATTTGAAGACAGCGGCGCCGGTAGCTCCTGGTTCAGGTATCAGTTCTTCCTCCGGTTTGTTTGTGGCTGGAGCCGGTCCTGGAGCCACAGGAGGTAGTGGTGCGCAATTTCCTCTATCTTTTTCACCATTCAACGTTTCGGCCATCGGACAGCCGCCGGCATTGCCAAATGTTGCATCTCAGCTGGGATTTTTGAAGGTTCCTAAATTCACGTGCGATTATGCCGAGTGGCAACGGTTTAGCGACATTTTTACAGCTATCGTACATAGTGCAAACATACCGGATGTAGCAAAGTCTTGATATTTAGAAGAAGCGTTAGTGGGAGAGTCGTAAAAATTAATTGCATCATTAACAGCTACAGACGAAAATTATAAAATCGCTTGGGATTTGTTGAAAAATCGTTACGATAATAAAAAAATAATAATTAATTCGCACTTAAAAGAAATCATGGAAATCCCATCAGTGAATCGGGATTCTCACATTCATTTGAGAAGCTTATCAAATACATTCTTTAAAGCTTATAGGTCACTCGAAGCAATGGGTGAAAACATAAAAGATTGGGATAGGATATTAATTTACATTTTAGTCTCGAAGCTGGATTTTAATAGCAAAAAGGAGTGGGAGATATATTGTAAAAATTTACAAAACCCCACCACCGAAGAGATCAATAAATTTGTATCGCAGCGTTGTCAAATTTTAGAAACTTTAGACAGCAAATCTTATAACTCAAACACAAACGTGAATAAAAAATACGAATCTAAATCTTTTTATACCAACACAGAAAATACATTTAAGCCAAAAAGCCCATATTGTAAAGAGCAACACTTTATTTATTTCTGCGACAAATTTAAGGAACTCTCAATACCGCATCGTATCGAACAAGTTAAAAAACTATCGTTATGCACTAATTGTCTGCGTTTTGGCCATAAAATTATGGAGTGTAAGTCTGCAGGCTGTAAAATCTGCGGAATGAGACATGCCACATTATTACACAAGGACAATCGTGTGCAGAATAATTTTCAAAAATCTCATGTCAATTGGCGAAAATCGGATGGGAATACTACGTCACATATGGTGACTGAAAACGAATACCCTCGCGATAACCGTATTGAAAACTCGGATGATAGCCACAAATCTTACGAAAATATCGAAAATTCGGAAACTACTTTAGCTAATTCGTGTCAAGATGTAAAAGACTCTTTCAATTTATTATCGACCGCAATCGTAAACGTTTTTGATAATAATCGGAAAGTTATACCATGCAGAGTCTTACTGGATTCGGGCTCGCAATCTAATTTCATCTCGAAATCTTTTGTCAAAAAACTAAAGCTGAATACAGAAAAAATTGATCTTTCGGTGATAGGCATAAGTCAAACAAAAACCACGATAACTGAAAAAACTGAAATTGAGTTCTTTTCGCGACATACAAACTATAAAACAAAATTGAAATTTTTCGTAGCACCATCAGTATCTGGGTTTATACCTCAGAGATATTTTGATCCTTCAAAGTTGCATATTCCTTCAGAATTGCACCTAGCAGATCCAGGATTCAATGTACCTTCGGAAATCGACATGCTGATGGGTTGCGAAGTATTTTTTGAATTGATTACGATGGGACAGTTTCGATTGGGTAAAGGTTTCCCTATTCTTCAAAAAACGCTTTTAGGCTGGATAATATCGGGTCCGTTGCCCTGTGGCGAAGCAAAAGGCAAACTGGGCGTTACTTTGACAAGTTCTTATCACAGTCAAACTCAAGATACATTAGAGCAAAGCTTAGAGAGGTTCTGGTCTGTAGAAGAGGTAGGAAACCCTTTACCACGAGCGTCACTGTCTCAGGAAGAATTCGAATGCGAGGAACATTTCATTAAAAACACGACGCGAGATCAATGCGGCAGGTTTGTCGTTAGGTTCCCGTTAAAAGATAATTTTCTTGACTTAGGAGAATCAGTAAAAATCGCGTTAAATCGTTTGTATTCTATGGAAACACGTTTATCAAAAAACCCGAAATTAGAGAAACAATACAAGGACTTAAGCTTGAATATCAGGACCTCGGTCATATGTCTGAGATATCTCGCGATTTCGAATCGAAAACCCCAATTGTTTACATACCTCATCACTCTGTAGAGAAGCCTGTCTAACTACAAAATTACGAGTAGTTTTTAACGCTGCTTGTAAAACGTCTACAAACTTGTCGTTAAACAATGTTTTGAAGGTAGGCCCTACGATACAGAATGATTTGTTTTCAATTCTGGTGCGTTTCAGAAAACATAACGTGGTTTTGGTAGGAGACTTAGCCAAAATGTACCGACAAATTTTGGTACACGAAGATAAGCGCAATTTACAGCGCATCGTTTGGCGCAATTCACCGGAGGAGGAAGTCAAGCATTTTCAACTTAATACGATAACCTATGGCACAGCTTCGGCTTCTTTCTTATCAACACGGTGCTTGCAGCAAATAGCCATAGATAATGATAAAACTTATCCAATCAAAAGTAATATAATCCGATCCGAATTTTATGTCGATGATTTATTGACAGGTTCCACTAGTTACGAAGACTTGGACAAGCTTAGAAAAAATCTCGGTCAGATTTTATCAGAATACGGATTCGAACTTAGAAAATTTCAATCTAACGACTCAACATTAATTTCTAATATCAATCAAAATATTCGTGAAGGCCAGAATTACGTAATTTCGGATGATTCTTCTGTTAAAACTCTTGGTGTTTCTTGGGTGCCACATTTAGACAAATTCGAATATAATTCTCCGAGCGTCTATAGAGAAATTCAGAACATAGCTAAAAGATCGATTTTATTGTTCGTCGCGAAAATTTTCGATCCTTTGGGAATATTAGGGCCGTTATCAATTCGCGCTAAATTAATAATACAGAAACTTTGGAAACTTCATATAGATTGGGACGATACGAACATACCCGATGATTTAATTTCTGAATGGCTAACATTAAAATTCGAAGTATCACGAGTTGGTTTAATGCAGGTCCCACGCCACGTGTTAGTTAAATATCCAAGAGATATTGAAATCCACGGGTTCTCGGATGCGAGCGAATGCGCTTATGCAGGTTGCATCTTTATTCGTTCTATAGACCACGACGGGCACATCGAAAGTCATCTTCTCTGCGCTAAATCTCGAGTAACTCCAATTAAATGTCAAAGTATACCTAGACTCGAGCTTTTAGGTGTATTACTTCTAGTTAGGCTTTTAGTGAAATGCGTCGAAGCATTAAAAATAAGCTTCTCTCGCACATATTTTTGGGCAGACTCCACTATTGTATTGAACTGGATTGCAAACGAACCGAAAACATGGAAAACATTTATTGCGAACCGTGTCGCAGAAATCCAGCAATACACCCGAACTCAAGACTGGAATTATATAGCTTCAGTCGAAAATCCTGCTGACATCCTTAGTAGAGGAGCAAGTTTAAAACAAATAATCAATTCTGAATTATGGTTACACGGACCTAAGTTTCTTACAAATCCTGAACAATGGCCCGAAAACTCGAACATTTCTTTTCATGTAAATTCATTGATAGACCTTCCTGAAGTCAAACCTATATCATTGCTCGTTCAAAATAATCGCAGTAATATTTTCGAGTTATTCTCTGGTCTGAAAACCCTAATTCACGTTGTCGCATATTGCTTAAGGTTCTGTCACAATTCAAAATTACCAAAAGAAGGTCGGAGAAGGGAAAAGCGTCTATCAATTAGTGAAGTTGAAATGTCTGAAATCACACTCATAAAATTGGTACAAAGCGAAAACTTCACAAAAGATTGATTTTTTGAAAAGATCTCGTCAAATATCTCAAAAAAGTAAGTTAAAAATGCTTTGCCCTTTTCTTGACGAAAACAGAATAATCAGGATTGGCGGCAGACTTAAAAATTCAGGTATGACACTAAACATCCGATAGTATTACCAACAAATCATAAATTTACTCAATTAATTATAATATACGAACATAAACGTACTTTACATTCAGGCACACAATGCACACTGTCACACGTCAGACAAAAGTACTGGCCTCTCAATGGCAAAAGTGCCGTGAGGTATCAAGTTCGCAAATGTGTTGAATGTTTCAGAGCTAATCCACATCCCAATATTTATCCCAAAATGGGAGATTTACCTCAACAGCGTGTTAGTCCGTCAAGACCATTCTTATCAATTTCGGTTGATTATGCTGGTCCTTACGAATTACGAGCTAGCAAACTACGTTCAAATAAATTAGTTAAAGGTTACATATGCGTATTTGTGTGCTGTTCAACTAAAGCAGTTCATATTGAACTTATAACAGATTTAACTAGTGACGGCTTTCTGAATTTGCTAAAACGATTCGTATCACGTAGAGGCCTTTGCAAGGATATTTTTTCAGACAACGGCACTAATTTTGTTGGCGCAAATAACATAGTCATTTCGGTGCAAGATTTAGTTGAAAAAGGTAACTTTCAGGGTTACATCAATCATTCAAAAATTAAGTGGCACTTCTTGCCAGCACGTTCGCCTCATTTTGGAGGTCTCCACGAAGCCGCAGTTAAATCCTGCAAACACCACCTAAAACGTGTTCTCAAAGGCGTTCATTTAACCTACGAAGAATTTTATTCTTTAACTTGTCAAATCGAGGCAATTTTAAACTCCAGGCCTTTAATCCCTGTTTCAACCGATCCGCACGACCTAGAAGTTATAACACCAGGGCATTTTATAATCGGAGAGCAACTCACAGGAGTTCCAGAACATTGTCTGACAGATCAAAAGGTTAATCATGTGAAACGCTATCTTCACATACAACAAATAAAACAGCACTTCTGGACTCGTTGGAGCAAGGAATATCTCCATTTGCTACAAGTCAGGAACAAATGGCAGTTTGATAAACCTCCAGAATTCCACCTTAATTCAGTAGTTTTGATTCAGGAGGAAAATGTCCCGCCAATGTGTTGGCCTTTAGGCCGAATCGTTGAAATCCATCCCGGCAGTGACAATATTACCAGAGTGGTCAGTGTAAAGACTAGAAATGGTGTTGTTAAGCGTGCGGTAAATAAGTTGTCTTTATTGCCAATTGCTGATTAAAGTGCTAAAGTGAAATCGCCAGTGTAAAAATAAGCAATTATGCTTTTAAAGGCGATTGAATGACTTGAAACAGATTTTCATAAATTTTGATTCGATTGAATCTAAAATATTTGTTATTCGAATAGTTTCAGAATTGTATTAAGATAGAATTAAGAAATGTTATAGACATAGCTTAAGTTTTTCTTTAGGATTTAGTTATTAAGTTACTCTGAATCTTTGTTTTTATAAATTACTTATGTGTAACTTAATATTAACTGATTAGATAATCTATTTTGAAAGCCGCAGCCTTTCAAGGGGGGCGGTTATGTTAGAGTTAAGGATTTATTTCATTTATTCAATGTATTAGTATCATATTAATAGATATGGCAACACGGCTGAACCCCTGAAAACTTGGCGCGACCGCGTTTGTCATATGTCACTCGGCGTAGGAATATTGGAGCTGAAGGGCGGAGCTTGGAGCCGTTGCCGAGGGCCGTTACCATGCATGTGCAACTCTTATGGCGCAATTTGTTCTGCTAAAAGCTTGCGACTACAGACGGCAGGGGCGCTGTCGTCCAATGCTGTTGTCAGATTTATAAATAAAAAGTACAGATTATTGTTCATTTGTTTTAAAAAAGTTTCCAACAATGAAAAAAAAAGTCTTGTACCTCGCTAACATATAATTGCCAGTAGTACGATTTGAAATTACATTTCTTTTCCAAAACAAATATCCCATGCTTTTGACATATGGCAGCGTCGCTCCACTTTTACTTTTACATCATACTTTGACAAATTTTGACATATTCCATTTTTATTCAATAATTTGAATCAGAGATTGACAATTTTCTCCGTTTTGCTTTGAAAATGGGTTTTTCTTGTTATGTGGAAATGTGTGAAACCCGAGGGAACAGAGTAAAAATGCATCGAATGCCGAAAAATGATGAGCAGGTATGTTTCAATCCCTACATTATACCGAAATCGGGATTTTACCTCCTGTAATTTTACCACTCTAACTTTTCTTTCTATTTAGGTGTTTATTTTATGCCTGCAAAACGTTCACAATCAAAAAATCTTATTGGTTGTAGGTAACTATTATTGATTGTATTGATATCATACTGTATAGTTAATAAAGTAATTCAAAATTGTTATTTTTGTATTTAATACATGGATTAATTAGTATGTTACTCTTCGGTATGTGATCAAGAGACTGTTTATCATAATTTTATTTCCACTAGAAACATATTAAATTGTTCAGTGCTAGTGGCAATAAAAAATGATAAACGGATCCTAAAGAAAAAAAAATTAAATTTAAAAAGGAGCGCTTCCCGCGCTCTCAAGTTGCTGACTACACACGCGAGAGGGCGCTGTAATCAGGAACAAAATGTTTGTATTGAGTTGCCTATCTATATTATAGGTTCGAGAGAGTTTTGTATCCCTTATCTATGGCCGTTACTAGTAAACAGTCAGCCATTCAGCCTCGTAAAATTGTACTGTTCTGCAAGCATTTTATTTTCTCGTATTTAAAAACGTAAAATTGAACAAGTGGGTTCTTATTTCTGCAAAATATTACCTGTCGAAGGAACCCAGCAACAATGACCTCTTACATTATTAAAGTCAGATTCAATGAAAATCTTGTGCCTAACTGCGTTTCTGAAGCGCGAAAACACCTTTAATCTGATCAGATTGGGGTAATTCAGTAACAGGTCTATTTGCAATTCATTATTTGTTTCTATGCGCACAGTGTCCTGGGTGTAAGTCGGCGCAATATTTATCTGATAAACACCTACAGTTCAGCCCCTCTATTCTAGATCCAAAGGTGGAAAGTCTAGAGCATAATTTTCGTGTGAGCGCTTCCACTGCGCATTTCTAGCCCGCAGGTTTTCTTCTTCGATTCTGACTTGCAAATTATTTTCGCTAAGCGATGTTTGCCGTATTTGTTGGGCCATCTCAACTGTTAGTCCTTCTATTAGTACTGGATCCCGGTATTTATTAAACATTGTTGCGCGTAAAATTACCCTTAAACTGTTTGAATAGTAAATTTAAATTAATAAACCACAATAGGCCTAGGTACTGTAAGACACTCTTAAGGAATGCGGCCAGCGCAACAAAGTGCTCGCGGCTACTCAGTGGTGTGGGAGTAGGTTCAATAATAAAAGTTAGCTTAATAGGGCGCCACTGATTTATAAAATACAATCCGCGGACTTAAATCAGAAAGTCCCTGATCTCCAAAATTCCTATAAAAATGTACCTACCCAATGTACCTATCCTTCAAAATAAAACAATTTTACCCTGGTTTGGTTGATGTCAGTAAGGATAAAATAAGAGTCAAATCTAAAAACAGTGATTATAAATCTATTTACTAAAATGGGGGGGGGGGGGGTATATGTTCAAAACTGCAAAGGCCAATACAAGGCAATATGGGAAATACCACAGAAATTATTATTACAAAATATGAAAATTGCCAAAAGGTAGCAAGGACCAATTTGTATTGGTCTCAATAAAGACACTCCAATATATTAAAAATTAACCAATAAATAAATGTTTGACTACCTTAGTTCAATGAGAGTAAAAGAGGACAAATAGTTATTAGAGATGTTAATAATAATATTTAAAACCTGTGCACGCTTATACCATGGTATACCGGGGCGGGTTTGTACAAAATGTCACCTTAAATATAGTACATTAAAAATCATCGGTACTATACACCCTTTGTAATAATTAAGGCAGTAAAACAACCTTGGAAGTATGCCAAGTAAATACAAGAAAATACCATTAATAATAATCAAAAATATTAATTGGGAAATGTTAACAAATTTACGGGTACATCACCCCTTGTAGTCCTCTCTGCAGTTTAGACACCCATTTACATAACTGCCTCCTGACAGCATCACAGCCCTGATAACAGACCCATAAGCTTCCATAGACTTCCCTCTTAAAAATGTGATTTTAGGTTTCAATTCAGTGCTGTAGGCACTCTTGACACCTCAGCCTCGAGACCAGCAAACCGTCAAAGAGAAAACCCAATGGGAAAGATTCTAAAACAATCCTAAAAACCCTGGTTACAATTTGGGCTAGTTGAACAAATGTGCTCTAGTGCTTCACACGACAAACCAACAAAATGGCGTAGATTTCGTTTCCAGAAAATTCTGTGTGGTTGGCTTACAAATACGGGTACGACCAAATCCAAAGCTTTCACCCCAAAACCAATTAAGCCAGCAACCACTAAATCCCAGCGTCTTCAAAATCCCACAAAAAGGTGGATGTTCTCAAGGAACGTTGCCGAGAGGACCGCTGATAGAATCTGCCAAGAACTTGTTGTTTGCTCAACGTGCGAATTTAAAAGAGAACGATCCCTTTTCAGCGATTTATTAGGTAGGCTTCAATATGAAATTTTTTCTAGAATTCCAGTTTTTTTTTCTTTAAGATGTCCTCTGGTGCCAGATTTCCGATCTCGACCAGGAAGACAGAACACCCAGTTTGAATCGGAACACAATCAGCTTGAAACAGAACACTCCGAACCACAATGATGACCCACAAAACTCCAAGTTGTTATCAAATTCTCTTCCCTAACATCAATTAACACTAATTAATCACTTATACAAGTTATTAATCAGCATCTACCTAGTCTTCAGTCTAAAAACCATCAAAATGACCAGTGAATGTTTAGGGATCACAGTTATAGTGACTCTATATTACCCACAGCGTTCAAGTACGCCGGCAACGGTGCTGCCCAACACGAATCAACAAGTGGCATATAACCCCACTATATTTTTGAGAAAAATAAACATTTTAAAATGGGAAAAGTAAAGGAAATAAGGGTGGAAAATCGATTTAGAGTGTGCTAAAGTGATTTGTGTTGTTGCAGAAATTTTAATAAAGGGAAATACGAGATCCGTAAGTGTTGACAATTGATATTTATTTGAAAGTAAACAAACCTTTTCACCGACATTTAGGGCCTTTTAGAAAACTTTCGAAAGCTAAATAAAGTGAATTCATATCCTACCAGTAGGGCTTTATTATCCTGAACCTACCCTGTCCTCTAAATACAAAGAATTCACTCATTATTACCTTGGAAAATATACCTTTAATCAACAACCAGATATTGTTTTGCATCCAACCAAAAGGCAAAAATCTAGCAAAATTCAATGAGCAACCTATCAATCACTGAAAAATATTAAACCTCAGGTATACAGCTTTATAAATATTCTCACAAATAACTGAATTAATTACTGAATTTATTCGAAATTCTCAATTACGTTAAGGCAAAATTTTAACGTAACAACATGGCCCCACAAATTCTGTAAAGATCGCCCAAATATTTTAAGTGGGCCGCAGATATAGTTTTATCGAAAAAACGAAACACATATTTAAAATGTTCGTTTTTTGCTTCAATAATCCATCGAGTTTTAGTTATTAGTCTTGATAGGTTAGCTTCTTCTGTCGACAATTGATGTTCGTGCGCCCTTAGTTGAGTTGGCATCCTACATTCAATTCCCAGCCTTTCCAACAAGGGCATGGCTTCTCGGTAACCTCGGTCCAGAATAAATATATCATTAGGTAGGAGACAGTACTAATGGAAGGAGCAACATTTGAGCTGGCCCAACAAATACGGCAAAGTTCGCTTACCGAAAATAATTTGCAAGTTAGAATCGAACAAGAAAACCTGCGGGTTAGAAATGCGCAGTGGAGGCGCTTACACGAAAATCATGTCTTAGAGTTTCCACATTTGGATCTAAAATATCTGAGAGACTTAACTGTAGGTGTCTATCAAATAAATCTTGCGCCATCTTATATCCAGGACACTATGCGCAGAGGAGCAAATAGACCTGCTACTGAATTACCTCAATCTGATCAGGTAGAGAGTGTTTTCGCGCTTCAGAAATGCAGTTAGGCACTAGATTTTCATTGAATACGATTTTGATAATGTAAGAGGCTACGAGGTCATTATTATACCTGTTTGCAAGTCAGGATCCAGAACACTGGGCACTTGTGCACACAACAACAATTATTATTGGTATTTTGGTTACCTTCGACACCAACCAAATATCCATTATCCAGCAACCGAGTTACTACATCGTGTATCAGACGCTGGAAACAAAGCCCCAAATAAAGTACGTGCTTGTCAATTGAAACTGAAGTCCACCTAGCTTTTCTTCATTATTTTCATTAATACCTATGCTTATTCTAATTTTTAGCAAACTATGTGTATTTTTAATGCTTTAAATCTTGAATTGTTGGTATGGGCATAAAATAGATTAAAAGTATAGTGTAAATATACAGTGTGATTTTTTAAGTGTGCAACATATGGGATTTTTTTTTAGTAATAGCACAACCCAAATACAAACAAGGCCAAAAGTTGGTGCATGTCTGATAATCATATTAGGTGCACATAGAATGGTTGCAAGTCAAACAGCATACAGGGTAGCTCAAACAATATCAAAGCTGGTACTGTAAAGTACCCTTATTTTAGAAAATTCAGCAAAATGTTATAGAGAAAAGTTGTTTGGAATTAAAAGTTATGCCTAAATACTAAAACATAGCCTCCTAAGATTTTTTTTATTTTCTTTCGAAAAAAATCTATAATTTCTATATTTTTTTATTTTTTATTTCCGCCCTTAAGACTTTCAAAAATTAATTAAAATCAAATCAATTTTACATAACTTTGTTCATATTCAAGCATATTTGTAAAATTAACTTAGATTTTTAATTTTTTATGGAATCACAAAATTCATGTTTGTTGCAATGATATTCAACACAACAAGTTAAAACATTACTAATGATAATAGCCATATTGGAAAAACTCTCTTTAATGTGCAAAAGTTTTCTTTTATCTAAGTAAATATTAGTAGAATTTTGATATTTTTTGAGCCACCCTGTATGATGTTTGACTTGCAACCATTCTAAGTGCACCTAATATGATTATCAGACATGCACCAACTTTTGGCCTTGTTTGTATTTTGATTGTGCTATTACTAAAAAAAATTCCCATATGTTGCACACTTAAGTAATGACACTGTAGATCCTTCGTTATTAAAAACAAAAATATAGAATTTATTTTTATATATTTATAGATTTATTTTATACTATATTTTTTGCTTTCACAGTAATTCCTGTATATGGGAGAAACTATGAGCTTTTCACTCAATCAGGTAGCCGCTTACCCGCGGCTTACCTAAATAAAACTTTTTTTTTCGTTCACTGCTCTTTCAATAATACCTACTTGACCAAATAAAAAAAAAAACACAACACGCTATAACTTGAAATAAACGCGTCAGATTTTTTAATGTTATAGGTATAGAGAAACAACAGATGAACACACGGACTAATGACAAACAAACAGCACCTTTATTGTATCATTTTGTAACATATTTACTCACACTATTTAAGTATTCCTGATCTTTTGAAGTTTATTTACTCTATTTTTAATATTATTTGACCAAATTATGTAAACGAGATAATATTTAATATACAATTTTCAACTTTGACATCTATGTATATCCAAAATGACGTTTTCGAGGAGCTATAACTCGAAAACCCCTCGATAAATTTTTTCGCGTCCATGACAGCTTTTAATCAGGATAACGAGAAGTATATCATATCAAAATTTCAGAGGATTTGACCGGGACCACTTTTCCTATCTTTTTGTGCGGGGTCCTTTATTAGTCAAATATTTTGAACTGAATTTCAATTGAAAGCAGCAACATTTCAGCGGTTGGATGCTTAATTAATACACAAAGTTTACTATATTACTAGGGTCTACATTCCGATAGAATTGTCCCTTTGATGAATGATTAAACCTCAAAATCAATTTATACAAAATATTTGCTGATACCTAATTGATTTGATGTTTAATTTAGGAAATTAACCAAAATCAACAGACAATTACAATGTTGATATGAATTAACTTTAGAGAAAGTAACTGGCATTCTCATTATTAAAGTTCCCAAGCGAGCAAAAGGAGGTCAAATGATATTTTTTTTTTGCATTAAACGCCCCATTTGGTTTCGAGTTTCGCAAGCTTTTCACCAAGGAAAATATACTATAAAAATAACTTTTGTCGCATATTTTTTAGACGTGAAGTACTTTTGGCTACGTAGCCTTATTATATTATCTTTATAGAAGTGTTTATGACGAATTATTTTTTTTATAATATTACTTTTTCCAAATTGCGACTTGCAAAGAAAAGCTATCAGAGTTCTGGAAAGTGCGAATACTAGAATACTAATGTGTTTTAAATATTGTTATTTTGTGTCTGTCAAAAGGTGCTATTCTATCGTAGACCCTAATAAGCAAGGAGATTACGATATAGAACAAATAATTATATTTCTTAGAAAAAGCAGGAGAAGAATTTTGGTCAACGTATCGGAATCACACGGATTCATTATGATCGAAGTTCGTCTTCAATGTACTTCATTTTGGCTTTTGCTATTGAATTAGTAACAATATCAATTCCTATCCAAAGTAGTTCAGAAAGTTGAATATTTGCCTTCAGCTTTTTAATGTATTTTATGAAAATTACACAGTCAGCATCAGTTCAAAAGTAGGTACCTCAATAAATACTAAATAATCTACGACCAAAACTTTTTTCCCTAAGCTTGTAAAATTCAAAGTTTCTCCAACAAAATTCTCTGTGGTTTAAGCAGTCGAAATCTTTTGACAAATTACAGCAAACTTATGCGGCTACATCTGCTTCATTGGAATTTATACATACATAAAAACGCAAATAACACATCATCAGTGCTTTTACCTGTCTGAAAACCGCAAATAGCGCACCCTCCTACAAATAATCAAAATGGAAACTATATACTTGTTATGCCACAATTTAAATATTTATGAGAGTCCTTTAAAACAACTTTATCTTGTATAAGCTTATCCATTCATCATTCAAAGCTACCTATCTCGATATTTATTGAGGGTTTTATAAAACATACTAGAGAGCTGAAGCTGCTTGTTAAAATATTGAAGGACGATCGATAAAACTAAATAACTCTTGAAAGGGCCATTTGAGGCGACGTGTGAAGACCATAATAGTTTCACCGCTATTTTTAGATAAAATCGATTCAAGTTTTTTGCTCTGGCTCCATACTTGTTGCAAAAAAGCAGTAATTGAGTAATATAATAAAAGGCTCCAAGACAGTAGAGTTTTCTTTTTATTAAATTGGAAATTGTCAATTTTCAAAATTATGCTACGGAACGAGACGAGTGATGATTACTTTTTTTGCCCTCTGACGGCGTTAATATAAATTTTACGAAAAAAACTTGTTAGTATGTTGAAAGCAAGACGTTCCAAGCTTTGAATTCTGTGCCTACTTTGAAAAATGTTCTTGTTATCTTAATAAATTGGAGAAAATATGAGATTGTAAATTATGGTTAGTAACTGGATAAATGACTCAAATATTTTTCTGTGAACTTAATATTGTTACGAAATTGTATTGATGCAGACTGTGCGGAGATGCTGACGACATTTATCTTTCTACATCCACGAACAACTAAAATATCTTTAGTGGTAATTTCTTGCCGATAATCAATTTCTGTAAATCATTGGGATTGAGACAATTTCTTCAAAATCAGAGATTCATTTCTTGATGAGTGTTACAAATTAATTGATATTTGTTACTTTAAGACAACATAACCTAGACTCGTGGAATTCAAATTAAGATAACGTGTCCCTCTATGTGCAAATGAAACCACTCAAAATCCAACAAACAATATATTTTTATTTTTTTTTTAATTTACTTAAAAAATCTTTTATTAAACAATAATTTTATTTGATATTTAACCATGTAATAGGTAACATAGAGTAACAATAAATGTTACTGTAAAATTTTAGTGTTGACAGCTTGGTTTTTCCGGTGAATCTGATACTATACACCTTTCCAATCCGGAGCTCTTCAACAGGTGTTGGGGTTTTACTTTCGTGAACTGGAGCTCTTCGTGTTGTTTCCTGTATCCAGGAAGAGGATAGATTGCTGGGATGACGTCACTCCAGCTGATCCAGACTCCAAACAGTGATCTTTTTGTGGAGTAGGTACCCAGAAAAGAATAAGGTAGTATCAGGTTCACCAATATTTGGAATATTAAATCCCTGAATTCTGTCAAAAAGTGAGTGTCTTGCAAAGAGAATTTAAATTGAAATATAATATAAAACTGTTGTTGTACAGACACTCCCTTCCAACAGAATCAGGTATGAACAGCTATTGCAAGTTGAAAAAATATATATATATATATTTTAATATAAAAAAAAATACAATTAAAAAATTTAGAATAATGGTAAGATAATAATAAAATTAAAATAATAACAAGATTAAATTAAAATGCTGGTTATGATTGAGCAAAATGCTGCTTTTCTGACAGTAGCACTAGCAGGCAAAAATATGAACAAAATAAGGTAAAACAATAAGAAATAAAATCTTTGGATTCTCCCCCAAATGGATAAAATTTTCCTTTCAAAATAAGGTAGGTACTATAGATACTACAAGATAAACTTGACGGTGAAATCAATCAAATCCAGAATATGTCAGAATTCTTAAGATGTTTTAATTAAAACTTTTTAACTGAATTTTTGACCTGTCTGGATTTCTAATAAAAAAAATTACCCCCTTTATTTAAGATAATAATTGACGGAATCAAACAGAAAATGGCTATTCAGGCCTCTGCCTGGATTCAATAAAGAGTTGATAGGGGATGGACACACAAATTTGGTGTTCACCGACTCTATTTAGAGCAAATGGTCCAATATTCCCACACTAACAATTTATTTTGAAAACCAGAGCAGCAGTACCTAAATATTAGTCCAAAAGTCTGAATTGACTTACCTCAAAAAAAACGTGGCACAACCAATCAGGACTCACTGAAAATTGAAGCCAACAATTAGATAAAAAAATTAAAATATAATATTTATATTTCAAGAATAGATAAGATAAGATTTATCAGGTAAAAACTTAACAATGATATGATAATATGAAATGATAGTAAAATATATTGAAAAATAGAGTAGAGATAATGGGTTCAGGACTTTGGAAATAAAACTCCCTTTTTTTTAAAAAATTATGCCGACGTTTCGACCATATATTTGGTCTTCTTCACAGGCTACAAACAAAAAATGATCTTAAACTGTTTGGCAAGACACGAACGAGAAAAATTCTAAACCGAATAACACATTTTTTCCGGATATACATGGCGTAAGAAATGTGAATAAAATAGTACAAAATTGGTAGAAAACGTAATAAAAAAATTGTAAAAAAAACACATACAAAAAAAAAAACAAAAAACAACACAAACTGGGCAGTAATTATTAATTAATCAATCTGAAAGGAATTACATACCTATTTTTACCACCAAAGGCGTCGGACGTCAAATACCAATGTAGGAAACAATCCAAAACACAAAGGGACACACATTAGTCTAAATTATGTTTTAATGTTTGCTCTGCATATCGATAAACACGTATAAGTTACAGTAAGTTGGCAAACACAGCCGCGACTAAATACAGTATCTTGGTGTATTGTCCACCTATGCATAGGAATGTCTCGGCCTCTTTTTTTTCCCCTTAAATATGTTATTTCTTTAAACTTATTATTATTTTTTTCCCTTCCTTCAAAAATTTAGCTTATACAAATTTAAAAAATAATTATAACGAACATTTAAGCCTTGCACATCAGTTCTATTGTTCACTGTATTATTGAGAGTTATGTAAATCATTTCGCTAATACCCCTTTTGAAGTAGTTCGTCTCTCGGTCTAAGATTGATATTTCTTGGAAGTTAAAATTATGACTGTTAGAAAAATGATGTTGGGCAAGGGCAGTTTTTTCGTTTTTATCAACATTATAATCCCTGCAATCATAACGATGTTGGTAAAGTCGTGTCTTTAAATATTGTTTAGTTGTGCCCACATAACATTTATTACAGTCAGCACAAGGAATTTCATATACTAAGTTTGAATTAAGATCTGTAGGGATTTTATCTTTAAATTTCGAAAACAAATTTTTAGTGGTATTGACATTATAGAAAGCTAGCTTGCAGTTTGGGAGTTTCGTTTCGATCTTGTTTTTAATTTTATTGGAGAGGCCGTTAATGAAAGGAAATTTGAAATAGTTTTTAGTTGTTCTGTCCTCATTCGGTTTCGGATTGTTGATTTTATGTTTATACTGATTTATTACCCTATTTACTAAACTGCGTGGATAGTTATTGTTGTGCAACACCTGCTTAAGCTTCGTCTCATTATCTTTCCTAAATTCTGGGCTGCTCAATTTAAACATTCTGAAAAATAGGTTGGTGATGCTGCTTATTTTATGACATGTGGCGTGGGATGACAGATAGTTTAATACCCGACCAGATGATGTTGGCTTAGTATACCAATTGGTCTTTAGCGTCCCGTCCACCTCTCTAATAACCATTGTATCAAGAAAGGCCAATTGACAGTTACTTTCTTTTTCAATTGTAAATTTCAATCTCTGGTGAAAATTATTAAAATAGGAAAGAAGCTCAGGCACTTTATTATTTTCACAGGATAAAATAGTATCATCCACATACAATTTAATAAATCCCAGTTTAAAGGGCAGTTGTTGGATTATCTTAGAAATTAGTTCATTCATAACTAGGTTAGCTAACACTGGGCTCGCCGGATTTCCCATTGCCGAACCGTCTAATTGTAGAAAAATCTCATTGTTAAAGGAAAAATAACTGGAACCAAAAACAAAATCCAACATTTCAGAAAAACACTGTTGAGAGATGGACGTATATGCGCTGATGAACCGCCATTTTGCCCTTATTATGTTCAAAACTAACCGTTTGGGAATATTTGTGAACAAAGACACAACATCAAGTGATACAAGGACATGATCAGCAGGAACCCGGATACTTCTTGCAAACTCCACAAACTCAAACGAATTTTTAACGTTATACTCAAACGTAGACGTAACCTGGCTCAAAATCTTATGAATATAAACCGCTATATTGTAAGAAGGAGAGTTGATACAACTAACGACAGGTCGAAGACTTAAATTTGGTTTATGTGTTTTTCTCAGGCCATAGAGAAACGTCGGCATAATTTTTTGAAAAAAGGGAGTTTTATTTCCAAAGTCCTGAACCCATTATCTCTACTCTATCTCAAACACTAAGGACGTTATCTATAAAGATGTCATATAACGGGGGTTTTTTTCAACTCATCCTTGACACTTATGGAGAGAACACACTAAAAATAATCAAAACATGGATTAGAATGGACAAAAAGTTGGCATCCTTGAGAAATAGAAGTGTTTTTCTCCTCGAATGCAGGAGAAGGTCATTAATTCCGAATCATATTGTAAATAATTTTAAATGTTTATATTCATTACATTCTGATGAACACCCTTACAAGAAAGATGTCGATTTAATAGCTAGAAAATTTCAAAAATCTGTCTTGAATGTAGAAATTAAAATAACAGTTTATCAACAGATTATTGTGCGTTGGTCCTAATTTTGCTATTCCAAATAAGGATTACATACCTATTCCTGCAATTATTAAAGACCTTGAATATTGCATTAAATCCCAATCTGTGGATGAAGAAGAAAAGAATAATTTGCGGGCGGCATCGGTGAATATTATAACGAATTATATGTACTCACTAAAGAATACTAGGCCTAATATGCCTAATGTAGCCAGAGAGTTTGAGATATGTAAATCATTTTTGAAAGAACATCCCGAGATATTGGTTATGCGTTCTGAAGGGTAACTCGACAGTGATAATGAATAAGGACGATTATATTATGGGGATGTACTCTTTGTTAGAGGATACCCAAATTTACAAAAAAATCAACTCGGATCCCACTGCAAAATATCAAAAACAGGCTAATGACCTTATAAGTAAAATGTTGGTAAACGGTTCTATTGAGGAAAACCAGGCAAAACGACTAAAAACTCATAATAGCGTCTCCCCTAAACTCTATGGCCTGAGAAAAACCCATAAACCAAATTTAAGTCTTCGACCTGTCGTTAGTTGTATCAACTCTCCTTCTTACAATATAGCGGTTTATATTCATAAGATTTTGAGCCAGGTTACGTCTACGTTTGAGTATAACGTTAAGAATTCGTTTGAGTTTGTGGAGTTTGCAAGAAGTATCCGGGTTCCTGCTGATCATGTCCTTGTATCACTTGATGTTCTGTCTTTGTTCACAAATATTCCCAAACGGTTAGTTTTGAACATAATAAGGGCAAAATGGCGGTTCATCAGCGCATATACGTCCATCTCTCAACAGTGTTTTTCTGAAATGTTGGATTTTGTTTTTGGTTCCAGTTATTTTTCCTTTAACAATGAGATTTTTCTACAATTAGACGGTTCGGCAATGGGAAATCCGGCGAGCCCAGTGTTAGCTAACCTAGTTATGAATGAACTAATTTCTAAGATAATCCAACAACTGCCCTTTAAACTGGGATTTATTAAATTGTATGTGGATGATACTATTTTATCCTGTGAAAATAATAAAGTGCCTGAGCTTCTTTCCTATTTTAATAATTTTCACCAGAGATTGAAATTTACAATTGAAAAAGAAAGTAACTGTCAATTGGCCTTTCTTGATACAATGCTTATTAGAGAGGTGGACGGGACGCTAAAGACCAATTGGTATACTAAGCCAACATCATCTGGTCGGGTATTAAACTATTTGTCATCCCACGCCACATGTCATAAAATAAGCAGCATCACCAACCTATTTTTCAGAATGTTTAAATTGAGCAGCCCAGAATTTAGGAAAGATAATGAGACGAAGCTTAAGCAGGTGTTGCACAACAATAACTATCCACGCAGTTTAGTAAATAGGGTAATAAATCAGTATAAACATAAAATCAACAATCCGAAACCGAATGAGGACAGAACAACTAAAAACTATTTCAAATTTCCTTTCATAACGGCCTCTCCAATAAAATTAAAAACAAGATCGAAACGAAACTACCAAACTGCAAGCTCGCTTTCTATAATGTCAATACCACTAAAAATTTGTTTTCGAAATTTAAAGATAAAATCCCTACAGAACTTAATTCAAACTTAGTATATAAAATTCCTTGTGCTGACTGTAATAAATGTTATGTGGGCACAACTAAACAATATTTAAAGACACGACTTTACCAACATCGTTATGATTGCAGGGATTATAATGTTGATAAAAACGAAAAAACTGCCCTTGCCCAACATCATTTTTCTAACAGTCATAATTTTAACTTCCAAGAAACATCAATCTTAGACCGAGAGACGAACTACTTCAAAAGGGGTATTAGCGAAATGATTTACATAACTCTCAATAATACAGTGAACAATAGAACTGATGTGCAAGGCTTAAATGTTCGTTATAATTATCTATTAAATTTGTATAAGCTAAATTTTTGAAGGAAGGGAAAAAAATAATAATAAGTTTAAAGAAATTATATATTTAAGGGGAAAAAAAAGAGGCCGAGACATTCCTATGCATAGGTGGACGATACACCAAGATACTGTATTTAGTCGCGGCTGTGTTTGCCAACTTACTGTAACCTATACGTGTTTATCGATATACAGAGCAAAAATTAAAAAATAATTTAGATTAATGTGTGTCCCTTTGTGTTCTGGAATGTTTCCTACATTGGTATTTGACGTCAAATGCCCTTGCTGGTAAAAAATAGGTATGTAATTCCTTTCAGATTGATTAATTAATAATTACTGCCCAGTTTGTGTTGTTTTTTGTTTTTTTTTGTATGTGTTTTTTTTTACAATTTTTTTATTACGTTTTTTACTAATTTTGTACTATTTTATTCACATTTCTTACGCCATGTATATCCGGAAAAAATGTGTTATTCGGTTTAGAATTTTTCTCGTTCGTGTCTTGCCAAACAATTTAAGATCATTTTTTGTTTGTAGCCTGTGAAGAAGACCAAATATATGGTCGAAACGTCGACATAATTTTTTGAAAAATGGGAGTTTTATTTCCAAAGTCCTGAACCCATTATCTCTACTCTATCTCAAACACTAAGGACGTTATCTATTAAAATATTGAAAAATCTATGAGGGAGAATCCAAAAAAAGTTAAGCAAAAATTATTGAAGATAAAAATGACTTGCCTGCTAGACTACTATCGAGGAGAAGAGACCGTTTTAGAAAACAAACCCCATAGGAAAACAATCCTGTGTTTTTTATACTTACCTGCATTTTAACCAGTTCAACCAATCAGACGAGTACACCCAAAAGAACATATTCACTTTACAATGAAATCACAATGAAAAACCACGTGGAATAAAAGAGAATAGATAAAAATCCACTAGAATTATTTTAATTGTTTAAGTAGAAATTATAATAATTTAAATTAAGGTTATGTCAAAAATAAAAAACTGTTAATTAATTAGATCAGTAAACCAAAAAATGATTATTTCAGAGAAACACAGAAATATATCCATTTGCTAAAAGTGAGATAAATATAATAGCCAAGGAAAACTATCACAATTTTAAAAAAATAAATAAACTCATCCGGTACTAGATGGCAGCACTGGTAAATGAATTTTGGATATTTGCATTTTGATGGATAGATGGCAGCACTGGCTTTATTTTAAACTTTTTGGATATTTTTTAGATTATTAGGAATTATTATTTTGCTGATTCTGATGGAAAAAATACAACTTTATAATGAAAATAAGAAGAGATGGAACATGTTACGTAAATGATAAATTTATCGGAACAAGGTTTGGCAGATATATGATGGGCCATGCCACCAAAGTGTGGAATTTTGTAATAACTGAGGGTTAGAACCGCGACTCAAAACGTCAGTTGATACGTGCCTCCATTGGGTGTTTCTAGTTAAACGCTGAATTTCAGCCACACGATTGCTAACAAAAACTTCCCAATTACTCGGCTCGCTGTCCAACCATGCCAGAACAATATAAGAATCTATCCAATATGTTGTTTGCTCGATTGGAATTCTAAGAGTGCATTTGAATCAATGCATGAGTTGAGCCAATAAATGAGTTCTTACTTGGATATGGTGAAATTGGAATTTAGAGGCGCAAGTCGACTCTTTGCGCAAATAAGATTGGAACAAATTTGACCTTTACCATCTAGATAAGTCAGATAGATTGAGGTGCCATAGATCACACACACACACCCGTGTAACCGGATATTCTTTGACATACAAGAAAACAAGACATATCTGAGAATTCTGATAGAATTTATCGATGCTATTTGCTCAACGAAGTCTAGCCAACAGGCTAAAATATGCTCGGGCAAATTGTCGTCCCAATCGCCTTTGATTTTCCAGATTTCTTATAAAATCAATTTAGCTCTTACAATAATAGGGTTTATCAATCCGAGAGAATCAAATAACTGTGCCAAGCCCGCTAACACGGTGTTTTCAGTGACACTGGATTGTCCAAAATAAGTAGGAAAGGCGTATTTCTTCGGATTCCAAAATATGCCTAATATTTTGATCTCCTTTTCACTTTTGATTTTGATTCGAAAAGGCGTTTCGTTACCGATAGCAGCCAAAAAGTTAACATCATTAAACATCCACTTCCGTAGATTTAATCCTGATTTTTGCAAAACATGAAACATTTCGTTTTAAAGCTGATTAGCTGCTTGATAAATTTCACAACCAGTGATTAAATCGTTCATGTATAGGTCGTTAATGATAATATTAGAAATATAGGGATTTTTAGATCGACATCCTATAAAACAATTGTTTCCTCAATTTCTTGATATTTTGCTACCATCAACAGGTCCTAAAAGAATAATTATTTCTACTTGCTAACATTTTGGATGAATTTTTACTTGTGTACAGTGTGTCCCCAAATTATATGTTTTTTAGATGATGGCACTTACTGAAGGATCGATTTTACAGAATAAACAAATTAAGTACCTACCTACCTTTATTAAATTGCGAAATTCGAAGCAGACTACACATTCACTGGGTGATTGATTCGGGGACACCCTGTTTACAAGTAATAATTCGTCCAAAATGTAAGCAAGTAAAAGTATTTATTCTTTTAGGACCTGTTGATGGCAGCAAATTGAGGATACAATAGGGAACTTTACTGAAAAATGAAATTGATTATTGTTTATTGCAAACTGTAGGAAATCGAAAAAAAATCTATACGTATTTTTTTATTCTGTCCAAATATAATTATTACTAAAGTTATACAAATATTAAGTTTTGTATAGATATACTAAGCATGGGTGACGTCATGGAGTATGAAAAATAATCACATCTCAAAGCGTTGTATCTCCGTCAATTATTGTCTAACAAGAAAAAGAAAAATCATAACAAAAACATTCCATGTAAAAAAATGGCCAAGGCCGCGAAAATACTTATCCCTAAAAAGAAGTGAAATCAAAGTCAAGCCAAGTTCTTCAATATGCATTCGAAAATAAAATGGTGGCTTTATTTATTCTAAAATGTTTCAAATTTGGCGAGTACCTACCTACAGTCAAAATACCTATTGAAAGAGTTATTGTTCTAATTTGGATTATCGCCATTTTCGCGTATTTGGCCATTCTTTTACATGAGATGTTTTTGTCATGACATAATATGTACTCTGTGTCTAAGATAATAGTTGATTTGCTTATAGTTGCCACTAAAAAAATTGTGGATATATGCAGCCACTTTTAAGATTTATAATAATTAAATAATTTAAAAAGGAAAACTTTATTTAACTTTATATTATGTAAATACATGAGAGATGAAATAAGTTAATGAACAATAACAATTGAATTTAGAAGAAAGGAACTTTTTTAATGTAGGTACTCGCCAAGTTACTACCCGGATACTAAAACAAAGACCTGGCAAATGGATTTTGTTGCTTGTTGCAACACAAGGATCTCGAGCAGTTGTGGCTTTGGAGGGTAATGCTTTGGACAGTGCAATTTTCGAATTTTCCATCTACAGTCATCACCAGGTACCATACCAGTACTTATAGCAGAAAACTAAGGTAGGAGATAACCAATTAACTTTAATTATTACCTGCAAAAACATAAAAATTCAGTGCTTCTTCAACATTTAAAGTTAACTTGATATTTGACCCTTTGTGCGTGTAACAGAAATCCAAAAGTAATAAGTGATTTCTCGAGTGATTTCTACAATTCTTTCTGTGATTTTTTTATAAGTCATTAGTGGCTGGGAGCTTGGCCCCAGCTAAAAATACCTAGGTGAGCCTTGTGGCAACAAAATTGAACTTGAGTTCCTTGTGGAACAATCGCCTTGTGGCAAATTTCACTGGTAGGTACCTACTTAGCTTAACTTCTTTAACTTTGATACCCAAGATATTGATATTGTACCTTTAAATTTAACTTTACTTAACGCTTATACAATTATTTTTAAATTGTTGTAATCTCGGTTGTAATTGTTCAAAATTTTATTTTTTGCCTTTGTGGAACATTTTACTTTGTAGAGGACTCTGGAAATTGTATCTATAAATCCTTTCTTTAGCTTCAATTCTTTTATAGCTATTTTGTGAAACCTTTTTCAACTTTTTTTGTGATTTTTACCTTGACATTGTGTCTTTGTTCAAACATTTTAGTACCTAACTCTTATTTATTTACGTATTACATCTCTTTCTTTAACAAAAATTGGAAAAACAATTTTGATTCTTTAAATTTCGGCCTCTAAACTTTTTCATTAATAATGGAATCCCTAATTAGACAGAGAGGTGCTGCTAAGAGCAGGTTTACAAGAATTCAGGATTGGTTTAACAGAAATGTAGATTCAGTTACTGAAGTTCAACAATTTGAAACTCGATTACATGCAGTCGATTCAGCATTTGAAAAGTTTTGTCAAATACAGGAACAAATTGAACAAACGAATGATGTAACTGATGAAATAGAAAGAGGCATGTGTGAGGATGCATACTATGACATATCATCCAAATTAAAATCTAAAATCGATTATTTAAAAAATAATTCACCTGTTGCAGTAACTAACCCCACAATTTCTCATATACAGCGTCCGCTGCTTAATATTCCTGTCTTTTCCGGGGATATTACCACTTGGCATGGCTTTTATGAATTATTTAAAAATTTTATCGAAGATGACACAAGTTTATCTAATATAGAGAAACTCATATATCTTAAAAGCTATTTAAAGGGCGAAGCCTTAAGCCCTATTTTCAATTTACAACTGGCTGGTGACAATTTCAATGTAGCACTCAAGATTCTAAAGGACAGATACGATAACGAACTCAATATAATTTATGCTTATATTAAAAACTTGATAGAAGCACCTTCAATAAGCAAAGGCAATTCAACATCTTTGAGAGACTTGGTCACCTTTTTAAAACAAAATATGGAAGGTCTAAAAAATCTCGACGTCAATGTAGACCAATGGGATTTAATCCTTATTTATATTTTTTCCCAAAAACTTGATGGCAGTACTCGCAAGGCATTTGATTTCGAATTGGGAACCAATAGCCGTCCCACCTTAAAATTGCTTTTTGAATTTCTTGAAAAACGCTGCATTATTTTTGAACGTTCATCTATACCAGATTTAGGCGCAGTTAATAAAAAACAAACCAAAGTAACCCATAACGTTCACTTTACTCAAAACACTTCGGAAAATAACAAAATTCCAAACAATATAAATTGTGTTTTTTGTAACATTTCTGGTCATAAAATTTATAGATGTCAGAAATTTATCTCTTTATCCCGATCAGACAAATATTCTTTTGTAAGAGCTAAAAAACTTTGTTTTAATTGCCTCAATCCAAACCATTCAACTGATCAATGCACCTCGCGTAGCTGCACAATATGTGAAAATAAACATCAAACCCTGCTTCATTCTTCGAACCACCCTTCCAATAGAGCACCTGAATTAGAAACAAATCAAGAAAATCCTGCAACCTCAACACAACGTTCTACGCAATATTCTAACTCCCCGAACACTTATAATCAGTCACAACAAAGAAACTCTCATACTTTTAACAGACAACCGTCAACAATTCCTCAAAACAACCCACCGACTGGGTTCAGGCATTCATCATGACTAGAAACTAATGATACATCGTACCCAGTATGTTCATCACTGGCATCAAGTGGTGAAACACTGCTGGCCACAGCTCTAGTTGCTGTTTTCGATATAAAGGGCAAGGCTTCTAACGTAAAGGCCCTGTTGGATCCATGCTCCAGCATTTCATTAATAACCGATACCCTCGTTAAATTCTTGAAATTAACTCCTGAAATTAGAATTATAGAAATAAATTGTGTTGGTAACACTGCGACACAGTCCAGTAGCATTGTCAAATTGACATTCTATTCTAATGTTAAGAAACATTTAAAATTTGATGTCACCTGTGTTGTTCTCAACACAATTACAAACTGTTTACCTTCCCTTCATCTAAAACGAGATTTAATTTCAATTCCTAGTGATGTAAAACTAGCAGATCCTCAATTTTTCGTACCCTGTAATATAGAGCTGCTTCTTGGAGCTGATATTTATTATCAATTTCTAACTGGTGGTTTGCTCCGCGTACAAGGCAACCTATTGACACTCATCGATACTCATTTAGGCTATGTAATTGGCGGTCCTATACCCAAACAACTTATTTTGTATAATAATATCCCTGAATATCCCGAAATCAATTTGCTCACACACATTTCATTAGACTCTTTAATTCAAAGATTTTGGACTCAAGAAGAAATCTGTTATACAGGTAGATGTCTTTCACCTGGGGATGAATTAGCTGAAAAAATATTTTGCGAGTCAACTATAAACTTACCTGACGGAGCCTTTGAGGTCAAACTACCTCTAAAAAGTCCTAAGGAACAGTTAAAACTTGGAGACTCCTATTATATGGCAAAAAAAAGATTTCTTAATTTGGAAAAACGTTTTGAAAAAAATCCAATTCTTATTAAAAGATATAAATCATTTATTAATGAATACATCCTTTTAGGACACGCTAAATTTGTACCCCTTGAACTATTCAATAAACATGGCCAAAACAAATATTTCCTCCCACATCACTGTGTTTTGCGTGATCAAAGTTCGACAACGAAACTCAGAGTAGTCTTTGACGCCTCTATGAAGACATCAACAGGAACCTCCCTAAATGATATCATGCTTAAAGGCTATCAAATTCAGCCAGAATTATTTGACATTCTTATTAGGTTTAGGATGACGAGATTTGTTCTCACTTGCGACATAGTCAAAATGTTTCGTTGCATTTGAATTTCTCCCTTGATGACTTTCCTGCAGAATATATTGTGGCGCGAAACCCCAAACCAACCTCTGAAATGCATAAAACTTCTTACAGTTACTTATGGCACTAATAGTGCACCCTTCCTTGCAACTCGTGTTGTAAAGGAAATAGCTATTCGAAGCAAAGAAAACTTTCCCTTAGCGGCTCACGTTCTTGAACATCAAACCTATGTGGATGATGTTTTAGCTACCAGTGATTCTCTTGGAGAATTACAAGAAATTTATAATCAACTCATCGCAGTTATGCAACCAGCCAATATGGCTCTTCATAAATGGTCCTCTAACAATAACGATTTTCTTAAAAACTTCCTTAAAATTGAACCTACTACACAACCTGAAGACTTCGAGATAAAATGTGACGAAACTTCCAATAATTTATTAGGTATCTCTTGGAATTCCAATACTGACCAGTTTGCTGTTACGCTGCCAAAGGTCCTCACCACCACAAACCCCGCCAAAAGGGAAGTCTTATCGCAAATAGCCCAGCTGTTCGATCCATTAGGATTTGTTGCTCCAGTCACTATAGTCGCAAAGATTATTATGCAAAGGATATGGACAGCCAAAATTGAGTGGGACAGTAGTCTGAACCAAGAACTTCAATTAGCATGGACAGAATTTGCATCTGAAATTCCCCAACTTGCTTATTTAAAAATACCCAGACATCTACTGTCTGATTGTAAGGTTCAGAAACTTGAAATACACGGATTTTGTGATGCGAGCTTGAAGGCCTATGGAGCCTGCATCTACATTCGAGCTGTTTATACTGACGGAAATGTATCTTCTAAACTGATTGCTGCCAAAAGCCGAGTAGCATCCATAAAGGTTATTTCGATCCCTCGTCTTGAGCTCTGTGCAGCTCTCCTCCTTTTCAATCTTACTGCAAAAATTGTTGCTGTGTTCGATAAAAAATTCATATTTAGCAATATTAACTTGTACTCCGATTCACAAATTACCTTATGTTGGATCAGATCTCATCCCTCAAGATGGACCGTGTTCGTATCAAACAGGGTTTCACAAATTCAGCAGCTGACTTCAAATTATCGCTGGCTTCACGTTAAATCAGCAGATAATCCCGTAGATCTCTTGTCCAGGGGCATGAAACCTACTGAACTTTTGAACTCATTACTTTGGTTCCATAAATTTTCCTCATTTACGAAGCTTCAAAGAACAATAGCCTTTGTTTTTCGTTTTATTCAGATTTTAAAGGGAATTAAGGAATTCGTAGGCTCACTTAAAGTCGAAGAACTTGAATATTCTCAACGCGTAATTGTCAAGGTTCTGCAAGAACAAAGCTTTTCCGAAGAAATCCAACAATTGAAATCCAATAAATGCATAGCGAGAAAATGCATACTTCAACTATCACCTTTTCTTGATACCGATGGCCTACTCAGAGTAGGTGGACGCTTGTCATACTCAGATTTACCTTATGACAAAAGTATCCTGTTCTGTTACCCTCAAATTCTGCCGTAGTTTCCTTGATGCTCAAGAAGGAACATCTTAGACTAGGACATGCGGGAGCCCATTCTGTACTTTCAAATTTCCGACTGAGATTTTGGCCGCTTGGTGGCTTAACAGAAGTCAAACGTATAATTCGTAAGTGCATAACATGCTACCGATTCAAGGCTATAGTAAGCCAACAAATCATGTCGGACCTTCCAAAAGATCGAACAACTCCTTCTAGACCTTTTTTCAAGGTTGGCGTTGATTTCGGTGGTCCATTTTTCGGCAAAACCTCAACTCTGCGTCGTGCCTCCTTAACTAAAGCCTATATTTGCATTTTTGTATGCATGGCTACAAAAGCAGTGCATGTCGAGCTAGTCTCTAGTCTTTCAACAGACTCATTTATTTTAACCCTAAAGCGGTTTATATCTCGCCGAGGGCACCCCAGATGTATTCTTAGTGATAATGCAACCAATTTCTTAGGCTCCAACAATCAATTGAAAAAATTATATGATTTCATACATGAGGAATCGAACGTAGCTGAAATAGACGACTTTCTGTCACCTAAGGGAATTTCTTGGAAATTTATCCCCCCTAGGAGTCCTCATTTTGGCGATCTCTGGGAGGCCGCCATAAAAAGCACCAAATATCATTTATATAGAATCGCCGGCAACTCGAATTTTACCTTTGAAGAATTGAGTACTATTCTGGCACAAATAGAGGTTATACTCAATTCTCGACCCTTACAACCTGTCTCCTGTGACTCCACTGATCTAACCAGTCTAACACCCGGCCATTTCTTGATCGGTGATAATCTTATGTCTTTTCCGGAAACATATTTAACAGATCTTAACGAAAATCGCCTTACTCGTTTTCAAAAATGCACTCGTGTTCAACAAACCTTCTGGAAAAGGTGGACTCGTGACTATCTCAATTTATTACAAAACATACCTGAATGGTTAAAACCCATGAAAAATCTGAAAATTAATGATATGGTCCTTCTGAAGGAGGAAAATACCCGTCCTCTAGAGTGGCCTCTTGCTAGAGTGATTGAGATTGTTCCCAGCCCTGACAACAATGTCAGAGTAGTCAAAATTAGAACAAAAGACGGTGTATTCATGAGATCTGTAACAAAATTGTGTCCTTTGCCTTGCAATAGCGAAGAAGTCCTCAACTAATCAATCCTCTATTTGTCCCAGGATTTTTTAACCTGCTTTATTTTACTTCTTTGAAAACAGCAGCTTTCAACGGGGCCCAGGATGTTCCGGAATTTTTAAACTCCGAACCTCCGAACAAAAATTATGAATGTCAAAGTTTATTTCTTTTACCAAATCAAAATCAAACCTACTTTCTTCGCTGATTTTCGAGAAGGACAAGGACAGGAACATTAACGCTTGACAAAAATAACCGTTCCTAAGCAACACATCACCATAGAGCATTACAATACAAACAAACAACACATAACCTGAATTGCTTTTTTAAGAGCCACGGTTTTTTTCCTCATGATCCTCACAGAAGCTTTTTCTAATTTCATTTCATTTGATTTAAATTTCCTAATATAAAGTTCCGAGTTTAATGCCGTACAAGGCCAGAGCTTACTGTTTCCATTTATTTTAGTATCGTAAGTAGTGATTAGTGATTGTTATCCAAGATCATTTATAACGTGAATAAAAGAATAAAATTACAGTCCACAAATTAATTTATGTAACCCCATACAAGGAGGAAATGCTGTAATTCATGTTGGTTACATTACAAAAAAAAAAAAAAAAAAAATGTGGAATACCTTACCTACCTACTTATTTTTTTCTTTATCCAGTAAAATTGCCAGAAGACTTCAAAAATACCGATTCTAGGTATTAAATCATACTTATTTGGTTTTATTCTTATAACTATGAGCATTGTTTCCAAATTTAACAAAATATCGGTTCCGACTATAATTTTGAAGGACTTGCAAAACGTTTTCATAGCTTGTAATACATCATTTTAAAGGATTTTTTTTGCCGAATATTATTTTGTTGAAATCGAAGATGGCCGCCACAAGAAATAAGAAAATTTTGGTTAATAACTCGAACAGAAACGACGATCAGAATGTTTTCAAATCACGAAAATATCCGTGTCAAAAAAGTGTCTTGATAATGTCAAAGTTGGAAAAGTCTAAAGTTAACGGTTTATGAATTATTGACAAAAAACAAAATTGGCTATTTTCAGTTTTTCTCAGATTTCTAGGAAACAGAAAACTTTGAAGCAAATTTAACAGCAGGCAATAAATTCCCTAAAACATTCCTAATTTGAGCCACTCTGTATCTCTCATAATAAGCGAAATCCCCATGTAGAGACTCGAATTTCGGACACACTGTATATAAAGCTTTTTTACGTCAGTTCGTTTTAATTGTGATCATAGCAAGTACTTAAATTTAATTTAGTGGACCTAAGTTACTGCTTAAACTTGTTCACGATGGGTTTGAAGCTCTAGGTGTCATTATAACACTAAATTTGCATTAATTTATGAACAAAAAAAGAAATAAGAAAGAATCCAAAAACGGTTCGAGGGATGAACATGATAATCATTCGGGTATGCCTTGAAAAAATAAATAAAAATAATTGTAGAAATGAGGTGGCAACAAAAATTTTGAATTTTCACCGCACTTCCTACATCACCCTGTATAATAAAACACAACTTCTATATTTTTTTTGTGTGAACCAGATGATTAATAAGGAATCGCTTTCAAAAATGGTGAAATCGGCATATTTTCCCGTTAATTTATTAAAAACTTGTCGCTTCTCAAAAATTGGTGAAATTTATGCTTGGAACGAATCGTATTATTGAGTAATTTAGTTGCGGAACAAATGAGGAAAAAAACAATGAGAAAAAATGGAACAGACTGACCTGTATGCGTAGCTACCTCTTGCTGGAACTGAATCCAATTTTTGCTGGTTATCTTTGAGACCTTAGTAAGTACATAACCATTTATTGCGATGACTATGATGTAAAGTGAATTGACTATGGAACATTATTTCAAATTTAATAATTGACGTTTGAATGAAATTATTTTTGACTATTTTTCCTGAGAGTATAATTGGGAAAATATAATGCACACGTGTATTGTCAATTATGGCAATTAATGAGTAAAAATCTTTATATTCCGTGCAAAGATTTTGCACGGAATACAAATATTTTTACTCAGTAACTTCTTCAACGTGCACACAGTCCTACACTTCAATTATGGAAATTAATTTTCTGAAGAGTTTCAAATTTAATTTGACTGTTGAATATTTTGGGCTCTGGTCTCTGTCTAATAAAAAGATTTAAACAACACTCCTAATTTAGTTTTTCCATCAAGTAGATGAAGATGTTGTCATTTAGGTTTATAATTCCATTCTATTGCATTTTGTATCATCTCTGGATTTATAACAAGGACAGTTGTTGTCCATCAAAGAATAAATTTGTTTCCTTCAAATAAATTGTAATTGAAATATTTTTATATTTTTTGGAAAAATTACCCTGAAACAAAAAAACTGTGAGCAAACTGGCCTAATTAGGGGTAGATTACTCGCCGGTTTAAATTTCCATGCCCTAATCTGTCGTGTTTATCCACCTGGATTAAAATAACTTGCATGCTTTTAATTTTACCGGAATAATTAGAAGCACTTACGAAATTACTCGCGATATATTTTTTTTGAGTGAAACTGTAAAGCCGCTGTCGGTCTTGTAAATAGGTCAACCAATTTTTACAAGACAAAATCAACATGTTAAAGCAAAGTATCTCAAAAATAGTAGTTGCTAAGATTGTTCGCTTTATGTAAAGAGTAGTTAGTTGGATAGTAGTTGAATAGTGTCTGGATTTGCTATTTTCGAAAATTCCTAGATTAGTTTCATACCATCTAGTGGCGTCCTTTTTGATCTCTATACTTACACTAAGGACTATACCAGTATACCCTGAGCTAAAAGTAATTCATATTGATCAAAGAATACTCTCTCAGTTTCAATCACAATTACGTGAAGTTTATGATGACAGCGGTAACATTTTAAAAGAGAAATAAGTGAATAGATGTTAGCTTTCTAAGAAAACAATCAAAATCGATTTCCAATCAAAGTAATGATGCTTGGCATGCTATGGCAAAAGAAGAATTGAAATGTTTTCTTGTATATAATGTTACAAGATAAGCCATAGGTATATGTGAACCAATCAGAATTCTGAACTGGAACTTTTTCCAATGATTATAAAATTATGTTCACTGGCTATTATAAGTCTATTATGTGAAATTATTGAATTAATTGGAAAAATATCCGGTGTTAAGCATATTAATTAGAGAAAATTTACATGGCTCAAGATTAAAGCCAGGCATCTTAAAGAATCGGGCTGTTTTTAAAACACAAAAACCTGTCCTTTATAAATATTTATGTCCTTTACTATGCGCCGTTTCCCTTTTATTAACTCTCATTTTCGTGAGCACCCTTAATTGACGACGAAAACACGTAAATATTGAATGAAGCTATTAAAAATATTTTCCCAGACGACTTGAGGATTCAAACTTTCTTCACGGGATGTGGAAAATAAACGAAAATATTTTCACACTGAGCCCATCATATAGGTCAACATCTGATTGGTAGTTTGTAAAGGATTCTTCAATAGGCAATTTATACTGGCAAAATCTATATAAGTAAATAAAAAAAATTAAAATTATTGAAATTTACTTCATACATATACAAGTGCCAATTGAATTTCAAAATCAATTTGAGAATATTTTTTAATCAGTTAAAAAAAATAAATGTTAAATGGAAAACATCGTCCTCTCTGCTGCTGCAAAATGAAAAACTCGATGATAATCCTTTTCGATTTTAATTAAACCTTTTAGATTCAGGGGTGCTTCAGGTCGTATATTAAATTGCATTCTCCGCATCGGATGATTTCGCCCCCCCTTCAATACGAACGAACGATGAACATTTAATGCGTGACGAATGAAAAGCTGGAGCGGAAACGGGATGGAAGTAAATCCTGTTTAAAAACAAAAAAAAATGCTGAGGGCGGCATAAAAGCAGCTTTATTCGTAGCTGGATCTTAAATATTGAATGTTAAAATAGATACATGTGTTTTTGATGTAAATTTTTGACCCACTGGAAAGTGAGTAGGTAGGTACCAAAATCCTGTTTTTTTTGGGTTTTTTTTTCAAATTTGTTAGTGTGTTAAATTATTATCCATCAGAGAGTCGATTAATTAATTGAGCAGCACTGCTGTTGTAGATATAAAAAAGGCATTAAACGGGCTCTATACGAACGAACTGTCCAGGCTGTTGTTCTGGGAACATTTTTATTTCCGAAGCTGTTCAAATAGCGATTTCGTAAATTCAAAATAAAAAAAATTCACAAATTGCTTTTTTAAAACGAAACATTCTAGTAAGTCAAAAAGTTATTGGAATAAAGCTTTTCGAAAGGAGAGAAATTATCCAAAGTCTTCCTCATGTTAGTAGTTGAATGGTGGCAAAAAGATGCGTCCCACATTTGAGTTTGTAGTAGTCAGGAGCTTCTCCTCATGGAAAAGATAATAGGTTTGAAAATACAATAGAAGAAGTTGGGAGTATTCATCATGAAGTTGTAACTGTTTGTCAAGAAGTTGGAACCTTTCGAGTGAAGGTGTTACGGGATGATTTTTTCTGGGCCAAAATAAAAGGAAGTAAGCCTATTCGCCTCATTGAAAAGCATACCTTCGTCGAGCCACTGTTTTCTTTTCAATAGTTGTGGCCACACTTTTCTGCAAACTTTTTATTCTTCCCAGAATCATCAAGTTAGAGGTTTAATAATGGAACTATTTTCCTTTTAGTAGGGTTAAAATAAATAGTCAATTAATTTATTAATAAATAAAATCACAATATTTACATTAGAACAGCTAATTCTCTGATCCGATTAGATTGACAGCGCTCCAAATAAGATCAATGACCGGTACTAACTTAATTTAAATAAGTCCCATGCCCCAACTACCATCAAAATTCTCCAGAACCTTTCACCTTGGAGTTTTGACACAAACCTTTTTAAAGGACATTAAGGAACAAGCAGAGGTCATTCAAGTCGAGGACTTTCCACGATTAAGTGTTCGGGAAAATTCCTTAGGCACATTTTGGCGACTTCTGAGTTGTCCAGTTATCGGAAACACTGGAAGATATAAATCCAATCCGTCAGGTTCCCCTCAATGGATCAGGGACTACTCAGGTTTGATGTGTTGTATTGTCTTAATATCTGGAACCTATCAAACCTTATCAACCCCTTGTTGAAATAAATCACCACAGCAACGCAGCTTTACTACAATATTAAAGCCCTTCAGGTTATTTGTTGTTATTTCAAATTTGATTAAATAATTATATTACCTATATTATATTAAATTTGCCCTTCAGAGGTTATGTATTGTTACTTCAATTTAAATATTTATCTATATTACCTATAATATTCCATAATATTAAATTCGCGCTTCAGGTTACGTATTGTTACTTCAACTTTAATAATTGATGATCTATATCTCTCTAATGTCTTATAAATACCATGCTGCACTGAATACAGGAAAATACTTGTACACTGGGGTTAAATGGCCATTTACGAAGGCACTGCATTTAATAAGCTTGTTTAATAATTTACATTTCAGGTATTATTGCTGTTATGAGTGTTTTACAATACTTTTTATTTCTTTATTTAGGGACTCAAGTTGAATTAATTTATTGTAAATATTATTTTTAGAACATAAGGTGAGGTACTCCTGGTCGATTTATTTTGTTCTTGTTCTGGTTCTAGTGTTAGTAATTTTAAGTGTTCCAGGACGTTCGGAAAACCCACTCCGAATCTGCTCTAGAGTCAAACCTGTTCTGGTTCAAATTAAAAACCCGTACCTGATTGTAGCAAAGCGTCTCTTCTTCCTTCTTGTTTACTTTTATATTCCAGGTTGTGCTGCTATAGGTCCGTAGAATTTTCCTGCTTTCGTTATATCGATTGACTTCGTGTACTGCAGGGAAAAGCAGGAGGCGCTCTATATTTAATTATTTAATTGATCCACACCCCTGTCCGCATTGGAAGCTAGTCGGCAACCCTTCACACGAAGTCCCGTTTCTAGATTTTAGCCACCGACCAACCCTCTCTTTCTATTTTTTTTTGTTTTAGTTACCCATTCACTGTCTCACTTCCTCAAATTTTATTATTTACTTTTCAATCGGTTTGACGAGTAACAAATTGGCGCCCAACGTGGGGCAACGTTTCGTACGCTTGTTGGAGACGCTTGTGTACGTCGGCAAAAACCTGTATCAGAGCTTCAGCTCTGGCACGGGGATCCGGAATCTGGGGAGGACCGTCGAAGGAATCGCTCAATCAGGGCTCATCCCGAATAGGTAAATAGACCTCTCGTCCAAACATAACAAAATTAGGTGTCAAGTCCGTGACTTCATGTCGCGCAGATCGAATGGCATGAGCAACCTAGGCAAGATATTTGTCCCAGTGACGGTGTTCATCTGATACGTAGGCCGAAAGTGTGGTCTTTAGGACGCGATGAACTTTTTCCACGGAGTTCTCCTGGGGGTGGTAGTTCGTAGTGTACCTTACCGATATATCATATTTCGACATCAGCTCCTGGAACTGTTTGCTCCGAAATTGAGCACCATTGTCGGTAATAAGCTTCTGAGGAGCTCCATAGACAAAAATTACGTAGTCTTCTAGCCATCTAATGACAGACGAAGAAGTCGCAGTCCGCAAGGGAAAGAACAAAACGTACTTGCTAAATAAATTGCAAACTAAAAAAATGTACGAATAGCCCGAAGAAGATCTAGGTAGTGGGCCCACAAGATCGATGCTAATAATCTGCCAGGGTCCAGAAGTAGTGGGAATGGAGCTAACCATGTGCCCAGCCGGAGCCTTCTGCTGAAGTTTTGTTTGAAGACAAACCTTACACCTTCGAATGTACTTGGCAATATCCTGACGCATATCTGGCCAATAAAACTTTTGGGAAATCCGGGAAAACGTCTTGAAAACTCCTAGATGGCCACACTCCGGAGGATCATGATTGGACTTGATGATCGCCGATCGTTCATCCTTCGGGACAACTCTTAGTCGGACCTGACAATTCGGGGTTGTAACGTTTTCAATTTCTTGGCTAATATGCTACCTTGTTATGCTCTGGTCGATATGGTTCCGTATAGAACTATAAAGGAATGAATGAAGAAACAACTATCTTTTCTGTGCCCAGATTTTGTTACCTTGAGTACTGCCTTCTACTGAAAGTTTTTTTGGTTCAGGTTTGCAAGTTTGGTTAATTGATCTAGGAAGGTTTGATCCAGTACGGCAGGGCCCGCTGTTATCGATTAGAATCTTAGGGAAAGGAGGTAGTACCATCATCATCTCTGTTTGCAAATCCAATCAATAATCTGAGGTTATGATAATAATTGTTGTTTACTCTTTGATTTTTTATTTCCATCATGTCTATAGGCATTTTTCAACATTCACCAGTCATTTTTACACAACCAAACTTTCAGTTCGTACTTTTGGGGTGAAACTGAACACGTCCTTTTCTAAATTTTCATCAATGTCATAATTAGAAGTTTGATAAATGGAAGCTTTCTTCGGATATCCAGAAAGGAAAATCTTCCCTTTTGATCTGCGACCTCACGCTGAGTAGTCGTCCTGTCTCGGGCCTCGGCCCTGAATTATTTTTTTGGGACGAGACTTTTTGAAATTTTGTGCCAGGGAGCTCAAGTTTTAGACTAATTTCCTGTTGATAATTGTCTAGAGTCGTCCCTTGGTCATTTTGGATTCTGTTTCGGTAAGTTTTGAGATTTTTTTCAGGAAATATTAACCTACAACACGTGTTCCATTTCTTCAATAGGGCTGTTCCGAGCAGCATTTGGAAGTTTAAGACTTCACCTTTGGCTTAGAGTATCTCTCAATTTGAGGTAAGATTATTTCTAATGTTTGGGGCTCGATTTGTTTTTTTATACGAACATCTTTATAGGGTCCTACTCCTACTCCTAGGCTATGGCTAGACAATCTTAGGCTATAGCTAGACAGTCTCAGGCTATAGTTGGACAATCCTAGTGCTAGGCTGTATTAAAGAGATTCTAGACTACCAAAGCCCCGGTAGCCTTTCTTCAGCAACTCTCTTGGTACCACTCTGACAGAACCATGTGGAGTTCTACGTATAATGGATACAACGTGGAAAGAGTTCCTATAGAACTCACTTACCACACCTTAGTCTATCTATAGTGAGACCAAACCTGTAGATAACCTCACTTTGGAAATTTCTGGATTTTCACATACATTTCACTTGTATACATGTAAGTTGCACTTTTACTATTTAGGCAAATCTTATATAAATCATCTGACACCGAATTACGTCAGTACGTGCCCCTTAAATAAAATTCTAGAATTTTACCCTGAGGTTGCCCAAAGAATAACTTTCACCTTTCTGTGTTTAATTTGCCTGTTGGTAATGTGTAACCCCTTACTGTTCTTTTAATCCTTCACAAGTGTTAATAAACAGTTAAAACTGTTTATTTTAAATTCATATATTTATTATTTACATACTTTTTTTATTTATTCAAATATTTACGAATTAGGTACAAGCCTAATCCTAAACACCTTTTTAATAACGTCCTGGCTATCCCTATTTAATATTGTTATTATTTTTTAATAAAGAAAGCCAGATACATTATTGTACCTAATTAGTTGTTTTATTGATAAGCTCTCCAATTGCACAGATTTTGTTATAACATCAATAAGTAATCTTCCTAGTTAAGTCACAATTAACTTGGTGGCGCCCAGAGATAAGATGTATACAAGGATCCCATAGACCCATGGCCTCCGAACTGAAGCTGACTAGCCGAAGCAGTATAATTAGGCAATTGCCAAAATAAGTACGTCATAGGGTAACGAACCTGTGCCCTTTTGTACAATTTCCCTGTTTCCAACCACCAAAGGGGATACTTGTTTGGAAATCTTTCCACCTTCTAGCACATACCCAAGTACCAAGGATCAGTAGTCTGACGAGAACAATGTCGAAGTCATGCTGTTGCAAACTTAGTGACCAACGGGCAATTCTTTCTATAGGGTCTTTGATAGAATTAAGCCACTTAAGACAATAGTGGTCGGTTACAACAGTAAATCGAGTTCCCTCTATGTAGGGTCGAAGCTTTTCGATAGCGAACAGAACCGCCAAGGACTCCTTCTCTGTGGTGCTATACTTCCGCTTGCTCCTAGTCAGGGATCGGCTCAAGTAGCATAATACATGCTCCTCGCCATCCTGGATCTGCGACAGTACAGCCCTCAAACCGAAGTCTGAAGCATCACACTGAAAAGAAAAGGGTATGTCGAAATTGGGACACGAAAGAACAGGGGCCTCCACAAGATGCTCCTTAATGGTCCGATATGCCTGAGCACAGCCATCATCCCAAGTAAACCTCGCGTTCTTGCGAGTCAACGCGATTAACGGGGAAATGACGAAAAATTGGGGACGAATCTCCTATACCACGATGCCATACCCATGATTTGGCGTACCTCTGTCAAAGTGGTAGGAGTTGGAATCTGAAGAATGGTTTCTACCTTTCCAGGATCGACCAGTAGACCTGCAGAAGTGACGACATAACCAAGATATTTAAGTTCCGACTTGCAAAACTGGCATTTATCTTGATTAAGAGTAAGACCCGCATCGAAAATTCGGTTGATGACCTCACGTAGGACCCGCACATGATCGTCAAAACTGGCGGTACAGATGATGACGTCATCAAGATAAACGAAAACATGCTGCTCAAGATCTACTCCAACAACCGGATCAATGAGTCTCTGCCAGACAGCTGGGGCATTGGTAAGCCCAAAAGGCATACGCTTGAATTGATAGAGACCACGGAAAGGCACAGTGAAAGCTGTTAATGGACGAGACTCTGGAGCTATGGGGATTTGCCAATAGGCGGACTTTATGTCCAAGGTACTGATGAACTTGGCATCACGGAGCTTATCAAGAGTGGCACTCACATAGGGAATTGGATAGGCATCGGGAATGGTTACCCGGTTTAAACTCCGATAATCGACGCAGAACCTCCAGTCACCAGACTTCTTCTTGACCATCACGATAGGCGAAGACCAAGGAGAATCGGAAGGCTCTATGATATCCTGGACGATCATCTGCTCAAGCTCTGAGTAAACAATCTTCAACAGCGCAGGCGACAAGGGATAGTAACTCTGCTTAATTGGTGACGAATCCGTCTTTATCAAGAACTGTACATGGTTGGTACACCCAAGTTTGTCTTCCATCCGGAGGAATGTGTCACGCAAAGAGTGTCAAGTCTTAGTCGTTGTTCGGGACTAAGAGTGTCTAGAGAGTGAAAAGACATGATTTTATTGACGGCTTGAGAGTCGGTTCTAAAAGACCATTCACCGGAATAAAGATTGGGAATTATTCCCATTCTGACCCAAAAGTCAACTCCAAGGATCAGAGTGTGCGGCAACGAAGGAATGACCAGAGTATCCACGAGTGCTAATCGGTTTTGAATGGCAGCTGAACTGAACCAATAGATGTGCATTGTTTGCCATTCGCCAACGTACACTGCACTTGAGTCTCGGTATTAAGGGAACAGAGTGGTTTCAAGGTCTTCCAACCAGGGCCGCCCAAAATGATTCTAGAACAACCACAATCGAGAAGGCCCATGAATGAGCGACCAAATATGGAAACCTGAAGAAAGGGTTTTGTGTCGCATTCTACGTGAGCCAAAACGTAGTCCAAAATTGCAAGGTTGGTCGAATTTTGATCCTTCGCTGTCAGAACGGAGGACGGCAAGTTGTTCGCAGCCCTCCCACTTACACGTTTTTTGAGCAACGAGGACAGTTTCGGGTAGTAACATCTTTGTGACTGCACTTGAAACAGAGAAGCTTTCGAGGAAGAGAACACTGCTTAAAGCTGTGACCAGACTGGTCGCAATTCCAACACCTGGCGGGAGCAGAGGGGGGCACAAAGGCCAAATCGACAGGATTCTCGGTAGGTTGGCAACTGCCAAGAAGATCAACTTCATTACTGGGTTCCGAAATTGGGACAAGGGAATGATCAATGGCCACAATGCTCGACGAAGGTTTGTGATAGGCCAGAGCGGGCTCTAGCAAGGATCTATAATAGTTGGAGGAGGCACAAATCGTTGGAATCGAGCTTCAGTTTCCTCGATGACTCGATTGAGTCGACACAAATCTGTCATAGTGACGACTTGCTCAGTCACCAACCGTCGCTGGATGTGCGGAAGAAGGTTACGCCGCATTACTTGAAGCTTTGTCGCTACCGAAGGAGGAGTAGCCAATTTACGGAAAAGCGCTTCCATAGCCACGACGAAACTAATGACACGCTCTTCAGCACCCTGGGTACGTCGGTGAGTTCCGTCCCAAAGTCCATATTCGTAATCAAAGGGCTGGAACGCATCCCTTTATTGACAAATGAGGTCCTCCCAACTGGTGAAACGACCAGTGCGGTACCACAGAAGCGCGTCTCCTGTGAAAAGTTATGGAACGGATCGGAGAAGATGCTCTGACGTCACACCTCGGGAAACACGAAGTTCTTCGATGCGCTCGAGAAATTCGGTCACACTTGCGCGGCCGTCGTATTTATTACCCCAAGAGGACACATTCTGCGACTTATGGTAGTGGGGAGTTACCGACGACTGAATGAAGTTTCTACCACGAGAAGGGGAAAATTGGAAGTTTTCCAACATTTCCTCGGGATTCGAATGACTTAAAGTTTCAGTCGGACGGGTGGAATTGAGATGTACTTGCCGGAAGAAACCGGGGTACTCATCCTCAAAATGGACCTGCGATTGCCTTTCTGACGTGGGCACCGGTTCAGATGGAAGTTGGGAATTAGTGGCAACAGCTCTGGGAATAACTGAAGGAGGCGGCGGTCTAACAACCGAGCAGCGCAACCGTGATGGAGGCTGATCACTAAGAAACTGTTGATAATAGAGCGGTACATCAATTTGATCGTTCGGCTCGTCCGCAGCAGAGGATCTACACTGACCCAAATAGTTGCGGTTGGTGCGCACCCTAGATTCGACAGGAGCATAATGCCCAATATTTCCAACCTCTCGAGACCGAGGCTCGCTTGCACCAGTGGCTGGGAAACAAGAACTGCGACTCTCACGCGATGAATGAGTGAGTCGGGTAGGTGGTCTTGAAATATTTCCAGCTCTGGAGGTTTGATCGAAATTTGTGTAACGGGGCGCCTGGATAATTCGGCGGGGTAGAACTTCACACAACGGGTCTAACATGACTGGAAGAGGCTCGACTGAAGGCGAAATGTTCAGTCTTGAAGATGTAGTTTTTCGGAGGGGTTCCGAAGCGTTGGGATTTTCGTCATCGAAGGAAATCAAGTCATGCGACGTGGCAACCTCTTCAGGCACACGATTTATATCCGTGACAGGGTTCACATAGGGGTCGACTATCCGGGGATTGTCGGTTTCAAGAAGGCTTTGTTGTTCCTGGTGAATGTCAGCTCGTGTCTGCGATTCAATGGCTTTGCCACTTCGGGCCATCCCTAGCCGATTGAATAGCTCAGCGCACCCTTCAGCAAGTTCTCGTCTTGCCTCCCGCTCGTCGTGTGAAATACAATGAAGCCTGTCGAGACGAGCTTCGGTGTAGCTCAACAGGGTGAAAATTCTCCGAAATTCGCTGTCCGCGTTCTCATGGTCAAAGTTTGTGATTTCTCGCGCCAAAGCTGCAAGTTTGCCTTGACAAATGCAAAGTTCGCTGTCGCTGTCGAAACAAGAATTTGTTGGAGCCGAAGACTAACCCTCGCGTTGACGGCGCAGAGCGTCACGTAATGCCGTTCGTTTATGTGGAAAGGTACCAGTAATGGGCAACCCGCGAATAGCAAATTCATACTTGATTTCGTCAGCACCCAACATATTTTTTCTCATTTTGACGCGAAGAAGAAAAAAAGAAAAAATAACGAACCGCCAAGAGGAAACTCGTAAATCCAATTAAAAGTACCTACTGGAACAAAATACAAAAAAAAAAAAACAAAAGAAACCCGACCTGTAGTAAAGCAAAAAAAAACAATAAAAAAAAAATGAATCGACCAAGGGGTTGTGAAAAAAAGAAGAAAAAAATATTTACATATAGTGAGGAAGATGGAAAGAGAAAAAGAAATTACCCTTATCCTGCTAGAATGGCGAAGGTGGAAATTAAAACAAGAGATATCATAAAATCCCGAAAAAAAAAAAAAAAAAAAATAGAAAAAATACCATTTGTTGGCGCCAATTTGTTACCAGTCAAACCGATTGAAAAGTAAATAATAAAATTTGAGGAAGTGATACAGTGAATAGGTAACTAAAACAAAAAAAATAGAGAGGATTGGTCGGTGGCTAAAATCTAGAGACGGGACTTCGTGTGAATGGTTGCCGACTAGCTTCCAATGCGGAGAGGGGTGTGGATCAATTAAATAATTAAATATAGAGCCCACCTGCTTTTCCCTGCAGTACACGAAGTCAACCGATATAACGAAAGCAGGAAAATTCTACGGACCTATAGCAGCACAACCTGAAATATAAAAGTAAACAAGAAGGAACGACAGAAGTGAAACGCTTTGCTACAATCAGGTACGGGTTTTTAATTTGAACCAGAACAGGTTTGACTCTAGAGCAGATTCGGAGTGGGTTTTCCGAACGCCCTGGAACACTGAAAATTATTAACACTAGAACCAGAACAAGAACAAAATGAATCGACTAGGAGTACCTAACCTTATGTTCTAAAAATAATATTTACAATAAATTAACTCAACTTGAGTCCCTAAATAAAGAAATAAAGAGTATTGTAAAACACTTATAACAGCAATAATACCTGAAATGTAAATTATTAAACAAGCTTACTAAATGCAGTACTTTCGTAAATGGCCATTTAACCCCAGTGTCTGAGTTCCTGTTAATAGAACAAGTCCTGACATGCCTGTGATAATGATGATGTTACCAACAGAGGCTGTGATTATTGTTGATTCTGATGATTCATGGTCACGTAATGTCCTCAGTCACTCTGGTCATTGTCTACGTCATTTCTTCAGAACAACCGAACACCCCCTAAACATCTATTTCGAACGCAAAAATGACATTTGATATCCTTCTTCTGACCTGCAACCAACAACACACCAGCACTGATGATGACAGTGACAAAATGTCGGAGAGTGATCCCATAGTGGTGTTGTTTTACTTCTTAGATAAGCAAAAGCATACGAGGAAGGACGTTGATGGTGGTAAATTTTTGAGCGACCATGATCATTTCACTGGTGCATTTAGAGGATTTGCCCATTTAATTTGCAATTTACAATTGCGTAATTCGTAATGCATAGTCCCTCTGGTCTTTCACAATCTCTCAGGCTACGATATCCATTTCATAATTAGAGGAATAAGTAAAATAGTTCAAGTGAGTTAGTTAAATATCAATAAGGAAAAAGTTATTTTCCTAACAAGTGCGCAAAGTGATACTTTCCCGCACGAAAAAGCAGTTAGACAAACGATGCGAAGTGGAGTTCAGATAAACTTAATTTCTTGGAGTATAGACATTTTGAAGCTGCTTTAGTTTTCTTGAAATTTTCAGGCAAATAAGTCACATTACATGTTTTCTCATAAAATAAAACCTTCTCCTTTCTGTGAAATAAATAAAGATAAATTACAGCTTCTTAGAATAAAAAAAATGTTTTGCCGCTTCCTTTGCAATGTCTAATTGGTATAAATGGGTTTTGTCGGATTACTCAATTAAAAATCCATCTACGTTTTATATTGGATGTATAATTATAATTACTATTAATCCCAATCAGCCATTAGGGTTTACTATAATGATTATGTATGCATGGATAATATAAATTATTGAACATGTTTGACGCTAATGATTTGCAAACTAATTATTCGGAGCATTAATAATTATTATAATCCAAATTGGATGGAATAAAAATAATAATTATAGGTAACCAAAACTACCTCTACTTTAACAATAATGATCATAATGTTTAAACAGACAAAGCCAAAATGAAAAAATGAATCTGAATAGATATGTATAGGACACCTATAAACATGTTCGATCTGCCCTCGTAAATTAATCTGCCTAGCGTGACAGAGGAGACAATTTGCCATTCTAATTCGCAGGATAAACACACGGGTTAGGTCTTAATGCAGTTAAGAAAAGGTTCTCTAATTGTGGACGTTAGGACGTTTCCTTAATTGCCTGGAAACACGCAATTTAGTTGGTGTTTGGGTAATTTGAATAGCAGGCAGCGGAAAAGGGATGTAAGTTTAGGTTTATTGAAGAAGTTGTGCTAATTTTATAACGTTATGATGTAGTTTTTTTTTTTTGAGAGAAATTCTCCTTTACACAATATGAATATGATAACGGCTTCTGTACTTTGTGCATAGATCTATCTGGGCACCACTAAGTTTAAGAAGACTCAACTCAGGAATTAACTAATTTACGTATAGACAAATTTAAAAAAGAAGACAAAATGTCATTGAAAAATGTCCAAGATGCAATAAATAATGGCATAAAAGTTTGTCAGAAACGTAATTCGCAGTAAATGTTAGAACAGGGGACATTTCCAAGAATTTTTCCGTACAAAGAAAAATGCAAGAAATCGAAGGACCATCTGAAACTTCAAAGATTGGCTCGTTCAAAATAAATAATATTGGAAATCCTGTAAGTAGAGAACATCAAAGGGATATTGATGTAATGATATATACGAAACGGTATGAAAGGAAACCAATATATTTTAAAGCTACACCTGACACCGGAGCGGAAGTATCTGTTGCTGGAAATAATTTAATTTCAACTATTTCCATAAAAGATTTGTGAAAATAAAATTTTTAGTTTAGAATCTGCAGATGATGTAAAACTAAAAGTGGCTTTGTAGATTCTCATATTCAGTACGGAAATTGTAATGTCATAGTACACCAAAAATTTTCAAAACTCCTACCTGATGTTTACAAAGTAAATATGTGGAGCATTGCGTCAAATTCTAGTTGAAGAATTCAAAAATTTTTTCGGCACAGAAATATTAAAGACAATATTAGGACCTCCGGTACACATAAATATTAAAGAAAATGTAATTCCGTAAGCTATAACATGTCTCAGGAGATCACTATTTTCATGGAGAAATCAAGTAGAAGATGAAATGACTGGAAAGGGCATAATAATAATTTCAGATATGCGATGATGCTACAGAATTTGTAAGTCGTTTGGTTGAACCACATGATAGTAAAATAAAAAATTGCATTGGTGTATATTCTTCTCTATTTCTAAGAAATTTAATTATTTGTTCAACTAAAGATGTCACAATTTCCTTGATGTCGACCAAAATAATGTTTTTTAGACGAATCTGTCACTTGGTTGCCATAATCTAAGAGGTTCATCTTCAGGCTCAGGAACCTTGTGATGTCACAGGTGTGATTATGATTTGACAGATGGCCAAAAGTGAAAAGGATTTAAAAATGGATTTTTAACAACTTAATTCGCAGCTAGATATGAGGACTGAAGATCAGGATTTACATTTTCTTGATGAAATTTACACAAATGGATTAGGAAAGTACCTACATACTTTGAATATAATCTTGAAAAAAGTTTTTCTACCCTAACCTATTTGTACTAAATTTTTTAAAAGTTTGGTGAATATTATATCTCTATTACACCAAATTTTCCTTGGCAATCTGGCAACATTATTTTTAAAGCCCTATACAAGCTCCCCGTCCTTATCTTTAAAATATTACATTTACCAGAAAGAAATACTATCTTTTGTTGTTTAATAACAATAGAGCCCTCTGGATATGTTCCAAGCAAAAGAGCCAATATTATTATTTCCAATAAAAGAACAAGAGTAGAATTTGTTCTACCCAACGATAGAAGCCTTAAGAAGGCAAAAGATAACAAAACGAGTGAGATTTTTTTTGTACTGTTCTAGGCTTCGAACATAATAATTGGGTTTTATCCCTGATTGGAAATAACAATACTCGATTGTTGTTCAAATATACGCTTGAAAATGCCTTTTTGTGTTCTGGTTTTGCTGCTCTATTTCAGTGTAAGGTATAATGAGAGATTTCTGATTTTTTGAAGATTCGAAAATACTAAATTGCTACCCACATTTTAAAATTGTACAATCACATTTATTTATGATTTTAAGTTACGGCTTATTATTTGACTACATACTTAGATATGGAAATTAATTTTCTCATGGAGTAATATTTGCTTCAGCGTCTCCGTGTCTTGAGTGAGTTTCCTCGAAACTATTTGGCTCAAGTGGATCACGGCATTTTCCAAGTATACTCCACACCACTTCTGTCCACATAATCGTTATCGCCTTAGGGAGACATATTACATTGAGTGTTTGCTAGTTAATTCTGTTTGTATTTCATCAGACTGTTGAGGGAGTCTTATCGATTTACCTACTTCTTTCTATGTTTTCAATCAATAAGACAAAAACATCATTTACTTTTAATAATTAATATAATATGAAAATGCGAAAAAATGATGATTCTCAAATACAAACCCATTCAATTAAAACAATATATCAGATTATATTATAACACAAAAAGCAATTTACAATGAGGCTTGTCTGCGACTGACAGGACGAGTTAAATATTTTATTTCCATTGTATTTAGTAGCCGAATGTGGATTCAGTGAATTCCAAAATTGACTGCTGGATGCTAAATAATATTAATAATTTTCAATTTGATACTGTAACGTCATTGTTTCAGGCTTTGTTGTATAGAGAAAAGAGTTTGAATGTTCATTGGATTTTTTTCCCTTTTAGGGCTTTGAAGCCATAATATAATTCTCTATTTAGTGCATTAAATTTCATAATATGTGAAAAATATCTCTGTGGAATGTCGGTGTGTATTTTTTGTGCGGAATCAATTCCATCGCGCAAAGAGATTTTAATTTATTTCAAATTACGCTGAATTTATAAGTGGCATCCACTAGATTTGATAATAAATAATAACCAGGGGTGCACATTGTTGATAGGCCATTGAATGTTCTGTTGAGTGATGATAGTCAGCACCCCTACTTTTTTGTTTCTTTGAAGTTTTGTCAATAAACGAACTGTAGGCGGGATATTAATCTAAATTTTGAAAATTCCTATAACTTCAAAAAAGCCGACTTTCAATATATATAATAGTCGTTTCCTATAAGCTGGACTTTTTTAAAGGAAGCGACACGTGTGAATCAATGTTTTGATTTTTTTTACAATTAACTCTTTCAAATATCAGACAAATTTGTATCAATATCATAAGAAGATTCCGAAAGAGTTATTTTCCTAACAAATGCCGTCGTTCGTTTAATTGTGTTTGCGTTCGTGTTAGGAATGAATTTTTTCCTACGGCGTTCATATCAGGAAGGTAGCAACAAAAATTTTTTAAAAAGAAAACGATAATTTATTCAATTATTTTTAATTAACTTGAAGCGAACCTATTCATTTATCAAAAAAATACATAATAAAAAAAAAAATTAAACAGAAAATCCTCGTCAATTTGATGAGAAAGACGTTTGTAGATTCTTGCATATAAATGGGGAACAAATCTGACAATGGCCGCGTTCACCAGATACAAACGTTGGTAAACGGTTTGCGATTGTTCTGCTGAACGCTACGTTGAATTTATGTTGAAACCAAACATGTTTTGCAAACGGTCGCCATTTTTACAAGCATAATTTCAGAGTGTTTATAATTTTCAACACTGTGTTTTGTGTGGTGACCTGTAAATCAGAGGGTGACGTTCTTTCATTGAAAAGTTGAATCGTTCAGCAGAACCAAGAGTTTACCAACATATTCTGTTGGTATTTGTGAACTATTTACAATCTGTTCTGATTCTAGTGAACGTAACCAATATTTGGTGTTTGTATAGATGTTGGCTGATATAGAAGTACAGGAAAAATTTGTCATCATGTGTCAAAGTCGACAGGTGCACTTATTGTTGCTTGACAATTATAATTACTTTTCGGCACTCAGTGCGGATAAGGCCTGTATCCGCACTGAGTGCGGAAAAGTGTAACTTTGAGCCCGCAAATGCGTGCGGAAAAGTACTACTTTGCGCACGCTCGTAGGAAAAGAAATTATTTGCCCTGGTTTTTCAAAAATATTATTTGTGATTTCAAGCGCAACAACACAATATTACAGGAAATTTAAAAATAATCGCCTAGTCCATGATTTAGAATTTTTTTAGGCACTTGGAAGTAAAACTGAGTGGAATGTTTTGACTGTCATATAAGTCATACATACCTAAATAGTTAACACCGAAAATGATATTTAAAAGCGACCCTTAGCAATTTTGGAATTTTATCAAAAATAAAAAGAAATTTAGAGGGATAGCTACCTAGAAACATGTCATATAATGAATGACATTTCAATCAATAGAACTGGCGATATATTGAATTCTTTTGTAGACTGTTTCCAGAAGTCAGAAGGGGTACATTCATTTGAAAAACTAGAACCTAACTCCAAAACAGGGATTTGATTCCCGCATTTATTATCAAAGAATGTCACTTTGTTCTTGTTGAGTCTCTGCTTATTGAAGTGAAACTTCTTTACGCACGGGGTCGGTAGGATAAGTTCATATGCGATTTGATATGTAACGAAAAGATGCAACATGGAAAATTCTCATGACAATATTGACAATAATGATATGACAAATTACATTCTGACAAGTAAACTTGTATTGTAGATTTCTAGGGTGTGTCAAAAATAAGTACCTAGAGCACGGCCAGTGTCAATAATATGCAAATTTTGCAAACTTCTCGAATTTTTACTCCATGGTCGGATCTTTCCATTATCTAAAAACCTTATTCCACAGAAACATGAATTCTTTAAGGACAGGTCTACTGTGACCTGTGAAAAATCTTGTTGTTGTAGCTCAGGAAATTGCTGAGACCATAGGTTTCGAATGTCAGTTGGATCTATTTTATTTAGACTTCACTGAGGTTTTGGAACAGTAGAATCTGTATGCTTTGCCTCCAAGATATCAATTTATGTTTAGTTCGTTACTTTTATTATATTTATTGGCGTGGACCAGCAACACTGACAAGAATAGTTGACAGCAGTTGTCGTAGGGACAGACACTTTTTACAGTTTATAGGCGATTTCGCCCCAGATTTTCATCTGCTGTTTGGTAGGCAAATGGTTAACCGATTGGTACGTATGAGTGACGTAACTCAACAATCTCATCCGAATTCAGTGGGTAGGGTGTTTGGTACACTTTGACTTTGACATGTTTAGTTAGACATGAACAGAAAGAGACAGAAAGCTACCAAACCCCCACTACCCAATTACAAACCGCAATCAACCGCGGTATAGAATTTGACAGACCAAAGCGCCTACCAAAGTTGTTGTGACGGCATCATTCTCCCATCCGAAATTGATTGGTACCTGTTTGACAGACCAAACTGGGGTACCAAACTGAGGCGAAATCGCCTTATCAATTTCATTCAATTTTTCACAATAGGGCATGTCCATGTGACGTCACAACTGAGTTTGACAGTCGCCGGTAAAACAAATCATTTATTTACATTCGTGTAGATTATGCCGGTTATGTTTTATGCGGTTTTCACAGCTTTTTTACAAGTTTTTGTGTTATTTTGTTCTAAAAAAGTTAGAGTAGAGTGTTTGTGTTCCAGTCTATGTGATCTTTTATCTAAAAGTTTGCTAGGTTTTCCTATAATGGATTAAATTCAGGTTTTTTCCAACAAATATCAAAACTAAGTGTCATAAGAACAAATATATAAGTATAGTTACTCTATATTCAATCTATTTTTTCTGTCAGATGTACTCTTTTAAAAACATTAATCAATTTATTCTCTTCTTTCTTGAGCTAACAAATCAAATATCCCATTGTTATTTGAAATTGATGGAAAATTATGGAAGGATATTGTATTCCTTGCGCTATACTGCCACAATTAACAACTAAACAAGCTCTAGGCATGTCCAAGAAACTTCTGGATCACACAAAAGGTATTTATTTAAAAAAATCTAACTAAAAACTGACGTTACACACATAACCTCAGTTTTGATGGGGGGACAGAAAAAGCGTTTGAGACCGCAACTACGATGAGAATGCTGTGCTCTGATTGGTTGATATTTCGAAACTTGTTTTAAGCTATTTAAAAAAACGGCACATCAGAATTGGCTCAAATTTGGCATAAACATTCTTTGATCGATTATCTACAATTCGCTTATTTTAGTTGTTCGATATTTCGCCTTTTTCTTTTATTCAAAAATCATGTTCGCAACCATCAAAACAACTAAATGTGTTAGTGGTTGTATATTTGCCTGTTTATCAAGCTCGGATCCGTGAAAACCATATTTTATTGATAACCACGAAAAAGTAAAAAAAGCGAATTGTAGATAATCTATCAAATAATGTTTATGCCAAAGGATTTTGAAAATTATTGCGGATTTTTAGAGATAATTTTTAAACGAATTTTGAAGATGAAAATTTGGGAGTCAGTTCAAGCAATTTCAAGTAGATAGCGCCACGGCAAAACGGCTACATTGGAAGCATCATAATTGTATGTTTGTCTTTCTCTTTCACTAAGTGTTTCACCGACAAACAGATTTTGTTTTGGACAAAAAAGAAAATATTGAACCGTATGTGTAAATACTGCTTAAACGCTTTTTTGGTCCCTTCTTCGAAAGTGAGGTTATGTGTGTAACGTCAGCTAGTGCCTAATTAAAAGTGAATAATACAGAGTGAACTTTCATTGACTATTTCACTAGAGTGTATTACACCGGCAATAAATTCGGTATTCAGCTGACAATATTGCTACCTGGACAATACCAACAACATGGTATTTCAGCGACCTTTTTTTGACATTGTCAAACTGATATTTTTAATTAGGCTCTCCAAACCACGTGATTTTTCAATATGGCGACGACGTTTGTTTGTTTCTTTTGAGGTTATTTGGAATATTTTCGAGCTAATTACAGTTTACTTTGTTATAATATACTTTTTGAGATGCAGAGTGAATATTTAAAGACTTGAATGCAGGAAAATCGGGATCTGGGCGAACGGTTAGTTAAAAAAAATGTCCAGATGACATTTTGATCCACAGCTCACATTAATGAGCAAATTAAATCCTACAAAAGCTTAGATTCTTACGAATATTTCGAAAATGGCTTTATTTCAGATGCAGGAACAGTGGTAGTGAAAAATTTTCACATTTTAATTGGAAAATTTTGAAACAAAGGGCAATGAAAAAAGCCTGACATCATCCTTGTTACCTTGTTGAAACTACTTTCACAATCAACTTCAAGACCCGTTTGTGGCATTTTTAATTGGAAGAAACACTAATGAAGTCAATGAAATAAAAAAATAAACAGAGTTCATTCACAAAACAACCACAAAATGCACTTTAAAAAGCTTTAAATTACATAGTGTCATATACAGGATAATGAACTTCTGCCACAACGCACTTTTTGACAGGTCGTTGGAATGCCTTATTTGAAGTTTTTATTCAAATTTTTGCATTCTATTTATTTTCAAAATCTTACGTGAAATAGTCATGACGAATACCACTCGAGAAAAAATTGTGTAGGTAAAATTGTTCTCAAGGTTTTATTCAAGTTTGTTGCTTTTCTGCAATTTCGCTCATGAATTTGTCAGAAATGTCATTCGCGAAATTGCCAAGCAACAAACTTTCATAGTTTTCGAAAATTTTGCCGACAAATTTTTTTCTCTTGTGATATTATATATGAAAATATTCAATAAACCCACTAGGGCCTCCTACAAATCATAATTTACTTTTCGATAGATTGCATCTTTTTGTCTTAAAGGAATTAAAAAGTTGTAGTCAATATGTCGAAATACATGGATCAAACTCGGGGTCATTTGGTGTTACATCGTTTATGCAACTCACTGTACATTATTCCCATATGACACGAGAGGCTTAATAAGTGATAAGCATTTTGGGATTATCGCGCTTGGTGTATTAAAATTTAGTTCGTTGAATACTATTCGATGTTTCAGGATTACCTAATACTTTTACCTGATATTCAACGCGGTACCAGCAACACCACTCCTCCTTCGGAGTCGTGGTGTTGCTGCGTAACGCGTTTCGTGACAAGTAAAGGTATTATCCGGCAATCCTGAAACCTCTTGTGGTATTACATTCGAGAATATCTCAAGGACCCTCACTTGGGCAGTTATTGTTCAATTATTATCACATTAACGGCATTGGTTCCCATTTGCATTGGGATTTTTTGATTTATACGGATGATGTAAAGCTTTCTACTAGGGTTAAGGGATTGTGATAGGAGGCAGTGTGACCTTGAGTTGGTGACTCAATGGTGTTCTAATGATGTACAACATTATCTCGGGTCCTTTGCGTAATTTTTGATTTACAACTTGCCTTCTTGAAGAATATAGACGCCACTATTTCCGAGGCTTCAAGGACTTATGGCTTTGTGGTGAGGAGTACAAAGGATTTTATTGATAATGTCGCTCTGGAATCTATTTCTTTTGCAAACATTACATTCTAAAGCCCGAATTTTATCTGTGTATTTTTTCGTGTATTTATACATGAAGAAATACACGAATGTAAAGCGGAAATATTAGCCGTGTAACTACAGCTTATCGCGTGAATAAATTCATGAATTTATTTATACCTGCATAAATATATGACATGTGTAGAAATACACGAAAAAATACAATGTAACGCGGACTTGAGTTAGAATATGTTGTTGTCGTTTGGTCCCCTGCCTACAATGTACAGGGTGTCCCATTGAAGCTGGGAATTGGGGTTATCTGCTAAACTCGTGTAGATTTTTTTTTTGATTTCACATTTCCGGGTAAATTTTTCATGACGAATCATATGCCGCAATTCGCAGGTCTCTATTTTATTTCGTTTTGGAGATACCGGGTGAAACTTGAAATATTCACTTTCGAAGATAGTCATTATCTAGCGAAGTGAAAATTGTATGTGACGCAGTTTTTTACGTAGATTTCATTGGCGTGCTGAAATTTTTTTCCGAGGTACGGTTTAAGAGATATGACACTAACGTCATTTTTTCAAATGGGACAGCCTGTAAATTTTTATAATTTTAGAATTTAAAAATACGCTTCCGCAGCTTGGAATATAAATAACTAATTTATTTGCTTAATGTGCGGAGGGCCTTATACCAGTAAGTTTATCTAAAGATGAATAAACAGGCCTTAGACTATTGAATTTAGTTTCCGAGCATTAGTAAGATTTTTACTGTACCGGATAACCCAAAATAACATCAAATTTTCCTTGCAATCAGAAACTATTTTTTCTTGACATTAAAGCGGATGTATAAATACACTCATCAAAATAGTCTAGGGAACAAGAAATATCTGTCTTTCAATTTTAGGAAAGAACAACTTTTTAAAAAAGATAAAGTGAGTATTATTTATTGAACAAATCTTGTCAAATTTACTATGTCGGCTTTTTTTTGGCAAACTTATTTAGTTAAAACATTTTAAAAATAAAATCAGCAAAAATTTCTGATAGTGATAAGTATAGGAATTATCTTGTTCTCTAGACTATTTTGATGTGTGTATATAAAGTGTAATACTTATACCTATCGTTGAATTGGGAAAAATATATGATTGGGGGCCGATTTATCTTTCTTCTGATAAACTGTCAGGTAAGGTAGTTATGCAATCTGACGGATAAAAACGCAATCTGTAATCCCATTGGTAGGTCACTTATCCGCTGACAAACTGAATTATGGAACGGTAAATTAATATTGCAGATAGTTACCAGAAAGTTGATCTGAAGATGAATAAACCGGGCCTAAAAGTCCCGGTTAAGGAACGGTTTATTCACTATCTGATAAACTGTCAGGTAATGCAGTCTGTGGGATAAAAACGCAATCTGTAATTTCAATGGTTGGTTCGTTATTCGCATAGCCACAGGATTATACATCCGTGAATTTATCTTGCAGATAGTTACTGGCGTTATCGAGTGATCGCCTATGATGATGATCTGACATCAGTTTAACAAAAGGTGAATAAACCTTCCTTTAGGACCGGTTTATTCATCTTCAGTTAAGCTTGCTGGTAACTATCTGCAAGCTAAATTTAACTTTCTAAATTCTATTGGTTGGCGGATAACTGACCGACCAATGTGATAGCAGATTTCGTTTTTATCCCTCAGATTGCATATCTGAGAGTTTATCAGAAAATGAATAAACCGGCCCTTGATAAACTATTATTATACAGGGTGTCCCTTATCAAAAAATTATAAGTTTCTCACATATTAAACCAGAAAATAAAACAAAATATTTAATGCGATTTCCAAAGGTTCTTATGGAAAGTTTTAAATACCATAATAATAATGGCAAATTACAAAATGATATGGAGAAACTATTAACTATATAGGTATCATTGGAAAGGTAATTTTATGAGTATTCTAAAAATGTAAAAATTGGCAGGTCGTCTTATTTAAAAAATATGATGTTTGTGTCATATTTCTGAAGCCAATAAAATTTACGTGAAAAACTGCGTCAGATACAATTTTCACCATTTTGATATTTTTTTTTCATACGCTAGATAATGACTACCTTCGAAAAGTGAACATTTCAAATTCCACCCTGTATCTCCAAAACGAAATAAGATAGAGTCCTGCGGTTTACGGCATTTGATTCGTCATGAAAAATTGGCCCAAGAATGTTATATCAAAAAAAAAGTTACCTCTACGAGTTTAACAGATAACCCCGATTCCAATCTTCAATAGGACACCCTGTATATACCTAATATAAATAAAAAAAAAAATTTAGTTGCATCAAGGAAACCCGAAGAACTGGTTATAAAGTTAACCAACCCAGAATTCAGAAAGCGTCAGTTTCTGCAACTTTTCTAATTGTGGATGCTCTAGTATTTCGTCATAATCTAACTTGAATTGAGTTATAGGCAAAGATCATTCCCCAAAATACGACAAACACTATAATTAGGCACTAGCTGACGTCACACACACAACCTCACTTTCGATGGGGGGACAAACAATGCGTTTGAAGGACTATTTATTAGGCAATCCAATCCATCTGTCAAAACAAAAATTCATTATGGCATGGCAACCAAGCAAGTTTGTTATGAATATGACAATGTGTTTTTTATGCATGTTTTGGTTATTTTGCTTGCAAGTTTGAATTAGATTTCTTATAAAATATTGGTTGACTAGGTACTTATTACGTAACCTATTAAGTCGCGCGGAAACTAGATATTTTTGTTGTATTTAGGGCCGGTTTATTCACCTTCTGATAAACTGTCAGGTATGCAATCTGACTAGCGGATAAAAACGATATCTGTAATCTCATTGGTTGGCCAGTTACCCGCCGACCAATAGAGTCAGAGAACGGTTAATTTATCTTGCAGATAGTTACCAGCAACTTTATCTGAAGATGGATAAATCGGTCCTTAGTGTTGCAAAATGCCGGATAAGTGTCTGTTTGTTGTAGGATGTGGGAGGCGCCGAGAAAGGGACAATCAAAATATGTCTTTCTACAGGTCCTAAGCGAGACAATTTCAGTATATTTTCCTCATTTAAATGAAACATAAGGAAAAATATGAATAGCATGGTTAGCGGCAATCAAACCATCATATGGTTTTACAATAGGAAAACCAAGTAAGGTAAAGGATGTGGATAATCCTGACTTGGGCACCAAAATCTTGCGAATATTGGATCTACATAATGATAATATCTTGTCGTATTGCACTTAACAGATTTACCCCTCACAAAAACACCTTAAAGCACATAAAAATGTAAAACTTCGAACAAACAGTAGACTGCACATGACTAAAAAATGAAGTTTGGCCTATGTGTGGCCGCCACGCCATCTTGAATGCGACGTGGTTTGGATTGCCTTAATACATGCAGGCGCTAGCTATTTCGTCAAAAATCACATAACGTCACTGATTAAGAGGGGGAGACAAACATTTCATGTCATTAGGACAGACAAACCTACTGCCTACATCAATGGGACAAACAAGATATTTCTGAAATGAATCTGGTAATATACAAGTCCGGCACAGTGAAATTTTTTATCATCAGTGTCAGTTTTGACTGCTGTAAATAATTCTCAAAGGCTTTATTTGTTCCCCCAACGAAAGTAAGGTTATGTGTGTGACGTCAGCTAGTGCCTAATTCTAAATTCGTGAATGGTTTTATCACTGATAGCTTATCAGCATCTATTTCATACCTTCCGGTGAGGAATTCTACGACAGATTCAACTACTTCCATGATGACGGCTCATAGTTAGCTTCACTTCTCTGTGCAGTGGAAAAAAATCCTTAGAATAACCTCTGACAAATCGTCGATATTGTCATTGACTTGCATTTTATAGTAATTTCTTGGTTTTTCAGTATTTCCGCAGTTTTCGTAGAGCAGCTGGTGTAGTTTTCAGCTGTAACGCTAGATGGCGCCACATGTACTCATTTCATAACAAATAATGGAATTATTCTGTAATCAAAAACTAAGTCGGAATGGACGAATTCTCTAATAGTCGTAGAAAAAAATATATATTTTTTTTAAATTATAAAAACTCTGTACCGTGACAAATTCATTACCTATTTTAATTAAGTCTTTTCAATGCTTCAATTTCCAATGCAATAACTGGCTATGTACTAAAGTCTCAAATTCCTACATGTACTCACAATTTTGCCTTACTTTCACTTAAAAAATGAATCTTTTGATAACGCAGAGCACACACATAATGTAGATTAACTGTTTTAAATTTTTCTTAAACTTCTTGATTCGCGACCGTCAATGGATAATACTTTTCGCGACTTCTGTACTTTTCCAAATTTTTGACGGACAAGATTCGATTCCCGCTATTTCTAAAAAGCGTTATTAAGTTGAGAGGATGTCGCAATTTCCTTCTTTACCGAAATCCGTAAATCATCATTTATTGGGGGCAATTGATGTCACAAATTTATATGATATCGGTTATTGAACAAAACGCGAGTCGTAAACTATGATTTTTTTATTAGTTTCTAGTAATTAATTTGTCATCGGGGCAGTATTTATTGAAACTTTTGTTTTCTTGGAAATGGTAATTGAAATGTTACAAGTGTGCTTATTTTTTGACATTGATGGTTTGATACACTACTGGCAAATTCTTTAATTAATAATAATAATAATAATAATAATGTTTATTTTCAATTAAGTAAATACAGCAGGTACATTTTAAAAAGTTAAAAATCATTTTCTCACATAGGAACTAGCTAATAGGAAAATAAACATAAGACAATTCATAGAAGTAGTCATTTACTACTTGTTTGTGAAAGTATATAATTTTGTCGTAGTATTAGTAGAGGTCGCATTCGGGTAAGTTGTCATAATTGTGTTTGAATTTGTGTCGCATCCGGTCTATTTTTGTTTATTCATTATTTTTTTTTTTTTTTATTATTATTATTATTTTTTATTTTTTTTTTCTTTCATTTTGAAATAAAATTGTGTATATTTGTTCTTGGTGTAATGTTTAACCACTCCCTAAGTTCTTTTTTAAAAATGTGCAACTTGTTATTGTTGAAAATCTCAGATGGCAACATATTATTTAACCGTGGGATTAGGTAGTTGAAATTTCTTTGTCCAACTGTTTTTGATGCTCTTGGGATGGAACATTTCGAGGGTTTGTTTAATCGTGTTCCATATCTGTGATCAAGGGGGGAAATATTTTTGTCTTGATACAATTTTATGCCCAGTTTGAAACAATACAGCTGCCTAATGTCAAAAAATCCGCTTTCGCAGTACAACATTTCAGAAGGGTATCTGTAATTTTTTCTAAATAAAATTCTAATTATCCATTTTTGTGCCGTAAACAAGTGTTTCAAATGTGTGTCATGTGCCCCACCCCAAGCTATGATCCCATAATTTAAAAGTGATTGCACTAAGGCATGATACAATATTTTAAGTTCTTTAATGTGGAAAACGTTTATTAAATTTTTAAATTTTGGAGACAGACATCTGATTTTTTTTGTTAATTCCCTAATATGTATATCTCACTTCGCATGTTTGTCCAATATTAATCCTAAATATTTTACTTGTTCCGCTTCCGAGATTCGTTTGGTTTCTTCAATTTTTAAATCTCCCATATGAGGTAGGTTTGATTTATATGATGTAAAAGGAATATACTGTGTTTTTTCAAAATTAACAGTTAGGAGATGAAAGTCGAACCACTGTTGTAATATTTTAAAACTACTTTCAGCTTTCAATTTGACTTGGTTCCAAGTATTGCCTTTAAAGAAGATTGCAGTGTCATCGGCGAAAGATAGTATTTCACCATCAGTAACCATCCCAAACAAATCGTTAACATATAGCAGAAAGAGCAGTGGTCCCAAAACAGTTCCCTGTGGAACCCCGTACTTGACTTCTCGACTTGAACTAACCTCATCCCCTATTTGTACCATTTGTTGTCTATTTGTTAAATAACTTTTAATTAATGAAAGAGATATCACCCTTATACCATAATGCTCCAGTTTAATCAGAAGCTTCTTATGGCATACTGTATCAAACGCCTTAGCAAGATCAACGAACACGCAGATAGCAGGTTTCTTTTCATCTAAGGCTTCATAGATTTTCCCAGTTAAGTGTGCTATTGCGCTGTCCGTCGACCTGCCTCGGCGAAAGCCATATTGTCCTTCTGAGAAGACATTATTTTTTTCCAAGAAATTTACAATTCGGTTTTTCATTATTTTCTCAAATACCTTATCCATATTTGAAATTAAAGAAATAGGTCGATAATTTTGGATGTCTAACTTGTCTCCTTTTTTAAATAATGGTTTGATTATCCCAAGCTTTAAAATTTGTGGAAAGTGTCCCATACTTAAAGATTTATTTATAAGTTATGATAGTGGTAAAGATATTTCATTTGCAATTAATTTTAACGTTTCGGATCTCAGCTTATCGTGCCCTGGAGCTTTTTTTATTTTTAGATTATGTATAATTTTAATAATCTCTTCTTTGTTGGTCGAAAAGAGATACACTGATTTAGATACATTTTGAGAAGTTAAACTTTTTTTAAAATTTGTTGGTTCTTTTATTCGTTTTGCATAGGTTTCACCTAATATTGCTATAATGTTTATTAAATTCATTTGCCATTTCTTTTTTGTCGGTGATATGAATATTATTCACTTCGATTTCATTTATATCGTGTTGAGTATTTTTATTCTGGCATATTTGGTTAATATTATTCCATAAATCCTTAGAGGAACTGTTTTTTTTAATTTTGTTTTTGAAAAAATTTTGTTTATTTTTTTTTATTAAATCAAGTAGTTTATTTTTATATTTCTTGTATTCTTGATATAGGTTTAGGTCCTTTGGGTTTTGTTTACATTTTTTGTATAAATCATTTTTTTTATTAATCGATATTAGAAGAGCTTTTGTAATCCATCCTTTTTTTTTGATGTTTTTAATTTTAATAATTCGCGTATTATTTTCGATTGCTTGTGTAATTTTTTGAATGAACATTTCGGTAGCTTTATCTATGTCTGTTGTGTTGTAAATTCCATCCCATTTGTTTTCAGTACTTAGATCCTTTTTTAAATTATTATAATTAATAAATGTTTTATTGTTTACTTGTGGTACTTTTTTTTATATTTCCGATTGTTGTAACGGTATTGAAAGTAGAATAGGAAAATGGTCTGTAAGGGTGTAATCGTAAATGGCAGATTCAATTTGGTTTTTTTCTTGTGTTTTGATAAAAATGTGATCCAAGCAGAATTTTTGATTGAAATGAACCCGAGTGTAATCATTAATATATGAAATATATCTGTAATAACTCGAGACGATTTGGGGTTCTTAGGCCTTCAGTAAAACTACTACGTTGGTTTACTTCATAATGTATATTAATATCATAATGCATATTCACAAGCGAACAGCGGTCATTGTACCTGCTGACTTAACAATTAGGTAACGGCAATAATATAATAATATAATATTAGCTAACTAATCAATTTGCACCATCAGATGCCATATTTACCCTATTACACCTCCCCCCAATAAATAAAAGAATTTTCTTTCTATTGAATGAAAATTCTTCTTCTTATCAGAAAGTAGGTAAAATGTTAAAATGTGTAATACAGCAATAAAATACAACCAATAAAAAAAAAATTAAAAAAATAGCTATTTATACAATAAGTTACGAAATGAGCGTCTTTTAGGCACGCGACGTGAAAATTGTCCAACGAGGCAAAGCCGAGTTGGACAACACGTCGAGTGACTAAAAGACATCGTTTCGTAACGTATTGTATACAAGATTTTTTCTACTGGCATTTTATAATAAAAAAAACACAATTTTATTTCATGTGAATAAGTCGATTACACCCAAAATCTTTGTCACCTGCTTTCACTTGACACCTGACACTTTTCATGCGATTTTCTTTTCAAAATTCGGCATCAATAATTAAAATCCTAGAAAGTAGGTAATAACACAAAGTTCTGTTTTGAGTAACCCAAACGTTCAATTCAGTAATTCCATTTTCAATATTCATAATAAATACAAAACAAAATTCAAATATGTGGTTAGTGTTGTTTTTTATTTCTGAATAATGAATGACACTTTTAGGCACTAGTGCTTAAAAATTACTTTTACGCACTCATAAGTCACTTTTACGCATTCAAAAGTCACTTTTACGCACTGAGTGCCTAAAAGTAACTTTCACGCACTCAGTGCCTAAAAGAATGTCGTTTCAAAACTGAAATGACAATCGAAAAGTTGCTATTATGAAACGTCAGTAGAAAAAAAAAATTTTACCTTGTTTTTTTCCCAATTAATTAAAAATAATTATTTTCTAGAATCCTTCTTGAAACTTAATGAAATTAAAAAAAAAATACACCTAATAAGCATACAATACTGGTACTAGGGGCCCCATAATAAAATACCTAACAATTACATAATATTTCCTAACTCTTAACTACACAATATAGATTTTTGTCCTGTTCTTATGAACGATAAGTTCTTTATTATTTTTCACAATTTTTACATTAGGGGACAAATCCTCTAATACTAAATATGGTCCCAAAAAACAGGGACTGGAGATCTTATCTCCCGTCTCATTTTTAACTAAGACCATATCTCCTTTTTTGTAAGAAATAGGGTTTGAAGTTTTATCATAATTTTGTTTTCGCTTCAATTTGGAATGAATTAAATTTTTTCTTGCATCATCGTTTGCCTTTTGTAATCTGTATTTCAGCTCTAAAGGGTAGTTGTCAAAAATATTTATAGGATCGATGGTATTGGTTAAGTTACTTGGAATGTGACATTTTCGTCCGAAAACTAGCTCAAACGGAGTATATCGAGTTTCTGAGTGCACTGTGGTATTGTAAGAAAAACTCCAATATGGAATCCACTCGCTCCAAGCAGCATTGTTATCAGATACTTGGGTTCGGAGGAATGCTCCTAAGACTTTATGTGAATTTTCCAGTGCGCCTATACTTTCGTGATGATAGGCAGTTGATTGAAGATGATTTATTTTCAAGATTTTCGCAATTTCGGCCATAGTAGAAGAGATAAATTCGGTACCCCTATCAGTAGCTATTTCTGAGGGAATTCCGTATCTCAAAATAAAGTTATCCACGAAACTTTTCGCAACAGTTAATGCATATTTGGTTTTCAATGGATATGCTTCAATGAATTTTGTTAATTCGCACTGAAGAGTTAGTATATAAGAAAATTCATTAATATCCATTGGCAGAGGTCCTACCAAATCTAAATATACCTTTTGAAATGCAAAATTAGCTGTACTTGTAATTACCATGGGTTCTTTAATGTAATGATTTGTATGTTTAATTTTTTGGCAACTGTCGCATCTTTTTACAAATTTTTGAACGTCTTTATACATTCCTGACCAATAATAGTACTTTTTAATATTATTCACCATTCGATTAATTCCCGCGTGTCCACTAGTGGGCAGTAAATGAAAATCATTTAATATTATTCGCTTTTCGTCCTTGTCAACAATTCTTTTCACATCGCTAATAACATATATACGGGGACCGGTCCAATTATCATCTTTTATTTCTTTCAATATCCATTCAATAATGTCTTTATTATTTTTATCTTTTAACATAACTAATTCGCGAATTTTTAATCGATTGCTTAGAATAATCAAATCTCTCAACATTCCGTCTCGCGTCAATGTTGATCGAGCATTTTGATTAAAATAAATAGCAGCATGCAAAGGAACAAAATGGAAATCTCCCAAACTTGCGGACACGATATTTTTAAGTCGACTTATTACTTTTTCTGAGGCTGGCATTAATTCGATACTATTTTCAGGTTTTTTTCAGTACTTCTACAATATCTGGTTGATCAGGCCAAACATTTGTAGTTTCCTCTGCTGCCTGTATATTAGCATTGGAATTGCGTGCACACTGGGCCCTAGTCAATACGGCAATTACTTTATCATTCATACTTTTTAAATCATTAGACGTTAAGGTGACTCTAGATAGAGCGTCAGCCGTCACATTTTCAGATCCCCTAACATACTCAATATAAAAGTCATATTCTTCTAAGCCTAACCTAAACTTTGTTAACCGACTTGAAGGTTCAGTCATATTAAATAGGTATTTTAAAGGTCTATGGTCAGTCAAAATTTTAAAACGTCGCCCAAATAAATAAGGTCTGAAATACTTTATCGCCCAGTAAATAGCTAAAAGTTCTTTCTCTATTGACGGATAATTAACTTCCGCTTTATTCAAACTTCTACTTGCATATGCAACTGGTTTTTCATTGATATTTGATAAGGTAGCTCCGATGGTAATATTAGAAGCATCAGTTCGAAGAATGAATTCGCTTTTATCTGAAAAGTCTGGGTAGTCTAGAACTGGAGGATTAATAAGAGCATTCTTGAGAAATAAAAATGATTTTTCGCATTCATGAGTCCATTCAAAAATAGCATATTTTTTACAAAGTTTATTTAATGGTACAGTTTTTTCTGCAAAATTTGGAATAAATTTTCTGTAGTAGTTTGCGAAAGCTACAAATCTCTTTAATTCATTTGCATTTGTTGGCCTGGGATAATTTTGAAGAGCTTTAACTTTACTATTGTCGGGCAAAATTCCATTTTCTGAAATAACATGTCCAAGGTAAAGGATTTGTTTTTTCAAAAATTCACATTTTGAGGGATTTAATTTTAAATTGACTTCACGAAGCCTGTTGAAAACAGCAATTAAATTTTTATTATGGTCTACGAGATTTCTTCCAAAAACTATTAAGTCGTCGAGATAAACAAAACATTTTTCGTAATTTAGTCCCGACATAGCAACTGTCATAAGCCTCGAGAATGCGCTTGGACTAATTTTCAATCCCATTGGCAACCTTCTCATTTGCCATTGGCCCCGATCAGTAGTAAATGCTGTGTACTTTCTACTTTCTTCAGTTAGCTCTACCTGATAATATCCCTGACTAAGATCCAAATGTGAGAAATATATAGCTCCTGCAAGGGAATCAAAAATATCGGTAATATTTGGAAGTGGAAATTTTTGGTCGCGAATTTGTTGATTAACTAATCTATAATCTACAACTAATCTTGTTGAATCCTCAGTCAAACCTTTTTTTGGGACTAACAGAACCGGAGAAGACCATCCACTCTGTGCTCTTTCAATGATGTCATCCTCATACATTTTCGAGACTTTCTTATGTATCTCATATTTTTGCGAAAAAGGCAATCTGTATGGTTTTACATAGGAGGGTGTAGCGTTTTTTTTTAACTGAATTGATTCTTTATAGATATTAGTGACAGTTAACTTATCGTCTAGCATGTGAAAAATATCTGCATATATAGCACAAATATTTTCGATTGAATTTTGCTCTTTCTGGTCTAAATAGTTCAATTTTAGTAGTTCAAATAATGTTTTCACACGAGCCACCGATATGTCCGACTTTGAAAATTGATAGAATTCATAACAGCTTAACCTTTTTGTTTTAGGGATACAATTTTTCAAGCAAACATCAGTTTCCCGAGTATTTAAAATTTTTACTGGTATTTTTCCTTGTTCAGGTCTTACAATCATACCTGCTATAAAAACACCTTGGCATAATTCGCTTGGTATAACCACACAATCCTCTGTTATACCAACCGAAACATGACAAATTGTTTCACATCTTGGAGATAACATTAACACATTATCATTGCTATTAGAGTTAAAAGGTAAAATTATAGTATCTTCAAAATTTGTTAAAGATAATGTATTTTCTTCGTAGTTTAGGATACCATTATATTTTCTTAAAAAATTCTCGCCAATTATTGCATCGCTAGAACAAGTAAGTGACGTAAAAACGTAAAATTTTTCTTCAAAAGATATATTTCCAACTTTCAATTTTAGATAAACATAACCTGGTGAGGTTATAGTTCCTCCGACTCCTTTTATTTCTACATTGTCATTATACACTCGTGAATTTGAATTTAAAACATTTGATTTTATTGCGCACAATGAAGCTCCTGTGTCGACCAAAAATTTTACGTTTTTATTAAAGATAATGAAATTGACGGTGTTTGTAAAATTATCCGAATACGTAAATATTTCATTTCTATTTTTCCTGTTAGGGACGAAAAAAATTATTCTCCATAGAAGTCATAGGTATTAGGTTATTCGCCCTCGACGTGCTAGCTTGCAAGTTTTCATCCTGACCATTACCTAAGTTACTCTCAATAACATTTATGTTATGTCGCCTATCTGACCCAGAAAAACGATTAGTACGGGTTCCGCGATTGTTGAACCCGCCACGAGAATTTCTTTGAAAACGTTGACTGTGTTGAAAATTCCCATTATTATTATTCCTATTTGCATTATTAAAATTTATATTAGGGCGGTTTGCAAAATTTGTATTTCTATTGGAATAGTTATTATTCGAATAAGAACCTCTATTTTGAGAAGAACCTCTCATAGAGTTCCTCATAAATCTTCCTTGACCTCTCCTAGAAGCGGTATAAATTTGAGGGTTACTATTAAAAAATGTTGTTTCCTCATCTTGGGCTGCTCTAATCGCGTCTTTTAAATAGGAAAAATTTCGCGAAGCCATTATCGTACTCAGTCTCTGATTGCGAAGGCCATCCGTAAATTGTTTCAAAGCTAACCTTTCGTTTATTGGTTTCAATACGTTGTAAGCATTTTCATCTTCTTTTGCCTGAGATATTGTTAAATTAACGAATAGCTCCTTTAAATCTTTTCCAAAACTTTCAATAGATTTATCGCCTTGTTTAGAACGAAATAACTTCAATTGCAAAGCACTATCAGATTTAATAGTTAAAAAGTGCTTTTTAATGTCACCCAATAGATCATTTACTGAGTTATAACTAGTACTAAGTCTCAACTTTGCACTGTTTCACAACCTAGTTTTCAGAACAAATTTAATTAATAAAGGTTTACCTTCATTATTAAGCATAGAATCGTAAAGTTCTATTGCGTCGATAAGTTTTTGCGTAGTATTCTCGGAATCATCCATAATTGGTAACAAACTAACAGCAACTTTAAGATCAAATGAAGCCATTTCTGCTGCTTCGGTTTGCTTATCTTTAAAATTTAGAATCTCGTCATAAAGTTTATTAATTTTTACTAGTAATTCGTTAACTAAGCGGATTTCAGAGTCATCAAGTTCAGAGTTGTCTATTTTTTGATTAATCGAGGATACTTCTCTTTTTACTTCCAAGTAAATGGCTTTTGCCTCATTGAGTTTTTGGTCAAAAATTGGAGTTTTGCGCCGTTCGTAATTTAATTTAACAATATAACTTCTTATTTTTTGCAAGGAAACATAACTTTTATCTAAAACACTATCGCCCATTTAATAAACAAGTCAAAAAAAAAGAAAATCAACTTTCCAAAAAAAAAGATTTACGCGCATACCTGTTTTAAGGGTCCATATTTTCCTTACTGGCTATCAATTATCAATAATAATACACAAAAATGTCAATCTTACAACACTAAAATATAAAATTACTTACATGGTTTCAATTATAACTTTTAAGTACTTAATAATAGCTTTTTTTTTTCTCATAAAGTCTTAATTCAATGGAAATACTTCTTTGTTCCTACACTATTGCCAACGTATCATGTATCTGTATTATTTTTTGACTCTTGCATGTCTCATATCCTAAAAAAAAACCTAAAAAAGAAACTACTGCTCCTGGACATCATCGACTCGATTGTTTTGTGATCGTCTTAACTCATGCTTGATAATCTCCCTTCTAATAATTCTTGTTTTTTCCTTATATGTTTTGACGAGAAAATGGAGCACTGCTAATAAAACAACGGCCACTATAACTATAAGTAGCGCCTCTGTAAGTGAAATTCCTTGGCTATCTTGACTTCTAGTGGTGGCATCGCCAGATCCAGATTGCGCTATTACCACTTTTTCCTCAATTTTGGACTGCTGCTTTCCCATTTTCTCCCAATTATATCTTACTTTTAGAATTTTTCACCAACATCAAGGCCTCTGGCAGGATCGCCATGTAATAACTCGAGACGATTTGGGGTTCTTAGGCCTTCAGTAAAACTACTACGTTGGTTTACTTCATAATGTATATTAATATCATAATGCATATTCACAAGCGAACAGCGGTCATTGTACCTGCTGACTTAACAATTAGGTAACGGCAATAATATAATAATATAATATTAGCTAACTAATCAATTTGCACCATCAGATGCCATACAGGGTGTATTTACCCTATACATATCCGTGTGAACCAAGTGTATTCAAATAACTTTCAGAAACGTCGCCCATATATTTTATATTAATGTTTATGTTACCCAAAATTGCATGAAAATATGTATTTTCGCAATTTCTCAAATACGAGTCTAAATCTTCTATAAACTGGACGGCATCACTTGAAGGGGACCTATAGATATTTGTGAAAACATATTTACGGTTTCTTATTCGAATAACTATTTTTAAAGCTTTTAAGTTGCCAATATTTTTTATTGAATATTGACTATTTAAATTTTTTTTAATAAAAACAAGCACTCCGTCGCTTTTGTTTAGGAAACTATTATTATGTGTCACTTCATAGCCTTCCAGATTGAACAAAGACTTATCCAGTACTTCCCACGATTCAGATAATACAATGATATCAAATGCTCCATTAAATTGTTCCAAAAAAATTGAAAACTCGTCGAAATTTTTTACTGCGCTTCGAATATTCATATGTATTAATTTTAGTCTATTTGTCATTTCTAGAAAGATCTGAGCGTCGTTCACATCACTCAAGAACAAATTTTTAACTTCATCTATTTCAAAATTTTGTATATAGGGATTCATTGTATGTGTGTGTGTTTTCTAATAGTCGTTGTACAATTTAGTGCAGAAACTTAAACCTAATATATTATGATAACAAACTTATAGGATACAATAGGCACAGCCTATTTTTCGTTCAAAATTATGATGACAATTTTAAATATTTATGTATGCATATAAATTGATAATACCCCATTAGAATAAGTATATATATATATATATATATATATATATATATATATATATATATATACCGGGTGTCTACGAGATCAGTTTCGAGCTGGCATTTGGTGAGTTTTTTTTCGATGGCAAAGATTTTTGGTATGGAGTGTAGGTTTGAGTAATGTCATCTTTTGACATGTGTGTCAATGTTTGGTAACTTCCGGTTTGACCGGAAATGGTCCTAACTCCGTAATTTGGAATGGCATCCCAATAATTTTTTCACATTTTTGGCATCTGCGGATCATGATGTGTACGAAAACGTCAAATTTGAACATTTTTGAAGAGATTTCAAAACTCTGGATGAAAATGTATTTTTGAACAGGAAGTGACGGAGCGGTCTTAAAATTGTTATTTTCAACCAACACAATCGTGGAAAAATGCGAATACCAAGTTATTATCCTATGCTTGTTCTCCAAAGGCTTCCAAAGCTGAAAAAATCACATTTTACGTGATAACTCAATGAAATCAGTGAAATCACCCAACTTTCATAACAAATGTTTTCTACCTTTTTCAAAATAAAACCAACTATGCATTAAAGCTTTTTATTCATGCCAGTTTTTAATTATTTTTCCAATATTTTTACTATGCATTACTATAACTGATAAAACTACTTATAAATAAACCCCTGTATTCAAACTTTGTATTTACAAGTTCCCGAGATGTCAAACAATGACAAATAAACATATCTTGCCTCTTGCCCACAGATCTTGTCAATGGCTTGTCAAGAAAAAAAAACACCAGCTCCTTTTGAAAAGCGTTCTTCATACAGGGGTTCATTTATAAGTAGTTTTAACGTTTATAGTAGTGCATTATAAAAATAATACGAAAATAATTAAAAACTAACATAAATGAAAAGTTTCAATGCATAGTTGGTTTTATTTTGAAAAAGGTAAAAAACTCTTGTTGTGAAAGTTGGGTAATTTCACTGATTTTATTGAGTTATCACGCAAAATGTGATTTTTTCAACTTTGGATGCCTTTGGAGAGCAAGCAAAGGATAACATCTTGGCACTCGCATTTTTTTACGATTGTGTGGGTTGAAAATAACAATTTTAGGACCGGTTCGTCACTTTCTGTTCAAAAATAAATTTTCATCCAGAGTTCTAAAATTTCTTCAAAAATGTTCAAATTTGACGTTTTCGTACACATCATGATCCGTAGATACCAAAAGTGCGAAAAAATTATTGGGATGCTATTCAAAATTACGGAGTTAGGACCATTTCCGGTCAAACCGGAAGTTACCAAACATTGACACACATGTCAAAAAATGACATTTCTCAAACCTACACTCCATACCAAAAATCTTTGCCATCGAGAAAAAAACCAGCAAATGCCAGTGCGAAACTGATCTCGTAGACACCTTGTATATATTTTTTTTTTAAATCATAATATAAATAATAACTATAAAAACTAATCATAAATCTAACCTAATGTATATTTAATTAAATAAAAGCAAAGTGATTACCTATTTTTTTATTTTTTTTTCTTTTTGCCTGGTATTTCTGTACTGGAAGCTCTTGGGACTTGGAGAAGATGCGTGTCTTCGCTTAACACTGCTCTTATCTTTCTTTTTTTCTTCTTCGGATGTCTTTGATTTCACAGGTTTATGTTTCTTCGTATCACTGTCGATTGTATCACAATCACTTTCTTCTTCCTCAGTATCCCTTTCATCTTCATATTCGGTATCTTCATCAAAATCTCTTGCCGTGTATAGTCTACCCTCGATTTCCAGTTTATATCCTCTTAATTTGGCGGTTTTATTCTGTTCTAAAGCTTGTTTAAGATGTTTCCTTAGAATGCTTGCATCATTCCTATCTTCTTCACATAAGTCATTTGATATTGATATGCCCAACTTGTTCAAGTTTTTTAACTTCTCTTTATCTTGGATAATTTCAAGCTTTCTGTAGAAGGATATAAACTCGATGATTATGGGAGCATTTGTTGTTTTGCCCAAGGTGTATACATTGTTTATAAGTGTTGGTTTAATATGTTTAACACTTGTTCTGGAAATTGCTTTTCATCTTTGTCAACGATCCCAAATATTATAACATTATTCTTTCTTAATTTTCTCTCAAGAAATTTACAGCGGCTTTCAATTTTAACCACCTTTTTATTTGTTATAGCTAAAAGTGTATTTACACTTCTAATGCTTGTATTTATGTCTTGCTTAAGGACTTCTGTTTGCTTTTTATTAGCCGCATCCAATAATTTTCCAATTTGCTCTATGGTAATTTCAGACATTTATGAATTTATTTTTTACGGGCTGCTGTGAATCTTGAATCTAAAGCAACATGCATAAACAATTAGGCAGGTACTCGTTTATTTCTTGTTGTTTATTGCAGAAAAAAAAGTTGAAGGCTATTGATCAGTACCAGTATAAAAATACACCAAACCAATTTAGCTTTTATGCGTACCATAAATAAAGACTTCGATTTTAAAGTGCGTTATAGTGTAACTTAGAAAATGAAAACTTACATAATTTTCATGTGACACTGTATATTTCCGTTCACTGATGGGTTCGTGTCACTTTTACACACTTTTTAACTGGTATAAAATGCTTTTTGAAAGCCTTTTTATCAGAGCGACAAAACTACGTGCGTCGACCTCGGTAGTCATATGATAATTATATTTAATATTTTAATTTGAACTGAAGTAATTTGAACAAACTCCAATTTTATTATTAAAATACAAATAAAAGTGAATTTTCCATCCTCTAGGATCGATTGTTTTGTGAAAAAAAAAAGTTCCATGAAATCTTGCAATAAACAAAAAGTTTTCTCTTATCAGATTCCCATTATAGATAACCGGTAAACAAGAAAACTTTTCAATCCCTCGAGTCCAAAGTTTTATTTAAAACCACCAGACAGAATGAATAGTGAATTTACGATGACTACCTACAAGATTTAAGATAGTTATTTATCAGATCGACGTCCGTGAGTTAAGAAGCTCTCAGGTTAGTAATTTTGTTGAAGTGAGTTAACGACTATTCATTTTTTCTGTTGGTTACTCTCGATTATCTCTCCGCTTCTTTTTCGCTCACTTAACAAATGGCTCTGGACGCCCTCCATATCTAGAGAAATATTCTTCGAATTGCTCATGTTGGGATGGCGAAATTGGCCATAAAATAAAGTCGTCAAGATTGTCCACCTTCATAACACACTCAATGTTTTCTACTCTCATTTTTCCATAAATACATTGTATCAAAGTTTATTCTTTAACCTCAGCCTGTTTCAAGTATTGATGGATCTTATTTATATCATCATTCATGCTTTTCGTCAATTTTGAAATTAGGTTTTTAAAGAAAATAAATCTATTTGAAAGTATGTAACATTGTGAAAAAATGACTTATGCGCAAAACACAAAAATAAGTTACACGAACTTCATATTTCTTGTCCTTGGGGTAAAAAGCTTCTCATAAAGGTTTTTTATTTTTTTGTTCCTTTACATCGCTATAGTGCCGCTATATTATTTATACCGCCATAAAGAAACATACCATTCTCATAAAATTATGTGTTCCAAGTCCACTGAGGGGGCAACTTTTATGTTAAAAAGAAAACCTGAATTTTATGTCCTATTATCCGGAAAAATACCTTACCCCTAATTCATTAATGATGACAACAAAGAAAAAATCAGTATCTAGACACACGTACCTGCTACGTATTTTGACAATGTTGTACTTTCTTCTATTCTTTCTAGGAGATTTTGAAATTCTAATTCACATACCTGAAACAAACAAATATATATCAAAAAAATACTCTAACATCAATTATATTATATTTATTTCTAATATTCATTACGAATTTGTAAAATTGCTAAGTAAACCATTACTATTATTACGTTTCAAGCACAATACCTAGTTAATAAATTACTAGTGCTATTTCCTTGGCAAATTGTAAATTATTCCCGTTCTCAAATCACTCAAAGTTACTCTAATCTGTTAGCGTAAGCCTTCGTCCCTGTTTCCAATCATTTGGCACTGACAAGAAGCTCGTTAATCTCGCTCAATAATATGCAATTTCTCTCGGCGAGCAATTTAGTATAATTTCGGAGTTTCGGAGTATTATTGGTTTCCGTCGTCGACTGTCGTGGAATTATTATCAATTTAATTACCCCGAAATACTAGTTTTTGAACTTTATTGGGAGTTGAGATGCTTCAATTAGGAAATAATGGCTTGTCTGTTTGAAAAGTTTGATTTGAATGAAATTTAATCAAAAGAATTTTTTATCTTCTAATCCCTAATATAAAGTAAAACATTATTTGAGAAAATTTCTTCTTATAAAGTCATGTACCATTCACTTATATATATATATATATATTTGAAGATAAAAAGAAACTTTTACTTTAAAAGCTCATCCTTTTAATATTTATAGCTACTTTAATAAAATAGCGGCACTCTACTTGTAGAATCAAAGCCAATGAAGCTCACGCTCTATATTAATAAAGTGGCGCTATCTTTATATTCGCACTACTAGTTATTTGAATATGAAAGAATGTAGATAAATTTTGAATGAAAAATAATTTAAGACGAAGAATAATACCTTTCTCTTGGGCAGAATTTGAACAATGCAATTAATTTCGCAAGAAAAACATTCAATTATAAAGTGCCAATCTTATACACAATAGTTATGCAATTCAATAAGAAAAATCACTGATTTTGGAAGTGTAAATTACACAATGAATGTGCAGCGCTTTGCAATTTTCCATTAATAAAAAAAAATCGTAACTTTTTCTCTTCTCTATAAACCACAATGTTGCAGTCAATAAACGTAAAAGCTTCTTGCAGTTATGCAACATAATGTCAGGCGAATTACTCAAAACTACTCGCACCAGAGTATAAAACTCGGTTTCACGAGCTCTAAAATAAAGTTTAGGCGTTTTACCTAAACAGCACGGATGTGTAATTAATGTTACATTGTGGCAACTTTACACTAGCAAACAAATTATTAGAGACATTCTTCTTCTGGGGAATAAAGTGTCATCTGGAACAATTCCAGTCGCAAAGTTGGTCAACATATTCCAGTCATTTACATAAAACCAGAGGGGCTGTTTAAAACAAATATTGACAAACGCAGCCGCGTAGATTTTCCATATTTATTTATACACCGAAACGGTTCATTAAATTTCGATGATGGAAAACGTTGTGGCGCTAAAAATAATTGCCTTTTTGTTTGCTGTTTTACCATTCGGCTACAATAATGGTTTTAATGGACATAAAAATGCATTTTTTTGGGAAATTTAAATATTTAAACAGTGGTTTTTATTTTATTTTCTAATGCATTTTTTAACGAGAATAATGGGGCAAAAATGTGCTGTATTGCAAAGCGCAGTTTGTATGTGAAAATAGTTTATGTGCTGCAAATAACTCAAAATGGAATATTTTGAAGATTAATGTTAGTGGCGACATTTGAAATTCAATCATAATTCTCCTCTCCAGAATTTATGTTTTTCCAATCATTTATCAGTAGTTTTGTGAGTTAATCTTCACACTTATTTTGCACTTAATTCAGGCTTCAGATTCCAAGGTTATGGTATGTTTTCCATTCCTACACATTCTTCTCTATCAATTTATGAAAAATCTCACATTTTTTTGTTTCTAATAGATCAAATATCAGGTTTCCAGGTCTAATAAGTGAATTGCTTTCACTCAATACTTTCTAGAACTCCCAGCAATTCATTCAATAATAGGTCAAGTCCAATAATGATTTAAAAATGACTGGAATTGAGTGAAAGAGTTTTCTCCAATGACATCAGAACACAGATAGACGGATCACTCATGCATAAACTGATATATTTGTTGTGTTGACAATACCACCCATAGGCCAGGGGAGGTGAGTTGCTCGCGGGGTCGGGGTGGGGAGACATCATTGCTCAAAATGGTGTAAAAAAAACCCCGCCCATACGTGAATATATCTCAAAAATAATTGGATGAATGAATAAAATGACAATTTGACAAATAAACTGAAAATATTCGATACGAGCATTTTATTCTGGAAGTACCAATATCGTATTGGTCGTTTCTTGTTTAACGCTAATGAATAATACTTGTGTGCGATAAAGATAGCTTGCTACTCCAACCAACACCTGCCTGCCATCGAACAAGCCGCTTCTGGGCGGCGTTTTGCTACAACAATTCTTCAATGATTACTTCATTAAGAAGGTAAATGTTATTTTTGAAAGAGCTAAGTTCAATAAAACAGTACAGCAAGAGGCGAAATAGCACAAGATTTTCTTCCATTATAGACCCTAAGCAAGGCCTGCAGTTATGGCACTATAACCGAAGAGCTAATACGGGATAAGCTTGTTGTTGGCATTTTAAATGAAAAGTTATTCGGAAGCTGACAGTTAGACAGTAGCTTAACACTTGAATTGGTAGAAGCAAAAGTTGTCCAAAGTAAAATATTTAAATAGGAACCTAATGTTTTACAGGATGATTCCCTCTCAGTAAGTAAAATTTCTACTCAGAAGAGGCCTAGATCACACAACGTGGGTAATCAGTCAACGAAAAATTATCCACAATGTGGTCAATGTGGTAAAAAAAACAAGTCATAAGTTGAAAGAATGTTCTGCATTGAATGAACACTGTCAAAAATGCTCAATAAAAAGTCACTACAGTAAAATAAAACGCAGAGACAAACTAGCAAATTCAAGCATGTTAATGAAGTTGACGACTCCTCCGATTCATCCGAACGCTGACGTAACAGTTTTAAGTAAGACATCGTACGATATTTTAAGAGGAAAACCAAAACTGAAACCTACTAAAGTAAAATTGGAGGGTCCAGGAGGATGTCCATTAAATGTTATTGGATAATGTACAGGGTATTTGATTATATTTGGAACCATAACTACAGCCTTTACCATTTGAGATAGAAAAAAATTTCAAATACAAAACTTGACAGTTTTTTTCTATATTTTCTGTTAAAGTTATCTGAAAAAACAAAATCGCATCGGAAAATGGAGAAACGTAGATAACCTCGACTTTTTTTTTTGCAAGAACACCCTGTATATTTTGCGATAAAATGGAAGATTTTTTCTTCCTGATTTCATATATACAGGGTGTCCCACGAGGTTTCTCCCAAATGATAACTTCGGAACGCATCATCGTATGTTCCACTGTATAATTTTCTAGAATTTTCTTTAATAAAGCCTTAACAAATATGACATTGCCGGTTTTATAATTTAAATGAGTTACATTTAAAATTCGAAAGTTGACGTCACTTGAGCGAAATTTAAGAGAAAGTGGTGAAATTGGATGATAATGGTAGAAGCTGCACAAAAAATTACCCAGATCCTCAAAATTTAAATTATATTGGATGATGCGTTCCGAAGTTATTACCTGGGAAAAACGTCGTGGGACACCCTGTATATATATTTATCACATTTTAGTGAGCCGTTTCTGACATATTTTAGCTTAAATTATAAATAATTTGCAAATAAATTTCATAAGGATGTCAAGACATTTAAGTCTTTACAAAATTTCTTTGGATTTTAATCATAATTTTAGCTAAGATAGATCAAAAACGGCTCATCCAAATGTGATCAATACATAGGTATATATTTGGAATCAGGAAGAAAAGATCTTTCATTTTATCGCATAATATACAGGGTGTTCCATTAAAAAAAGTCTACGTTGCCTACGTTTCTTCATTTTCCGATGCGATTTTGTTTTTTCTGATACATTTAAAAGAAAATATAGAAAAAAACTGTCAAGTTTTGTACCTAAAATTTTTTTCTATCTCAAATAGTAAAGGCTGTAGGTATGGGTCCAAATATAATCAAATACCCTGTACACTTCACATAAGTTATTAGGGTGGAAATAATAAAATCAAGGTATATGTCATGGAAAATCATGAAAATTTACTTGGCAGACCTGCAATACAGGACTTGAACCTGCTAAAACTGATTAATAGCATCAATGCCCAGAAAACTGTGAGTACTGAACAACTATGTTTGAGAAAAATTACAAAATATTTCCCAGAACTTCTCAACAAAATTGGGAAATTAAAAGACTTATGAATAAAAGATAAAAGTGACAGAAAACTGTGTGCCATATTCAATTTCAGCACCCAGAAGAGTAGCACTTACATTAATGGATAAGCTTAAAGAGAACTACAGAAAATGGTAGATCAAGAGATAATTGAGCAGGTGGATTACAATATTCCCACTCCATGGTGTGCACCAATGGTTTGTGTCCCCAAAATCAAGTTAGAATATGTGCTGACTTCACTGAACTCAATAAATTTGTTTTAAAAGAAAAACTTAATCCACCAACAGTGGATTCTACACTGACACAAATAAGAAATGCAAAACTATTTTCAAAATTAGATTGTGTATTAAGTTTTTGGCAACTTCCATTATCAGAAGGTTCGAAGCACTACACTGCATTTTTAACACCTTTTGGAAGGTACATTTTCAAGAGAATTCTTTTTGGAATTACTTCAGCTCCAAAATGTTTTCAGAGTACAATTAATAGACTTTTCAATAACCATGAAGGGGTATTAATTATTAATAGTTAGACACATTGAAGACATTACAGTTTTTGGAGAAAATCTTGGACAGCATGATGAAAGGTTAAAAAAAGTGCTTAAAGTGTTACGAGACAATGGACTCACTTTAAACGAGTCAAAATGTCAGATATTTTATGATAAATCATCTTACAAAATTTCCTAAAAATATTGCAGATGAAACAAAACTTCTACGCGAACACCAATACTTTTCAGTTTAATGATATCCGTCAATAGTGTTTTAATAAATTAAAAATATTTGTCACAAGTGCACCAGTTTTGAAGGCTTATGATGTTACTAAAAAAACAAGAATTCTCGCAGACTCGAGTTCTTTTGGAATTGGCGGCTATTTAGAACAATTACAACAGATGAGAGATGGGCTCCTGTTATTTATTGTTCAAAAAGGCTAAGTGAAAAAACGCTATGCCCATATTGAAAAGGAAGCATGTGCTATTGCATGGGTATGTGCAAGACTGGAAGATTACCCAATAGGTAAATCATTTACTATTCCAACTGATCATTTACCACTTTCGGGTATTTTAAAGAAAAAATCTATAGATGATTTGCCTGTAAGATTGTAACGATTTAGACTTAGATCAACTAGATTTACATTTGAGATTGAACATGTCGCTGGAAAAAAATTCTATGTACCAAATACGTTATCAAGATAGCCACTGAAACAGATAGATAATGGAAAAGATGTATTGGAAGAAGAAGTTTAATACTATATAAATGTTATAAGGGGAGAAACTGAAGATAACTTGAAGCTAACACACCAAATGGTTGAAAAAGCACAGCAAGAAGGACTTCAAAAACTTAGTGAATATCTAATGCAGGAATGGCCAGAAAAAGCATCACAAGTAACTGAGACATGTCAAATATATTTCAAGTATCGTAATGAATATTATGGCACTTTGTTGTATTACAAAGACAAATAATAAAAATATGTACATACAACATATTTTTATTGTTTGGATGTGTAACTTGGTTTTCCAACTCTGAGTCTTGGCTTGTGGTCGTAAGAGGGAACTGCTTGGTTTGATTTCTGGAATTGTCAAAGTTTTTTGCATGCAGTTAATTCTACTAATTTCCTGCCACCATCTTCTTCCTCATCTCCATTACATTCTTACTCCTCGTGCAGAAAGCACGACATTTATAAGAAATTTTGAAAATTAAATTAACAGCCAACACCCACGAATATCCAGAGTCCAGATGATTGTCCAGAATTCCGCCTCCTATAGGCATATTCTGTGTTTTTGTGGCAGTCCAATTTTAATTTTTTAATGTTGATAATAAAAAAAAATTCGATCTTCACCTTTGGTAAGTTAAACTTTGACATAATTTCGAAATCGGACTCATAAGCTTCCTCTCTTCCAGTTTTGTAACTATGTTCTGTGTTGGATGCGGCTTTAGCAACCAACTTTATGCTGATAACAGCATGAACACTTACATTTTTTATGTATAACTATTAATACTTTGGCATATCGTATATGACCATATTTCCCTCTGCCATTTGGTAAGTTTTTGATGTATACACCCCAGGTTCCCCCTAACTCCCATATTTTGTACCTTGTAGAACTTATGCTGATGATGGATCTATGATAGATCCGAAATATGTTCAACCCCCCCTTCCAACTGATTATATTTTTATAAAATAAAGAGTGAAAATAGACTGTGTGTTTTACTCCAGTTCTTTAACTATTCTCTTCACTGTGAGACATGGACTACTATTTCAAAATTTCAACTGCATAGTTTTTTGTTATTTATATGGTTAAATTCCGAATATTGGACATACCTACCTATCGCTCCACGCCCAGTCTCATAACGTCCATTTGTTTCAGGCCTTATTTAGTCGTCACGCTTTAGTCCTTAACTTTGAGTAGAGTTAACCGTTAAGCTTACTGTATATTTTAAGTCGTACCTCCTATCTGCAGCCTCCTCTAGACAATTGGAAGCTTTAGTGACTCCTAGTTACTGAACTTCAGTGCCCAGGGCCAATTGCTTCTTGTTGCGGCCCTTATCCAGTCCTAGACCACCGGAAACACTGGAAGATATCAATCCAATCCTTCAGATTCGCCTCAAGGGACTAGGGACTACTCAGGTTTGATAAGTGTGTTGTATTGTCTCAGTTTCTGGAACCTATCAAACCTTACCTACCCATTATTGGAGTAAATCAACACAGCAACGCAGTTTTGTTTTACAATATTAAAGCCCGTCAGGTTATGTGTTGTTATTTCAATTTTAATTAATTATCTATATTATATCAAATTCGCCCTTCAGGTTTTGTATTGTTACTTCAATTTTAATTATTTATCTATATTACCTATATTATTCCATAATATTGAATTCGCCCTTCAGGTTACGTATTGTTACTTCTACTTAAATTAATATCTCTCTAATATCCCATAAATAGATGCTGCACTGAATACAAGAAAATACTTGTACACTGGGGTTAAATGGCCATTTACGAAGGTACTGCATTTAGTAAGCTTGACTATTAATTTACATTTCAGGTATTATTGCTGTTATAAGTATTATACAATACTCTTTACTTCTTTATTTAGGGACTCAAGTTGAGTTAAATTATGGTAAATACTATTTTTGGAACGTAAGGTTAGGTAACTCCTAGTCGATTTATTTTGTTCTTGTTCTGGTTCCAATGTTAATAATTTTCAGTGTTCTAGGGCGTTCGAAAAACCCACTCCGAGCTTACTCTAGAGTCTGTTCTGGTTGTAATTAAAAACCTGTACCTGATTGTAGCAAAGCGTTTCACTTCTGCCCCTCCTTCTTGTTTAATTTTTTATATTTCAGGTTGTGCTGCTATAGGTCCGTAGAAGTTTCCTGCTTCCGTTATATCGGTTGACTTCGTGTACTGCAGAGGAATGCAGGTGGCGCTCTATATTTAATTATTTAATTGATCTACACCCCTCTCCGCATTGGAAGCTAGTCGGCAAACCTTCACACGTAGTCCCGTTTCTAGATTTTAGCCACCGACCAACCCTCTCTTTCTATTTTTTTTTTGTCTTAGTTACCCGTTCACCGTCTCACTTCCTCAAATTTTATTATTTACTTTTCAATCGGTTTAACGGGTAACAAAGTCAAAGCTTCTGTGAATGTTTAGCTTCAAGATAGAGTTAGATGCCGCTCGATTGATGGGGTGTAGATACAGACAAAAGGGAAACATACAAAAAAAAGGCCTAAAACAATGAACATTGCATCAGGACTTTGAAGAATAAGGTATGTACGTATTTATTTACATATCATTAGCAGTAAAGCCTCAATTTAGTATTCAAAAGCGAGAAACTAAGGAACTTACCAATGGGAAATTGGCCTTTTTCCACAAAACTCAAAAACGTGGAACCCAAAGTTTAGGTTTTTCTCCAGTAATTCGTCAATAAATCGGCAATATAGTCCTTCGATGCTATATACGAGCTAATAGCCACCTTTTGACGAATAATCTGGGCTTAAATCTTTTGAAAAATCAGCAAAAAGCCACGAGAAAAGCAGAAACGTTGATTCTTTCTCAACGAAAAATGTGGTTCTGTCACGAAATCAGTTTTTTTCTTTTTTTTGGTATCTTCGCGCGGGAATTTTGGTTCTGAGAAAAAAGTTAGGGATTTTCAAACGGAAACCTTGAGGTTAAAATCATTGTTTAATAATTCTTTCTTGACAATTTGACGCTCCTCTGTTTATTATTAATAATTGATAATTTTTAATAATTTTAATTCCTTATTTTCAGATAAATGATTTAAAATGACTGATGGTAGAGATATAATTGTTTTAATTGATGAAGCACTGAGCCAGGTAAGTAGTTATTTAGAATTCAAACCAAAGGTACTTAACAGTGAATTTCATTTCAGGAGGGTTCGAGGTCCATGAGAGAAGATGTTCGGAGGTTCGTAAAGACCTATTATTGTGACCCGTAACAACTATGAAAATTGCCAGACTTCACTAAAGAAAACTGAAAGTGGAGAAATTATTGAAAAATTGAGAGAAATATTTGGACGTTATGGAAAAGACCTTTTATTTTTACCTGTATGCGCGCGCAGCACGAGGCAATGTTTTTTTATTGGCTTACATGTACAGGTGAGAGGTGTTCGTTTTGCACGCTTGTCCTTGTTCATTGCCCGTGATCGGACAAGAATAAAAGTACCTACGGTTGATTTTCAACTCGACATAGCTTGAAAAGTAATCGATTTTCAAGGCCGCATCATTTATAGGAAACATTCGAAAGTTGTCTGTTTCTGGTTGACAAATACGTTGCATAACCCGCGGTCTTTCTCTTTCCCATTTCATTCCGTGCAAATAAGGACGGATTGCTATACGTAAGTCTAATATAAATTGGTACGTTTTGCCTCGTCTTGCGCAATGAGCTTTCTGCGTCTTTTTTTATCTAATGGAGTTTTCGTATTATTACCTTTTTGTCTGGTAAAAAAAGATATGTCTATTCCAGAGATGTTATACTCAGACGGTGGACCACAATTTGATAGTTAAATTTTCAGGAAGTTTGCAACAACTTCAACCGTAGCCCCAGGTTTCCACAAAGTAGTGGTTTAGCAGAGAGAACTGTACAGCTAGTGAAAAAACTGTTGAGAAAATGTGAAGATCCTTATTTGGGAATATTAGCATACACCACATTCATGTGGAAACTCTTCATCTACACCACATTCATGTGGAAACTCTTCATCAGAACTACTATTTGGAAGAAAACTTACCTACTACAAATAAAAACCTAAAACCAAAACTTGTTGACCATGAAAAAGATAGGAAGAAGGAGAGAAAGGAACAAGAAAAATTATGACTGTGGACATAAGTCAATTTTACCAAAATCTAATGACAATGACCTAGTTTACATAAAAGATATGAAATGTAATGGAAACATGGTGCGAACATCAAGTTCAAGTATGTCCTAGTTGTTCTTGAAAAACACTGTGAATGCTATTTTTATTCTATTTTTTCAAAGTTGGTTCTTATTATTTTTGTACGTTTTAGTACTTTTTCAGTTTCCTATGAAAAAAAATTATAGTTAATAAATACTAGAGATGCCACCGAATATTCGGCCACGCTCTCGTTTGTACAGCAGGTCAGGACCTGCCTCATTCTCATCGCGTCCCCTCCGGTAACGACGGAATTTGGTTCACTTGAGAATATATCGTGTTACAATACGCATTATTAGCTATATTCTTTTGATCGCACGCTTATACTACTGTTTATCTTTAGCCAAATGTTATCAAAATGGCACCAGTTGTTACGGGATGATTTTTCCTGGGTTAAAATGAAAGGAAATAAGCGTATTCACCTCAATGAATAGCATACCTTCGTCAAGCCACTGTTGTCTTTTCAATAGTTGTGGCCAAACTTTTCATCAAACTTTTCATTTTTCCCAGAATCATTAAGTTAGAGGTTTATTAATGGAATTGATTTTCTGTTAGTAGGGTTCAAATAAATAATTAATTTATTAATAAAACAAAATCACAATATTTACACTAGAACAGCTGATTGTCTGATCGGAGTAGATTGTCTAGATTGACAGCGCTCCAAATAGGGTCAATGACCGGTACTAACTTAACTTGAATAAGTCCCATGCCCCAACTACCATCAAAATTCCCCAGTACCTTCCACCTTGGAGTTTTGACAGAGACTTTTTAAAGGACATTGCAGGGACAAGCAGAGGTCATTCAGGTCGAGGACTTTTCACGATTAAGTGTTCGGGAAAATTCCTCAGGCACATTTTGCCGATTTTCTGAGTTGTCTAGTTTTCGCTCATAGATCTAGGGTGGCTAATCCGTTATTTTAGCACCCAATCGCCTTGTGCAGATTTTTTTGTGAGTCGAAAAAGAGCAACGTGGTCAATTGTTTGTTCCTAAAGGCCAAGAGTAATTTTGGTAAGTGGTTTTTCTTATTAATCTTCTCTGTGTTTCTCTATTTCCTATGTAAAAGCCTAGTTTTCTGTTAATTATACGGTTAAATTCCGAATATCGGACATACCTACCTCTATTGCTCCACGCCCTGTCTCATAACGTCCATTTGTTTCAGGCCTTTAATCGTCAGTTTTAGACGTTACGTTTTAATCGTCACCTTTTATTCGTCACGCTTAGTCCTTAACTTGAGTAAAGAGTTAAACGTTGAGCTTACTGTGTGGTTCAAGTAGTACCTCCAATCTTCAGCCTCCTCTAGACCATTGGAAGCTTTAGTGACTCCTAATTACTGAACTTCAGTGCCCAGGGCCAGTGACTTCTTGTTGCGGCCTTGATCCAGATCCAGGCCATCGAAAACACTGGAAGATATTAGTTCCATCCGTCAGGTTCCCCCATGAGTTTAGGAACTACTCAGGTTTGATAAGTGTGTTGTATTGTCTTAATATCAAACCTTACCAACCTCTTGTTGGAGTAAATCACCACAACAACGCAGTTCTACTATCTTAAAATTATCCTTCAGATTAGATGTTATTATTTAAGTTTTAATCAATTATATATCTTACCTTTACTATATGAAATTTACCATTCAGCTGGGTATTGTTAGGTACTTCAATTTTATTAGGTATCTAGGTATTTATCCTACCTATATTGTTACATAATATTAAAGCCCTTCAGGTTACGTATTGTTACTTCAACTTTGATTAATGCTGCACTGAATACAGGTAAATACTTGTACACTGGGGTTAAATGGCCATTTACGAAGGTACTGCATTTAGTGAGCTTGTATATTGATGATTTATATTTCAGGTATTATTGCTGTTGTACGGTACTCTTTACTTTAAGGGACTCGAGTTAATTTATTGTATTTACTATTTTTAGAGTATATAGGTTAGGTACTCCTAGTTTCTAGGCGATTTCTTTACTTCTTTGAACCTGTTCTAGAGTCAACCTGTTCTGGTTCTAATTAAAACCCGTACCTGATTGTAGCAGAGCGTTTCACTTTTGTCCTTTCTTCTTGTTTACGTTTATATTTCAGGTTGTGCTGCTATAGGTCTGTAGAAGTTTCCTGCTTTCGTTATATCGGTTGATTTCGTGTACTGCAGGGAAAATGCAGGTGGCGCTCTATATTTAGTTATTTAATTGACCCACACCACTCTCCGTATTGGAAGCTAGTCGGCAACCCTTTACACGAAATCACGTTTCTAGATTTCAGCCACCAACCAACCCTCTCTTTTTTTTCTCTCTTCTCTCTTTATTTCTCTGTTTTAGTTACCCATTCACTATCTCCCTTCCTCAAATCTTATCATTAACTTCTCCCTCACGTTTTGCGTGTAACAAAGTGGCAGTGTCCGTTTTGCCACTTAATAAATTGGCCGTAATACAGTAATTAATAAAAAGTCGCCTATTTGATAGATTTTAAGTATTAAATTCATTGTGACTTGTTATTAGATACATTTTTGAGTAATATGTGCGTTTTTTTTTTTTTTTTTTTTCATTTTTCAGCTTTCGGTATGCGGCCGGATAATACTAGTCGGCCGAATACCGAATACAAAAAAAAATGGCCGAATACCGAATAGTAGCCGAATATTCGTGGCATCTCTAATAAATACTACTTTGATATATCATTCGTTTTTTCCTTATACGTAAATTTTACGTGTCGATAGTATTAAGCGACCTTCTAATAACCATAGGATTCTAGGTTTAATTATCAACAAAGCTATCCTACCTACACTCGATAACAATAACTCAAGAAAAGTGGAAAAAATAACAGTCCAATAATTAACTATTACTATTGAATATTCAAGAAGTGAAAATTCACATGGAAATGGCAGAAATAAGGAACGTTATGTTAATTTTTTCGGCGGTATTCAATACTTCAAACACAGTAGACCGTTGTCCAGCGGTATTTATCAATACACAAATTAGACTATTCCACATGCTGTCAAACTTAAATTAAAATGTCCGCCAAGAGGCACACAAACCCTTTGTTTGCTTGTCAAAGTCACGTGTTTTGGATAAGCTAATAGCATGCCGCTCTGATCAAAAAATCAGTTTAAATTTTCGGCGGCTTTCTCCTGAGAACACCTTGCCGGCGGAAGATGTTTTTTTTTTAAACAAATATAAGTACCGCCAGCGGTCGATTAGCCAGTGTGTTTAAATATTAAGAAGATAGAGAAGAGCGAAAATACTACAGAGATACAAGATACATTTAGGATATGTTATGTTAAACTTCGTAAATCTTCCTTTGGTAATTTACTGTATATTTTAAAATATTTTTTCAAAATTGAAAGTGAGGTGTATAATAAATAATAATATATCAAAGATGGAGGTAGTTTGAGATGTTATGTCACTTATGTGTCAGAGAATAGGTTGTATGAAATGCTGCCACAAGCTGCTTTCGGAAAGTGTGATCCGATTAATCGGTTCGATCGGATTAGGAATCTCATCGTTCGGAAAATTATCCAAAATCGAGTATTCGCCTTCGGTAAGGGATCTTGTTGACTCGGTTTTCTCATATTTTTGTGATCTCGTTAATTCTGCTCTTGACGTGAGTAGAAAATTAATCCATCAGCTGTTTGATGTTTGTGGTTATTTGTTATGTTTATTTTATATGTTTTGATTGTTTTGTTTGCGTTTTGTGTTTGAATTCTTGTGATTTGTTATGTTTGGGGTGGTTTGCAGTGTCTTTGGAAAGTTAAAGGAAAAAACCTCAAATCGTTGAATAAAGACAAACGTGGGTGCCGGCGATCTTCGATCCTAATCGTTCGGAAACGTTGAATAATCTACTCTGAAAACGAGCTAAACCGCGATCAGCTGATATTAACCTACTCGATCCGGGATTTACATTTCCGAAAGCAACTACAGTTTTATTTGGAAGTGAACTTTGAAACCTCAATCAATGAATTAAACTAGACTTACTAAAGTATCCAATTTAACAACGCTCACAATATTTCAAGCTGAAGCTGAGGTACTGGCCATAATCATTTGTGCCCAAGAATACCTTGAAAGGGGCCTTTTCAGAGAGCAAATTTACATAGTGTCCAATAGTCAAGCGGCTCTGAAGGCTCTAATGTAATCAAGTGCAATTCACAGCTAGTTTGGGAGGATGAAAATATCCTCAAGGCACTGGCTGGGAGGAACAAACCCTAATATGAATGTTAGGATACCAGGGTATAGAGGGCAACGAGGAGGAAGACCATCTCGCAAAGCAAAGCGCTTTAACACCTTTTCAAGGTCCAGAGTCTTTTTGCAGTTGTTATATATGATAGTTTCTTCATTGTGAGTTATAAGGGAGATCGTGTGGTTGAAGTTTTCCATTATTTTGGTGTTAAGACTCATCCGCTGATTCACTTGGAAGACGATATTCTCTTGGCTATGTTGCAATGTTGCGATTGCGACGTCGTACTTTTGGGCGTCTTCGTGGTCCAGGTTACCAGATATGGTTTTAATATCACTGTCGAGACCATTGAAAATTCCTCCTTTGGATAGGTAAGATGGTACGAAGTTTTTCTTTAGCGGCTTTTAACAGAAATTGTAAAGTCTGATCAGAATTTTGCAGGTTTTTGAAGTATAGGTGACTCAGTCCATTTTCTATTGCTGTTTTTACTGATTCGTATTGTTCTTCCAGAGACTGAAGTACCTTAATTACTAGGAAAAGGTCAAAAAAGTGAATAATAATAAGTCGTGGGTATTACTTTGAATCCTTGCTCCTCCTAGCTTGAGGGGGAAGATTTTTAATATTCTTTTTATATATTTTCGTGTCTTGAGTATGGGAGAGAATCTTGGAAGTAGTTTTTTCCGCTTTACAGTTTTCCTGGTGTAGATCTTCATGTTAAGTTTGTAGGTGAGGGGGGTTTGTCTGATTATGTTTCTTTTTCCTATGTACTTTTCTTTGGATTCATGTAGCTTTTGATTCAATTCCCTGTAAATAGTCTTCGTTTCTTCCCGCTGTTGCTGGATATAATTATTTAAGTGTTTTCCTGATATCAACTTCTAACGGATCCATGGATAAATATCTTATGTATATCTACAAATTCCTGTATGTCCGTTCTTAAATTCTGTTCCACTATCGATGACTTTTATGTGTGGTATTCCATGATGACTAATGAAGAATAGGAGGGCACTTAATTTGATCCCTCTATAAGTATGAGTAGGAATCAATAATTGTTAAAAACTTTTGCCTTTTGGCTTGAAAGGTATCTAGATGAATAATTTCCAAAGGTCTAGTCGGCGTTAAAGTAATCATGAATTTAGGTTTGGCACGATTTCTATCATATTTGTTAAACTGACAGGTGTCGCAAACATTTAGGTTATTTTCGATATCTGGCTTGAGGTTAGGCCAGTAATATTTCCTTCGGATTTGCGCTTCGGTTTCGTTAATTCCTCGATAATTTGTTTTTTCTTGATGATAGGCCTGGATTACTTCACTTCTCTGCTATTGACGTCTTTTAGGAGAAAGTTGCAGTTGATCAAGTCAAATGCAGAATTTTCTAAAGTTTCTTTAAAAATGTTGCATAGAGAAACATATAGATCTTCGTCCTTGAAGAATGCTGCATACTTCTTTTTGGGTTAATCAAATTTCTCAACTAAACTCAGATTTTCACGAAAAATTTTAAAGAAAAAAGCGACTGTCGTAGCCGGCTTAATTATGTAGTAAAAATGAAACAAAAATAAAAGCTAAAAATCAAGGTTACATGTGTTATGAGCTCAGATTCAGATACTCAAATATAATAAACATGTAATTTGTATTGTTGATGTAAAAATATTTGATAAATTTAAAAAATATATAAACTTCATGAAAACAAATCAATTGAAAAAAATAAGGTTGAACTTGAAGCTAGAACATTTCAGATACTTCTATCACATTTGTTATATTTTGCATACCAATTTCCAAATCTTACATGCTTTTGCCGGTAAAGATGCATAAGTCTTTTAATGTTGGAGCCCTTACCAATCTAATTGTTAACTGTACATTATCATAATATATGGCAATCATAAAAAAAATCCTCGAAAAGAAGCACTCAAAAAAATTGCATAATCCCCCATCAGCAAATAATAATGAGAAAAACTCCCGCTCTGCGATTTCCATATTGTTCATAAAAATGCTAATGTAATATGACTCGTATTATATTTCAAAGTTTACTGCGTTTTTAGTAACGAGAGGCACATTTTTAAAATTTATCATTTTTATTCTTTATCTCGTTTTCCAGCAACGCAGCATTAATAATAAATATTTACATTTACCCTACTCGGAAAAACAGGCATTTCGCGATACAGTTTAGGGAAGTAGACATTTTCAGTTACGCATTTCGGTAAAAAAAAAGTTTTTCACATTAAACAATTTTTTTCGCGGAATTGAAGCAATATCAAACATGAAAGGGAAGCCTAAAAGAACTGAGCTTCAGACTTTGAGACAAGTCAAAATCATTTCAAATACATAATTCAAAATGTAAATATTTCCAAATTCCTTCGGACATCCTCGCTTTTCGTCACATTTGTTTCCTAGTTCAAACTTGGCTTTTCCAATGTAAAAATTAAAGAAAAGTCAAAATAAATATTTAAAAAAAAAAAACAATTTACTCGAGATATCTTTGATATCCTTTCAGTTTACTTTTAACATTTTATAAAACGAAATAATTTCGATCCAGATACTTTTCTAAAGCCAAATGGAACATTTCAAATAAGATTCCTTTTAACTACATTTACGTGTCTTCGACGTCAATTACTGAGAAAAAACGAGAGTAAATAAACGAGAAAAGGCGCGTTGTAGGAGACGTGGATTTTTATAAAAGACAGACTTTGCTGTGGTTTTTTTTTGTGAAGGCACTGAAGGGAATTTTAGCTCTTGTAGCTTTTATATTCCATTTGTATATAAAAGAAAATATATTGAAAACAGGTTTTTGTTTGGTAAAATATACTTACGATTTATAAAATGAAAGGTTGTTTTCGCAAAGTTTTCGCAGCTCTTGAGAAAGCTTTTATATCAACGGGAACAGTTGGAAATTAAAACATACAATTCATTCTCAATTAAAATCCAATTTTAATTGGCAAGCTCGCACGAAATTCATAGTTCCAAGAATCCTGACGCGGAGGCAATTTCTTCAACAAGTTATGACCCAATTAAAATGTGTTTGTTCTAAATTTTGATTTATCGTAGCACGTAGGCCCCTTTTTGGAGTAGTTTCTGCCCTTTTGTTCTGCTTACTTTAATGAAATGAAAAGCGGGAGAAAAAATACATAATAAAGTGAGTGATGATGTTATTTCCATTAAGTATCTGAAATTTGATAAAATCACAAAGTAATAATATACAGCGGTTAAGTTATTCGTCGATATAACTATACTAACTTACAGTATTTTTATGTTTCATGTTTTATCAAAACTTAATGTGAATCCACAGCACTGATGATTGTATGTAATCAAATATGCTTAAACCCCAGGTTTTTTAGTAAGATACACACTCTATTTTTCAACTGTCTTGTAACAGAACAATAATTCCTTTGGTTTGACATTTATCCACGCGATCCTGCTCAAATTTGTCATTGTCATGTGCTTTACCTTTTCCAATTCGAATAGCTTATAGGATTAACAAAATTGATCTTGCGAAGGGCCAATTTGGCATGCAAATTTAGAGGCTAAACGCACACAAATTATCTCTTTGGCTCTAAATTTAGTTCCAAAAGGGAAAAGGCAATATTAACCAATTTTCTAATTGCATGGAGACACGCACTATATTTATTTATATAATTTTTTGCCCCCACTCTTACTGAATTAGAATAAAATTATCGGAATCCGACAGGAGGATAATTTAAAACATACTGGATGTCACACTCTTTAAATATATTTTTTACATATTATTTTTCATCACTCTTTGTGTAGAATTTTCAATTATTCCGCTTTCTAAAAAGTAAGTAATACAAGCGGGCATTTAAAAGTAAAACTTTTATAGTGAACTGGAAAATTTAAGTTTTCTTTATTATTCTCCTAAAAGCTTTTCCAAGAGCTGAAAATAGCGAAAACTTTCTGTATAAAAGACAATTGGTTCGCAAAACGGCTCTGAAAGTTGAAATGTTTCTTTTTTTGATATTAAAAATAAAAAAAATATTTATAAAGAGTATAGGAAAATACGTTGTAACGAGTGTTCAATAATTGTAGTTGGCTGAGGTTCTCTTTTTCGATGTCATCTTATTTCTTGATTTTATTAGTTTAAAAAAAATTGTGTGAAATAGTAAAAAAACTTTGTAAATTGTGTGTTAACACATAAAAGCTTCAATAGCTCATTTTTACCCGAGAGGTTATGTAATAGAAAATAATTACGAAACACCGGGTTGTTCTTAATAAAAGTGGACTGTATTAACTTTTCAAAACATTACGATGACAATCGGCAATAAACAAAGTTACATTTTTTATTTATTGTCTGTATTTTGTGCAATAGCAATTTCTTGCTAATTAATTAAAATTTGGACGCGACTTCGCGACGCCGGCCGCTTCTTCAATACGGCGGGTAGCACAGTACCTATTTATGCGATAGCCAACTCACGACTACCCTAGGAATTTATACAGAAATGACGCTTCCCTTAAAATATCTAGGTGTGGACGAGTCCATTATTGGAATTTGGGGGGAAGAAGCATATTAAAAAACTTGTTCCTTCTTGTGGGTTTGTTTATGTTTTGGGAGAATTGATATTGCACCAATACTTGTAACCAATACAATAAGGATAGATTGCACCATAATATAAATAATAATAAAAAAATCAGGAATAATTATTAGAGAATCCAACATACTCCCGCCTTGGGCATTTTCTGATGAAAAGTCCAATAAAAAATCAAATGAACGCACTGAGAAAAGCACTATTCACACTTTTTACTAAGCACTTATTATAAACTATCAACAAGTAACTCCTTAACCTAAGCTATAAACTATAATAATATTATCAGTAATCAATAATTACATTAAGAATCGTCACAATCATTTATAGGTTGATCATCAGGTAAAGGACATAATTTTGTAATGGACCTATAGAAAATTCCATCTTGGGTTTTAATTTTAACTAACCTCACTTTGCCGTCTGGCCTGTGAGGTATCTCACTGATACGTGCCAAAGACCATTTGAGAGGTGGTAAATTGTCCTCTTTGACCAATACCACCTGATTGATTTTCAAATTCTGTGAAGGGTTGCACCACTTGGGTCGATGCTGCAGCCTATTTAAGTACTCCACAGACCACCTTTTCCAAAACTGTTGCTTGATTTTCACACATTTCTCATACATAGATAAACGATTATTGGAAACTTCAAGTAAATTTTTATCTGGATATGCAGCCAAGCTATCGCCAATCAAGAAATGACCTGGCGTTAATGGATTCAAATCAGACGAATCATTAGACAAAACACTCAAGGGTCTTGAATTTAAGATGCTCTCGATAGAAGTGAGTACAGTGCTAAACTCTTCAAAGTTTAATATTGTGTCACCAATAGTTCGTTTGATATGGTACTTGGCACTCTTAATCGCAGCCTCCCATATGCCCCCCCAATGAGGTGACCGTGGAGGTATAAATTTCCACTGGGTTTCATTTTGCGCGAGGAAATTTTCAATGGAATGAACATTTTCCTTACTCTTAAAAAATTCATGAAGTTCCTTCAACTGGTTACTGGAGCCTAAAAAGTTTGTGGCATTGTCAGAGTAAATCACAGATGGATTACCTCGCCTACCTATAAATCTCTTAAGAGCAAGCAAAAAATGCTCGGTTGACAATCCTGTCACAAGTTCAATGTGCACGCATTTTGTTGCCATGCAAACAAAGATGGCAATGTATGCCTTGATTTTTGGAGCTCTGCGTAAATTAGAAGTTTTAAGTAAATAAAACCCACCAAAATCAACACCCACTCTTTGGAAAGGCCTCGAGATCGAAACTCTGTCCCTAGGTAAGTTACCCATCATTTGTTCAGCGCACTTTGCAGTAAAGCGAAAACATGTTATACAATTATGAATAATTCGTTTGACTGACCTAAGCCCGTCAATAGGCCAGTATCTTAATCTAAAATTGGTTAATACTGTTTGTGCACCTGCATGGTATAGTCTCAAATGTTCTTTTCGCAACATTATATTGACAACATGACATTTTGACGGCAACAGTAATGGATGTTTTTGGGAGAATGGAATATTAGCATTTGATAATCTCCCGCCAACACGCATTAGGCCTTTTTTGTCCAAAAAAGGATTTAAGCAACGTAGCTTTTTATTTTTAATTATTTTATCATTTTTCAGACATTCAATTTCTTCAGAAAAATATTTTAGTTGAAGAAATTTTATTATGAACCACAATGATTCTTGTAATTCATCAACACTAAGCGAACCAAAATTTCTTTCACCTATTGGACATCTCAAGTTATGACGAAACCTTAAACAGAATGCAATAACACGTTTCAACCTATAAAAATCTGAATATTTTTCTAAAATTTTATGCAATTGACTTTCACAATGTGCTTTGGACACTGCACTTAAAACCGTTTTTCTCTGCTCTGGAAGATTTTCAAGAACGAGATTAGTTTTAAAGGAATCAAGATTAAAATTTGGATTACTTAAATGATGAGGACCATTCCACCATTGTTTGTTAAACAGTAACTCTTGGGCTGAAAGGCCCCTGGACACATAATCACTTGGATTATCCTTCGTAGGTATATACCTCCAGACACAGTTAGAACTATTTTCTTGTATGATGGAAACACGATTTGCAACGAAAATGTTCCATCTTCCTGGATGTGACTGCAACCATGCCAGTGAAACTTTCGAATCTGTCCACAGGTTAACAGAGTCAATTCTGAAAGAGTCTTTAAAAATATTTACAATTCTTTTTGTAGTTTGGGCTAACAGCAAACAACCACAGAGTTCTAGCCGAGGAACACTGAGTGTGCGCAACGGCGCAACCTTAGACTTGGAACAAATTAAATTAGTTGACACACTGTCATTATTATAAATTACTCTCAAATAAAGAGCACAACCATACGCCTTTATACTGGCATCAGAATACCCATGTATTTCTATTCGCTTCACATCATCCAAATTATCTATCAAACACCGCGAAATTTGTAGCTCTGACAAGTCTAAAATATTTTTTGCAAATTTCAACCATTCATATTTCAACTCTTCGCTGAGACAATCATCCCAACCCAACTTTGACAGCCATAATTTCTGCATGAAAATTTTTGCAATCACTACAATCGGAGACACTAGTCCCAAAACATCGTAAATTTGCGCAATGACAGCCAAAACATTTCTCTTAGTGAGAGGAGTGATAACAATATTTTTAGGTAAAGACACAGAAAAACAATCCAACTTTGGATTCCAAAAAATACCTAAAACTTTATTAGACATGCCCTCAGAAATTAAAAAATAGTTTTGTAACTCAGAATCAGAACTAAACTTTTGCATAAACTGCTGAGAATTGGAACACCACTTATGAAGTGAAAACTTTCCCAAATTCAATAATTCAACTAATTGGTTTCGTAATTCATATAATTCATTCAAGGAATTCACGCTATATAGTGCATCATCAACATACATTTGACTTGTTAAAACATTCGCTGCAGTAGGAAATTTATGCTTATACATATTTGCCAATTCAGTGAGGCAACGAGTGGCAACGTATGGTGCGAAATTGGTTCCATAACTAACCGTCAAAAGTTCTATGCAAGAAAGTTCTTCACCAGGGCTTTTTCGCCATAAGATGTTCTGCAAAAAAGTATGGTCTGGATTAATCATAATTTGCCTGTACATCTTCTGGATGTCAGTAACAACTGCAAACCGGAACATACGGAACCTACACAGTATGTCGAAAAGCTCAGGCTGTACGACCATGCCTTTAAGACAGATATCATTCAATGAATATCCCGAGGTTGATTTCATTGATGCATCAAAAACTACCCTAAGACGAGTACTAGTTTTGTCATTTCGAATTATGCAATGATGCGGAATAAAATATTTATGTTCATTGTTTTTATTTTTAAGGTCCAGAGGAACATACCTTGCGTGACCCAACTTTATGTATTCGTCAATGAACTCAGAATATTGACTAAGTAAATCAGGATTTTGAATCAACCTTTTTTCAAGGGAATTAAAACGTTTTTTGGCCGATAAAAATGATTCTCCAAGCTTCATATTTTCATTTGAAGATTTCAAAGGGATGTCGACTTGAAATCTACCATTTTCAAGTAACTTGGTAGTATCTACAAAGATTTTTTCTGAAATTTCATCATCAGTAGACAATATATTGTCCTTAGAAACCTCCTCAAGAGTCCAGAATTTTTGTAATAGATTATCAACTTGATCTGAACTGATAAATAATGACAACGGCTTAAACGGATCACAATTTGCAATGAAATTCGAAATTAACGAAGAAGGCAAATTTCCACCTATAACCCAACCTAGGTGTGTGTTTTGGAGGACTGGCAGTTCATTACCAAGGTTAATTAAACCAGGAATCAACAATGAAAAATACACCTCTGCTCCAAGAAGTAAATCAATATGTTGTGGATTGTAATATTTTTAATCTGCAAGGACAATATTGTTAGGAATTTCTAACTTGCTGGCTTCAATTGGAAATTGCGGCAACCTGCAACTACTGAAATCGGTAATTGAGCATGTAGCTTTAAACCTTTTATTTTTGTCAACAGTTGACTTAAATTCAATATCAATTGCTTCAGTGCATTGTACTGCGCTAGAAACACCATTAATTTCAACATTTTTTCTATACGTTGGATACCTTAGTTGTTTTGCCAATTTCCGTGTCATAATAGATACTTGAGATCCATTGTCTAGGACTGCTCTAGCCGACAAAAAAGTTCCATCATTATTAATTACCTGTACGAAGGCAGTGGCTAATAAAACATGACAATTTTCTTTACCGAAAAAACTAGATTTCGACTGCAATACAATGTTGTTTTCAGGACATACTGAACGTGAACTATGGGGACGCACTGTATGTGAGTTTTCTGAATTTTGATTTTGGCCACTTTGACCACTCACATTAGCTAAACCCGACGCGGACCCTGAACCAGAATTGTCAACATGACCCAACCTGTTCTCTTGAAAATTTTGTCTAATATTTGCCGTTTGAAAGTTGTTTGAATTATTTTGATGTCTATTGTTTGTATGATTGTTATTGTACTTAGATGTACTATTATCTACATGTAACAGTGCATTATGAGCTTCTCCACACGGGACAATTGTTAAAAGTACAATCTTTAACATGATGTGAATCAAAACATTTGAAGCACAAGTGGTTTGAAAAAATAAAGGATTTCCTTTGGTTAACTTTTAAATCTTTAAATTTTTTACATTTATAAATCATATGATTATTTAATTTGCAATATAGACAAAATAACTTTTTCTCTACAAAATTAGAATGTTTTTTGATAGGCTCTGGAGAAGACAAATTCTCGGCAGCCTGACAGCGTTTCTCCACAAAATTTAGGAAATCAACCAGCGTTGGCATTTGAGTAGGACCCCTCTCTAATTCATAAACTCTTCTAGTATTAATATCTAGCTTTTGTGACAAAATAAAAACCAGAATTAAATCCCATTCCGCCACCGGAACTCTGAGATTTTTTAGACACTCCGTATGTTGCTTTATAGAAACAACAAAATCACGTAAGCTAGCAGAACTGCTTCTATTTATGGATGAAAGTTCCAATAGGCCTTTAATATTAGAGTAAATACTAGCTAGTTTGTTCTCATATCTGTCTTTCAAAATATCTATTGATACCTGCAAATTGCTACTTACTAATGGCAAATTCTCAATAAGCTTTAAAGGTTCACCCTGTAAATTGGATTTTAGATAGATTAATTTTTGTATATCTGCCAAATTGGGATTGTTTAAAACCAACGCTTTGAAAATGTCAAAAAAGCTTGACCAATTTTGATGAGCTCCTTTAAATTTATCGATAGTTATCTCAGGCATCTTAGAACCTATTGTACAATTATTCGAGTTATTTTGAGAAACATTACTATTTACACTTGTATTTACATTATTCAAGACAGGAGAACATTTGTCAATCAAAATTTTTAGTATTGTTTTTAAATTGAAAAATTTATCTTCAGTTTCTGACCTATCGCCTATTTTTTCTGCACTTGCTCCTATATTTTCTATTGAATCTTGTGAAATGGAGAATTTTTCGAAAGCTTTTTCCAACATTTCAAGCCTATTTTCATACTCATATTTATGCATTAAATCATTTTGATTTCTTGTTAAAAAAGTTTCAATCCTAGTAATACTAGCTCTAGCATTTTTTCTATCAGCAATAAATGTTTTTAGTTCTTCCTCCATTTTTATGAACTTGAATAATTAAACAAAATTTAAGCTTAACAATCTTTTTTGACTTCAATTCAATGAAATGAGTTTAGTTTTTTATTTAAATAAAAAGTGTCTTTTTGTTCTATCAAAAATTGTCTTTTTATTCCATTGTGTCTGCTAAAGGACAAAACTTGTGAAGCATAGAAAAAACTCAACGTTATCAATCTCAACTCAACATAGATTAATAAAAACAAATGGAAAGCTCTGACCTTAGTCCTCGTAGAGATTCACAACTCCAACTAGGTAGGTATTTCAGCTCCAACACTCCGAATAAGGAATAGGTAGGTACACACGTACCGTACAACCAATCCAAAGTTCGCTTACACAAGTATACTCTTACACAAGAGTATGTACAGAACCGACGATTACACACGAATCGAATCCGGCACTCGAAAGGATCAAATTTTATGTTAACACATAAAAGCTTCAATAGCTCATTTTTACCCGAGAGGTTATGTAATAGAAAATAATTACGAAACACCGGGTTGTTCTTAATAAAAGTGGACTGTATTAACTTTTCAAAACATTACGATGACAATCGGCAATAAACAAAGTTACATTTTTTATTTATTGTCTGTATTTTGTGCAATAGCAATTTCTTGCTAATTAATTAAAATTTGGACGCGACTTCGCGACGCCGCTTCTTCAATACGGCGGGTAGCACAGTACCTATTTATGCGATAGCCAACTCACGACTACCCTAGGAATTTATACAGAAATGGCGCTTCCCTTAAAATATCTAGGTGTGGACGAGTCCATTATTGGAATTTGGGGGGAAGAAGCATATTAAAAAACTTGTTCCTTCTTGTGGGTTTTTTTATGTTTTGGGAGAATTGATATTGCACCAATACTTGTAACCAATACAATAAGGATAGATTGCACCATAATATAAATAATAATAAAAAAATTAGGAATAATTATTAGAGAATCCAACATTGTGATAATTCTGTTACAAGCGTTATTTCATTAAGTCATTATTTGTAGTTTCATAGCCAGGAACATGTCAAAGTTCGATTTTGAAGTTAAAGCCAGGTTTTATGTTGATTTCGAGTATAAAAGTTACACAACTGAAAGCTACGTTTGAACAAAAAACATTCGTTCATTGATTTCAGATCAATTAAATTATTAAAAGATTGTCTACCTTTCAAAAATATCTCGTTTTCTTTGGCCTCTTTTGGATATTCAGAGTCTAGAGCTGTTGCAAATCTAAGGCCTTAAAGATCGTTAGTTGGATATTATGTTCTATCTTTACCAAATATTGTCTTAGGTATCTAGGATAATAGGGCATCTCCCTTCGGTTAATTAACCTAATCGTCTTCCAAAATAGGTTCATGGGTTTCAGGAAAATCATTGATCACGATACGTTTAAATAACATTCCGTTGCAAGTTGAACGAATTATCGAATTATTAATTTATACGATGATCCTAAACCCATCGAAGGTCAATGTCAATGACAGTTCACTGCTAATTGTTATAATCAGCGATCACGCACTATGGTCGCCTGATTAATATAAAATAATGGGTTGTGGGATAGTTTACAGACCAAGAATGATCCGCGTTAGTTAGTAGTAATGTTAATGCCTTTTAGTCATGTGATAATTATTAGTGTCATGCCCATATCTGAAATGTATTTGTGGTAAGCTTTATTTTGCACAGCAGCTGTGCCTTAAACCGCTGTTTTCAATGGAGCTTCCGGGATACCAGGCAACCTCCTGGAATATTTTGCCTTGCTTTGGTATAGCGGGGCTTTGCCGCAGTCGACCAACCCTTGCCGACCCCCTTGTTACTGGTGGGATTTTTAGGTCGAACAGTAATCAAAGTTTGAAACCTATCGACAAGGATAAACCCCTCGATCAGAGTGAACCCATGGAGGCGGCTACCATAGTTCTTTCAGTATTCCTGGAGGCAGCTGTTTTAGCCCCTCCGGATAATGTGCTTACCAAGGAGAAAGAAAGGGCGCTACTCCTATCCCCTAAATCTCCTGGTAGTGTCCAGACGGAGGAAGCCACCAAGGGAGTGGCAAGCCTCAACCTCGACAAGAGGTACAAACTGGCTGGGGCGTTTAGAAAACGCCCCAGCTGAATGCCTGAGAGCGGAGTCCCATACGAAACCTTAAAAACTTAAAAACCATCCCATCACAGATGGACAGCAAATGACAGGGCGAGAAACCTACTCCCTCCATGCCCACGACGTCCGCTGATAAGAACCCACCGAAGGGCGAGACAGCTATCATCTTCAAATTCGACTGCATCGGCAAAACACCAGCGTTCGGATGGTAGCACTCCGGAGGCGGAGGCGAAGAAACTCCGCATATCTGGAGTATCAGGAGCGACGCTTTCCTACAAAGGCTACGACGGAAGGTGTCAAAGTAGGAGTCATCCTGCATACCCCATCGACCAGCTGACAAACGAACAGCTTCGACTTGTCCAGCAGGCATTGATATCTAACGTGAAAAAGCTCCCGGATAAGGGGCCACAAGTCCGGTTCTAGAGCTGCACTATTCGGCCTGCAGTACTGCTCATAACCTGCGTCGATAAAAAAAACAGCAAGTTGGATGGAGAAGAATGTGGGGAATCTTTGGCCCTAGAGCAACGCCTGCCTTGGGCTTGTCCAGGGGATCGACATTCCCAAACTGAATTTCTGCCAGGCATACATCCCTGACGATGTGGAATCCACCACATTGACGGGGTGGCAGGTGCTAACGCGCCTGCGTAAAATGCTGGAGTAAACCATTCTGCACAGAGAAGCTGCAGGCCCTAGTTAGATGTGGACCTTTTCCATGAACAATGTAACCATTAGTCTCAAGGAGATGGCCTATCATCCCTACTTTGGTCTTGAAAGAGTTCTTTTCCGACCGAAGTCCAGATCTGAACCTGGAACGAGTGTCGGTGAAAAGAAACCTCAATAGCATTGGCCATCTACCGCAGCAAAACAGGCTACTGCTACAAGGCCTTCACAGAAGCATATACCAAAGGGTAAAGGCAAGGAACCCTCTTCTGGTTAAGTGGTGAAGAATGAAGAAAGGCTCCCAGAGGGTAGCCAACTTGGAGCCGAGGGAAAGCGAGAAGAAGGAGTCTCCCTCCTCACCAGCGTCAATGGTTGAAAAGTCCTGGGCCTGATTTAAAGGCCATAGAAAATTTTCAAATTTTGCGACTTGGATGAGCTGATTGAGTAAGCAATCAATCTAATAATTATTTGATGATCGACCAATGATTCTGGTTTTTAAACCGGCATTGTAGGACTCAATTTTGTATTTTTGGAACAAGTGGACCACGTTTAAGAGACTTCTTTGGATAATTTCGGAAGCCTTGTGATTCTTTAATTTCCTTATACGGTTTATTCGTGGATTTCCCTCGAAGAGAGGTAAGAATATCATTGAAAATGGATTTAACAAAACTATCAATAAAAACTATTTCTCTGGAATCTCAGAAAAATTTGTAGCAGATCTTGGGGCATGACCCTCAAATAGATCTACTGGATTTATGAAGCATAAAACCAATGGTCATGTATGGAGCGGTGGTCTGACTAAAGCCCTTCAGACAACGGCAGGAGCGAAGCTAACTAAGCTCAATTTCAGCAACTGGCGTGTTTGGCCATTACAGGCGCCATGTCAACCATGCCGACGCTCGCGGGGGTATATTAACTATCCTTAATATACCCCCTTGTTTGGAGTGGGAGGCGAGGAATGATACCCACCAACTTTTATCGTTGAGAAACTAGACAAATGGTGAAAGGGTCTGGAATCACGCGGGTTTGTTGCGTGAGCTTAGAAATAACCACATCATGAACATGATCTCAGACGCCATTCTGATGGTAATAGGCACGCACAAGGCTTATAAACTCCTCTTTCCGGAGAGGGACGTATGAAAAGAGAGTAAAATTTCCTTTGTCTTATAGACGGATGGCTCCAGAATCTCCAATGGTGTTGGCGCTGGAGTCATTAGCAGAAGACCGAGGATTGAAGTCTCAATCAACTTCGGAAAGTATGCTAGTGTTTACCAAGCAGAAGTTTGTGCTTCTGTGTTTCAGAGAGCTAATTGATCGCGCCACCACAAGCAAAAACATATATATTGTTGGTCAGGAGGAGCTAAAAGCCCTTGGCTCCTACCTAACCTCAAAACTGGTGGGGAACTGCATTGAGTCCGTTACAGGGCTAGGTACCAATATCAGGGTAATCCTCTGGGTACCAGGGCATCAGGGGATGGCAGGCAATGAAAAAGCCGACGCTCTTGTTTAAAAGGGAACGGAAGCCGGCTTTATAGGACCGGAACCAATTCTAGGCATCAGAAAATCAAATGCTCAGGATACTCCAGTTGGGCAAAAGTTAGGATTCGATCTCACTGAAATAGCGCTGATGGTCTTACTCACTCTAAGGCGTTCATAAAGGACCCCTCTAGAAACTACACAAAGCAGATCATGGAAAGGAGCAGAAAAAACCTGCGCATTTTCACCGGTCTGCTAACCGGCCACTGTCGTCTTAACTTGAACAAGATTGGGTTGAGCAGTTCTCCGGGCTGCAACTTTTGCTGCGCGGAAGACGAAACAGCCAGGCATATCCTATGTGCCTGTCCAGCACTGGAGAGGAAAACGCTGGCGATATTCGGGTACACCCAGTTGAAACCGAACGACTTCAGGCAAGTCTTGCCGTTAACTTTATCAAAGGCTGTGGCTTGTAAGACAAACTATAACTATCTAATAAATGGTAGGAGTAGGAGCTAGAATAGACCCAGTGAGGGTCGCAGTGAATAATCGGCCCGCTAATTTTATACCTAGCCTAACCTAAGATTCTCAATTGCTCATGACTTAAAATGTCTCTGAGGTACGTGATTTTGGAAAGAGATCCTCTTATTTTTTGAACTAATACATTATCATGTATGTCCCATCTAAGTAAGTTATCTATTTGAATAGGTACCAAGGTAAGGTAAGATGTTGTTTCCTAGCTTTTAATAATTGGCAATGTTTAGCTAAAGGGGTATCAAAGAATTCTCTAGCAGCCAGGGTAGTGATAGAGGACTTCTGTATGGATGATTTACTAACGGGGGCTAAAAGCATTAAAGAAGCAAGGGTTTTCAAGGAGGAAATCAGTCAATTGCTTGTTTTCGGGGGCTTCGTTTTGGGAAAATGGAAATTTAACAGGCTAGTGGTAATTGTCAGTGAGATTTTAGGCTACGATTGCTTAGCTGATTACGGAAATGTGGTAGAAGAGATAACAAAGTGTCAAACATTGTTATTGATTGCACAGCCTGTCGATCCTTTTAAAAGAAAGTTTCTGCCGCCTAGAGAACACGATTTTCGTTTAAATTTAAAATACCAGTTTGGTACCAACACTTTCCGTCGGCTATTTTTCGAAGGGAAGCACTGCTTGCTCACTTGCTCAGCTTGTCCTATTCTTCGTCAATTTCAAATTTTGCACTTTCGACCTGAAAGGTTGATCCTGGCCTGGGAGCAGGCATCTTCCTGAGTCAAATGTGATAACCGTTCTCGTGGAAAAAGTACCTTATCGGCCATCTAGCACTAGTTTACCGAAATAAAGTTGCGTGAAGCAAAGTTCCGTTGATTACCCAAAACATTTAAATTATAAGTCTTGTGATTATCGTTCTATTCAAGTTTGATTTTGGAACCCCTCGTGGCAAGTTCTTTAAATTTTTTTAAAGGTGGTTGTTCATGCCTTATGGAATGCCTCTATTACTTAGGGTCTTTCGAGGAGCCAGTTTTTTTCGAGAATCCTGTTTCTCTTGAGGAGCCGGTTCCTAACAAGCCATGCCTGGATTAAGGGGGGGCTAAAGGGGGGGCTAAAGGGGGGGCTAAAGGGCCCCGCAAGGGCCCCGCAAGGGCCCTACTTTTGAAAAATGAACGTTGAGGTGTTGAGGCTTATGCTGGTCAAGGGCCCGTGGGCAAAGAGTAAATATTAAATGCACTGGTCTTTCGCGTCATGTTTCGCAAAATTTCAGCCGAACAATTCAACCTATTTTTACCAAAAAACCTTTCCAAACACAGTGGCATGACCAGTTGTAGCGACACCTAGCGGTTGTCCTACTTCATTCTGCAAGCATGCATCAGATACTTGTTACAGGCTAACAGGTTTCTCTTCCGCTACCTGGAAAATTACCTGGAACACTCTTTTTCCCAGAATTTTTGGTGTCAGACGAAAATAGTTGTTTATGCAACGAGTGTGTAAAGTGAACCTTTTTTCACGAATGTGAATTTTGACGACTCATGACATCACATGACTGAAAAAAGGTGCTTTACACACGTACTGCATTCAATATTTTTTCTACAACCAATAACATAATATGTGTAAAAAAATAAATTAAGACAAATACTTTACGTACTAGTGCTCGAAGTATTTGCAGTACGTGAAGTAATTTACCGGAAAAATACTAAATTGACGACAGTGTTGACATCTGTCATTGACATTACCTTACGCCCTAGGGTATGAAGTGAATTACCTACTTCAAGCACTAGTGCGTGAACTGAAATTTTACGTCTTCTGAATAGTGCGTAAAGTGAGAACTTTAAGCATGATAGTAGAAAAAAGATATTTTGACTTATTTTTGTAAAACATGTAGGTATAGCAGTGTCTTCTGTTATATCAGGAATATAATTTTTTTTATATATATTTTTTTGCACTCAATTTATAAAGATGCTAAAGGGCCCCCTAAAACTTCACTAGCCTCGGGCCCCATGGAAACTTAATCCGGCCATGTAACAAGCCCACATTTTTAACGATCCCTATTTTCCTGGAGCCCCATTTTTCCATGCAGATCATTTGGCTGGAGCATGGGCATAGAACTTTTGAAGGGATTTCCTAGACGAATCAATTCTCTCACGTGTCGACACCTGTTCGTCAACATTTGACGAAAACCGTGAACTTCTAGCCTCCATCTACCTTGATTCAAGGCTAGAATCTGCAATTTTCATCGTCAAGTGGAATTTACCTTTTTTTTTAAATCTATTTCATGATCAACTAGTTTATGCTTGCCTCTGCCAGGTAAAATAAAAAATATTTATTTTCTTCCGCCACACCAGGCAACTGGAAGAAAAATGGACACCTTTTTTTTAGTGGCCAATTTCAAATTTTCGGGATTTTTAACTGAAAAAATTAGTTGACTACACTGCCTCAGTTCGAAGACGCGTGGATAGACATTCAAACTTTATTATGGGTCGAGTGCACCTTATTTTAAAGGTATTTTGATTCTCGTCACAACTGTGTACTTTTTTTGACAATGGAATTATTATTTCTCAAGATATTGACTGTCAAAGTTTCCATGGGCTGAATAGGAAATAATCTTCTGGCCCTGTTATTCTCAAATTAACACACAATTTTCTTTTTTTGTGTGCTTAGGAGAGCAAAATCAGGGTACATGCTCCATTGTAACACGAACGCAAAAAGAATAGGATCTTATAGAGTGAAGGCTTGTAAATACTCGAAAATATCATCTCCCCGTGGGAATTTTTTAGCTACATATTTTTTGGTTGGTATTGACATATACTTCAAGGTTTTAGTTGTTTGTTTCATGCCAATCACAGTATAACTCGCAAGTCTTTCTAAATTGATTGAAGCGCTTCATTTTTTGCAAAGGGATCTGCAGTGACATATATTCGGACAACGCTATAAACTTTACTAGGGCTAATAGTGTTGTATCAGTTTCTGCAAAATAGGACTAGTCAAAGAATATTTCGCTGAGTTATCCATAAGGTAGCATTTCATCCCAACGCTTTCGCCACACTTTGGCGGACTCGGAAAAACTGAAGTTACGTCGGCTAAGTATCATTTGAAACGAGTTATTGGGAAGCAAAAATTACCATTCGAGGAACTTTATAATAGCGTAGATTGAATGTTGTATGAATTTTAGGCCGTTAACACTGGAAGATTTGGAGGTTTTGACGCCCAGTGATTTTTTAATTGGTGGCCTTTTACCCTATTTCAGGAAAACTTGATGAATTACAATGTAAATCACCTGCTGACACAACTACTTCAAGGGTTTTGGAAAAAGGTGTCAGTTGCAACAATAAGTTGCAAGGCACAGTTGATGACATTAGATTGCTGATAGTGCGGAAAGAGAACGTGTCCCCAATGAAGTGCAAACTGGGTCGCATCGTAAAATTGCACATGGGAACAGACAAAAGATGTTTTACTGAAAGAACATCAAGCCGTATAGTGTCCTTTAATGTCAGCAATTAATCTAGTGGCGCCTTCTTTAAACTGTACACTTTCAGACCACTCGAAGCTGGGCGGCTTTTTAATACCGATACAAGCACCGTTACAAATTTCAGAATTTCCTGAATTTACACTAAATACAAGAGCAAAGAGAAGAATTTATTGATCCAAACATTTACCACAAATTTATCACTTTATTTACCATGAATAGATTTTGTATAGACGAATAATATTTTATCTTTTTTAGTCAATGATCAGTGAAGTAATAAGGGGTAAACTTATAATATAAAAATAAAAATAACTATAACAATTTTCGTTTTTTATGTGCTGTAAAAATTGATAAGAAAACGCAGTTCTCGACCCATTTTTAACCACCAGTCTCCTTCATATTGCAGAGGGGAGTTTTTTTAAGGTTTAGCCTTGTGTGAGTGAGCTTCTGTTTTTATCGTGCCCTCATTTTCCCAACTGAATGCTTCCAGGTTTTATCTAAATATGTAATATATTCAATTTTTCAATGCGAAATTGTCACGCTTATTTTGCGATATAACCTTCATCAGCAGATGATTTCTATTGCCAATGATTTTCTGTTATATCAATCAGAACCATAATTAATTTCTTCTATTATTTTCCATCATTTCTAACTGCCTATTTCTGGTGAATCGTAGTTTTTCTTGACCTGCATTTCATTTTTATTTCTCCTGTTTCATTTAAGTAGTATAAGATGACGGGTTCTGCGTCATAAGCATTACCCCGCGAGTGCAAGAGAGAAAGTATCATATTTACATAAATTAAATATGAATATTTTCAAGTAGGATACATTTGATGAATTAAGGGAATTAAATATTTTTTTTTACTACTAACCTGAGAAGTAGTCATTATTCAATCTATTTTTCTCGGAAAAAATTGAATTTCTCTCCCTAGGTTAATAATGAAAATAATGAAAAAAAACCTAGGTCAATAATGAAAATGACGTCATGACGCAAGGATATTGTCATAACGTTACAGGTTTCTATTGATTTAATTTCCATTTCAAACTGTCAATTTAATCAAAAAAACAGGTTCCTGTATGTATCATAGGAAATTACCATAGATGTTGATAGAGGGCAGCACTTTCAACTAGAAAAAATAATTTGAGCTCAGATTTCAAACTTATTTTTTATTTTCTACTATAGCAGTAGTAAAAAAAATTCTATATATTCCACGGTAGAGAAAGTCATTATATACCTTACGCATTATAAACCTCGGCGCTACGCGCCTCGGTTTATAAAAGCGTTCGTATATAATGACCAACTTCTCTACCTAGGTATATAATGTACTATTATTTGTAGATTGAATTTCAATATTATTTATAAGATTTGTATTATTTATTTCATCATTAATTATTAAATATAGATTCGCTTTTCAGGGCATCAGGGCTTTTGCCTTTCTCAATCTAGTCAATCTACTCGGATCAGACAATCAGCTGTTCTAATTGTAAATATTGTTTTTTTTTATAAATTAATTGTATATTTATTTTAACCCTACTAAAAGGAAATCAATTTCATTATTTAACCTTTAACTCGATGATTCTGGGAAGAATGAAAAATTTGAAGAAAATTGTGGCCGCAACTATTGGATAGAAAACAGTGGCTTGACGAAGGTATGCTATTCTGTAAGGCGAATACGCTTATTTACTTTTATTTTGGCACAGGAAAAATCATCCCGTAACAACACTTCCCTTTTCTCCACAAAAAAAAAATCAACGATTTTTTTTTCTTAGGTTCAAGACGAAGATCACGGTATAGACAAGTGGTTCGACAAGACACAACAGAAAGAAACCCACCAAACAACAAAACAAAAACAAATTCCCTAACCTAATGAGTCTATACCTGTTGAGCGTGCAGGTGTCAGTCATAATCGAGAGGATGAGCCTTGAGGTCTTTCGCGTGCCATACGCCGACAGAGCGACCATCCTGGTTCTGCAGCTCATATGACATAATTCGGGAGACATAATTCGCGAGATCGTGAAGGGGCCTGCGAATTTGGGAGCGAGTTTCGCGGAAAAGCGCTCCGTTGCGTCTGAGAGGACTATATTCCGCTTCCAGACTTGTTGCCCTAAGATCAACCGATCATTCATTGCGTCTACGCAAGTTGTAGGTATTTTTCGACGTTTCGTACGCTTGTTGAAGACGCTTGCGTACGTCGGCAAAAACCTACTTAAAAGCTTCAGCTTTGGCACGGGGATCCGGAATCTGGGGAGGACCGTCAAAGGAATCGGTCAATCGGGGCTAATCCTTAACAGGTAAATGGACCTCTCGTCCAAACATAACAAAATTAGGGGTCAAGTCCGTGACTTCATGTCGCACAGACTGAATGGCATGAGCAACCTTTGCGAGATATTTGTTCCAGTGACGGTGTTCATCTGACACGTAGGACGAAAGTGTGGTTTTTAAGACGCGATGAACTTTTTCCATGGGATTCGCCTGGAGGTGGTAGTTCGCAGTGTACCTTACCGAAATATCTTTGTTCATGCAACTTTGTTATTTTCTATATTCATTCAAAAATTACGAAAGAAAAAAACCGTTAAATGCCATACAAGTTCAAATCAAAATTGGCACCGTTCGCGCAGACTCGGCGCATGTGAAAAATATGTGATTTATGAGAAGGAAGCAGGAAGCAGTACGAAGCCGTGTCTCTAAAACCACGTCCTCTTTTTCGGTCGTTATCATAAATCAAAAAACCTATCGAATTCAAGGCAAAAATTCCTTATTATCATTTCTAAGACTGTGTTGTATTGGTGTGTCGCTGAGAAGCAGACTTTCTGGACACGAGGAGCTCCTCTGGATCGACGAAAACCAGCATAAACCAAGTAAACGCCAATCCTCCATTGTCTTTGTATGGCTCGGGTTTATATCCATTAATATTTGTGCGGCAAAATTGAATTTAGCGCCTACAGTCCCGCTGCTCTTTAAACTTTCGAAAACCTAACGCAAATTTTCGTGAACAATCTTATTTCGACATCAGCTCCTGGAACTGTTTACACCGAAATTGAGCACCATTGCAGCGAACAAAAGGCATACGCTTGAATTGGTAGAGACCGCGGGAAGGCACAGTGAAAGCTGTTAACGGGCGAGACCTCTGAAGCTATGGGGATTTGCCAATAAGCGGACTTTATGTCCAAGGTACTGATGAACTTGGCATCACGGAGCTTATCGAGAGTGGCAACATAGGGGATTAGATAGGCATCGGGAATGGTTACACGATTTAAACTCCAATAATCAACACAGAACCTCCAGTCACTAGACTTCTTCTTGACCATCACGATAGGCAAAGACCAAGGAGAAACGGAAGACTCTAATAAGCCGGGCTCAGACGACTCGTGTACTTGGCGAATACACAATTATTCGCGTACTTGGCAAGTATACGAGGTTTGCGAATTGCGATTGCATGCAGGGCGCTCACACGACGCGTTAAGCCGGGCTCAAACGACTCGTGTACTTGGCGAATAATCGTTACTTGCGTATACTTGCCATGTCGTGTGAGTAGGTTACTTGTACAATTATTTGTCACTCGTTGGTTTTCCATTTCTTGTCGGTAAAAATGTCCCGAGTCAAAGGGATCACGATTATTCGTACACTTGCCAAGTTCATACTTGTAGAGGCGCTCAAACGAAATGCACAAATAATTGGCTTTTATTGCGACTATTTTATTTAGTTTTCGACGAGCATCAAGGTTTAGCCAAATGTTCACGCTCGCGTACTTGTAAATTGAACACGTCGTGTGAGCGCCCTGCTTGTCATCGCAATTCGCAAAGCTAGTATACTTGTCAAGTACGCGAATAATTGTGCATTCGCCAAGTACACGAGTCGTCTGAGCCCGGCTTTACAATTTAGAAGTACGCGAGCGCAAACATTTGGTTAAACCTTAGCCGCTTTCCAGTATGGGAGTGTGACGCCCGGAGCTACTCGGGGCTTGAGCCCCCGAGCTGTTCGTACGCGTCAACCTATCAGCTCTCACATCTGTGGGTGGCTATTTATCTATTTATTTCTTGTTATATCTCAAGATTGAACATTTTAAAATATATAGTTTTGATTCTCTTTCATTTATGATAAATAAAAAAACAAACTGCACAAACAAACAGATAATTATTTTTAAAATTTGACATATTTGACACTAACACAGGCGTCTCACGCCATGATACTGGAACGGTACAAATCTAGTGCGTGGCGCCCCCGAGATGCTCTGGAGCGCGCCAGAGCGCGCCAATGTGCATACTGGAAAGCGGCTCTTGATGCTAGTCGAAAACTAAATGTAAAAGTCGCAGTAAAAGCCAATTATTTGTGCATTTCGTTTGAGTGCCTCTACAAGTATAGATAAGTATGAACTTGGCAAGTGTACGAATAATCGTGATCCCTTTGACTCGGGACATTTTTACCGACAAGAAATGGAAAACCAACGAGTGACAAATAATTGTACAAGTAATCCACTCACACGACATGGCAAGTAACGATTATTCGCCAAGTACACGAGTCGTTTGAGCCCGGCTTTATATCCTGGGCGATCATCTGCTCAAGCTCCGAGTGAACAATCTTCAACAGCGCAGGCGACAAGGGATAGTATATCTGCTTAATTGGGGACGAATCCGTCTTTATCATGAACTGTACACGGTTGATACTTGATACACCCAAGTTTGTCTCCCATCCGGAGAAATGTGTCTTAGTCGTTGTTCGGAACTAAGAGTGTCGAGAGAGTGAAGGGACATGATTTGATTGACGGCTTGAGAGTCGGTTTTAAAAGACCATTCGCCGGAATAAAGATTGGGAATTATTCCCATTCTGACCCAAAAGTAAACTCTAAGGATCAGAGTGTGCGGCAACGAAGGAATGACCAGGGTATCCATGAGTGCTAATCGGTTCTGAAGGATGAATGGCAGCTGAACTGAACCAATGGATGTGCATTGTTAGCCATTTGCGCCACCGTACACTGCACTTGAGTCTCGGTATTAAGGGAACAGAGTGGTTTCAAGACCTTCCAACCAGGACCGCCCAAAATGATTCTAGAACAACCAGAATCGAGAAGGCCCATGAATGAGCAACCAAATATGGAAATCTGTAGAAAGAGTCTTGTGTCGCCTTCGGCGTGAGCCAAAACGTAGTCCAAAATAGCAAGGTTGGTTGAATTATGATCCTTCGCTTTGAGGATGGGGGACGGCAAGTTGTTCGCAGCCCTCCCACTTACACGTTTTTTGAGCAACGAGGACAGTTTCGGATAGTAACATCTTTGTGACCGTACTTGAAACAGAGACGCTTTCGAGGAAGAGAACACTGCCTGAAGCTGTGACCAGATTGGTCGCAATTCTAACACTTCGCGGGAACAGAGTTGGGCACAAAAGCCAAATCGACAGGATTTTCGGCAGGTTGACAATTGCCAAGAAGATCAACTTCATTACTGGGTTCCGAAATTGGGACAAGGGAATGATCAATAGCCGCAATGCTCGACGAAGGTTTGTGATAAGCCAGAGCGGGCTCTAGCAAGGATCTGTAATTTGTCGGAGGAGGCACAAATCGTTGGACTCGAGCTTCAGTTTCCTCGATGTCTCGACTAAGTCGACACAAATCTGTCATAGTGACGACTTGCTCGGTTGCCAATTGTCGCTAGATGTGCGGAAGAAGGTTACGCCGCATTACTTGAAGCTTTGTCGCTACTGAAGGAGGAGTAGCCAGCTTACGGAAAAGCGCTTTCATAGCCACGACGAAACTAATGACACGCTCTTGAGCACCCTGGGTACGTCGGTGAATTTCATCCCAAAGTCCATATTCGTAATCAAAGGGCTGAAACGCATCCCTTAATTGACGAACGAGGTTCTCCCAACTGGTGAAACGACCAGTGCGGTACCACAGAAGCGCGTCTCCTGTTAAAAGTTCTAGAACGGATCAGAGAAGATACTCTGACGTCACACCTCGGGAAACACGAAGTTTCTCGATACGCTCGAGAAAATCGGTCACACTTGTGCGGCTGTCGTATTTAATACCCCAAGAGGACACATTCTGCGACTTATGGTAGTAGCGAGTTACCGACGACTGATTGAAATTTCTACCACGAGAAGGGGAAAATTGAAAGTTTTCCAACCTTTCGGCAAAATCGACCTCTGGATTCGAATGACTTAAAGTTTCAGTCGGACGGGTGGAATTGAGTTGTACCTGCCGGGAGAAACCGGGGTACTCATCCTCAAAAAGGACCTGCGATTGCCTTTCCGACGTGTGGGTACCGGTTCTGATGGAAGTTGAGAATTAGTGGCAACAGCTCTGGAAATAACTGACGGAGGCGGCTGTCCAACAAACGAGGAGCGCAACCGTGGTGGAGGCTGTCCGGCTCGTCCGCAGTAAAGGATCTATACTGACCCAAATAGTTGCGGTTGATGCGCACCCTAGACTCGACAGGAGCATAATGCCCAATATTTCCAACCTCTCGAGACCGAGACTCGCTTGCACCAGTGGCTGAAAAACAAGAACTGCGACTCTCACGCGATGAATGAGTGAGTCGGGTAGGTGGTCTCGAAATATTTCCAGCTGTGGAGGTTTGATCGAAATTTGTGTAACGGGGCGCCTGGATAATTCGGCGGGGTGGAAATTCACATAACAGGTCTGATATGACTTGTGGAGGAGGCTCGACTGAAGGCGGAATGTTCAGTCTTGAAGAGGTAGTTTGTCGGAGGGGTTCCGAAGCGTTGGGGTTTTCGTCATCGAAGGAAATCAAGTCATGCGACGTGGCAATGACAGGGTTCACATAGGGGTCAACTATCCGGGGATTGTCAGTGTCAAGAAGGCTTTGTTGTTCCTGATGAACGTCAGCTCGTGTCTGCGATTCAATGGCTGTGACACTTCGGGCCATCTCTAGCCGATTGAATAGCTCAGCACACCCTTCAACAAGTTCTCGCCTTGCCTCTCGCTCATCGTGTGAAATACAATGAAGCCTGTCGAGACGAGCTTTGGTGTGGCTTTATAGGGTGAAAATTCTCCGATGTTCGCTGTCTACGTTCTCATGTTCAAAGTTTGTGATTTCTCGCGACAAAGCTGCAAGTTTGCCTTGACTAATGCAAAGTTCGCTGTCGCTGTCGAAGCAAGAATTTGTTGGAGCCGAAGACTGACCCTCGCGTTTATGGCGCAGAGCATCAAGTAATGTCGTTCGTTTTTGTGGAAAGGTGCCAGTAATGGGCAACCCGCGAATAGCCAATTCATACTTGACTTCCTTAGCACCCAACAGATTTATTTCCATCTTGACGCGAAAAAGAAGAAAAAAAGAAAATGAAAAAAAAAAAAAAAATAACGAAACGCCAAGAGGAAACTCGTAAATCCAATTAAAAGTATAGGTAGGTACTTTTAACTAAATACAAAAAAAAAAAAAAAAGCCCGACCTGTAGCAAAGCAAAAAAAAAACAATAAAAAAAAATGAATCGACCAAGGGGTTGTGAAAAGAAGAAAAAAAAATTATCTATTGTGAGGAAGATGGAGAAAGAAAAAGAAATTACCCTAATCCTGCTAGAATGGCGAAGGTAGGAGTTAAAACCTATTATTGGGTAAATATTATATCATATCACAAAATCCCAAAAAAAAATACCATTTGTTGGGCGCCAATTTGTTAGCGATAAGCTTCTGAGGAGCCCCATAGACTAAAATTACGTAGTCTTCTAGCCATCTGATGACAGACGAAGCAGTCGCAGTCCGCAAGGAAAAGAACAAAACGTACTTGCTAAATAAATCGCAAACTGAAAAAATGTACGAATAGCCCGAAGAAGATCTACGAAGTGATCTCCTAAGATCGATGCTGATAATCTGCCAGGGTCCAGAAGAAGTGGGAACGGAGCTAAGCATGTGCCCAGCCGGAGCCTTCTGCTGAGGTTTTGTTTGAAGACAAACCTTACACCTTCGAATATACTTGGCAATATCCTGACGCATATCTGTTCAATAAAACTTTTGCGAAATCCTGGAAAACGTCTTGAAAACTCCTAGATGGCCACACTCCGGAGGATCATGATTGGACTTGATGATTGCCGATCGTTCATCCTTCGGGACCACCATTAGCCAACTCTTAGTCGGTGAACAATGTCGAAGTCATACTGTTGCAACCTTAGTGACCAACGGGCAATTCTTCCTATAGGGTCTTTGATAGAATTAAGCCACTTAAGACTATAGTGGTCGGTGACAACAGTAAATCGGGTTCCCTCTATGTATGGACGTAGCTTTTCGATGGCAAAAAGAACCGCCAAGCACTCCTTTTCGGTGGTGCTATACTTCCGCTAGCTCCTAGTCAGGGATCGGCTCAAGTAGCATAATACATGCTCCTCGCCGTCCTGGATCTGCGACAGTACAGCCTCCAAACCGAAGTCTGAAGGATCACACTGAACAGAAAAGGATATGTCCATACATAGAGGGAACCCGATTTACTGTTGTCACCGACCACTATAGTCTTAAGTAGCTTAATTCTATCAAAGACCCTATAGGAACAATTGCCCGTTGGTCACTAAGGCCGCATTTATTGGATATAAAACAGAGGCTTGACGAAGGTATGCTATTCTGTGAGGTGAATACGCTTATTTCCTTTTATTTTAGCCCAGGAAAAATCATCCCGTAACAAGGTAGGAATCAGGAGAAATTTTATTTTACTTTCCATTGAAAACATAAATGCTTGATCATGAAACCTGAAAATACATAAACCTAGATGTAATAGTAAATTAAACATAAACCAAAAAATAAAATAAAGTAAGTAAATAGAGTGAAATTTCCCATGATAGGTATGAAAATGCAATAAAAAAAGAAAGCGTGCCATTAGAAGTCCACTAAAATAAACCTATAAAATTCAACGATGATGAGATAAATTTAGATAAAAGTTTAATTTCAGATTGTATAGCTGACTGAAGAAGACGAACCATTAACATTAACGATGCTAATATTGATGATAACATTTTATCACCAAGTTCTATAGCTATTCCGTTACAAAATAATTGAAAATATAGAAATATAATGTTTACTTTTAGTTGTATTAAGAAAAATTTCATTGTTTAAGATTCTTCAATTCATCTTATCATTAACTCTTGATCATTTATTTTATTCCGCTAATCCCGAGCTCTCAAATTGATATTTTCCCAATTGTTTGCCCGGCTTACTTAAATTAACTAGAACCTTATCTACAAAGGCAGTAAGTCGCCCTTTTGTTCCGCCGCTTTTCAAGTATGGGAACTTCACTATGTGCGAAACTCATCGATAACAATTAGTTTAGGCCGTAGTAAAAGAGACAAACCGTCCTTTGGTCCCGGAAATCCTGTAATTAATTCTCATTTAAGCTTCCGGCTCTTTATTTTCTTTTCAGTAGAAGAAGCACTGAGTGGATTCTCACTTATTTCTGATGTTTTTTTTTAATTAATGGTACACATTCAAAACAATTTGACCCATATAATTTCCAAGCCACATAATACTATGCAAAATCGATATAATCCAGCAACAAATGCGTTAAAATTTTGCATTGCAAATATACGGCAAAAAAGGTGTATAAATTAAATTGTCCCCTTTTTTATATGGGTGAATTTCGGTTGCGGGATAACAAAGAGTAAAAACATGTTGATGGGTAATTTGAATTATGAAATCACCCTTTTTCAATTTCAAAGCTTAATAGTTATGTATTTCATGATCTGGATTATCTGAGAATAAATGGTGTTTTTACGAGTAAATCTGCTTCAATACCATCAGTTATTACTTGTGTATAAGTGTAATTTTATACTTAAAATTGTAGAGGAAATTGAATATGACACAGTACAAGCATTAAAGTGTAGTTGCTGGGATAATTTTACTATGATATAAGTGATGACCCTTATGAAACATTTGAATCTATCATCTATTAGCAATTCTAACAAACAACTTAAAAAAAAAACGAAAATATTTATTCAAATATGAGGTACCTGACCCAAATAAGGCCATGTATTTAATAAGGCCAGTGCCCCTTATTGCTTAATATTGAATCCCATCTTCAAAAATTACAATATTATTTAAAAAGATATCTATAATGCAAATCAAAAATTATTGCAAGGATTCGTAGCAACTCGTTATATGTCGAAAAATGGCCAACCACATATTTCATATGTCACGTTATAACTTTGAGGCTAGAACTTAATTAGTTTATACACCATGTTCATAAAGGGAATGGAGCGAATTTAATTTTTACACGGACATTTATGTATTGAGAAAGCCACAGAGTAAGTACAGAATAATATCTTTTCTAGATTTCTAGTTACAGACTTTTCTTCATCAATGTAACATGTTCTTAATAAGGCCACATGAAAAATTTTCAATTGGCCTCACATCACAGTGTTTTTTTAAAAGAATGTGTCATATTATAACTTAAGTGATGTGTTTTAGAGCGCCTGGAGTCTAACCAAGCAAGAAAAGCTGCGGTTCAGTTGTCCTAGTTGTATGTAGACCTATTTGGATCACCATCCCAGGACTTGAAATTATTGTTTTTTTAGAATGCAGCAAACGTTGAAGTTCTATTTTGAGAACTTTTTGTCAAAAAATAATATTTTCATAAATTATTCTATTTATTTTAAACATTTTTTATTGATGGCCTTATTAGGAGCATAGTGGTACAAATAAGGCCAATGGCAAGGGTCTTTGTTTTACGCAAAAACCACCACTTATATGTAAAAATAAATAAATTGGGGTTAATATTCAAGTAATAGAAGCGAAACACTTCACATATAAGCTCGTGAATTTTGTCGGCTTTGGTGGATAGGGTTCAGAAAAAATAAAATTTCTTAACATGGCCTTATTTGGGACAGGTACCTTATTTCAAATTACTGAAATAATGCCAGCATTCTCCACCCCTTATAAACGGACTTCTTTTTTTGACAATGTCAGTGAGGTTTAAAGCATATGGCGATTTCCATTCGTCAATCAGCGCGCACTGAGTGTATCCGCATCTTTTTCTAAACTCATGTAAAATATGAGGATAAGGATACACTTTTGTAGCACTGATTCTACAAATGGACATCGCTAATACTTTGTTCTACAGTGGCTAAATAAACCTTTACATACAGTGGCGACAATAGAGGTCCCGTCGCCATTTTGTTCCCAACCTCTTGTTACTTTTAAATATTAATATATAGGATTTAAATGGACATCTATCATAAAAAATTGAAATTGACATATTTGATGACTATTATTAGGTCCATCAAATACGTTCTTTTCTATGTTTTATGATGGATATTCACCCAAATTCCATGAATTCATATTTGAAATAAGCAATAGGTGGAAGCAAGATGGCCGCGTTTTCAATATAAATATATGGGATTTTAGAACCAATCAAAAATAAGACAGCAGTTGTCGCCACTATGGGTAATGGAGTCACTGTACTTTGTTCCTGAATACAGCTCCTTCTCGCGTTTGTAGTCAGCAACTTGAGAGTGCGGGAAGCGTTCCTTGTTCATCATTTTTTATTGTCACTAGCACTAAATAATTTAATATGTTTCTAGTGGAAATAAAATTATGATAAACAGTCTCTTGATCTTCCTAACAAGGACGAAACGCGTCAAGGATTGGCACGGAAAGCCTGAGTCCACTGCTCAGTGGGTCGATTCCCAAACAGGGACCGTTGTGTCCCTGAATTCATGTTGGTCATTACCTGAAAAAAACTTTCTAACAATTTTCATTGCCAACGAAAGCTCAGACCAATCAGTGTAGTTCAACCCTGGTAGGGGTATTTGCCCTCAGAGTAGTTGTTTCTGACTGGTCAACGAAGTTCAGTCTCTTGATCAGATACCGGAGAGTTACATAAGGTCTGTTTTTTTTTTAAGATAAAAGGCAAAATGACATTATGTTGGCAATACAATGTAACATTGTCAATGGCTATGTTCACCAGAACCAAAACGGATTGTAAACAGTTTACAAATACCAACAGAATATTTTGGGTAAACTCTTGGTTCTGCTGAACGATTCAAATTTTCAATGATAGAACGTCACCTTCTGAATGACAGGTCACCACACAAAACAGAGTATTGACAATTATAAACACTCTGAAATTATGCTTGCAAAAATGGCGACCGTTTGCAAAACATGTTTGGTTTTAACACAAATTCAACATAGCGTTCAGCAGAACAATCGCAAACCGTTTACCAACGTTTGTGTCTGGTGAACGCGGCCATTGCTTTCAAATTTTTTATGTAGAAAAGGCCAACACTTTCAGCAACAAAAAGTAAGGGAACGTTTCTCTGCAAGTGAGGGGACGAGCATAGCTGGATCGTTTAAAGCACATTCCAAACTTAGGGAACGTCCCAAAGTAAGGACATGTCCAAAAGTGAGGGCACCTCATAAAAGTAAGGGAACGTTCAAAGTCAGTGAGCGTTCCAAAAGTAAGGGCATGCTACAAGTCAGGGAGCGACTCAAAAGTGAGGGGACGTTCAAAGAAGTGGACTTCTTCCAAAGTAAGGCCACGTCCATATCAAGAGGACGTCGTCTAGTAAGGGGACGTCCGGAACAAAAGTGAGGGCACGTCCCAAGTGAGGGGACGTCTCGCAAAGTTGGGGCACCCTGCCAAAAGTAAGGGGTGACCCCAAAAGCAAGGCGGTACCCCACAAGAGGCTACCATCCCAAAAATGAGTGGCGACGAAGCCGCAGACTACAATACTGAGGCAACAGCGGACACTGACAATGAAAATGTCCAAAGCTTCAGCTCCTGCGCCTCTATAGACCCGCCAAGGCGGAGCGTGCAAAAAGTAAGGGCACGACTAAGCCAAACGGAGAAAACGTGCAAGGATTGTGTTAGACATCCAAATTTCTTAGACAAGGAAGAGGCCCAATCATACCTGCAAATTAGGATTAACCATATTAGGACGATACACATATATCAAATGCCTCAGACAAAGAGGAAAATGACGAGCCCAGAGGAAAACGCAAAGGCAAGCAAGGCCACCAAAAAAGGCCCTAATGACCCAAAGCCTACCACAAGCTCCCGAACGTCGCCACCTAAGGCTAAAACTCCGGCTCTAATTAAAGAAACTGTCCTATCAAACTCCAAATCCATTAAGGCCAGAGTGCCGCAGGGGTCGGCACTCAGTCCGTTGCTGTACTCTCTGTACACAGCGGACATTCCAAAATTCCAGAATAAAAAACTGGCGCTGTACGCAGATGACACTGCTTCTACACGCAAGCAACAAAATTTCAATTAGCCCATCACTTTTTTTGCCTGCAACCTCATTACGATAAGTGAAAGCTTGGTGTTAATGGACAAAAAACAGAACTCATATGCTTCCATAAAAAGCATACCAATAACACCATGCCCATCCCACTCATCGTGAATAACATCCCTGTCAATCTGTCCCCAAAAGTCAAATACTTAGGCATCATTTACGACCAGAAAATGAAATTCCATCACCATGTTCCCCATGCTTTGGTTCGCACCTTCAGTGCGCAGCAAAAACTCTATCCCCTAATAGGTCCCAACTCGTCTTTATCTCCCGGTAACAAACTCCGGATCTACAAACAAGTAATAAGGCCGATGCTTATTTATGGGGCCCCTGTTTGGAACATCATATCTAGAACACAGAGGAACCGCCTCCAGCGCTTCCAAAACAGAATTCTGAGGGGAGTCCTGTCAGAGTCCAGGTACGCAAGGATAAGGGACATGCATGCGCAAGCATACATTCCCCATATCTCGGACTACCTGGATGATGTCAGCGACAAATTTTACAGATCCCAGATCCAAGGCTCCCCACTCACGCGCAGCCTCACTGCGACTAGATATGACCCAGAAAACCGCATAGTACACGGCCCTTCTTACAAGAATTTGCCGATCTACTTTGAACCTTCATAACCCCTGTGGCCCTAATAAATTCTTGAAATCCCTCGAACCCACAAACTCCCTTACCTGTATCACCTGAGTCATTATCAGTGATTCAATAGATCAATGGACTGGCTAAGATGCAGGGTTGTCGAATTCCTTTAAGTGATACCCGCGCTGACGCGCGAAAACCTTCAGAGCTCATCCTTTGCAGTCGAGTCTACGTCCAGTGGACCCCACCGCCGGCAAGGCACAAAGTTTTTTTATTTCGTTTTATTTATTTAAATTAATTAAAAGTGGGGTTTATTCATTGAATTTTTTCCCACACAGTGGACGCTGGCGCTCTATAACCCCAACTCTGAGCATCACCCAACATCTTCAGGTAGGCCAGTGTGATGGCTCAATGCTTGCCATCCCATGGTATTTCTCAGAATTCTCAGCGACCCTAGGGTCATATAAACGACGTGTAAGGGCAGCCTGGTAACGTTGCGAAGAGTTTTAGAAGCAAAGATAGGAACACGGGCTTGGTGGACATAACATCAGACCACTGCTAAAACAGCGCAAACAGCACGCTAGGCGTGACTGACACTGAGCGCACAGTGGGCTGCGTTCCACTGAGTGTTAGTATAGTCTATCGATAGTCAAATGAGACAGTGAAAAAAAATATATTCCTTTGGCCGTCGGCGTTTTCTTTATGAAGTACGGGCGGAATAAGAGAAATTTATTAAAACAGTTTTAAATAAAATAAAACATGAGGCACGATACAACTCAAATAGGATTCAAATTTATAAAAACTATCTACTGCACTGTTTTTCCAGACGAAACTGATAAGCAAGCGGCGGCCGCTTTAAAGAAATATGCCGCCAAAGACGCCCCGCTTCAAAGAAATATGCCGCCAAAAACGCCGCTAAAAAATCTAACCAATAAGATATTCCTGGAGTCAACGTTGACTGTATAAAACAACCAATAAGATGCATTGTTCGCACGTGGATTCGCCTCCAATGTATACGGGCAGCATTTATTCATTCCGTAAATGTATGTGGCACCTAGCACAATCCAATTGGTCAGATTTGAAATTTAAACCAATTAAACTTCGAGTGCCATACGCGCGTACGGAATGTAAATCAGTGCCATATGCACTTACGGATTGTAATATACCTAGTTATGCGTTATGCGCAGGCAAAATCACGTCTCCAGCGGTCAAATACCCTGTTTTGTATTTGTGATTGTCGAGCTTACATAGGTAGATCATAGAAGTAAGTTCGGCGTTGCGTCCTATCTTTCGATTTTCTCAAAAATGTTTCGAACCAGAAATTGGCAGTCATTGCTTCGCCGACATTATTTTAATCAGATCTCTTGTAGTAATTTAGGTGTTTGAAATCGCCATGCATGCTGCGACAACGTTGCTACCTTTGAATTACAAATATTTTGAACAGAGTTCTGAAAAATATGGAGGAAACCTAATGACTGAAAATGACGCTAGAAGATGGGTAGAAGAATTTGTGTCTTTAACAAATTCACCATGACCATCAACTTTTAGAATGTTGTGGATCTAATGCTTTTCAAAAATAGCGAATTTGGCATTTCTAGTTTACTGATTTGTATGACATTCCGTAAGTGCATATGACACTGATTTACATTCTGTACGCTCGTATGGCACTTGAAGTTTAATTGGTTTAAATTTTAAATCAGACCAATGGGATTGTGCCAGGTGCCATATACATGTACGGAATGAATAAATGCATACGGGCACGCTCAATATATTTTTCCTGATAATAGTTTAATAATTTTAACGGGCAATACGATAACTTGAAAAGACCTCAATTTTTGCCTTGTCTCATTTGAGAAACGATAGACTTTATGAGTCCATGTCCCTAGAATTAAGTTAATGTTATAGTTTTTAGTTTCTCCCCTACCTGTAATGTATTACGTATGTAAGTAATTATTAAAATAAAGAATTTTTAGTCGAGTTGAGCTGTGTTATTTTAATACAAATTTACTCGTGAAAACATCTACCATTTACTTTCGAATAACCGAGCTCATAAAGACCCACGAAAAATCATAATATTTTAGATTTTAAATTGATAAAATGGTTTTACAATGTAGGCTTTCAGCCATCAACATGTTTCTACTTTTTGTTATATCCAACAACCGAAATCCGCACAAACACAAAAAAAAAAGGGTGAATTTAATTTATAATCCTTTTTTGCCGTACATTTGCAATGCAAAACGTTATCGCATTCGTAGCTGGAAAATGGATTATATCGATTTTGCATATTATTATAAAATATTTGCTTTGACGAGGAAATTATATGGGTCAGCAGAATGGTTTGAGTTTATGTTTCAAATATCAAGTTTTTGTACATACCAATAATTGCTCACAACTTTTCTTCCTCATTTCACCAACAGATTCAGAATTTTTTTCACTACTAACTAATCTATTTGTCTAGGAAAAAATTTAATTTCTCTTCCTAGATTAATAATGAAAATAATGAAAAACAAACTAGGTCAATAATGAAAATGACGTCATGACGTTCAGGTTTTTATTGGTTTGATTCCAATTTTAAACTGTCAATTTAAAAAACAACAGGTTCCTGTATGTACATCATAGGAAATTACCATAAGCTGTTTATAGAGGGCAGCACTTTCGACAAAAAAAAATTATTTGAGCACAGATTTCAAAACTATTTTGTATTTTCTATTAGCAGTAGTAAAAAAAAATCTATGTATTCCTTGGTAGAGAAAGTCATTATATACCTTACGCATTATAAACCTCGGCGATTCATAATGTGTTCGGTGTGATATAATGACCAACTTCTCTACCTCTAGGTATATAATGTACTATTATTTCCTATAAAAATAGATGTGCACAAATTTGATAAATATTTTATTTGAAATTTCTACTAACCTTTATTTGTGAATTCCCAAGTATTCGATGTTCTGGACCGTTCCAGAATCGCAGTCATGCAAACATTTGAACTACCTATTCTAAAGAGTTATAAAGTGTTCTGGAGCATGTTCTTGAAACTGGTTCTGCAGTGTTCTGAGTCAATTGAATCGGGTCTTACATGTTCTACACTGACCTAATTAGTTCTGAAGTATTCGATATTCTGGACCGTTTCAGGTTTCCGAATCTTTTCTAAACTATTAGAACGCTGCTACAACGCTCCACTTAATATCAAAAGGTGTTCTAAAACAGTTTGAAATATGTGTGAATTAACCTTGTAAGGAATTTTTAATATGTTCCTAAAAGATCGAAATTAAAATGTAATATGTTCTGAAATGTTTCTATTTTGCTATGCTTGAATCGATTTTGTGTCCAATATGTTAAACAAAAAAAAAGAAAAAACGAAATGAGGTATCTATTCAGAATCGCCGTCATGCAAACATTCGAATTCTTCTAAACTAATTAGAAAGTGTTCTGGAGCGTGTTCTAGAAACTGGTTGAGTCGATTGAATTGGATCTTATGTTTTACACTGACTAAACTAGTTCTGAAGTGTTCGATGAGGTTCTGGATCATTTTAGGTTTTCGAATCTTTTTTAAACTGTTCTAGAACGCTCCACTGAATATTACAAGGTGTCCCAAAACAGTTTCAAATATGTGTGAATTGGTTTTAGAACCATGTGAGAAATTTTTTTAAATGTTCCCGAAAGATCAAAACCAAAATATAAAATGTTTTGTGTTAACTTATACAGGGTGTAAAAAAAGTCTGGAATATTGGTGATATTTTAAAAACGGCTAAATATTTTTTTCTTAAAATTGGTATGCCTCTGTAACGAATAACTCCGGATCATTCAAGTGTGAAATCGCTTATGTGAGAATACAGGGTGAGTCAATAAAAATGCAAACTTTTTTATTTTAAATGACACACCCTGTAAATTTTTACGGATATCGATAGATCTTTGCAAGACAAATTCACTAATATGGGGCTTAGGGATCTTATCTGTCAAAGTGACGGAACAAGTAAAAAAACTAATTCAAACTGTTTAGTGTTATAAACACTAAAAATAATCACAACCACAACAAATGTTCGAAATGAGCTCCATTATTAGCTAGGCAGTAACCTAACCTGTCCTTAAACTCCTGGATAACATTACCGAAGATTTCACCTGGTATAGATCGACTTTCAAGTATTCTATCTCTTCAGGTCGTTAAGATCTAATGGTCTACTTTCGTAGACGTTTGTTTTTAAATGCCCCCACAGGAAAAAATCCAGGGGTGTGAGGTCCGGTGATCTCGCTGGCCATTCAATTTCACCTCGTCGTCCTATCTATTGATTTGGAAACTCCTCATCAAGAAATTGCCGGACTTGTACACCAAAATGCGCTCCATCTTGCTGAAACCAAATATGCTCCCTGTTTGGATACAGCAAATTTAAACTAGGAATAATATTGTCCCGCAATAATCGGAAGTATTTATCCGAAGTTGAATTTCCCTCTATGAAAAATGGTCCTATTACATTATGGCCAATAATACCTGCCCATACGTTTAGTTTTTGAGGGCGCTGAGTATGTACTTGCTCCACCCAGTGAGGATTGGTAGTAGACCAGAATCTACAGTTGTGCCTATTTACAGAACCGTTTAGCATAAAAGTAGCTTCGTCAGAAAAAAGAATTTTATTTGCAAAGAAGGGGTCAGTGTTACAACGCTCCATAAGAATTTCCCGAAACTCTGACGACAAGGTGAAATTGAATGGCCAGCGAGATCACCGGACCTCACACCCCTGGATTTTTTCCTGTAGGGGGGCATTTAAAAACAAACGTCTACGAAAGTAGACCATTTAGATCTTAACGACCTTAGACATAGAATACTTGGTGAAAGTCGATCTATACCAGGTGAAATCTTCGGTAATGTTATCCAGGAGTTTAAGGACAGGTTAGGTTACTGTCTAGCTAATAATGGAGCTCATTTCGAACATTTGTTGTGATTATTTTTAGTGTTTATAACAATAAACAGTTTGAATTAGTTTTTTTACTTGTTCCGTCACTTTGACAGATAAGATCCCTAAGCCCCATATTAGTGAATTTGTCTTGCAAAGATCTATCGATATCCGTAAAAATTTACAGGGTGTGTCATTTAAAATAAAAAAGTTTGCATTTTTATTGACTCACCCTGTATTCTTACATAAGCAATTTCACACTTGAATGATCCGGAGTTATTCGTTACAGAGGCATACCAATTTCAAGAAAAAAATATTTAGTCGTTTTTAAGATATCACCGATATTCCAGACTTTTTTTACACCCTGTATGTAGTGCCTATTTGATTTTGTGAACGTACGTACTCTAATTACAATTCTCATAACAGTTCAGTGCAGTACCGAGTGCAGTACAGAGTGCACTAAATGAAAACGCTTTTGGTTGCTGTCACAGTTTTTTGACGGTTGTTGTTGACATAAGCTTTTTCTGGAATTAATGAGCACAGAACATATCACCTCTAGAAAAGTATCTACAATGTTAAGTACCGGTTATGAATTACAGCGACATCGTTGACTGAAAATCCAACTAATCGAGCATTCTTGACAAAAAGGCGAATTGATTTTTTTCATATATTTTTATTATTTTTAAATAATTTTTAATGTTCAACTGCATTTGGTTTGCTGACTCCTTTTAGCTCTTTTCGCCTCATTTTTTTGAAAACTATGACTGGCAGGAAGTTTCCGATGTCGAACATAGTGCAAAAAGAGTTAGTAAATTAGCAAGCGACACGCAGCTATAGGTAGATCGCAAAGTAAATACGAATAATAAATACAAATACGAACGAAACGAAACAAACGAGTAAATACAAAAAAATACGAACAAAAATTAGGGTTTTTTTCAACCAAAACTTTTTGAATTTTCACTTTAACGCGCGTGGGGACCATAGTTTACAACAACACAATCATAACACAATTTAAATTTAAAAATTCAAATTTTGACTTTTAAAATGACAAAATAAATGACAAAACCAACCAACACAAATCACTGTCCACACCACAGATACCTGTAAATTTCTCTTATCTTCCGACAGTGTCGCCATCGTTGACTAAAAACCTAACTAAAAACCTTCGTCGCGATTCTCCCATTTGAGATATTTTTCTATAGGTGATATGTTCTGTGTTAATGAGAGAGTTAATCAGAGTTGTAAAACAACAGGGAATTGTCTTAGTTTTTTTGCGATTAAACAAATAAAAGTTCTTTAAAATCGGTTAATTAGTTTTACCAAAGTCCTCTGAGTCTTAGAGGTTATGTAGCCCAGTGTGTTTTGGGTCCACGGGTAGTAAAACTAGTGATTTTAAAGTGGTATTTTGTGAAACGCTGTTGGACACAAAAGAGGTTTTAAAAACGTTTGTACAGGAAAGACATTGGAAGGAAAACCATGTCAGGGTCAGGTACAAACAGTATACCCGTAAAACCTTTCGATGGAACAAACTTTGGCAATTGGGAATTCCGGTTGAAGCTGCTATTAGAGCACCATGAAGTCCTGCAGGTACTTTCTGAGGAAATTCCTGCTGATATTACCCAACAGGCTGCTTGCAAGAAAAAGGATTTACGTGCTAGAAACCTGATAGTTCAATGTCTGAGTGACAGTGTCTTAGAAATGATAAAAACTAAGACTACAGCAAAAGAATATATGGATACCTTGTGTAATACTTACCATAAAACAGGAGTTGCCTCTCAAGTTCAGCTTCAAAGAAAACGCAGGAACATGAGATACAATAACCGGGAATCTTTGAGTGAGTAGGTACATAGTAGAATTTGAGAAAACAGTAGTTGAGCTTCGTAAAGCTGGTGGAAAAATTGATGATATGGAAGTAGTATCTCAATTGCTGGCCTCTATAACTGAACCCCAGTACCAAAGTGTAGTAACTGCTATCGATATCTTATTTTCACAAGGTACTAGTACAATTAGTTTAAATTTGAGAAAAGAGCAAGCTACTTGCTGAAGAACAAAAACACAAAGAAGAAAATCCAAGTGAGTGTCAAGGAAGTGCTTTTTCTGGTGGTCAAAAATTCAAGAAAAAATTCACCTCGAAATTTCCTTTCAAGTGTGTAAAAGAGCCACAAAAAATACGAGTGTCCCAAAAATAAGGAGCCATCTAAGAAAAAGGAAGGCAAAAAAGCAAACTTGACCCAAGAAGAGACAGATACTGAGGTTGCCTTTATAACATATAATTCAAAAGATCAAATTAGAAGCACAGGAAACATGATAAAGTTTGTTGTAGATTCCGGTTGTACTAATCACTTAGTAAAAACAGAATTTGAGAAGTTTTTGTCTCAAAAGAAGGAGGTAAACCACAAGATAAGAGTTGCCAAAGAAGGACAGAGTGTGACTGCTAACATTCAGGGGGTGATGCACTTAGTAACAGATGTAGGTCAAAAAATAAGGCTTGAAAATGTTTTGGTGTGCAAGAACCTCACCCACAACTTGCTTTCGGTTAAGAATATTGAATCCAATGGAAACAAAATAATTTTTGAAGCTGGAAAAATTTTCATAAAGCAAAGGAATGATAATGTGTTAGCAGAAGGCATCCTAGAAAGCAACTTGTATGTTGTGAAGTTAATTTCATCATCAGTACAGGCAAATCTAACTTCAGTTCAGGAAAAAGATTTATGGCATAGGAGGATGGGCCATTCTTCAAGATACCCCCCTACCACGACATGTGAAGTGTGCCTAAAAGGTAAGCAAACTAGAAATCCTTTTCATAACTTACCAGAAGAAAGAAAGGCGAATAAAATCATGAAATGTATATCTAGTGATGTGTGTGGTCCACTAAATCCGGTCTCTCACAATGGCAAAAAGTATTTCATCACTTTTATTGACCATTACTCTCACTTTGCAGCAGTTTATTTCTTAGAAAATAAAAGTGAGGCTTTTCAAAAGTTTAGGATGTATATTGCCATGGTAGAAAACAAGTTCAAGACTTTACCAGAGAGACTGCGATGTGACAATGGAGGAGAATACATTTCTCATGAGTTTAGGAACTTTTGTCATCAAAAAGGTATCAAAATGGAATTTACTATACCACGAACTCCAGAGCAGAATGGAGTGGCCGAGAGGTACAATCGAACCCTTCTAGACAAAGCTCGGTGTCTCATATTTGAAGCCAATATGGGGAAGTCTTTTTGGGAAGAAGCTGTGTCTACTTCAGCGTACTTGGTCAACAGATCTCCCACCTCTACTCTACCTAGAAACCTTGCGCCTGCAGAGTTGTGGTATGGTGAAAAGCCAAACTTAAGTAAGATAAGAATTTTTGGTTGTGTCTGTTATGTGCATATTCCTGCAGAAGACAGGAAGAATAAGCTAGATCCAAGAAGTCAAAAAATGTTTCATGTAGGATACACAGAAAATGGATACTGCTTGTGGAATCCTAGAGAAAATAAAATAATTTCTGCTCGAAATGTTGTTTTCGATGAAACAAAAACTGAAAATAATTGCACCAGCACAACAAAAGAATTGAAAGTGAACCAAGATTATGATGACAAAGAACAAGAAAATTATGATAACTCTGAGAGCTCGTCTGAGAGTAATGAAGATTTTAGTGACAATAATGAAGATCCTAGAGATGACAATGATGACGATGGAAATGAAGATTTTATGCATAGAGATAATGAGCAAAGACCAAAAAGGAAAATTAAACAACCCGAAAAATTCAAAGAATATCAGATGGATTTTTCTGAGGACGACAGTTTGATGGCTGCATTATTTGCCGGAAATTTGGAAACTGATGTTCCTAAGACCTACTCAGAAGCAGTGACTTTAGATGACGGTTGGAGAAAGGCTATTGAGTGTGAGCTAGATGCTGTAAACAAGAACAATACCTGGAAAATCATAGGAAGACCGAACAATGTGAATGTGATAGACTCAAGATGGGTCCTTACAGTGAAAGAGTGCGGGAATGGTATTAAAATTAAAAAGGCGCGTCTTGTTGCTAGAGGTTACAAACAAGAACAAAGCGAAATTTTTGATGTGTATTCACCAGTAGCACGGATGCTTTCAATAAGAGTGCTATTGTCTTTGTGTATAGAAAAAAATCTCACAATTGGTCAGCTCGACGTGAAGTGTGCTTTTTTGAATGGTGACTTGCCTCAACCAGTATATATGGAAATCCCAGATGGTGTGGAGGTAAAAGAATCAGAAAAATGTAAGTACATTTGTAAATTGGAAAAATCTTTATATGGTTTACGCGAGGTACCAAAATGTTGGTACACAAAACTGCACACTCACTTGATTGGGCTGGAATTTGAGAGATCAAAATCTGATCCTTGTCTATATTTTAATAATGACATTTACCTAGTTATACATGTTGATATTTTTATTTTTGCTAATTATCTGGAAAAACTTGATGCTTTTAAACAGAAATTGATGTCGGAGTTTGAAATGAGGGATCTGTCTCCTCCAAATCAATCTGATTTTACATTGACATTTCTAGGAATAACAGTTCAAAAGTGCACTAAATGAAAACGCTTTTGGTTGCTGTCACAGTTTCTTTGACGGTTGTTGTTGACATAAGCTTTTTCTGGAATTAATGAGAGAGTTAATCAGAGTTGTAAAACAACAGGGAATTGTCTTAGTTTTTTTGCGATTAAACAAATAAAAGTTCTTTAAAATCGGTTAATTAGTTTTACTAAAGTCCTCTGAGTCTTAGATTTTGAAATGTTTCTATGCCTGAATCGGTTCTGTGTCTAATATTTTTAAAAAAAAAGAAATGAGGTATTTATCCAGAATCGCCGTCATGCAAATATTCTTGTTGCAAACAGTTATAAAGTTTTCTGGAGCATGTTCTCAAAACTGGTTCTGGAGTGTGCTGAGTCGATTGAATCAGGTCTTACATGTTCTACACTGACCTAACTAGTTCTGAAGTATTCGATATTCTAGACCGTTCCAGGTGTCCGAATTTTTTCTAAATTGTTTAAGAACGCTCCACTGAATATTAAAAGGTGTTCTAAACAGTTTGAAATATGTGTGAATTGGTTTTAAACTCCTCTGAGGAATTTTAAAAATGTTCCTGAAAGATCCAAATTTAAATGTAAAATGTTCTGAAATGTTTCTATGCCTAATTCGGTTCTGTGTCTAATATGTTGAAAAGTAAAAACGAAACAAGAAACAAGGTATTTATTCTGAATCGCCGTCATGCAAATATTTGAATTGTTCTAAACTAATTATAAAGTGTTCTGGAGCCTGTTCTAAAAACTGGTTCTGGAGTGTTCTGAGTCGATTGAATCGCAACTTACCTATCCTACACTGACTGAACTTGTTCTGAAGTGTTCGAGTTTCTGGACCGTTCCAAGTTTCCGAATCTTTTCTACACTTTATTTTTTTCCAAGATAGATTTTGGCATTGTCAACTTTGAAACATAAACAATGCCGCTAATTCCGCTCATTGGTCGCTATTGTAAAACCGATGGCAACCTGCAGAAACACCCCATTTTGCGACCAATCAGGGTCAAGCGTTATTGTTTATGTTTCAAATTTTTCAATGTTAGAATCTATCTTGGGAAAAAATAAAGTGTAAACTGTTCTAGAACGCTCCACTGAATATATCAAGGTGTTTTAAAACAGTTTGAAATTTGTGTGAATTGGTTTTAAAACCTTGTAAGGAATTTTTGAAATGTTCCTGAAAGATCGAAACTAAAATGTGAATTGTTTTGGAATGTTTCTATGCCTGAATCGGTTCTATGTCTAATATGTTGAAAAAAAAAACGAAATGAGGTATTTATTCACAATCGTCGTCATGCAAACATTCGAATTCTGAACAGTTATAAAGTGTTTTGGAGCATGTTGCTAAAACTGGCTCTGGAGTGTTCTGAGTCGACTGAATCGGGTCTTACATGTTCTACACTGACCTAACAAGTTCTGAAGAAATCGATGTTCTGGACGGTTTCAAGTTTCCGAATATTTTCGAAACTATTTAGAATGCTCCACTGAATATTAAAAAAGTATTCTAAAACAGTTTCATATGTGAATTGGTTTTAAAACCTTGTAAGGAATTTTAAAAATGTACTTGAAAGGTTGAAACTAAAATATAACATGTTTTCGAATGTTTCTATATCTGAATCGGTTCTGTGTCTAATATGTTAAAAAAAGAAAAGAAATGAGAAATTTATTTAGAACCGCCGACATGCAAACATTCGAATTGTTCTTAACAGTTATAGAGTGTTCTGGAGCATGTTTTAAAAATTGGTTCTGGAGTGTTCCGAGTCGATTGATCGGGTCTTACATGTTCTACATTGACCTAATTAGTTCTGAAGTATCCGATAATATGGACCGTTTCAGGTTTCCGAATCTTCTCCAAACTGTTCTAGAAAGCTCTACTGAATATTAAAAGGTCTTCAAAAACAGTTCGAAATATGTGTGAATTGGTTTTAAAACCTTATGAGGAGTTTTGGGATGTCCCTGAAAGATCAAAACTGAAATGTAAAATGTTTTGGAATGTTTCTATCCCTGAATCGGTTCTATGTTTGAAGCCGCGTCCACATTAGTAAAAATTTACGTTGTGCGTGGTATTCGGCACAAATTTGTGTGCGCGATACAAATTTATGCGAGTGTGGACCTATTCGCCGCATATAGACGCACGCAAAAAATTTCGCGACATTCAACGCACGCGATCCGTCGCTTTTCGGTTTTTTTCAAGACATCAAAGGGATTTGCGGCGTAACATCGTTCTAGTGTGGACGCATTTTTTCGCGAACGAAACAAATAACTAAAAACAAGCAACACAACACACGCTTTGAGCAAGAACGCACGGCGCACAACACAAATATTTATGTCGGTCAAATTTGCGCCGCAAAAATTTGTGGCGAATCCCGAATTCAACACAACGTATTTATTTACTAATCTGGACGCGGCTTAATATGTAAAGAAAAAAACGAAATGAGGTATTTATTCAGAATTGCCGTCATGCAAATATTCGAATTGTTGTGAACAGCTATAAAGTGTTCTGGAAGATGTTCTCAAAACTGGTTCTTGAGTGTTCTGAGTCGATTGAATCGAGCCCTACATGTTCTACAATAACCGTATTCGTTTTTGTCATCTTTTTGGTCGATTTGCTCCGAAATTTTGTTAGGCACGTGATTTGTAAATGGAAACTGTCTGATCCAGTCACGTGCCTGTCAAAATTCCGGAGAAAATCGACGAAAAATGACAAAAACGAACACGGCCACTGACCTAACTAGTTCTGAAGTATTCGTTGTTCTGGACCGTTTCAGGTTTCCGAATCTTTTCTAAACTGTTCTAAGTTGCTCCACTGAATATTACAACGTGTCCTAAAACAGTTTGAAATATGTGTGAATTGGTTTTAAAACCCTGTAAGGAATTTTAAAAATATTTCTGAAAGATCGAAATTTAAATGTAAAAATGCCTGAATCGGTTCTGTGCCTAATATGTTAAAAAAAAAACGAAATGAGGTATTTATACAACAGAATCGCCGACATGCAAACATTCGAATTGTTCTAAACTAATTATACAGTGTTCTGGAGCACGTTCTTAAAACTGGTTCTGGAGTGTTCTGAGTCGATTGAATCGGGTCTTATATGTTTTACACTGCCCTAATTAGTTCTGAAGTATTCGAGGTTCTGAACCGTTTCAGGTTTCCGAATCTTTTTTAAACTGATCTAGAACGCAGAACGCTCCACTGAGTATTAAAAGGTGTTCCAATACAGTTCGAAATATGTGTGAATTGGTTTTAAAACCTTGTAGGGAATTTTCAAAATATTCCTGAAGGATCGAAACTAAAATGTAGGATATATTGAAATGTTTCTATGCCTGAATTGGTTCTGTGTCTAATATGTCAAAAAAAAAAAAACGAAATGAGGTACTTATTCCGAATCGCCGACATGCAAATATTCAAATTGTTCTAAACTAATTATAAAGTGTTCTGGAGCGTGTTCTAAAAACTGGTTCTGCAGTGTTCTGAGTCGATCGAATCGGGTCTTACATGTTCTACACTGACTGAACTAATTCTGGATTATTCGAGGTTCTGGTCCGTTTTAGGTTTCCGAATCTTTTCTAAACTGCTTTAGAACGCTCCAATGAATATTACAATGTGTTTTTAACCAGTTTGAAATATATGTGAATTGATTCTGAAATGTTCCTATGCCTAAATCGGTTCTGTGTCTACGATTGAATCGGGTCTTACATGTTCAACACTGACCTAACTAGTTCTGAAGTATTCGATGTTCTGGACCGTTCCAGATTTCCGAATCTTTTCTAAACTGTTCTAGAACGCTCCACTGAATATACCAAGGTGTTTTAAAACAGTTTGAAATATGTGTGAATTGGTTTTAAACATTCGAATGGAGCATGTTCTCAAACTACTTCTGCAGTGTTCTGAGTCGATTGAATCGGGTCTTAGGTATTCTACACTGACCTAATTAAAGCCTGTTTCTTTTTTAAAGATAAAAGTCAAAATGACATTATGTTGGCAATACAATGTAAAATTGTCAATGCTTTCAAATTTTGTATGTAGGAAGGGCTTGTGTTGCCAACAAAGTTACTAAATTTTTGACTTGGGGAATAGGAATGTTCACAAAATAAAAAAAATCCGTTTAACCGTTTAACCATCATCAAATTATTAAGCATCGTTTCATAAGTAAATCTACAAAATTTTACGAAAATCAGAAAATTCTTTCTATGAGAAAAACGGAGACGAAATATTAATATTCGTTTAAACGCACGAAACGCTGTCTGACGTCACAATGCGTAATGAGTTAGCACGCGCAAGTACAGTGGCGTTACTAGCTACTTGGATCAGCCTCTTGTGACGTTGCTTTTGCGATTTTTGTTGGTAGTAAAGAATATTGATATTAATATTATTGTTATTATTATTATGGTTCGGTTTTAATTTAACGAGAGAGTCTGTTTAACGTTTAACAAGTATTTTGATATTGCTGCTATCTCCTTCATGTCGATATCTGTGTTATAGGGTGTATCGAAATTGAGGTAGAAAAGGTACTATGGCTAAAATGAAGGAAGGTTTTCAAAAGGCCGATTCACATAATCTGCCAACTGTGGACGTTATCTACTATTTATTTGTTTATTTCGTTATCTACTATGGTATCAGAATGTTTGGTCAAATGTCGACATGAATCAGCTCCAGTCCATTGGCGTAGAAGTAAAACACACGTTATTAGATGTAGGTAGGTATAGTTGCATTTGAACAATGATATATAGTTATTTACCTGTAACAAGGGCGGAAAGTTATACTTTCCCGCACGCAACGGCATTTGCACGAACGACGAGCCAGCGGAATTCGTGCAAGCCGCAAGTGCGGAAAACATACTTTATGCTCGTGTCAGGCCCATTGTTTCTATGAGCGCGTAAAAACCGCGTCTTCACGCAACGATTTGCGTGCGGAAAGTAGCACATTTTCGCACCTCGTAGAAAAACACGCACGTAGATACCACTCTTTTCGACTCGGTTCAACTTTGTTTGAGTCTCCCATCATTACACAAACACAGATAATTGGAGTGAATGAAGCTTCTTGGGATAAAGCAACAGTCAGCAATCAGCAACACAATAAGTCCGATGTAAACTTGTGAACAAATCTCGTCAACGCGCCAGCTGATTTTTCGCTCCGCACAGTGACGTTACAAGTGGTACTCTCGCCGCAGGGGGTCGTTTTGCTAGCTTCGCTAATTTCGTTTTTTTGTTTTCGATTTATCAGAAAAAATAAAGGGTTTCTAGATGTTTTAACGCTTGATACGTGTTTTGTGGACCTAAAACCACCACTTTCTATTACAATTGAAAAATAGTGAACATCCCTATTATCTTTAAAAAAAAAATAGACTTTAGTTCTGAAGTATTCGATATTCTGAACCGTTTCAGGTTTGAGAATCTTTTCTAAACTGTTCTAGAACGCTCCACTGAATATTGAAGGTGTTCTATAACAGTTTGAAATGTGAAATAATGATTTGAAATGTTCCTATGCCTGAATCGGTTCTGTGTCTAATATTAAAAAAAAAAAAATGGAATGAGATAAAGTCTGTTTTTTTTTTTTTTAAAGATAATTCCCCAAATTAAAAATTTAGTAACTATGTTGGCAACACAAGCCTTTTCTACCTGAAAAATTCTAAAGCATTGACAATTTTACATTGTATTGCCAACATAATGTCATTTTGACTTTTATCTTTAAAAAAAAAACAGACTTCATTTATTCAGAATCGTCATGCTAGCATTCGAATTGTTCTGAAGGGTTATAAAGTGTTCTGGAACATGTTCTTGAAACTGGTTCTGGAGTGTTCTACACTGACTGAACTCTAGTTCTGAAGTGTTCGAGGTTCTGGACCGTTTCAGGTTCCCGAATCTTTTCTAAACTGTTCTAGAACGCTCCACTGAACATTAAATGCGGTTCTAAAACAGTTTCAAATATGTGTGAATTGGTTTTAAAACCTTGTAAGGAATTTTTGAAATGTTCCTGGAAGATCGGAACTTAAATGTGGAATGTTTTGAAATGTTTCTATGCCTGAATCGGTTCTGTGTCTATTATCGTTGATTGACGAAGTAGAGGAAGATGCCTAACCTCTATAGAAATAATCGTGGCTCAGTGTTGCCAGGTGTGGCGCATTTGCGCCAAAGCGGTGCTTTCAAAATTGAAATGGCGCTTCAAATTTTGGAAAATGCGCCAGGCGCCCACTAGTGGCGCTTTAAAATCGTGGCTTTCACAGTGACTTAATAAACCACTGTGGCGACAATTGCCGTTTTATTTTGGATTGGTTCTTTAAAATCCCATATATTTATATTGAAAATAACCAACAATATGGCAGCGGGGACGTGGTTTACCGCTAGATTCCTATTTATAATTAACAAGAATATGGCGAGACCTTCAGGCTTTAAGGCCAAATTTATAGTTGGTCATTGAGTCTTCCTTGGAGGTCGTGAGTTTGGAATGGACACATGGACATTTGCTACAACCTTTAGAAATATATGGGAGGTTTCACACCAGAATAGCGTCGCAAAAATGCGACGTGGCAACATGCGTCGTATATTTAGATATTTGCGTGCTTCCTACTCAAGTAGAACGTCGCATGCTACTTTGGTGTAAATACCCACTTAAGGTCTAAGAAAACCTCAAAAAGCGACTATAAATTTGGCCCTAAGGGTCGCCATTGTTGGTAAAAAAGGTTTATTGGGTCACTGTAGTTAGTAGTTTTGTTTTATTAATTTTTATGGTTAAAATCAATATAACTGTATTGTATTGCCTTTGCATAGCCTAATAGCCGATTTTTAAAGCTCCGACAACTTTTTACGCTTATGGCGCTTTGGTGGCGCATTTTAATGTTAAAACTGGCGCATGAAAGTTGATAATACCTGGCAACACTGTCGTGGCTTGCGACAAAAATTATTCCCATCTTTCTCAAATGAATGCAGATACCATCTCCCGTCTTTTTTCGGCGACGGTTGTTGTCGGAAAACACATCATTGATTGGTGCTGCCACCAACAAATGTATGGCATTTTGTGTAAACAACGACCGATTGGCGAATGAGGGGGCATGAGAGGGATGGGATTGAGGGGTCTAAAAATATTTAAACAGCATAATGTAGAATCGTGTTCCTGTTGTTAAACAGCGTTGCCGGGTCTCAAGGAATTTCTCATCTTTCTGGGGAAGGTTAATCGATTTTATTGTGTGTATTTATTAGGTACCTACCTACACACAAATACCTACAATTTAACTTTTGTTTTGAATTTTGGTATAGTATATACTTAGTTTTGGCAAATTGAAAAGAAAATTAAGACAATTAAATTCAAGAATTATCAATAGTAATAATATAACCAGTGCAATGGAAATTAAATTATCCATGATTTTTGGGAAATTGGCTTGAATGCATTTTAGTGCACGGGTGCCTTTTTCAGTTAAAAACGCATAAGTGCATTTAAAAATAGCACTCTGGGTGTGAGAGTGACCATAGAGTAACTCTAAACCGTTTATAAATAAAGAGGTGCTTATTCGGAGCCGCTGGAATCGTTCAGAAATCGAGAGTTGACGTGCCAAGAGTGTACCCAAATAAGCCCACTCAGGGACTGGGTTGAAAAACACCCCGAGGTTTTTACCGGGTTTGACGTTGACATTTAGTGCAACACCCCAATTACGTTCAGAAAAAGCGCACCCAGAGTGCACTCTAAGTGATGACGTCAGATCACTCTGACAAACAACTACTCTACCTTCACACTCTATTTCTAAACGCACTCCAGGGTGAGTCCGAAATAAGTGAGCATTTTGTTATGATAGATAGAGTACCGATAGGACAATCACTCTTTGCAAAGGTACATGTGTCCTCAAACGTCTCGTTAAAAAAATACAGGGTGTTGAGATTTTCGGAAAATTTAGACTAGATTCAAAATGCCTTTAGCGATTTTGTTCAAATTTTCAGAGAGTGTTTGCGATTTTTTCAAGCGTCTTTCTAAAAAATACGTTTGAGTTCCACTTTTTCAGGACCGGACCTAGAGCGACTCTTATTTTTTCAACAGAGTGGTGTATCCAACAACACATTGATTTTTATTTTTTATCTCGTGACGTTTAACCTAGAACAAGAAAAACTCGGGATACCTTTTTTGTGGGAAATTAGGCAATGAATCAGAAAATAATTTTCAATTTGTCGAAAACTCTAGGGGCGTACCATTTTTTTCTTTTAAAAATATATCGGTTTATTAGGCAATTTTTCGCGAGGATAATCAAGTATAGTCGAGTAGTATGCTGGGTTATGTGATGTGTCAATTGTGTCATACTTCCCTACTCCCTCTCCATCAAATTCTGGGCCTGCGAGTGAGGTCACTATCAGTAGCCTATAATCCGTGCGTTCGGTATTTTGATCTGAGTTCTCCGAGCTTGAATTTACCATTCGTTTATTTAAAAAGTGTACTCGGTGCAGGCTCATTCGCGTTCGTTGATTAAAATTTCGGGCACTCTGATACAGCGTTCAACTGCTCTGTTCGCTCGCTGGTCACGTGATTATGGCTCCGCTCAGCACGCTCTACTCTTTGAGCACAATACCGAAGGCAAGGAACGATGACGTCACCCGCAGACCTCGATGGAATGCTTGCGATTCAAGCTGTGCTAGTCAGTTAACTTTTTCGTCGATTTCAAATGTAGAAAAAGTGATTTTCGGTCTGTTCTCTCAGAAGAAATTAAGCGTTCTTGATCCTCTATTATCCCAGAATTTGATGGTGACGGAGTATGACACAATTAACACATCACATAACCCAGCATACTCGAGTATGCTTGATTATCCTAGCGAAAAATTATCTATTGTTGCTATGTCGGTTTGTACCTAAGCTTGCAGCAAAGTGCGCCCTGGAGCAAGGTCATAAACCGAACGCAAATCGAGTTGTCAATAATCTCGAAAAATAATGCTTTTTTTGCTTTTGATTCGATATTAATTTTGTTTTACTAATAAACGAGTAGGTAAATTAGTAACGAACCTAAAATAAAAGTTAAAAAATCGGGGAAAAAAAAAACGGAAACGCAACGCAAACCGATTTTTTTTTTTTTTAATATTTTAGGTTATCATTTTTCAAAAGTGACAACTAATTTCTCTGGTTTTCCATCCATCCATCCATCCCAGGGAAAAGAGAGCGAACTCAGGGTGCGGGCTCGATTGTAACCCGAACGCAAAAGAGAACACTCTGAGAGCTAAAACGAACTGGGTCTTATCGTTTCGAACGCGTTCGGAGTTCACCGAGTGTAAAGCCGAACTCAGCCTAGCAATCGATGAAGTGCTTGCGGTACTAGTTGTATTCCTTTCACACCTAGGAGGAGCTCCGGAACAGCTCCGGGGCTTCACGCGCTTATTCCTTTCGAAAAGTGTTTGTTGTACCGCGCATCTGTTCCCTGCAAATCGGGGGCTACTACACCGGAGCGAGTAGCTCGAGTGTTTCAAACTCTTGAAAAGAATATAACTATTGTGCTACGGGTGCTACAGTGTTGCCGTTTTGCATTCACATACAGAAATCTTTTTGACATTTTAAAAATTTAATTCATGTTTAGGAAAAGAGATGATGACGCGAGCACTCCTAACGACGAAAACATTTATTGGTCTTTTTATTTACTGGCGGCTAAACATAGGACTGCGATCCAACGTTGCCAAATTGATTTCGTTGCTAGGCGCGTGCCCGCCCACTCCATTGAGCCAAGTTTGGCTGTCACTGTCAGTCTGTCTTTTTCATTGATCTCTTTAGTGCAAATAAACAAACAAAGCTAGTAGTTATTTCTAAATATTATAATATATTTTTTTAGAGAACTTTGACCTTTTATTTTTAGTTTTAAATACTTTCGCTTCTCTCTTTAGAATAACTATAAGTACCTAAATATAAATTCACAATGAAAAAATATACCATATAGGTATTATTATTTTTATCTTATTATTACCATTACTTATTTTCTATTTTTATATTTCGGCCTGTCAAAATGACATTATTATGGAACTCATTTGTAGTGTCAAAATGACATAATTTATTGGATTGAGTACTTTAATGCGATTTCATTAGAGTACTAAGTAGTATAATGAGATCTCATTATAAGTACCTACTAAACCTACCTATATTTTTATAGGTAGGTTTAGTAGGCAAAAATATGAAAAATTTATTGAAGACAACATTTAACGATTAAAATAATTTACAATTTCTGGAATATAAAATATTGTATGAAATTTGGATCATAAACAATCATTATGGCACAAATATCTATAATAGGATTATTTATCACCTACTAATCATGCGAGAATTTATTTGTTGTATAACAGAAATTAACTTTTAATTATTATTGTAACATTATCCGCAATATAAATCTATTTTAAATTTGGCGCTTAATGAAAGGAGGATTTGGCAACATTGGATCGCGATCCTATGTCTAGCCTCCAGTTTTTTATTTTCCATAAGGTTAGGCATCTTCCCCTACTTCCTCAATCAACAATATTATGTTAAAAAAATACGAAATGGGGTATTTATTCAGAATTGCCGTCATGCTAACATTCGAATTGTTCTATAGTAGTTATAAGTTATAAACTGTTTTGGAGCGTATTCTAAAAATTGGTTCTGGAGTGTTTTGAGTCGATTGAACCGTGTCTTACATGTTCTACCCTGATCTATAACTAGCTCTGATGTATTCGATGTTCTGCACCGTTTCAGGTTTCCGATTTTTTTCTAAACTGTTCTAGAACGCTCCACGGAATATCAAAAGGGGTTCTAAAACAGTTTGAAATGTGTGTGAATTAACCTTGTAAGGAATTTTTAATATGTTCCTGAAAGATCGAAATTAAAATGTAAGATGTTCTGAAATGTTTCTATGCCTGAATCGGTTCTTTGTCTAATATGTTTTTTCTATTTCTGTCTTTTTCTTCTACAAGTCGATTAAAAGGATGCAAATACACTCGGTGCGCACTGAATCTACCAATCAGAAACGCCATAATTATAAAGTGTTCTGGAGCGTGTTTTAGAAACTGGTTGTGGAGTGTTCTGAGTCGATTGAATCGGATCTTATGTTTTACACTGACTGAATTAGTTCTGGGTCCTTATTCTTGAAACAGGGGAGCAGCGTTCCCTGGAGAACGAATGTTTCGTCTTTGTTACTTATGTTGTCATTTGCATATCATTGAGAAGGACGGAACACTCGTTCTCCTGGGAACATTGCTCCCCTGTTTCAAGAATAAGGACCCTGAAGTTTTCGATGATGTTGTTAAAATGTTCCTAGAAGATTGGAACTAAAATGTGAAATGTTTCTATGCCATGCCTGAATCGGTTCTGTGTCTAATATGTTAAAAAAAAAAAACGAAATGAGGTATTTATTCAGAATCGCCGAACAGTTATAAAATGTTCTGGAGTATGTTTTTAAAACTGGTTCTGGAATGTTCTGAGTCGACTGAATCGGATCTTATTTACATGTTCTACACTGACTGGAGTAGTGTGTTCAAGGTTCTAGACCGTTCCAGGTTTCCGAATCGTTTCTAGACTGTTGTAGAACGCGTTAATGAATATTACAAGGTGTTCTAAAACAGTTTGAAATTTTGAAATATGTGTGAATTGGTTTTAAAACCTTGTAAGGGATTTTAAAAAGGTTCCTAAATGATCGAAACTAAAATGTAAAATGTTTTTGAAATGTTTCTATGCCTGAAATCGGTTCTGTGTCTAATGTGTTTGAAAAAAAAAATGAAATGAGGTACTTAATCAGAATCGCAGCCATACAAAAATTCAAATTATTCTAAACTTATAAAGTCTTCTGGAGCGTGTTCTTGAATTGGGGCTGGGATCACGACGAGTAGAATTGTACTTTCATAAAGTCACCCATGTCGTATTTATCGTGTACAGTACAGGCGATTATGATGGTTGCTAGGCAACCTGACGTCATGAAAGTAGAACTCTATTTATCGTGATCCCAGCCCGGGTCGCATGGCCGGCATGGAGGTAAGTAACACCCATTTGGCTCACGTTCGCAAATTTGAATGTAACACCCGATATCGCAACGGAGAGTTTCTTTATCGAGTGTTACTTAACCTGGACAGATTTGCATTCACATAATGTTTAACAGTAATGCCTTTATTAGATTCATAGTATAGATATAATATTATTAGTTTTTTATGTTTCAAACTTCCTGTATTTTATTAATTTGCTCGTTAATTCTTGCTTATAGGCCCCACTTTTTGTATTTCCTTCTGGTATCATGTAAACAGGCCCAAGTAAGAGAAAGAAGATTGAAAAAATTCAGTACGATGTAATGGCTTTTCGAAAGTATCTGTTCCTTGTTGACCTGGTATGAATGTCACCAAGCCTCACCGGAGAGACATTCTGAGTTCTAAATACTAATATTTTGTATCAAAACAGCAAAATGTAAAAATCTTCTTTCTTTCATCTTGAGCATTTCACTATTAGTAGTGTAAAGAGTAACATGTTCTCGTCTAATTATGTTCAATCTGTGGTTCAAACCTATCGTACACAATTGTTCTGAATCTTTTGTAGTCTATATTTACACACAATAGGAAATTGGTCAACAACAAAAAAATTACAGCTCAAAAACAAAATTCCGGTTTTTGAGCCCACCCTAATATATTATTAAATTCCTTGTTATTTCACAAAAAAAAAAACAGATAAAAAAAGATCATATACATTGTGTTATTTAAAAATGTGAAACGTGGCCTTCTTTTTGGATTTTTCGAAGTTCCACAAATATACAAATGGTGTAAAAGACGTTTTCCTAAATTAAAATTAGTGTCCGAGGTTTTTCGAGAAATCTCTTTTATTGTTTTTATCTGCTAAATTACGAACGCACAGTAGAATTTAGAATAATATAACAATATTAATTATATTTTGCACTTATACTTATGTTTTAAAATTTCGATGCCCTAAAATAATTATTTACAAGATGGTAATAGAAAATAGGCTTATCTAATATCGAGGGTAAGTAACACCTGATAAAGCGCACATCCATGCAACCACGGGTGTTACATTTAAATAACCGAACCGTTGTCGAAGGGATTGCCGAATGCTAAACAGGGTGTTACTTACCTCCATGCGCCCGGGTCTTACATGTTCTACTCTGAGCTAACCAGTTATGAAGTACTTTGTCCTGACCTTACCCTAAATTTCTATAATGGCCGCGTTCACCAGATACAAACGTTGATAAACGCTTTGCGATTGTTCTACTGAACGCTACGTTAAATTTGTGTTGAAACCAAACATGTTTTACAAACGGTCGCCATTTTTGCAAACATAATTTCAGAGTGTTTATAATTTTCAACACTGACGTTCTTTCATTGAAAAGTTGAATCGTTCAGCAGAACCAAGAGTTTACCAACATATTCTGTTGGTATTTGTGAACTATTTACAATCTGTTCTGATTCTAGTGAACGTAGCCAATGTTTGGTGTTTGCAGGGCCGCAACTAGAACCCTCGGCGCCCAAGGCAAGTCCAAATTTTGGCGCCCCTTCACTGCCTTCTCAAAAGTAACAATGGATAAAAAAAAACAGACTTTATATTTTTTGATACTTTGGCTCTCCACGGGCCTTCCTAGCTCGTGCCAAAAAATGCGCACTGAGTGCATACATAATTGCACTGGATTTCAAATGGAAAATAAAAACTGATAATGTGCAGTCAAATGGAATATACAAATTGCACTGAGTGCACCTCCGTCCTCCGTGCAACAAATGGAAAACACCATTATTTTATCGCGAACAGTTTTGGAACGAGTTCTCCAGACTGTCTAATTAGACTATCCAAGATGCTGTCAAACATTAGCGAATTCCATTAGTAGAACCAGTGCAGAAAAAATGTATTTTTATCTCTTTCTTATACAAGCTAGTAGAAAAAGACACGAATACATTCAGTACGCAATGGAATTCGCTATTAAGTTAAAATGTCCGCCAAGAGCATTGAGATAGAATAATAAGGAGGCGAAATGACCAGACAAACGTGTACCCAATTCCGCCATATTATGAGTGTTCTTCTGTCCCAAAGTCTGTCACTTTTGTCATAGCAACGCGTCAATAATGCATCAGGGCCGTATTTTTCATCCGATGATGCTCTAAATGCGAAAAACTTTTGAAGCGCAAAATTTTTTTGGGTCTTGGAAGGATCTTCTGTATCAGTATTTTGAAGTTTCTGTAGCAACTTCTTCTTTCTTGGCGTAAAGAAGATTTTTTACTTTTTTTAGCTGAAAATTATAAAGAATTTATTTAGTTCGGCTCTGTGTGAGTAGCCATATTGTTAGTGTCTTTAGCCACGCCCACCGATACCGTTTTTATTCCACTATTCAAATTCTATGTATTCAAATGCGTCTCTCTATTATTATACCTCAATGGCCAAGAGGCACACAAACCCTTTGTTTACTTGTCAAAGTCACGTGTTTTTGATAGGCTAGAGTATCCAAGACATAGATCCAAGATGCTGTCAAGCTTAAATTGAAATGTCCGCCAAAAGGCACACATCCCCAATGCACATCCCTTTATTTGCTTGTCAAAGTCACATGTTTTGAATAGGCTAATACGTAAACAATCGTTAAATATGTGTCAATCCTGAAGCTCTTGCTAAAATCCTAGGACCGCTAGAACTGCTTCAGAAACGGTTCCGAACCGATTCTGGTTGATCCACGAATCCAGAACCGTAACTAAAAGTTCGGAATTTTGTGATTCGCGAACGCCATTACTTGAACTGCGCATGCGAAATAGCTTCGAACAGAATTCTTACCGCGAACGAAGCTATTGTAAAAGTAAAAGCTGTTTACGGAAACTATGATCGGGTTAACCCGACCGTCAGCAGACGTATTTTGCCTTTTTTCAATCGCATTCATTAAGGAAAGATAGAAAACTTTCAGCTGCTGGTCGGGTTAACCCGATTATAGTTTCCGTAAACGGCTAAATAGAAATGAGTCAAAAGAGATAATGCATGCAGCATGCAGAGGGCGCCCATGTCGCCCACAGTGCTCTTGCTTCGTTTGGTCGGATCAAAGCTCGACGCAAAGCTAATATTATCTGGCTAACGAAAGTTGGGCGCTACGTCATCAATAATTGAATTTATCACAGACATTGCAATTTGCTGCTGCCTTTTGCACACGCACTGTGTTTGACATAATTCATATGATTACTATCGATATTCGTATTTTTGATGGTTGACAAAAAGGGAGATGTAACAGAAGCAAAATAAATTTCGGTGCTACGACAAATGACGCGTAAAACCGTTGCGTATTTTTGAATTGTAAAATATGGCTGGATTAAATTAGGCGCCTTCGGCGCCCCGATACTCCGGCGCCCTAGGCGGGCGCCTAGTTCGCCACCCCCTAGTTGCGGCCCTGGGTGTTTGTATAGATGTTGGCTGATGGAAGTACAGGAAAAATTTGTCATCATGTGTCAAAGTCGACAGGTGCACTTATTGTTGCTTGACAATCATAATTACTTTTCGGCACTCAGTGCGGATAAGGCCTGTATCCGCACTGAGTGCGGAAAAGTGTAACTTTGAGCCCGGAAATGCGTACGGAAAAGTACTACTTTGCGCACGCTTGTAGGAAAAGAAATTATTTGCCCTGGTTTTTCAAAAACATTATTTGTGATTTCAAGCGCAACACAATATTACAGGAAATTTAAAAATAATCGCCTAGTCCATGATTTAGAAATTTTTTAGGCACTTGTAAATAAAACTGAGTGGAATGTTTTGACTGTCATATAAGTCATACATACCTAAATAGTTAACACCGAAAATGATATTTAAAAGCGACCCTAAGCAGACAGAGTGTTCATAATTTTGAACACTTTGTGTTTGTGTGAGGTGAGTTCGGAATGATACAAAGTGTCGAGACTTTTTACACTATTGAGACTGTGACGTTCGTTAATTGGTAAAACTAAGTTTGGTGTACACTTTATTTGTATTTGGAAATAATTTTGGTGCCCGAATGGTGTAAAGATGGTGGGACACCATTCACTCGGTACAAAATAGTTGTATTCCTTTCACACCTAGGAGGAGCTCCGGAACAGCTCCGGGGCTTCACGCGCTTATTCCTTTCGAAAAGTGTTTGTTGCACCACGTATCTGTTCCCTGCAAATCGGGGGCTACTAAACACCGGAGCGAGTAGCTCAAGTGTTTCAAACTCTTGAAAGGAATACAACTTATGATGGTGTATTCGGTGTTACACCGCCGATTAAACCTTCATCACGTGATATAAGTTGGATTCCTTTCACACCTAAGAGGAGCTCCGGAACAGCTCCGGGGCTTCACGCCCCTATTCCTTTCGAAAAGTGTTTGTTGCACCAAGCATCTGTTCCCTGCAAATCGGGGGCGACTGAACACCGGAGCGAGTAGCTCAAGTGTTTCAAACTCTTGAAAGGAATACAACTATAACCCTGCAGTACACGAGCACCGCACTAAAGTCCCATTCCGAACTCAACTGTGGTGACATAACATTCAGAGGGTGACATTCTATCATTGAAAAGACGAACGAATCGTTTCAGAACCAAGAGTTCACTCAACGTTTTCTGTTGATTTGTAAACTGTTCACAATGTTCTGGTTTCCAATGATACGAGATATGTAATCACATCAATCCTTGGTAAAATGAAAGAATGTAAGAGTAAACTTTTTCATGAGGGTTCATACTTTTTGCCTTCCTTTTTTAACAAATAGAAATTGACTGAAACAAATCAATGACGTCAAGAACCTTCGTCGGTTTTTAAACCAGAAGTCATTCATTTTAATTTGACAAAAAAATCTAATGTGTCCAATGAAATAATCTACATCAACCCCTTTTTTTTTCAAGTTATGACGTGCCCGATGTCAAAAGTATGAACCCTCGTGGAACGATCTGTAGGTATGTTTTCACCCCGGTCCCATAAAAATCCTGTTAAGGACCCCATACACTACGATGAAACACGACGGTTTTCATCGCCACGATAAAACACGTCGTTCTAAAACCGAAGTGTGTAATAGAAAAACACGACGGTTTTCTACAGGGCCCCACAGACTACGATGAAACACGACGGTTTTCATCGCCACGATGAAACACGTCGTTCCAAAACCGAAGTGTGTGGCAGAAAACCGTTCGTGTGTACGAAATGTTGAACCGTCGTGCCAAAAATCAAGCTCGGACTGAATTTTAAACCGATGATGAAACACGACGGTTTTCTACCACTCACTTCGGTTTTGGAACGACCTGTTTCATCGTCGCGTGAAAACCGTCGTGTTTTATCGTAGTCTGTGGGGCCCTGTAGAAAACCGTCGTGTTTTTCTATCACACACTTCGGTTTTAGAACGACGTGTTTTATCGTGGCGATGAAAACCGTCGTGTTTCATCGTAGTGTATGGGGCCCTTTAGGCAATCCAATTCATCTGTCAAAACGAAAAATTCAATATGGCGTGGCGGTTAGCAAGTTAGTTTTGAATATGTGTTTTCATGCATATTTCAATTAATTTGCTTGCAGCTTTGATTTTAATTATTCAATAAAGTATTTGTTTACTAGGTATGTAAACTATTAAGTCGGGCAGAACTAGATATTTTTTTGTGTTTTGTGGTCCATGTGTGGCCGCCATGCCATCTTGAATGTCACGTGGTTTGGATCGCCTAATATGTGAAATATTTGTATTAATTAATTAAATATCCAGGTAAACCTGACTGAAAAAAAAAAAAAACAGAAAGAAAACTCACAATCTCAACGAAGTTCAATAAATTGTCTTTGAAAATGTTTCGGTCGCCAATCCATTCATGAGAAAACTTACCGTTAGAACCTGAACCAGGTAAGTAGGAATTTGATTTTTGTAGTGTATAGACTTTATAAATGTATTAGGATTGTTAAGTTACGTATGTCAAGTATGAAATGTACGTGGTACCCTTAAAGAAATGTTTATGTTTATGTATTAACTTGAGAAAAAAGAAATATCGATTTGCTGGGCGAGGACCGTGAGTCAGAAGCAGTTGAAATACGAACAGCAGAGCGGTACTATATTGTATAAGACGCGTGTTTCATTTTAGTGGCAATAAGCAGATATTAGTGATATTACAGTAGCGACGAGGATAAAGCACAAAGGATTACTTGGGATACGTGTGAAATAAACCAAGTAAGTGGAAATAGGCTAGAAAGATTCAAAAAAAAAGGGAAATTTTGACAAGAATCACTTTATGCTGTAAAAATTTTATTGATTAAATCATTTTTGGCTGTTATTTTGGTTGATAGCATCCTTCGTTAATAGTTAGTTGGATAGTTTTATGCAGGAAATTATGCAACTAATCAATAAAATTATTCCAAAATAATGAACTGAAGGTTCAAACAATGGACTTAGGTCTAAACAAAGGATTTTGATTCCGAAATAATGAACTAAATGTTCAATCAATGGACTTAGGTCTAAACAAAGGATTTTTAATCCAAGATATTGAACCAAATGTTCAAACAATGGACTTAGGTCTAAACAATCGATTTTTAATCCAAAATAATGAACTAAATGTTCAAACAAAGGATGGTTGATCCAAAAGGAACGTAAGCCGAAAAAGGATTTAAATCAAATGAAATGAAGTCGTTGTTTATTGTTTAAATAGAAGTATGTATTACATAATATCCCAAATTTTTAAGCATAAAAGGGTATTCAAATATATATTTGAATATATAAAGCATAAACAAAGCAACAAATTTTAATAAATTTCAGATATTTGGATTCGCAATGAATGTCTCAAATTTTGCCACCTTGGAAAACTTTGATTGTGAAGGGGATGTCTCTTCAGTAGCCCAGCGTTGGGAAAAGTGGAAAAGAGCTCTATATATTTATTTGGATGCTGCCAATATTGAAATAGAAGCAAAAAAACGTGCTGTCCTTTTGCATTTGGGAGGATTAAGCCTACAAGAAATTTACTATAACATTCCAGGCGCAAACGCTGATGAAGATGAAGAATTCAATAACGATATTTTCAGAATAGCAATTCGGAAGCTTGATGAATACTTTGCTCCAAAACAAAGCAAAGTTTTCGAAAAACATATATTCAGGCTTACAAAACAAGAACCTGGAGAAAAATTTGAGAAGTTTTTAATAAGATTACGACGTCAGCGTCAGGCAGAAAAATGCCAGTTTGATAACAGAGAGGAAAACATTATAGATCAAATTGTGGAAAAAGGAAACAACGCAGACTTACGAAAAAAAATACTTACAATTGGCGATTCGGTAACGTTAGATCAAATTATAGTAGAAGCTAATTGTTTAGAAGCAGTGAAACGACAGTTAGAACGCTTCTCCACCAACAACGAAGTCCACCAAGAAGTGCATTATATACAAAAGAAGAAAATTCCCAGTCAACAAAATTCTATTTGTACTCGTTGTGGCAGTTCTAAACACGAATCTTCGAGTCAAAATTGCCCAGCAATAAATAGGAACTGTAACAAGTGTGGATATAGAGGACACTTTATGTCACAATGTAAAACTGCTGTTTCCAAACGGAAATTAGGTAACAACACCAACAAGCCCAACACAAAAACTACCCATAAGAAGACCCGATTTTCAAACGTCAACGTCGTGGAGGAACAGCCGGAAGATGATGAGGCTGAGTATATATCTCACATCGACAGCGAAGACGACGAAACAATAAAATGCCAGATTGGTGGTGTCGAACTAGAAATGCTGATCGATTCGGGTAGCAAGAATAATCTTTTGACTCAAGAAGCATGGGAGAAGCTGAAATTAAAGACGATTCAAGTTTACAACCAAGTGAAGGACTCTCAAAAGAAGTTTTTAGCTTATGGAAGTAAAACACCACTTACAGTAATAGGTTCTTTCGAGGCCACAATCTCAGTAGCAAATGGTTCCACTGTGGCATGTTTCTACGTAATCCAAGGTGGAAACCGGAACTTGCTAGGCAAAACAACGGCCGTTGCATTGGGGGTTCTGAAAATCGGCATCAATCTGGTTAGTAATGTTACTACTTTTCCTAAGTTTAAAGATGTAATGATAGATATTCCTATCGATGAAACCGTCAAGCCTGTCTGCCAACCATATAGGCGCGTTCCCATACCATTGGAAGAAAAAATCAATACCAAATTGGAGGAAATGATGCACCAAGATATTATTGAAGAAGTGAACGAGCCTCCCAGATGGGTGTCTCCAATAGTACCAGTTGTAAAACAAAATGGAGAAGTGAGAATTTGCCTAGATATGCGTAGGGCCAACACCGCTATAATAAGGGAAAATCACCCTCTTCCCACAATGGATCAGTTACTATGCAAATTCACAAGTGCCAGATTCTTTTCGAGGCTGGACATCAAAAATGCCTTCCATCAAGTCGAAATAACACCGTCTTCTCGCTATATTACTACATTTATTAGCAGTAAGGGCTTATTAAGATATAAAAGACTCATGTTTGGAATTTCCTGCGCCCCCGAAATTTTCCAGAAATTACTAGAGCGTATGCTAAGTAAGTGCGAAGGAGTTGTAAACTTCATCGACGATATCCTGGTTTTTGGATCCACCCTTGAAGAACATGACAGTAGGCTAAAAAAAGTATTAACTACCCTAGAAAACAACAACGTTTTGTTGAATCAAGCCAAATGTGTTTTTAAGTGACAAAACGTCGAGTTTTTAGGTCACATGTTATCTAAAAATGGAGTTCAACCATTACCTAGTTATTTAGGAGGAATAAAAACCTTTCGTACCTACTCCTAAAAATATTGAGAAATTACAAAGTTTCTTGGGGTTAGTAAACTATATCGGTAAATGGATACCAAATTTAGCCACCATAACCGAACCGCTAAGAAAACTACTACCTACGCATGAAATTAGAGAAACAAGCCAACATAGAGCAACTCTGGAAAGAAGAGCAGCAATTATCTTTTGAGAACCTGAAAAAAGCACTATCTAATATCAGTAGTCTAGAATATTATAATCCAAAATACAGAACACGAGTAATTGCTGACACGAGCCCCGTTGGACTAGGTTCCGTACTCATTCAATATAATAATGACAATGAACCAAGAATTATAGCATTTGGAAACAAAAGTCTCACGGACTGTGAAAAAAGGTACTGCCAGACCGAAAAAGAAGCGTTAGCGCTTGTATGGGCAGTCGAGCACTTTCACATGTTTCTCTACGGTAAAGATGAGTTTGAATTAGTTACCGACCACAAGCCGTTGGAAGCTATATTTGGTCCGAAATCCAGATCATGTGCTCGCATCGAGAGATGGGTCTTACGACTACAAAGCTATAACTTCAAAGTCATCTATCGCCCAGGAAAATTCAACATTGCCGACCCCCTCTCAAGACTACCCACTACAGAACAGAAAATAAAGCCATTCGACGAAAATTCGGTATACCAAATTACCAGCTACTCAAGACCAATTGCCGTTTCTCTAGCAGACATAAAAAAGTATTTCAACGAAGATGAGGAAATCAGGAAAGTGAGAGAGGGTATTTTTAATGACCATTGGGATACGTCAATAAACCAGTTTAAAGTATTTCAAACAGAGCTTTGTTTTTACGACGAAATATTACTAAGAGGCGATAGAATTGTCATTCCAATCCGATTAAGACAACATATTTTAGAAACAGCACATGAAGGTCACCCTGGCATCGTAGCAATGAAAAATCAGTTACGTACAAAAGTTTGGTGGCCAAAAATGGACGTCGCCGCAGAAAAAATGGTAAAATCGTGCAAAGGTTGTACACTTGTCTCAGCACCCAATCCTCCTAACCCGATGAAGCGACGTGAATTGCCTACACAACCTTGGGTTGCAGTAGCTATAGATTTTTTAGGACCCCTTCCAAGTGGAGAGTATCTACATATTTGTAATGGTCGATTATTACAGTCGTTATAAAGAGGTTAAAGTTGTGAAAGAAATCTCAGCAAAAAACACAATTTCGGAAATTCAAGAAATATGCTCTAGATTGGGTTACCCAGCATGTATTACATCGGATAACGGTCGACAGTTTACAAGTACAGAATTTCAGAACTTTTGTAAGGAATCTGGAACAGAATTGCAGTTTACAATACCCTATTGGCCACAACAAAATGGAGAAGTCGAACGACAAAACCGGGATCTTCTTAAAAGAATAAGAATAAGTTACGCCTTAAAAAGTGATTGGAAAAAAGATCTGCTGGATTATCTGATGATGTATAATAGCACCCCCCACACAACCATAGGAAAAACCCCCTCCGAACTTTTTTATAATAGGCAATTTAGGTATAAAATACCATCTTCAAAAGATCTGGAAAATAAGATTTTAGACAGCAAAGTCAGAGACAGGGACAAACTTCAAAAAGAAAAGGGAAAGGAGTATGGAGACAGGAAGCGAAGAGCTGAAGAAACCATTTTAGAACCCGGAGACAAAGTATACGTTAAAAATCTAACAAAACACAGCAAAATCTGCCCGGAATTTAACGCCAGTCAACATACAGTAGTAAGCAAAGACGGCGGTGACGTTTAAATAAGAAATGATGAAACTGAACAACAAAATTTTCGTAGAAATATTCTTCATTTAAAAAAAGTAGAAGGGGAATGGACGATAGCAAATCCAACAGCGATTGAAGAAAATTCGGTCGAACATGAATAAGCGATCTAACAAAATAAACACATATATATGTACAGACATATACATATATAACCTACGTATATTCATTAAATGGTTTATTAATCTATTCAATTTCAGATTACCTCATTTAATTGATTATCAACAATATGGACTCCATAACAAATAATAGAGATATCTAACTTGAATTGTCTAATAATTATTAGTAAGTTTAGTCTAGTTTTAAGAATCCCTGTAATTTGCGATTTAGTTTGTATGATTATTATTAGAAATTAATTAAACTTAAGGATTTGTATAGGTATAGAGATGTAATTTGAATTATAGAAATATAGCTGAATTGTAACTAAGATATTATACATAAAAAGAAAAAGAAAAAAGAAAAAAAGAAGAAAGTGGCTGTAGTGTATAGACTTTATAAATGTATTAGGATTGTTAAGTTACGCATGTCAAGTATAAAATGTACGTGGTACTTACCCTTCAAGAAATGTTTATGTTTATGTATTATCTAACTTGAGAAAAAAGAAATATCGATTTGCTGGGCGAGGACCGTGAGTCAGAGGCAGTTGAAATACGAACAGCAGAGCGGTACTATATTTTATCTACAAGCGTTTGGTTATGAAGTTTTTACATAACTATTTTTCTAGTATTTGAGTTGTGTTATGAGACTCATAACACAACTAGTGGTGTTATAGACTAGGTTATGAATTCATAACACAACTAGTGGTGTTATGGACGAGGTTATGAATCTATAACACAACGATTTTTGGTGATTTGACAAATGTCAAAGGTAAACCTGTAAAGGTAAAATGAAGATAGACAACTACTAATAAACGAAAATAATTAAAAAAACATTCCTATTTTTCGCTTTATAGATAAAACGTTGTACATCACGCGTGCATTTAAACATGACTACAAAACTCATGTGATTAGAACGACTCGGTCTACGACCTTGTCGTTTTAATCTTTCACACTCGTTATTATAATCATGTTCATAAACGCACTTGTAATGTAAATAACTAGTATAAGACGCGTGTTTCATTTTAGTGGCAATAAGCAGATATTAGTGATATTAAATTTTTCCTTGGACTTTTGAATAATTTCAACAATGGTGACTCCAATTTTCTTACCAAAATGAAACAAAAAAAAAATCGCAAAGGACAATTTCCTAGTAAAGCATTACAAATAATCGATATTCCCTATTACATCCGATCAGGACACTTAAATGAAAAAATAAAACGTTCAAATTGCAACGTAATAAATTCCAGCAGAAAATTTACAATTTAAATATGTTTCGCCCGTATAAGCTGACAACATTGAACGAGGGCGGTGACCGAAAAGCGATTGAAATTTAATTATATACAATTTTTCTCGAGCAAATATGTAGTCACCATGCCAGGAATTTCGGCCCCTGGTCAATACAATTAAGGTAGGTAACTGAAAACACTTCTCCCACTCGCCTACTTTATTAATTAAAACCAAGCTTCTATATTATGTATAATATTCACGATAATCTGGGTAATATTATTGAGTTTATTCAGAATTTAATCATTTTAAAATGCTATAACTTTTTCAGGAATTTTCTTTTACACGTGTTTGTGCTAGAAAAATATTACATCTTTTTCCTAGAAAATATAAATACACATATTCAAAATGCATAATTAATTTCCTTCTAATTAGAAATAAGCTTTTATATGGGTAGTCACGAAAGCATTTACGTAATAACATGCTTTTTAAAAAGGTTTTTTTAAAATTGCTTTTAATCTAACAAAAAAAAGTTTGTTTTAAAAATTGACTTGCCTTCATATCGCTAAAATAATCTTTTGAAATAAGAATGCTTTTAGTAAATGATTGTGACAATTAATTGATTTTTTTTTTCAGCTGAATTTTGTATTACTTAGGTAGGTACATCATTTTCTTCCAGCGCCCTGATTCCACAATCACTTGCACTATTTTTTCTACGCAAAATATTTCTAAGTATCGTTCACATTAGGCTCACTGAAAAAGTAATCTTGTAATGTTCCATACATGTATTTGTTTTAAGACTTATAATAGCTCTCATATATTAGGGAAAAGTATCAATTTTGTACATTGTATTTTCTCTTGCAGCCCAGTGCACGATCAACAAACATTTGTCTTTGTCGCATACCAATAAATATTCTTTATCAAGAGCACATCCTGCTGAGAATAAAATACACTTTAAATCAAGCACCATTCAGCACATTTGAAAACTTTTTTTTGTTTTTCTCCCATTGAATGCTTATATGATATAAACAAATATTGTAACAAAACGGCCTAAAAAGCCTTTTTTTTTTTGCTTCATAATACAATTAATTGGCTTGTTTACCCAACCCAGCGAGATTAAGTCGCTAAATTTCTGACGAAACCGTGTCAAGAGCCAAGGGTTATTAGTCGGTTTCTGAAACAGTGTGATGACTGTGAAGACTCTCGACTCCTGGTTCCATGAACAAATCGCATGTTTTGCGACCAATAAGAATCCCAAAAGCGTCATCAGGCTGCCAATATAAATAGACCTGTGAGCCTCCTAGATTCCTCAGTTCTGTAACGAAGTTCTGGTGCTTAGTGTTGACGTCTTTCTGCTGACTCTCTTTCCGAGACCTTAGGTAATGTTTCAATTTCTGTCTATTATCTATTTTCTCTGTAAAAAACAAAACCGTTGAGTTAGCTTCACAACTCAAATCTTTTTTCCAACATGTATCTTACCCTGTGTTTTGGTTGCAATAAAACAAAATTAGTGGACTGTATATTACTGAACCTTATTAATTTTTTGAGTAGTACGGAGGGGTCGACCTCGTTCGCCCCGATCAGAATAGGCACTGTCAACTTGCCCTTGCAGCCCATGTTGCCACATTTATTTTATGGATTCATCATTCTAAAAATATTTTATATTCTAATAAATAATTTGAATTATAACTATTACCTACAAGAAAAATAAGGAATAAACGAAATTCTAATACAATATACCTATGAAAACAAACAGAAAAAATACATAACAATTCTAAATCTAAACATTCCGCCCGCCTTGAAGGTAGGTAGTATCTTCAACAACAACAAAAGAAAGCAAAAACCTATTCTCAATAACCTATTAATGTTCAATATAAACTATAAATCAAAAAAATAAATAAAAATGAAAATTTATTCCGTAGGAAACGCACATATCCGATTCACGGCGCGAGTAATTATGCCACCGCCACTAGTCTTTAAGTCCACTACGCGAATTACTCCATCCTTCCCTGGATGCAACGCTATAACCCTGCCCAACTGCCAAGCCAAGGGAGGAGCATTGTCATTTTTGATTAACACTAAGGTACCCATTTTCAAGAAGCCTTGGGAATTTTGTTTCCACTTAATTCTAGTCTGTAATTCAGACAAGTACTCCTTTTGCCAGCGCCTCCAGTAATGTTGCACAAGGAATTGCAAATGCTGCCATTTGGTGAGGCGATTTTCTGGAACATTGACCAGGTTTAGCTCGGGAAGACTTGTTATTGGCCTGCCAATTAGAAAGTGTCCTGGTGTCAGTGCAGCAATATCTTCAGGATCCTCAGTTAAAGGGCACAACGGTCGCGAATTAAGTATACCTTCAATTTGAGTCAATACGGTGCCAAACTGTTCAAAAGTTAAAGATTTTTCGCCTATTACCCGCTTGATGTGACTTTTGGCACTCTTAATGCCCGCTTCCCATGTACCGCCGAAGCTGGGAGACTGGGCCGGGATAAAATGCCACCTTATATTCTCATTCAATAACTGACTAGCGACATAATCCTCGTGATCCTTTAAATAGCTATTAATCTTAATAAGTTCGTTATTAGCCCCTATATAGTTTGAGCCGTTGTCGGAATAAACATTCGCAGGCCTTCCACGTCTGCTGGTGAATCTTTTAAAAGCTGCCAAAAAGGCTGCTGTAGTTAGCTCAGAAACAGTTTCTATGTGTATAGCTTTGGTGCTCATACACACAAACAAACAAATATAGGCCTTTATAATTTTTGCGCCACGAGTTTGCCTATCCTTTATAAGAAAAGGTCCCCCAAAATCGGTTCCAACATTCATAAATACTGATGAAGGATTGATGCGCACATTTGGTAGATCTCCCATTAGGTAATTTGAACTTTTAGGAGCCACACGAAAGCATTTAACGCAGCCTCGAACTATCTTTTTGCATGTATTGCGGCCTGAAATGGGCCAATAATTTTCCCGAATAGAATAAAGCAGATTTTGAACGCCGCAATGAAGAAGTCTTGTGTGTTCATCCCTCAAAATATAAGTGGTTATTGCATGATTACTGGGCAAAATTATGGGGTGCTTCCTTTCAAACGATAAACATGAATTTCTTATTCTTCCACCAACCCTCAAAAGCCTGTTTTGCAAAAACGGATTCAATGACAATAATTTACTATTCCTTGCCAAATACCTATTATTTAATAAAGCATTGTATTCTTGGGGAAAACATTCTACTTGTACATTTTTCAGCAACAATCGCAAGGACATTTCAATTTCTTCAGGATATAAAATTTCACCTGTCTTTCTTTCATTTGCATTGAGTTTAGAGTTTGCTAAAAATCGAAGAACATAAGCTAAAACACGTAAGGTTCTTTTGAAATTTGATGACTTTTCCAATAAATGTTTTAGCTCATTATTGTAATTTATTGAGATACAAGAAACGCTAGTTTGTTCCGGAATTTCAGAACCATGAATTTCAGGATAAGTTAAATTCCAGTTGCAATTATCAATAGAAAACCATTCTGGTCCGTACCACCACAGGTTAGAATTACTCAAATCTTCCACTGATGTACCACGTGATAAAAGATCTGCTGGATTGTGGTTAGATTGAACATGGTTCCAATCTTCAAAACTTGTGAGTGATCTTATCTCCGAAACCCTGTTTGCAACAAACGTTTTCCATCTACTAGATTCGCCTCTAATCCAACACAAAGCGATTGTAGAGTCGGTCCAATAAAAGGTACCATTAAAAGAAATGTCCAGCGCTTCCAATACTGCTCTTGCTAAATTTGCAAGCAACAACGCACCACATAATTCAAGGCGTGGTAAGGAAACCTGCTTCAATGGTGCCACACGCGATTTTGCGCACAACAAATTAGAAATAAATTTTGCGGGAGCTATAGCACATCTTACATAAATACATGCCCCGTATGCCTTTATTGAAGCGTCACAAAATCCATGCATTTCGATTGCTATATAATGAGAAAAAATTACACACCTTGGGATTTTCAACTGACGAATATCATTCAATTCATTATAAAATTGTATCCAATTATTGGATAAACTCAAAGGAATTTCTTCGTCCCAGTCTAGCTTAACTTTCCACAACTCTTGAATTATTAATTTTGAAACAATTATTATTGGACCCAATATTCCCAAAGGATCAAAAATTTGACAAATCAGAGATAAAACATTCCGTTTAGTTACTTTATTGTTAGAGATTTTATTTATATTAACCTGATATTTTATTGAGTCATTGTTCGGATCCCAATATATACCTAGTGTCTTATTCTGCTCTTCTTCTCCAATGTGCAAGATACCAGCATCCAATTCTTTATTAATTTTAAATTCTTTCAAAATATTTTGATCGTTACACAAAAATTTTCGGAGCTCAAACCCATAATCTGATAATAATTTGACTATGTCTGTTTGAATTTTCAATAATTCCTCCTTAGAGTTTGAACCCGTTAATAAATCGTCCATGTAAAAATCTCTCTTGATAATTTTGCTTATTGCTGGAAAATTGATCTCTATTTCGTTTGCAATTTGGAAAAGACATCTCACAGCAAGGTAGGAAGCCGAGGCTGTACCATACGTGACTGTATTTAATCTGTAAACTTGTAAATCCTCATTGGGCTGTGAACGCCATACTATTTTTTGATACTTTCTTACATTTTCGTTCATTAAAATTTGTCGGTACATTTTCGAAATATCCCCTGTCATAACATATAAGAAACATCGAAATCGAGTTAAAATTGAAAATATATCTTGTTGTAACTTTGGTCCGACAAACTGAGTGTCATTCAAAGATATGCCAGTAGTGGTTTTTGCAGACGCATCAAATACCACACGACACTTTGTCGTAATGCTGTCATCTTTTATTACCGCGTGATGTGGAATATAATAGCCGTCTTCATCAACATCATCAATAAATTTAGACATGTGTCCTAAGTCTTCGTATTCTTTCATAAACTCAGTATATGCACTCTTCAAATCAATATCTTTCTCTAACCTTTTTTCCAACAAATGAAATCTTTTTATAGCAATACCTCGAGAGTAGCCCAATTTTTCTAAATTATTTTTGAAGGGGATATTTACAATGAAACGTCCCGTTTGATCCCTTTTTATTGTTTGGTTAAAGTATCGTTCACAATATTTTTCCACTTCTGACATATTATTTGAACACTGATTGTTAATTTCCTCGATTTCCCAAAATTTTATAATATTGTTGTTAATTAAAATATTAGGATCAATTTTACTGACACAGCTCAATGAGGAATTATTACTGATTGAATTTGAAGTGAAATTACCAGCAACTACATAACCCAATTTGGTTTCATGCAAAATTGGCAATTCAGGGCCAAGATGAATCTGTTTAGACTCAATTATAGACCAAAAAATTTCTGAACCCAATAGAACATCAATTTCCCCTGATAAGTTAAACTTTGGATCTGCCAATGACAATTTTGCTGGAATTTTAAGTAAATTTTGATCAAAGGATATTACTGGTAATTTGTCAGTTATACGTGGGAGGACTAAACAATTGATATTTGTTGTATAATTGGTGGTACATGACTTTATTGATACATTCACTTGATTTTTTATGTTTGTCGAAGTTTGACCCACTCCCTTTACTGCATGACTTATTTTAAATTGCTGTAAATTTAATTTACTACATATTTCCCTTGATATAAAATTTCCCTGAGAGCCACTATCCAGCAATGCTCTAGCATACATAGATTTATTTTCATCATTTATTAATTTAATAACAGCTGTGGAAAGTAGCACTTGAGAATAATCAGTTTTACTGTCTGAGCCAGCAACGGCGCACTCAGAAACGTGCGTATTTAGTGAAAGGGCGGCAGTACCACTGGCGCCTTCACCCGATTGTATTTGCAGGCTGGGTTGCTGAGTCCGCTCGCCATTTCCATCATTGGTTTCGTGTGAACTTTGATTTTGATTATTATTTTGTTTGCTCAAAAATGAATCTAAGTGCAACAAACTGTTATGAGGCTTCCTGCATTTAGAACATCTAGATTTCACACATCGCCAAGATGGATGAGAGTCTCTCAAGCAATTTAAACAGAGCTTCAAATTTTTGGCGGCATTTATACGATCGTTTATAGTTAATTTTAGGAAATTATCACATTTATAAATACCGTGCGGTTTATTACAATAATAACATTTAAACTTAGGTTCACCTTGAGGTTCTTTGTCAAGGGCCAAATGATTCTTACTATATTTTTTATTGTTCCCTACGTTCTGACATTTATCATTTATCGAAATTTCTAGTTTTTCTAAAACCTCACATTTTAATTTCAAAAAAATATTTAAATCATTCATGGATGGTAGATCATTTTGGTATTTATAACCTTCCCAGTCACGCCGCGTAATGGGGTCAAATTTATTAACCATAATGTAAATAATTAGGCTGTCCCATGTATCTGTACTTTCACCCAAATTTTTTAGTGAACGCAAATGCTTTGTTATTGAATCAAACAAGGTTCTAAGATCCACATACGACTCCCTAATTAGTTTGGGATGTTCAAATATAGCTCTTATATGATTGAATATGATTAATTTTTTATTTTCAAACCGATCAATTAAAAAATCCCATGCAATTCGATAGTTCGCAGCTGAAACTTCAATCGACTTAATTACTCCTAGCGCTTCATTTTCAAGAGAAGATCTTAGATAATAGAATTTTTGAATGTCATTCAGGGAAGTATTGCCATCAACCAGCGCTACAAACGCATCCTTAAATTCCAGCCAATTACCATATTGGCCATCAAAAATTGGAATTTTAATAGGTGGTAATTTTACCATAGAATTAATTGATGGAATTCCCATTGACGAAGCAACATTTAAGGGTGCGTTTGCTACTGAACCAACTACAGAAGACCCTTCCTGAGCCTGCAATTGTTTTTCTTCATTATATTTTTTACACAACGCCCCTATGTCCCCAGTCAATTTAAAAAAAGTATCCTCAAACCCAGTCCTCTCAGCTTCGTCGGGTTGAGATTCTTCGTCCTGACCCGCCGAAGCTTGTTCAATATGAAATTGCACATCTTCATATTCATCTAAGAGCGGCTCTATTTTATTTAAACGTAATAAAATTTCAGAAATAATTTCATCGTCTAGGTTATCTGTATCAATTGAATTAATATACGTTTTTAAACGAGTAACTTTAGATTTAATTACTTTTCTTTTAGATTTTAAAGTCGCGAGCTCAGCCATCGTATCAACTCAAACTAAAACTATTACCTACTCCTACTTATTATTAATTAAATGGAACGAACTTACGGCCGCGTTATTATTGTCTGAAAGTCCGAAGAGGAACCCAGTGAAACACTACAACCGATTTCGTTGTTTTTCTGCCCTCTCTCTAGTCTCTTTCGTCGTTGCGTGCACTGACAAGTCCGCCCGTTCACTTCCCGAAGCTAATATCGATTTTTTGGGTTAAATTTTTATTAATTTGACCCGATTGCCTATTGCACTACTCAATATATCGCACTGAATCTATTTATTTAGATCCGGCTCGAATTGACCAATGTTTTGGTTGCAATAAAACAAAATTAGTGGACTGTATATTACTGAACCTTATTAATTTTTTGAGTAGTACGGAGGGGTCGACCTCGTTCGCCCCGATCAGAATAGGCACTGTCAACTTGCCCTTGCAGCCCATGTTGCCACATTTATTTTATGGATTCATCATTCTAAAAATATTTTATATTCTAATAAATAATTTGAATTATAACTATTACCTACAAGAAAAATAAGGAATAAACGAAATTCTAATACAATATACCTATGAAAACAAACAGAAAAAATACATAACAATTCTAAATCTAAACACCCTGAATAATGTCATTCCCTTGTCGAGGACGTCCGTGACTTTTTATCCATTAGGAATTATAGCCTAGTCTTTATTTTCTGTATCTTTTAATCCTTAATTTCTCATGTAACTTGTACCATCAAGAAACGCCCTATACAGGACGCTCATTGATTTCACACCTCATCATTCCAAATCTCCGTATGTATTTTCTTTCATTTCATATTTTTTACTTTTTTTTTAATTTTCTTACCAAGATTTACCATTTGTTTAATAAACCATTGTTAGAGTTTGGTAAGAAAAACTGATTCTTTTAATTCCTTTGGAAAACCCCGAGCTAGCATTCCAACTAACTGCGTACAGCTCAGGTAGCAAGAATCCGCACTGGAAGAGGCGATTTAATCATATTACTAAAAAGTATTCGTCCAAAGCTACCTAGATTTTCAGTGGGACTTTAAACAAAGTCCCTGGTGGCACGCTACCGCAATACAAAAAAGACCTTTACCAGTGCTAAAACTAAGTCTTCCTTACCTAACCGTCGCACTCAGGTGGCGGTGGTAACAATTTTTCCAAGCGCCTCTGCATTGCAGAACTTTAATTCTTTTTTAAATTTTTTGAAGAATTATATTCGGAAGGTAGTGAAGACAGTTTGTCTGAATCGTCACGACAGGAAGAAGATGTCGAAGAAAATTATAGAAAATTAACAGAAACTAAAGAAAACTAAGAAAATGAGAAAAAAAGAATATTTCAATTTTTCATTGTTATTGAAAATACAGAGTTTTGAAGAAAAGGTGGATATTGACCTAAATTTTCTCCACGTCGACATATAATTTGGATATGAAAACGTGTCGTTTCAACCATGTTGGATTTTTAATAGTTAAAATTATATAATGAATGTTGACTTAACTTTGACAATAACAAACGACATAAACAAATTTTGGTAAATGTTATTTTTCCTGTTCAAATAAAATTAAATTCGTCAATGTCCTACCGATGTAACTACGCCTGTTGAAGTATAAATTGAAAAATTTTAAGCCAGAGGTTAAGTGACGAGGGAGAGTTTAGTTTAGATAAAGAGCATTTCACCGTTTTCAATTTCTTGGCTAATAAGCTACCTTGTTTTGCCATACTGGATATGATTCCATATAGAGCTACAATGAAATAAATGAATAAACAACTATCTTTTTTGTGCCCAGATTTTGTTACCTTGAGTGCTGCCTTCTATTAGAAGTTTTTTTTGGTTCAGGTTTGCAAGTTTGGTTAATTGATCTAGGAAGGTTTGATTCAGTACGGCAGGGCCCGCTGTTATTGATTAGAATCTTAGGAAAAGGAGTTAGTACCATCATCATCGCTGTTTGCAAATCCAATCAATAATCTGAGGTTATGATAATAATTGTTGTTTACTCTTTGACTTTTCATTTCCATCATGTCATTGAACAGCTGTTTTGTCTAGGCGATTTCTTTAGACCTGTTCTACCTTTTGATATATGTTCTATAGGCACTTTTCAACATTCACCAGTCATTTTTTACACAACCGATTCTCAGTTCGTACTTTTGGGGTGAAACTGAACACGTCCTTTTCTATAATTTTCTTCAATGTCAAAATTAGAAGTTTGACAGATGAAAGTCTTCTTCCGAAATCTAAATTCTAAATGAAAAATCTGCCCTTTTGATCTGCGACCTCACGCTGAGTAGTCGTCCGGTCTCGGGCCTCGGCCTTAATTATTTTTGGGGCGAGACTTTTTGGAATTTTGTGCCAGGGAGCTCAAGTTTTAGACTAATTTCTTGCTGATAATTGTCTAGAGTCGTCCCTTGGTCATTTTTGGATTCTGTTTCGGTAAGTTTGAGATTTTCTTCAGGAAATATTAACCTACAACACGTGTTCCATTTTTTTTTAATAGGACTGTTCTGAGCAGCATTTGGAAGTTTAAGACTTCACCTTTGGTCTAGAGTATCCCTCAATTTGAGGTAAGATTATTTCTAATATTTGGGCTCGATTTGTTTTTTTTTATACGAACATCGTTATAGGGTCCTAGCCTCAGGCTATAGTTGGACAATCCTAGTCTTAGGCTATAGTTGGACAATCCTACTCTTAGGCTATAGTTGGACAATCCTAGTCTCAGGCTATAGTTGGACAATCCTACTCCTAGTCCTAGTGCTAGGCTGTAGCTAGACAGTCTTAGGCTATAGTTGGACAGCTCCTAGAAAGAGATTCTAGACTAGATCTAGATTGCTCTTAGTTGGCTTGGTAGCCTCCCTTCAGCAACCCTCTTGGTACCGCTCTGCTAGAACCACATTGAGTTCTACGTAAAGCAGATACCACGTGGATAGGATTCATGACTATGACTCACTTACCATACCATAGTCTATCTACAGTGAGACCGAACCTGTAGATAATATCCCTTCAAAACTTCTGGATTTACACACACCTTTGAAGATAATCAACACTTGTACACATGTAAGTTGCACTTTTTACTATTTAGGCAAATCTTATATAAATCACTTGATACTGATTTACGTTCGGTAAGTGCCCCTTAAATAAAATTCTAGAATTTTACCCTGAGGTTGCCCTAACAATAATTTTCACCTTTTTGTGTTAAATTTGCCTGTTGGTAGAGTGTAACCCATACTGTTTTTTTAATCTTCCACAAGTGTTAATAAACAGTTAAAACTGTTTATTTTAAATCCATATATTCATTATTTACATTTTTTTTATTTATTCAAATATTCACAAATTAAGTACAAGCCTAATCCTAAACACCTTTTTTAATAACTTCGTGGCTACTTATTGGCGCAATAGTTAAGTCCTAATTACTTGGTGGCTACACTTTTTGGCGCCTTATTATTATTGTTATTATTTTTTAATAAAGAAAGCCAGATACATTATTGTACCTAATTAGTTGTTTTATTGTTAAGCGCTCCAATTGTACAAGTTTTGTTATAAGATCAATAAGTAATCTTCCTAGTTAAGTCACATTTAACTTGGTGGCGCCCAAAGGTAAGATGTATACAAGGAACCCATAGACCCATGGCCTCCGGACTGATGCTGACTAGCCGTATGCAGTATAATTAGGCAATTGCCAAAATAAGTACGTTATAATGGAAAGGAATTTTTGATCATCCCTGTATATTTATGAGGATTCTTTTCACAATAAAAGTGATTGTAAAACAGCGAACAATACTTAACTTGAAGTAAAAATTCACACACACGACATGAAGGTGGAAAACTATACATTTTCATATCCAACTCGTATGTCGACGTGGAGAAAATTAAGATCAATTTACCTTTTCTTCGAAACTCTCTTTTTTCAATAATAATGAAAATACCTATTAGAGTGAATAAAAAATAGAAATGTTCCGAAAAGATCAGGCTACAATTTGGTGTTGAAAACTGTTCTCAATTTTTAGTGGTTCACTTCATAGGTTGTCTTAAAAAACTTTGAATATAACTGGCTTTCTCTTCATGCATTGATGAATCATTCAATGACGGCAATGCGTCAGATGTATTCGTGAAGAAACACACTACAATCTGTGAAAAAAACATCAAAATCGAACGTAGGATTCAGGAGAAAATTGCTGTCAAACTTAGTGTAAATGTCCGTTCCCCTAATTTTGCCGGTATGTGTTTACAAAGCGCAGTTTGTTATGGACAATTACCTAAGAAGTTTCAAAGAAAAATCCTACGAAACTTTTGAAATAAAAACCATAAATTTCATTAATAACAGTTATTCGAAACATAATAAAGTAGGTACTTGAAAGTTTTCCATCTAAATATCTCTAGTTTAAGCAGAAACTTTGCCAAACTTTGTTAATTTCTGAGTAGTATAAGCTAATCTCTCATCTGATTCTCACTTCACACTCTTTACAATGTCTTGAATTAAAAATTGAAGTTTTTGTTAAAGTATTGTGTATGTAATGGTGAAATTTAGTGGTAAATAACTTGGAGCTGAATATTTCTTTGTGCTTTTTATAACTTTTTATTTATTATCACAGAACCTACCACCTCTAGAAAATTATCTACAATGTTACGTACCGGTTATGAATTACAGCACCATCGTTGACTTGAAACCCAACTAATCGAGCATTCTTGACAAAAAGGCGAATCGATTTTTCTGATTTATTTTTATTATTTTTAAATAATTTTTAATGTTCAACTGCATTTGGCTTGCTGACTCCTATTAGCTCTTTTCGCCTCATTTTCTTGAAAACTGTGACTGGCAGGAAATTTCCAATGCCGAACATACTGTAAAAAGAGTTTAAGGAGTTAGCAAGCGACACGCAGCTATAGGTGGATCGCAAAGTAAATACGAATAATAAATACAAATACGAATAAAACGATACAAACGAATAAATACAAAAAAAAATATGAACAAAAATTAGGGTTTTTTTCAACCAAAACTTTTTAAATTTTCACTTTAACGCGCGTGGGGACCGTGAGGTACAACAACACAATTTAAAAATTCAAATTTTGAATTTCAAAATGACAAAATAAATGACAAAACCTTCCAACACACATCACTGTCCACACCACAGATACCTGCAAATTTCTCTTATCTCCCGACAGTGTCGCCATCGTTGACCAAAAACCTAACTGAAAACCTTCGTCGCGATTCTCCCATTTGAGAAATTTTTCTAGAGGAGATATGTTCTGTGTTCATTATCATTCCCTGACAATCAACAACTGAATACAACAACTATAGCAACTCTGATACCTTTTAGCAAGGTAAAAAGATAGGTATTAAAAGGTATATGAAGGTACATAAAGGTAAAAAAGGTAAATCTAACCCAACATCTCTCTCACATAAACAAAAGTTATAATTGGAAATTATCAAATTTCTTAGGCAGGTAATAACACCTCAGAATCAGATTCGGCAACTGACCTTTCACTATTTTTCCTCTCAACTAAAGTAGGAAATAAGGAACTTGAAATTTCAGGCAACACCACATCACTGCCAGGTAATTTTGGGGAAATGTTAGAATAATAAGGCAAGTCATCTGTTGGGCTTTATGACATACATTAAATATTTTTAATCACAGATGTTCAAATTCTCTGTAAGTGATTGACTTATTTACAAGTAGATGGCGACATCTTCAATATCAATTCGTTTACACAGTAATTTACAGTAAACTAATAATTTTATTCAGATCCAAATTAAATAATATTATTTCACATTTTTAGCTAGGTAAAACAGTTTTTACTGGCGTTTGAAAGAAGTGAATATGTTTCCCAAACTCAGCGACATCTTTAAGAGAAGCGCTGAACACACGTTTTGGTTTGAGTCTCTGCTGAAAATGTTAGCAATCATCTGCTTGTTTGGCACTTTTGGCAGGACCATTTTAAGGAAACTCGAGCAATAAGTATTCCTTAGAGTGACGTTTCTCCATGTAAAAATATCATTTTCAGGGATACTTATGGCTAAGGCTTCCTTAAAATGGTCGGTGCAAACGGCCATTAATATTTTAAAAGCTTGGCTAATTATTAAAATAATTACATTTCAACATCAAGTAACCTAAAAACGTAAACCATATACGACGTACGATAAAATTTGATATATTTTTATGCAGAAAATTTGAAGTGCAACGCAGTAGTATGAACGAAAAATTTGTGTGCAAGAACTACGCGTTGCAGACAGATCGTAAACATTTTTGGGTAAATGTAATGATCCGGAAAATAGACCCGTAGATCACAATGTCTTTACTGTAAAAAATTAAATATAATCAAATAATCAAAAACTGAATTTCCGGTATTTCAAATCAGTATCGATAAATTGAAAATGGAACAAATTAACGTGACCCCAAATACATTCAAAATTATATTATTTTCTCCAGCGTGATGTCATCTCCTAACATCCGATCAATGAACTTTTTTAAGCGAGGCCATAATAATTAAGTCGAATGATTTATGGCATTCTTGAAACAACAAATATCCGTGACCCCGATAAAATCAGGAAATTGAGACAGAGCTATTCGATTTTAAACAAATAAAATGACAAAAATTTCAAGGAGATTGCATCATCTTAATTGTCATGGACAAAGAAATTTTGGGGCAATCGAACAATATAAATACCGCGGTTTCAGCTGAGATCATCAGAGAGTGGTCAGATGAGTTCGCAGTCCAGTCCAGTTTGAGTTAAAGTCTACAGAACCCAATGTGTCAGTCCGGTTTCGCGAAAAGTTTCTTTTATGGCGTATGGCCTCGGGTTTAATTTAACTTAGAAAAAGTACGGAAAATCGTGAAAGAAATAACATTTGAAATTCATTCAAAATTATGTGCTTGCTCTAGAGATTTTTAGTAATTAATTAGGTATTTTATCGAGTGACAATTTAAAATGTAAGTACTTTAGTGGTTAATAATTTTCTGACTTTTATCAATGATTCTGAATGATAAGAAGTGAATTATCTTTGAAACCTTATTGCATAAATAGTAATACTCGAGTGTTTTGATTATGGAACATTATTGCATAACTTTAATTGCCTCCAGATATAATGACATTCTAATTTAATTTTGCAAAAAAAATTAGAAGGGAACGCACTTAACAAGTATCGATTTGAGTAGGGATTATTAAAGAATTTTGAATTGGATTGTCCAATTGAAGTTTAAGGGCTATAGTAACGAACTAATAATAATTTAAATAATTTTGTATGTTAGCTAGGATTGCGAAAATAGTAATTGTTCTAATTAGATGAAAGGGGATGTTTCGAAAAGAAACTTGTGCATGAAATGAGATTGTTGACGGTAATCATTCAATGTAATGGAGTGGATAGTTTAAGAACTGTCGTTCTCCATGAATTAAAATTGCTGACGATAATCATTAGACGTATTGGAAAGGTTTATTTGAAATTTGTTGTTCATAGGAAAACATTGATGATCTTAAGTACCGAACTTTTAAATTAGGGTTTCAAATTTCATGTAGAAATTATTGTAAGGTTTTACAAGAATAAGCCAGTAATACCTTGTATTAATAAACAGATAGGTAATTATTTTGGTTTTTCATAAGCAGTCATTAAAGGACTTTTAAAGAATTTATATAAATAGGTGAAGGGTAGTTTAATAGGAATGAATCGGAAGTGTTGAAATGAATAAACTTATAAGTTATTAGGAGTAGTAAGAATAGGGCGTTTCTTTATTTGTATAGATATTTCTGGTTCGAAATAATGACATTTGAACGGATGTGAAGTAATTGAATTTAGAAAAATTGATGAGGCTGTCAGAATTGGAAGATATTTTGCTGATTTAAAATTTTGGGTTTTATGTATAATAAAATATAAATTAGTAAACCTCAATAGTTTGTTTCTCTCTTTTGCGAATAGACCCTTCCACAATTATTGTATAGGCAGCAGCTCCAAGGAAATAAACATCATCAATATACCGCCACCATCTAACCAATTACATAGAGTACTTGGGGCGTTTTGCTACATAAATATATTAAACAATCTCCATTGAAAATGGATACCTAATAATGGAAATTTCTGGTCAGAATTTATAGCAATACAGAGTGAGTTTTAAGTATGGAACGTCTAAATTATCTCGAAAACGGCTTGCACGATTTTTATGAGTTTTGGTTTGAGAGAGTATTGTAATATGGCCGATAATATGGTAGTTTTTACATAGTTGCCAGATTTTTCCATTTTCGGGAAATATCAGAAGCTTAGTTTTTTCAAATGGTGTTACGATAAATTTATCATTTACGCAATATGTTTCATTTCTTCTAATTTTCATTATAAAGTTGTATTTTTGCCATTTTAGAATCAGCAAAATAATAATTCATAACTTAAGTAATCTAAAAGTGTCTACAAAATTTAATTAATTCAATATAATATCAGTCAAGATATCACTACTACCATCTATCTATAATGCAAATATCTGTTATTTAAAGAAGGCACCGCCATCTAGTACCTGATAGATTTATTTTTTGAAATATGATTTTTATTATTTCTCATTGACAGTCATTCGTATTTTCATTTAAAAAAATTATATTTATTTCACTTTTAGCAAATAGATATATTTCTGTCTTTCTCTAACTTCTGATTCTGAAATGATTATTTTTGGCTTAACAACCCAATCAATTAGTGGTTTTAAACAACTAAAATATTTCTGGTGTTTTTTTATCCATTCTCTTTCAATTAGCATGGTATTTCATTGATGAAGTGAGCACAGTCTTTTGTGTGTGTTGAGTGTTGTCTTCTCTGATTGGTCGATGGTTACTACGCAGTTAAGTAAAAAAAACACAAGATTGGTTTCCTGCAGGGTTTTGCTCCTAAAACGCTTTATTTTCTGGCTGACCAGAAAACAGGCGAGTCGATTTCAATTTTTGTAATTTTTTTTCAGATTTCTAGATTTTCCTTAATAGCAATTTATTTTACCATTAGTGTATAGCTATCATATCACTGTTAAGTTTTTACCTAATAAATCTTATCTTATCTACCTTTGAAATATAAATATTATATTTTAATCTTCTTGTGCTTGTGATTGGTGGTTCTACGTTTTTCTGAGGTTAGTCAATTCAGAGTTTTGGGCTAATAAATAGGTACTGCTGCTCTGGTATTCAGAATCAATTGTTAATGTGTGATTATTGGACTATTTGCTCTAGATAGAGTCGGTGCAAACCAAATTTGTTGTCCATCTCTATCAACTCTTTACTGAATCTAGGCAGAGGCCTGTATAGCCATTTTCTGTTTGACTCCTTCAATTATCTTCTCGAATAAGAAGAGCGCTGGAAGCTGGAAGGCTGAAATTTTAAAATAGAAATCCGGATTGTTCAAGAATTCATTTAAAAAAAGGTTTTAATTAAAACATCTCAAGAATTTTGACAATTCCGGGATTTAATTAATTTCATCCTCAGTTTTATCTTGTAGTACCTATAGTAGGTACCTTAACTTGAAAGGAAAATTTGTTTACTTGGGGAAAATCTAGAGATTTTCAATATCTTTTATATGATTCAATTTTTTCTACATATTTTAGAATTTTGCCTGTTTATTGCGACTACCAAAAAAGCAGCATCCTGCTCAATTATAACCAGCATTTTAATTTAATCTTGCTGTATTTACCTATTTTACTATTATTTTATCATTATTTTCAATTATGATAATGCGTTATTCTTTTCTGGATACCTGCTCGATATAAAGATCACTATTTGGAGTCTAGATCAGCTGGAGTGACGTTACACTAGCAATCTATCCTCTTTCCTGGATACAGGAAACAGAACGAAGAGCTCTAGTTCACGGAAGTGAAACCCCAACATCCATTGAAGAGCTCGGGATTGGAAAAGGTACATATTGCAGCAGATTCACTAGAGCAACCAAACTGTTCAAATTTTAAAGAGAAGTAACATTGTTACTACATCGTAAACAAATATAAAATAGAATAATTCTTTGTTGAATTTTGAGTGTTTTCATTTGCACATAAAGGGGCTACAGGTTATCTTCATTTTTGAATTCCACCACCCTATAGGATCTCTTGTCTTAAAGTATCAAACAAGCTAAAATTTATTTGTAACAATGGATCATCCTGTATATTATGACATTTCTGGGTTCTGCGGTAAATTATAGACATATTTCATGTACAATGTCATATACCTATCTTCAACCTGTCTCGGAAATATTGACAGTTTAAAATTGACTTTTTTGCATCTTTGATAGACTGTAAAACCTAAGCCGTTGATTTTAGAGCAAAACTGATCATGTAATTCTTTTTTAGTTTATTATTTGACACCAACTTTGAATCAAATCCATGACTAAAAAATCCGGTTAAATCTAATCTCAAGTTAAATTCATAGTTGGTGTCAAATAATGGCTTAAGAAATGCTACAGACGAAAATGTAAAATCGGTTTCGCTGTAAAATTAGCCATTTAGGTTTCACATCCAGTCAAAGTTGCAAGAAAGTGAATTTTCAACTATCAATATTTTCAAAATAGTCGAAGATAGGTATATGACATTGTACATGAAATATGTCTAAAATTTTTAGCAGAACCCAGAAATGTCATAATATACAGGGTGATCCATTTAAAAAAACAAAGTTTGTGATATTTCCCGAAAAACGAAAGATCTGACAACCACGTAAATACTACCATGTTATCGGCCATATTATATTACAATACTCTCTCAAACCAAAAATCATAAAAATTGTGCAAGCCGTTTCCGAGATAATTGACACGTTCCATACTTAAAACTCACTTTGCATATCGCAATCAAACATGTTTGTGGGACGTAAAAGTAAGGAATACCCTTATTAACCAAAAACACGTTCCAGTTATGTGGTCCTCCTAGAAAAATTGGAAGAAATGAAAGCAGATGCTACTTCGGGGAATTTTTGAAAAAAAAAATAAAAATATAACTTTCAGAATGCTTTCAGACGTGAATTAAATCAAATAAAAATGACTGCAAAACTACTCGTTGGATACAAAAAACGTGGATCCGATCTGTCATTCCAATGGTACCTAGTATTAACTTGTTTCGCATTACCTGGGGTCGTATTTTCGAAACCATGCGAATTTTTTCGCATGCGATCTATTTCGAATGAAAAAAGTCGTGCACGAACTAAAATGCGTATTTTTGAAGGCCCTTCGAAAATGATATTGTATACGAGTATCATTTGCGTCGGCAACGTCGCAAATTCGAGTATTTGGTAATGGCCATTTCGACCGATATAAAAACGAAGAGGTATTTTTTGACATTTGGCTTTTTAAAAATACCATAACACTCCCTATTTTTGCTGTAAACCTATAAACTATCCAACATGCTGTCAAACTTAAATGAAAATGTCTACCAAGAGGCACACAAACTCTTTGTTTAGGTGTAATCAAATGGTGTTATGAGTTTTAAATAGTGCTAATTGTGAATTATCTACGTTGTTATATTTAAAACTCTTGTATTTATGTTAGAAATAGTGTATTTAAATAGTGTATGTGAATAGTAGTTAGTTCGTGTTCTTCCTGCCGGCCATATTTTGCTTGTCAAAGTCTTTTTTGTATTTTGTGGCTGTTTATTGAGTTTATCAAGTATTATTTAGTCTATTCTGTTAGTATATATCTTGCTGAATAAATTTTGTGCACCTAATCGTTGGGATTTCCTTGAACGTCCTGGTTTTTTATAACGTTAACTAACAATCTTGGTTTTTGGAGGGTTTGTGTCTGCTGAACAAAGGAAAGATTTGATTAGCTTCATGGAGGAGCATCCAGAACTAAAAATCTGGAAAATTCAGCTTTCAGGAGCTGAAAAACATTAGAAACATTGGCGCAAAGTAAGCACATCAACCAAAGTTCTTCGAGGGCATCAATAACATTTCTTTCGATTAAATAATCCCAGCCAGTCATTCCAAAAACTGTCTTTTAATAAAACAGGACAATTTATAATCCGCAAATTATTTGGAAACGAATGAAAAGTCAAAAGGAGAACGAACATCGAACACAATTTTCAATTTGCACAACGTATTTAGGTAGGTACATAAATAACAAATATAACGTATATTAACAAAATGATTAGCACTTCAAAATTCCAAGCAATGCGCAGAATCAAGTATAAAATCGCATGCGAAATGAGACATTCGACTGGTGGAGACCCACTCGTGTAAACGTACACGAACCAAATCGTGTACGGACCGTTCGAAAGTGATTCGAAAATACGGAACCCCAATTTTCATGCGAATTTCGGCTTATTTCGTATACGAACGGCCTTCGAATGGTTTCGAAAATACGACCCCTGGAGTACGATGATTCGTATAATGTATTGTGCCATTTAAGATAACTCACCTGACATTGAGGAAATTGTTCAGCCTCTCTCCGTTCCACCTTCCATCCAAGCAACGGCGGTATGCAAACGAGGGCCGCTGCCACCCACACCGCCGCAATCCACCCAGCCGCCCTTCCGGGCGTCCGCTTTTTCAAATACTCGACAGCTTGCGTGATGCTCCAATACCGATCCAACGAAATCAGGCATAAGTTCATGATAGAGGCGGTGCTCAGCAGTACGTCCATCGCGGAATGCACGTCGCACCACCACGTTCCAAAAGTCCAGTAACCCATGAGCTCGTTAGCCAACGAAAAGGGCATAATGACTAAGCCTAGAAAAAAATCGGCCACAGCTAACGACGCTATGAACCAATTTTGAATGTTTTTCAGCGATTTTTCGGTGGTTATAGCAATGATGACCAGCATATTGCCCACTATGACTACGATCATTAATAAGGTGGCTATTATTGAGGCTATGACGATTTGCGCAGGCGCGTAACCGGAAGGATAGCGGTAGTGGGGAAGAAGTGAGATGCTCGTAGTGAAGGTCGTAGTATTATTCGTAGCAGTTAAATTGTCCATTAGGTCTTCAATAATTAGTGTCAGATTATCATTAATACTAGACATTATTTGTTTTTTTATTTGGTCCCGCACTTTTTTTTTCATGCAAACAGAAAATATAATTATTAACAGTTATTTATTGATTTGATACTGAATGGGCTCTAGATCAAATAGTTTTTGAGGTGATTGTTGAAGTTGATTTATAAACCTTCGTTTCTGGGTACTATGAATTAAATTGATGAACCTAGTAAAAATAGGGTAATGCATTTCTTATAGATGACGTGAGTAGTACTTGGGTGAAAGAAAGATCAGTATATTTTGTTCGAAGTCTCTTCTTTAGGAGCTGATTGAAGGACCGACAGCTAGTATTATAAAAAAGCATGAAACGATATGCATTAATTCCATAAAAGAAAGAAATGTTGTTGTAAAATTCTCAGCTATAAGAAAGCTCAAGCATCATGCAACACTTTTTCAAATTAGCGTCCACATAGGTGTGGTGCAAGCAATGATGAACTTCATCACATCAAAATAATATTAATAATTGTAGATTAAAATATGTAATATGCAACGATGATCACCCTACATCTTTCAGAGGTGGACAACCTGGAATCCGAAGATCGATAGATTTAGAAAGAACTCATGGAAGGCAATTGAGCGAACAGGAACAGAAGTTCAGTGCCATTTAGGGCATTGGTGCTGATGATGATGATGCTCTAGAACATGAAAATCGAAAACTAAAAGTGACTTTGTTGGTAGGCCTAACACTTGAATGCTCAAAATCGATTTTTTCTTGCTAATTCGCAACTACTTAACTAGAAATACATGTGAAACTGACAAAATGATATCAAAATACAGAACGAAGGAAACATCATAAAGTATTCGTTGAACTTTGTAGCATTTTATTTATCAGAGGCATATAAATAGGCACTTTTATCTATCTTCTCATAACACCTAGTGTCGTTTATAAACCGCCAAAAACAAAGACCACGTGGGAATTCTTACCCCTCTTTTGAAACAACCATCAATGTCTTCACTAGATCTTTTCAGTGGTTTCGTCGAGGCAGGACTGTATCAGAGCTCACATTGCACATATTTGTCCCAAATTATATTATTATAATACCTTATCATAAAATCTTTCCTGAAAATATCTACAAAGAAAAGACAGACAAAATACCTCTTGAAAATGTAGCCGACAAGATATCACTATCTCTCCCAAATTATCTACTTTGGCTATGCAAAATATCTTCAAGGAACTCCCATGGGAAGGAAAGGGTATAAATATTGACCTGAACCACTTGAGATTCGTAGATGACATTTTTTTTTTTTTTTTTTTTTTTTTTACGGATATGCGCACTCGCAAGGAAATGTCCTATCACGCTCGAGAAGCGGCAAGTGCGCGGAAATGTCGGTGTATGTTGGTCTTGAAACGGTTCAGGTTGTAACCTGCAGGGAAAACCGTCGCAGGGAGTTTATTCCACAGCGATGCTGTTCTCCAGAGATATGAATTCTGATATAATGAGGTTCTTGGTGCCTCTAGTTTGACAGTAAATTCATGGTTACCGTCTGTTTGACGGGTTCGCCTGGTAGGCGCTACTCTCGGTGGAATCATACGTGCCAACTCTTCAGAGCATTTTCCGTGATAGTACCTGTAGAAGAGAGATAAATCGCCCACAGATCTGCGATGTTCGAGACCATCCAAGTTACGAGTAAGTGCGGGGTCATTGATCAGCTTGATAGATCGTTTTTGCACGGTGCTCAAAAGCATTAAGGTATGTTTGGGTGCTGCACTCCATATATGTGAGCAGTACTCCATAGTTGGTCGAATCTGGGCTTTGTAGAGTGTCAGCAATTGGCTTGGTGTGTACAGATGTCTTGTACGAAATAGCACCCCCAGCTTTTGGGACGCCCTTTTAGCAATATCTGCCACGTGATTGTGCCAAGACATGTTGGTCTCTGCAGTAACCCCCAAGATGTTCAACTGACTCTGTAATGTGATAGCACTTCCAGATAGCATGATGTTTGGCTCACCGGTGCTGTTCTTTTTTGAAAACAGAGCTGCTTGGGTTTTCTGTGCGTTGAACTGTACAAGGTTTTTGTTACCCCAGTCCTCTATTATCTCCAGGTCGTTATTTATCTGCGATATTTGAGTTAGTCTAAGATGATGGAATTCACGTGCGGAAAGACCTGTGGGTGGTATGAGTGAGGAGACTACATTGCCATCGTCTGCAAAGCAATAAAGTGGATTTACTGTTTTATCTATGAGGTCATTTATGTAAATCAGAAAAAGAGTTGGCGAAAGGATTGCTCCCTGTGGCACACCAGCATTTATTTGGTAAGAGTTGGAGTTCTGGCCATCCAGTGCAACATAAATGGATCTGTCCTTTAGGTAACTTTCAAACCAAGTGCAAAGTTTCGGCGATAATCCCATTGCTTTGAGCTTGTTGAGCAGATTTTCATGCCAAACTTTGTCGAATGCTTTAGATATATCTAAGGCAATTGTTCTTGTTTCACCCCGCAACTCAATCGCTTTTTGCCATAAGTGAGTGACGTATGTAAGTAAATCGCCAGTTGACCTATATTTTCGAAATCCGTATTGCTTATCGTTGATAATTTTGTACTTTTCCAAGTACTTGGTTAGGTGATTGTTCACAACTTTTTCCATTACTTTTGATATCACCGGAAGTAGAGCAATTGGTCTATAGTTTAACGGATCTGTCTTTTTTCCTTTCTTTGGAATGGGTTGTACTGCGGCAGACTTCCATGATGATGGATATACTCCTTGCCTGTAAGACAAATTGAATAATTTTGCGAAAGTTGGGGTGAGTTCATTGGCGCAATTTTTGAGTACTATTGCGGGAATGCCATCCGGACCCATTGCTTTGTTTGTATCTAGCTTTTTAAGGGATTTTCGTATTTCTCTGTGACAAAAGGGTACCTCTGGCATACTATGGGAAACCCTTTCAATGAACGGTGGAGTTTTTCCGTTTGGCACTGTTAGGTTGGAGTTGGAGGAAAACATTTGGGCCAGCATATTGGCTTTTTCCTCTGATGTTGTGGCTAAGTGATTATTTTTATCTATAAGTGGTGGTATGGATGACTTGGTGAAGTTAGATCCAACAGCTTTTGCAAGAGACCAAAAGGACCTAGAACTACTTGGACAATTCAGCAACCTGTTTTTTATTCTTTGATTGTATGTTTCTTTAGCGGAGTCAATAGTAATTTTGCAACTATTTCTGGCTTCTCTAAATTCTGTGTGGTTTTGAGCGGTTTGTTGTCGTTTCCAAAGGTTATATGCTTTGTGTTTTTTCTGTACAGCCGTTTGACACTGGCTGTTGAACCAAGGTTTTGCATTAGCTCTACGTTTAGTTGTATGTGGGATATATGCATCCATTCCAGATAAGATTACTTGTGTTATTTCATTACAGCAAATAGTGGGATCAGCTGTTTTAAAGCAAACCTCTTGCCATGGAAAATCCAGGTAAAACTGTTTTAGGTCATTCCATTTTGCCGATTTATAGTGCCACATTTTACGAGGAAGCGGTTGTTGCCTTGGTGGGATGAGCATTTCGTACTTTGTTATTATAAGTTTATGATCGGACGAACCAAGTGGAGCATCTACTTGAATTGTGTACGAGTCAGGATTTGTGGTTAGGAACAAGTCTAAAAGCGCTGCAAATTCGCCCCTTTCTGAGATACGGGTAGGTTCATCGACAAGCTGCGTTAGACCACAACTTATGGCAAAAGCTTCTGCTTCTCTGCCTTCGTTATCTGTTTTGTTGTGGTGTTTCAGCCAGGGTATATTGTGGACGTTGAAATCGCCTAATAAGACAATTTCCGCCTGTGGATAGTTTGACTGTATACTATCACAGCTTTCGGATAATGTCGCGAAAAAGTTTTGGTACTCGGTGTTAGATGGCGGTCGGTAGAGGCAGCAGATAAACTTGGTCGATGACTTTGTGGTGAATTTTAGCCATATGATATCAAGGTTCGCTGGTTCTAGCTTCTCCTCTCGATGACATGAAAGGTCATTTTTAATGTACACACAGATCCCAAAATTATGTCGAAATCGGTGGTGTAGGTCATAGCCGGGATAAAGATAGTTCACAATTGGTGTTGCAGAACTGATTTTAGTTTCAGTGAGAACAAGGATGTCAGGTCTTTGTTCTTCAAGATGTTGGTGAACTGAATTCATATTTGTACTTATTCCTCTTATATTGCTAAAATCAATTCTGAGTTGAGTTTTTGATCTTCTCTTTATATCTTTGCATGAAGGACCCCCAGGATCACCCGACGCCCGGAGATCCGAGTGGTCGGGTATTTTACCTCCGGAATATTTTGATCCTGGAGGCGCCATCATGCTATCTGTTACTCATTGTTGGAACCGGACTGCCAGCGCAGTAGCGGAACGTGGTGATACCACTTAGCGCTACTCAATTCTGGCATGGTGGTATCTCACCGGTCGACGCCCAATGAGTAAAAAGCGTCTACCACCTAGCATAGTATTTATTAGTTTCGATACACAACAATTGCGCCAGATGTTGATCGATCTGGATGTAACATCAAAAAACGTAGGTTTTGGAATGAACTTAAGTGAAACAGAAACATTGAGTAACGATCTACAATACAATAATCGATAACATGAAAATTAGAACAGATAACCATTATGTTTATCTCGAATACGCCATAAAACTAGGAAAAAAAAAATAAGACAGGGGAGGTGGCACGTAGAAATCAACTGGTCTGGGCAGCCCTTAGAAAATTGAGTTATATTCTTGAAGACACACGCGTACTTCTAAGCATAAAATGTGAAATCTATGATAGTTGCATTTTGCCAGTGTACACCTATGGATTTGAAACCATGGCTCTCACTAGAAAGACCGCTGAGATCTATGGATCAAAGATCTATGGAAGGGGCAATGCAAGGCATTAGCATTTGAGACAAAATGCGGAACAACGCAATCCGAAACAGAATCAAAGTAACAGATATCCTAGAGAGTGGCATGTCTCAAGTGGAAATGGGTTGGACATGTGGCGAGACAGATTGCAGGTGGACGCGCATAATTACAAAATGGAGATCGCGTCAGACAAAAAGAGGAATAGGCAGGCCACATCTGAGATGGACAGACGACATCTTTAAGATAGCTCGAAAGAAGTCGATGAGGACGACACAAGACATAGAGGCATGGAAAAGTATAGAAGAGGTCTTAATCCAGCACTGGATGAGAGATGGCTGAGAAAGAAGAATTGATAATAGATTTTTCCTTTCAATCGTGAATCATTTGAATGTAAAAATTGATCTAATCATTAATCGTATCTTTACCAGTTTTACTCCATAACTCCATGTAATATGACGATTTCACAGAATGTCTCCTCGATTACTAAAAAATATACGGAGTGTCCGATTTAAGAAAATATAAGTTGTGTCTGCCACATCTTTTGCGTGCACCCCGTGTACAGGCCAGGGTGCTCCCAAATATCATGTACAAACGGAAGAGAGTGATTCTTTGGTTTCTTTATGATTGATATTGCAAATAAACATAGGTCCGCTAACGCTCATTACCGATCTAGAGAGTGTTGAAATTTCAATTTTTCTTTATATCTCCTGCAATTTTTGAGAGATTGAGCTCAACTTTGGAACATAGATTACGCAATAGCAGCTTTATGATTGCACATGTCGAACGTTTTCCAGAATTTATTATTTGTTTATTTATTTATTTATTGAATTACAAATTCAATACACTACAGAATAAAATATTCTAGATGGTACAAAGATGAAAAAACAAGAACACAGAATGCAAATTATAAATCTCTCAACATTCTCTCAGCGGATACCAAATTAACAGAGATTACAACTGTGGAAATACTTATTATAATTATAAGCTAGACGATCTACAAAAGCATAAAGGTCATAGTTAGTTCTGTGATAGCGCTAGTAAAATAACTGCACTTGTCTTATTGGAATTGAAAATGTGAAAAGTTTAGAAGATTAGGGCAGGCAATTACTCTGTTGAGAAGTTTGTGGAGAAACAAAAAATAAGCATTTCTTCGACGACACTCAAGGCTATTAGAAAAGTGAAGCTTATACAACAGATACTTATGAAATTTACTTTGGACTCCTTCGTAACAAGGTGACTAGATCACAGAACAGTACTCTAAATGACTCTTACAAACTACGAACTAGACAATTATACAAACAAGTGATTGCTTTTGTATCTCTACTCTAATGTGCTTTGAATTTCTTTTAATGAAGCCCAGCATCCTAAATCCCTTCAGAATAATGCTATCAATACGCAAATTAAACGTTAGGTCAGTGTCGAAAATTATTCCTAGATCGTTAATAGATGATACATTTTCAATTATTGTATCATTTATGGTATAAGTAAGTAGGGTTCCGACGTATGTGGAATCAGATAGATTTACATTATAAGAGATATTAATTGAAAAGAAGTTAGATTCGCACCAAACAACAAGTCTGTCAAGATCAGACTCCAAGCCATCGAAACCAGGGCCAACCGTGCTAAAGAGTTTGAGGTTGTCAGCTTATAGAATTTACAGGGTAATATTTTTTCTAAGATCTGTCTCCCTTTCTGTCCCTGAACGTTTTTGCGGTGCGTCGCTGATAGATTCTAAAAAACAAAATAATTTTTCTACTTTATTTAGACACTTTTTGTTCTCTGGTATTTTTTTCCAGTCACCGATCCTTATCAAGAAAATGAAACTAATTTCTCGAAATGTTCCAGTAGCTATGGCTTTATTTGGATAATCCTCTGTTTTATTGATTTTTTACATTGAATTTTTTGCTATACCTATCTAGTTAAAACTTAAGGCTAGGATTTTGGCTCGGTTTTTGAAAACTTATTTAGATTGTAACAACCATAAAAACAATAACACAAAAAACTACTTTACAAAAATTGTTGAAAGTGAGTTCCTCCAACTCTTATAGAAGCCTTCGATCTTCTTCGCATTGATTCACACACTCTTTTGCACAGTCCTGGAGTATGTCTTACGGTTTCAAAATTCAAATCCATCTCTTATTCGAAGTCATGGGTCATCGACTGTATTCACCGGTGTTGTATACACCAGAGATTGGAGATGCCCCCATAGAAAAAAATCTAGGCTATTTAGGTCAGGAGACCTAGGGGACCATGGCTGAGGTCCACCTCCTATCCATTTGTTTTGATATATTACATTGAGATACTACCCAGCCAAAATAGAAAAAAATTCTGAGGCGCCATCATGCATATATTTCAACCAAAGAGGTAAGTTTTCAAGTAATTCGTCTCGCAAAATGTGCCTATATGAATCATCGGTAATTCGACCAGGTAAAAAGAAAGGGCCAATCAAATGATCCCAAATTATACTGCTCCTGAAAATTAATTTTGAAAATTCTATGAGGATTCTCGTCTGCTCATAAAAGGTTATTATGGAAATTCATAATGGAATTTCTTGAAAAATTGGCTTTGTCAGTAAAAAGGATGATGTACTAATCAAAGTTCGGGTTTTCTAGTAGCCTGTTAATGTACCACTTGCAGAAACGGGGAAGAAGCACCTGCACCCTCTGAAGCTAAACAACTTGATGACTAATATTTAATATTACGGAAATTTTTCTAGTGCTGGTCTCTGGAGATTCTTCTATTTCATTTAGAACAGCTTCTCCGATATGTGGCGTACAAAGAGCATACGCGGTCTACATGCATTATTGCTGTTCTTATTAAGAGTATCTAGTTTCCACAAGACGCCTATGAATATTCGAAAATATACGGTGATCAGGTATTATTCTATTCAGATAGCGCTCAATGTACAGACGTCTGGGCTTCTTTTGCATTTCCATTCGCAAAGCCATAAAGTCCGTCGATTTTAATCTGATACTCCAAAGGAATGTGAGCTGGTGGCACCCTACATTAGAACACCAATGGTCACCTGACGTCACACCTGTTTTTGACATATGCTTGATCCCTTCGCTCCTCATACGGAAGGTGTCAAATTTAAAACGACGGACAATAGATAAAATGCATCTCGGCTCAGCCATTTCAGTATTCATATAAATTGCCATCGTGACGAGCGTATTATCACGAGTAGGTATATGAAACACGTTCACACTTTACAACTTTAATGTCGACAGAACTTAAGATTTGAAAAGTCAGATGTCAAAATCAATAAAACAAAAGACTATTCAAATAAAACCGTAGCCTACTAGAACATTTCAGAAAAATTAGTTTCATCTAGCTAATTACAGAAAATTCTTTTCAATTTTTTCTCGATAAGTGTCAGTGATTCTTTAAAACTACAAGGGAACAAAAAGTTTCTCAGTAAGGTAGAAAAATTATTGTTTTTTTTTTAGAATCTACCAGCGGTGCACCACAAAAAAGCTCGGGGGCAGAAAAGAATGAAGAAGATGAAGAATAGATGAAGTGAACGACATGGTAGTTTTTTTTTTTTAACATTCAAGTAATTTCTCTTTTTGAGACACATTCGCCATTAATCACTTCTAAAATGACTAAAATTCCTGCGCCGTGGCTCACTGAAAATATAAGATTTATGACACGATTAAGATAGAGGCACTACCTAAGTATATTAAACGTTTAAATCTGATGTCAATTGGCACACAAAGATTCAAGAAACTTAGTGGTAATTTCAAGTAGAAATGAAAAAAAGGTCTACCTAAATCATAAGTTGATGAGAGGCTTCTGGAAAATATTAAAATACCTTAATATTGATGCAAAGTCTGAGTCCAACCCTGGTAAAGTTGGTAGTGTATACAGGGTGTCCCACGAGGTTTTTCCCAAATGATAACTCCAGAACGCATCCTCGTATGTTCCACTGTATATTTTTTTTTCATTTTCTTTAACAAAGCCTTAAGAAATATGGCATTGCCGATTTTGTAATTTAATTTTCTAACGAAAAATGCATAATATACCATAAGTTACATTTAAGATTCGAAAGTTGACGTCACTTGATCGAAATTGAAGTGAAAGTGGTGAAATTGGATGACATTGGTAAAAGCGGCATAAAAAGTTACCTAGATCCTCAAAATTTCAATTATATTGGATCACGCGTTCCGAAGTTATTACCTGGGATAAACGTCGTGGGACACCCTGTATAATAGACCGTCAGTTAATGAAATATTTTGCTGACCGATTTTCTGTCTTTGGAGATTTCAACCGCAGTGAAAATTATGTCAGTGCTGAACTCAAAAAATGAAAATTTAGCGACCGGACGTCTGCTAGGCATATGGAAAATTAACTTTCTTTTTGTAGCGGCCGTAAATATACCTCAACAGCTGACCGGTCCTCCTGACTATAGCAAGGCGTTTGGTCCATCCAATATTCAATACTATTTACCAAACTAAGGGCCGGTTAATTCGACTTCTGATAAACTGTCAGGTATGCAATCTGACGGATAAATACACAATCTGTAATTCTATTGGTCAGCCAGTTATCCGCCCATCAATAGAATTATAGAACGGTAAATTTATCTTGCAGATAGTAACCGGCAAGTTTATCTGAAGTTTAATAAACCGGGCCTAAGATATTTTGGTTCAGGTGGTGATGCCGTTGACATGATGACTGACTAGCAGAAGGTTCCAGAGGGTTGCTTTTGGTGGGAAGTGTTCGTTTTAATCTCAGTTAACTAAAGGTGGAGTCCAAGGGAGTATTATGGGTCCCTTGCTTTTTACCATCTTTACTTTAGATTTTCTAATATTCCTTAAACATATTATGATTGGCCACTAGTTTGCTAACGATTATCATTTCCAATATTCCTCTGGAAAAACGGAAGCCATGGGAGCCTGAAATAAAATAAATGAAGACCTTTCAACTATTTACAGTGTCACAACGGCACAGGCTTATAATGAACGAATTGGAAACGCAAGCGATACTCTTCGGAAGCAGTAGAACAGAGTGCGTTGAGGATGGGTTCCAGATGTTATATCTGCATAAAGAGTATTTATCCACAAAAGTGAAACTACGATTATGTGATATGTTAATCCTATCTCAATTATCATATTGTGACACCTTGTACTGGCCAGCGCTTTTAAAAAAAGATCAAGAGAGCTTACAGATTGTAATGACCCGGGAAAATAGACCCGTAATTTACAATGTATTTACTGTAAAATTAAATGTAATCAAACAATCAAAAACTGAATTTCCTGTATTTCAGGTCAGTATCTATAAATTGAAAGATGCTGAAACAAATTACCATTGACCCAAATTAATTAAAATATTTACATCGGTGCGTTCAAATTTCAAACAAGCCATCAGTGACCAAGCACGTGTCATCATTTGAACTCGTAAATAAAAACCCGGAAAAATCAATTACAAGGTTAAACACCTAATTAAATTAAACCCAAAATGACTAATATTTCGTACAGATTGCATCATCATCATACTCTAAATTGATGAAATTAGTTTTTGGAATAATATATAGGTCGACCAATAGAATTGACTTATAGATGGTCAAACGAATTGTCGATTTTGGTGATTAATTAATAATATTTTTGGGGGAATCGAAAAATATAAAACAGGCGGTTTTAGAAGTGCAGGAGCAGTTGTTTAATTCAGTCCAGTTCAGTTTCAAGTCTACAGTACCTAATGAGTCAGTCCGGATAAAATTCGCGAGAGTTTCTTCCATTTTTGCCTCGGGAAAACGGGTTTAATCGAATGTTTGAAAAAGTACGGAAAATTGTGATTGTAAAGACCATTTAAATTCGTTCAATATTATGTGCGTGCTCTAGCTGAATTTTGGAGTAAATTAATTAAGTATTTTATCGACTGACAATTTAAATGTAAGTACTCTAGTGACTATTATTGTTTTTTTTTTTTTGACTTTATAAATGATTCGGAATGATAAGAAGTGAATTGACATTGAAACTTTAATGCATATAAAAACTTGAGTGATTTGACTGTAAAAACTTTATTGCATAACTTTAATTGCCTTCAAGTAAAATGACATTTTAATCAATTTTGCAAGGAATTTAAAAGGGGAAATTATAATGTTTTTATCAATTATCGATTTTGAGTAGGAATTATTAAAGAATTTTGAATTGGATTGTCCAATTGATGTTTAAGGGCTATAGTAACGAACTAATAAGAATTTAAATAATTGTGTTTGTTGGCTAGGAATCCGAAAATAGTAACTGTTCTGTTCAAAATGATCCTTAGTGAAAGATGGGAACCACTAAAGGTATGGGAAAACTTTGTTTGAAAATTGTTGTTCATAAAGTACCATTGATGAGCTTAAGTGCTGAAATTTTGAATTAGGTTTTTTTTTTCTTCATTTAGAAATTATTGTAAGGTTTTTATAATTATCGCCACCTTTTATTATAATTATATACCTACCTACTTTACTTTATAAAATGATAAATCAAGACATGAATTGAATTGAAAAAAAAGGGGGCATCAAGAAATATCACCCTGTAGATTCTGGCAAACGTTTGACATGTGCAATCAATCCGTTAGGTCTTATTGCGTAACCTATATTCCAAATTTGAGCTGAATCCCTCAAAAATTGCAGAAGCTGTAAAGAAAAAACTAAAAAAAAAAAATTGAAATTTCATCACCCTGAAGATCGGTAACGAAACGTTCACAGATCTATGTTTATTTGAAATTTGAGCCATGAAAAAAAAAACAAAGAATCACCCCCTGTCGTTTAAAAATGATATTTAGGAACAGTCTGTACGTGAAAGTTATATTTTCTAGCGGTTCTTGTAAATCCCTATTCACCTTATTTCCATTTTTTCCCATGCCTGGTAATGGGTAACTTAATGACGCATCTGGGATGCCTTATGGAGATTTGCATTATGTTGCGGCACCCTGGATGACGTCATTAAGTTATCAGGCAACCTACCTCTCTCAAAAAACAAAGAACCTTGATTTTTTCCTATCTTCATAGGAGAGCTCTACCAAAACATATAGGACAACCCAGTATAAGAAAAATTGATTTGATGTAAGGAATAAAACTTGAATAAAGGTTGAGTCCTCTAACAATGCTGAATTATCAATTACAAAATGGGTAATGAGGAAGTTGCATAAAATTGTATTTTGATGCAAAATGTATTTAAAGTGAAGCAAAATACTCTAGTATATTTCCATATTCAAACCTTCTTTAAACTGAACCACTAATAAATAATTAATTGTTCAAATATTGAATATAACAAAGGGCGCGAAAACGCCCTCAAATTGGTTATGACGTCATGGAACGGTAAACAAACAAAAGTGTGGTTATGATAACGTGATACGTGAGCCGACAAACGTTTGTGCTTACATCGAATTCTACCGATGGATTCAGTATTCTATGTCGGTCATTGTCATTTTCCATTAACTAAACAAAGATACCCCTCGTTTTTATTCTAATAATCGGCGACTTCACTGATTAGTTAGCTATAATTATTATTTAGTCATATATATTTGTTACTATCATTACTACACTATATCTTTCTCTCTCTTAATGTATAGGGTGTGAGTTCACTGGAAGAGAATTTATTTCCAAAATCAACGTAACACTATCTTTGTTTAGTGAATGGAAAATGACAATGATCGCATAAACCAATGACAAAACACAATGGGTAAGAGAGAGAGAGGAAGTACAGAGACTAGTTTTGACGGATATCGTCTTGCGACGTCATTCATTTATAAGTGCGTTTTGGCGCTATTTTGAATTTCTATATATTTTTACGGAAAAACTAGTAGTTGAAAATTTAAAATTTATGTGGCAAGTGACTTTTTACAATGTGAAAAATTGATTGAGAGAATTTTAAAAAAATCTGCAAATTCCTCATTAGGTAGGTACCAAGAACAAAAATGAAAACTAAATTAAAGTACAGAAGCAATATTCCGCTATGATGAAATGTATTCAAATACGTAATTTAGGCATAAAATCCTGAATGAGGGACTATTTTAGATAGGTATACAGATCGTTTCACCAAGGTTCATACTTTTGATATCGAACATCGAACACGTCATAACTTGAAAAAAAAGGGTTGTCGTAGATTAATTCATATGATACATTCAATTTTTTTGACAAATTAAAATGAATGACTTCTGGTATAAGAGCCGACGAACGTTTTTGACGTCATTAATTTGTTTCAGTCATTTTACATTTGTTAAAAACGGAAAGCAAAAAGTTTGAACCCTTTCACGAGGGTTCAAACTTTTTGCTTAGCTTACCTATATTTGCGAGTATATTTGCCAAAAAAAAATTGATGTACGAGTTTTCTACAAGCACTTCAAAAGTCGAAAACTTTAAAAATTTTAAAACGCGCCAAACGATGACGTATAAGGGATATGAGCATCTTCTACCAACCAAATTTGGAAACACTCCATCGACAAAACACGAGCAGCTGTGTTCGTGGCCGCTGACTTAAAGCTTTGATTGCACTGTTGCCAGTTATGACTAAATGTCGAAATTAAAATTGATTACAAAAAAAAAATTGTGCATAATAATTGGGAAAAAATTTTCATGAACTCTTGAATAACTAAGTATCTAATTTAACTAGTTTTTTTGGTGTGTTGCCAATATTTTAAAATTCAATATATTACAAATTTTCACTGCTGACAATGAGTGGCAGCACTGTCAAAATTCAAGTTGTGACGTAGTTTATTTTAAGTTGCTTTATCCAATTATGCTTATCTAAAAAATCAGTGAAAGCCCATTCAACACCAAGATCGTCACAGAGATTAAATGTACAGCCAGAAAAATTATTCAAACTTAACAAGTTACTTTAATTTAGTTGGAATGATACAATAATGTTATTTCAATAAACTTGGGATTCGCGCAATCTCAAACTGAGTGCTGATTATATTTCAAAAAGTAAGAAAAAATGTTAACTTAATTTGAAGCATGTGAATAATTTTGAAATTAAGAACAAAGGTGGGTTTAGAAATTAATTATGACAGAGAACAGGGAATGTTGGGACTATTCCGAAGAAAATACTTTTAAAGAATTTTTAATAGATTTAATTTTGAAGATTCTATATAGATCATTGCCGATGCCGAAAGATCCAAATCTGAAAATAATGCGAATTGAAACAAGCTTGTGTTTGCTAGTATATTGGAAGTTTATACAATTAACTAATAGATTTCTGGATAGAAACCTCGAAGAAGTTTGGAGAATATTAAAGAGGTTTCCTATTGAGATATTTCAAATGTAGATGTTAAATGAATGAACACCACTGAGTTGGATCTTAAGAGTACCTACCTACTTCAGCTGGGCTTTGATTGAACAACTTTTAAAATATCTGAAGACAATCAGGTTTATATCGCATTGAATAAAAATCCTGGAAATAATAGACATAAGTATGACATAAAATTTAGTTTTATTTGCGAAAACGGAAACAAAATTATTGAAATGTAAATATCGCAAACTTGGTCTATGAAATCTTAGAAATAAATTGTTAAAAATCTATTGGTTTTTTTATTGCTAGTATCCACACAAAAATTATAATATTTATAATTGATCATACTATCTATAAGAAACGCTTGATGAACCTAGTATAAATTGGGGCAATTGGGCAATGCATTTCTCATTGAGATGGCGTTAGTAGTACTTGGGGGAGAAAATATGAAGAGTTAAGGTTATGTTGATAAAATAAGATGTTACTAGAGACAGAAGTTGAGAAAGCCGGGTTTTTAGAATAAAAATTTATTGATTGATTATTGTAAATAGAAATATAAATTAGTACTAAGTTCAGTGGGTCTTTGGGTCATCCAAACAAATCCCAATAACAACAAAAGCTAAATTGTTTAGAAACTAGCGAGTATACCAATTTTGATTCTCAAACATCAATAATTTTAATGAAAATAAAACTTTTGCAAAACATAAACAATGAAGCTACAAACTTTACTCAAACTATTTCAGAGCCCATTTGATCAGTTTTTCAACAACACCAAAACACAAAATTGCATCATAAGAGCCGATAATAATCAAAACACACTCAACCATATAAGCAAAATTAATTGTTACAACACTAGAGCGATAATTATCTATTTACAATGTACCCGTAATTAACCGAAAGCTTGTGTGTGGATTCGAACGAAAAAAAAAAAACACACACACACATAGACGCGCACTAAATAATCATCGTTAATAATTAATCGATTAATTAAAACAAAAACATAATTAAAATTAATACTCTATTTTTATTATCGAGATCTGATGGAGCGACGCCGCACTGCCGCCCTTCTGGATTGCTCGAGCGTCGCGACGCATTTTGCGAGCGATTTCGACGACCATCGGGGCGCTACTGCTGAAGCGTCGCGACGTCGATGGCGGCGCCGCATGCGTCCTCTCCCTCCCGCTGGTTCTTCGAGAAGCTGCTTCTGCTGATTTTGATTTTGTTTTGTCTCGAGACACTTTCCGGACTAATCCGGTTTGCGATTGGTTTTGAGTGCGTCCGGTTGCAGGAATTGCAGCGTTTCGGTTATTAAGAGTCATCATTGCTATGTGTGTACAAAATAAACTTTATGATGATAGAAGTTTTTGTCCACAGAATAAGATAAAGGGTGAGATAAATAATCTGCAGGTCAGACCAGGGGTACACTTTTATTGCTGCCTGAGACCATATATTCTTTTAAACCCCCTGCTATGGTACGCTCGGCCAGCCATACCGTCTGTAGCCACCAGAATCAATTAACATCAAGTTGGAAGTGAACTGGCAAAGAAGCTGCTGCCTTGTAGCTGGATGTTGAATCATCAAAGGCTAGAGGAAGACAACCTTGATCACAAATTACCTGGTCCTCCTGGTAGGGGGTTGAGGCATCGGGCTAACTCCCCGTTACTCGGAAAAAAAATTAAACTGTTAAAAGACCCAATCAACAGCCTCGGAACAGGACTGAAAAATGAAGACGAACTAGGCAACGGAAACGGACAATGAGTATCGGTACATGGAACGTCCAAGGAATCTCTAGAAAATTGAATGAAGTGATATCAGAGATAAAATATCAAAAAATGGATCTGCTTGTCGCCACGGAGACCAAAAAGAAAGGACAGGGCTCAGAAAATCTGGGAGAGTACGATCATTTCTTTAGCGGGGTTCAAAAAGAACTCAGAGCGAAGAAAGGAGTCTCGATCTTCATACATAGAAAATGGAGAAAACATATAACATCATGGGAAGCAGTAAACGAAACCATAATAAAACTAAATTTATGTATGTTCGGAAGGAAAATAACAATCTTGGGAATATATGGAGTGAACGACGACGAACCCGTTAATATAAAGGATCAATATTACCAACAACTCAGTGACCAAATCATAAAAGTAGGAACTTCAAGGGAAATAATTTTGCTGGGAGACTTTAACGGACGAACAGGACGAAAAATCAACGACAAGGTGATCGGAAAATTCGGAGAGAATGTAACGAATAACAATGGAGAAAGGCTCATAGAAATATGCCAACAAAATAACCTAAAAATCCTAAACGGTTACTTTCAGCATAAAGAAATACATAGGTACACATGGAAAAATGAAACTAGACAACAAAAATCTATTATTGACTACACTATCGCTAAACAGAGCTCGAACATAAAATTCCAGGACGTGAGAGCATATAGGGGAGCGACCTGTGGTAGCGATCATTACCTCCTAAAAACAAAAATCTTTACCCCGGGCAGAAACATCGCAAAAGAAAACGGAATGAAAACCCAAGAAGACAATATTGTGCCTGAGAAATACAACCTAAAATCTCTAGAAGAGCAAAGCGTAAAAGGGTTGTACATGAAGAGATTAGATCAAAAATTACAGAGTAGTATGAGCTTCCAAAACCTTGAAATGCATTACCAACATATCAAAGACAGTATTCACAGTGCAGCATTTGAAGCCCTTGGCAAATATGAAAAAAAGGGAAGTAGGCCCACACCTTATTGGTGGGATCAAGAAATAGAAAAAGACATAGAAGATAAAAGGAAGAAATACCAACAGTATCTAAGTTCAAATAAGACACGAGACAAAGAAATATATAAAGAAGCACAAGCAAGAGTACGGAATAAAATTGTACACAAAAAGAACGAGTCATGGGAAAAAAACTGTGCGCATATTAATACTTATCTGGGGGGTAAAAGAAACACAGAAAGTTGGAGATTACTCAAAAACATGAGAAAAACAAAAACTAAGGATATTATCAATACAATAACACCCCAGCAATGGGAAGAGTACTTTGAAGAATTACTGACAGAACAGCGGGCAGAGGTTAAAGAAGAGAGGGAACAGACACGAAACATAAAAACTGCAGGATCACCAATACGAGTTATGCAAGAAGAAATTAAAAAACACTGCGGTTTCTTGAAAAATGGTAGGGCACCAGGCCCAGGAGAAATATATGGAGAACTGATAAAGTGTGGGACCAATAAACTCTACAAACATTTAACAAAACTATTTCAAACATGCATAGATAAACAAGAAGTACCGGAAGAGTGGAAAGTAAGCTATTTAACAACGATATATAAGAAAGGAGACAGAAACAAATGCGAGAACCACCGAGGAATTGCAGTAACAAATACGCTGAGCAGAGTGTATGGGAAACTCATAAAAGCCAGAATAGAGAACGAGTATAAAGATAGTGAGGCAGAAGAACAGGCCGGTTTTAGAGCAGGAAGATCAACTGTAGACCATTTATTCAGTTTGACCCAGGTAATGGAAAAGAAACTAGCCTATAACCAAGAACTCCATTTACTTTTTGTCGATCTAAAGAAAGCATACGACAATGTTCCGCTGAAAAAGCTTTGGGAAGCACTGGAAAAGACCAATATCAACTTAGAACTAATAAAGGCAGTAAAAACGCTCTATAGTGATGCAAAGACCAAGATTAAACAGGGAAACTCAATCAGTAAAGGCTTTATAGCAACTAAAGGACTTAAACAGGGATGCTGCATATCACCAACACTTTTTAAAATATACTTAGAACAAGCGCTCAAAGGGTGGAAAAACAAATGCAGACACATGGGAATACCGCTCAATGAATACAATCTTTATACTTTAAGCTTTGCAGATGATCAAGTATTAATTGCACAGGACTATGATGACCTAGAGTACATGACACGAAAATTGATAGAGGAATACGAGAAATGGGGTTTGGAAGTAAATTTAACGAAAACAGAATATATGACTATAGGAGGTGAACAACGAAATCTGAAATTGAATAACGGACAAGAAATAAAACAATGTTCTGAATACAAATATTTGGGCATGAAAATCTCACACGAGGGAACCCTAGACGAAGCAATTAAAGATAGGAATATACAAGGACGCAAGGCAATATCCCTACTAAATGGTGTACTGTAGGATCAAAATATCAACAAAACTAACAAAACGAGAATATACAACACCATAGTCAAAAGCATAGTCACGTATAGTTCAGAAGTCTGGCCACTAAAGATCAGAACCGCAAAAATGCTGGAAGCAACTGAAATGGACTTTTGGAGGAGATCGGCAGGCAGGTCAAAAATGGAGAGGATAACAAATCTGAGAATTAGGGAGATTATGGACGTAAAACACACAATAATAGATGATATAAAGGATAAACAGCTGATTTGGTTCGGACATGTACAAAGAATGGCAGATACAAGAATACCCAAGCAAATAATCGAGTGGAAGCCAGGGGGAAGAAGAAGACGCGGCAGACCAAGAAGAAGCTGGAGAAGTGGTGTAGACGAGGAAATGAAGGACAGAGGCCTAGAAGAGGATGCCTGGATTGACAGAGATGGTTGGAGATCGGGAATCGGAAGACATAGAACGTTATAAACCGATAATTATATATATAAATAATCAGCTTTGGACAATTTTATTGAAAAATTTGTTGTTGGCCCTGAAGATGACTCAGATAAGTGACGAAAATCACATGCTAGTATCTCGTTTTCCTTCTGGACTCTTGGCCTTCAAAGAAACACCAGGAAGACTACAATTAGTCTTTACGGAGAGGCCGGTGTTAGCTAGTGCAAGTGAAGCCTCCAGAATCATATCTATCGAAATGCCAAAAAAAAATGAGCGAGTCTGTTAGTAATCGAGCCCAATGATGTGTAAATATGTGACTTTTTCAGGGTCTCCTTGAAACGATAGGCAGACAATAACTTTAGGTTAGGGGTATTTTTCGTTTCCACTACTCCTTTTTTTTCCCCAAACAACTCGCTTAAGGACACCAAGACCCATTGGTTTAGATCTTAATCTCAGTCATTAGAGTATTAGTTCGAAACACCTGTGGATGCTAGTATTGTGATTGAATAATACATTTTGGGTTTCTAATTTTTGGGGTCCAAAATTCTCCAGCTAAAATGTCACCTAGCAAGGAAATGGTCGCACCTCATTTTTCCAGTATCTTCATTTTTCAAAAACCAGAGTGCGTTTTCTTCCATTAAAAAATTAAGTATTTGACAACAGTTTGGAAATATTAGATTTGGTGCAAAATGGTTTTCCTTGACGAATATACGGCATGAATAATCACTTTGATGCTCTATGTTTTGATGCTATGACTAATATATCTTTGATAAAATATGTATTTGAATTTTGCCAGCGAACAGCTAATTCTACCTATTTTATTCCTATATGAAAGTTGAAAGGGGCATGATGATTCATTGCACAAATTAACAGCGATCTACTATATCGACATAAGCGACATGAAAATCTAATGCCACCTTAGGGCGCCTGAATTAGCTGCCCACTAATCAATGTGCATGCCACATCCGCTTTCACAATTTCGTTCCCATTTTCCCGAGATTTACGCTCATAGCGCCCACAAAGACGTTCACACATTGACTATTGAAGGACTTTGCACAGTTCTAAAATTTGCTAAAATCTGCCATCCACACGCAACGATTCACTTGCGCATGCAAATCGTACGATACATCGTTGCATGTAGACCGTGCTACACAAACTGTGAGAATAAACGGCAACACCGAACAAGTTATATGTGGACAGCTGGCTGGAGAATGATTCAGGAAGCTATGTCGAACTTCTACAACTACACCAAACTTACAATAGATACCTCGTCAGAGAAGCTTTGTTAAACTCACAAGGAATTATACCAGTCTGAATAGCCAACCTCTACCACAACACTATCCAAATCAACAAGGGCGATGTCATACCAACCTATGAGCCTGTCAGAGGGACTTAAAAGTGTGAAACTTAGGAACATTGAAGAAAGAAAGCAAATTAATCATCCAGCGACATTCGAAATATCTTGGCAACATCTTTTCTCTACAGAACTAAAGAAGATTCAACAGTTTTTTTTCTGAGAACAAGGATATCTTTGAGGGTAAAAATGTGCCATCAAGCATGAAATCGCTATATTAGATTAAGTATACTTGCAGGAAGTTGTTGAAGAGTCTTCATATCCGTGTTGATTGCCAATTGTACTTTGTACTGGTAATAAAGAAAGATGGACCTACCAGATTTTGCGTCGATGACAGAGAGCTTAAAGATGTCAGTAAGAAAGGCAGCTACCCATTGTCCAGAATTGCTGATAAAAAGCGAATACTGGCAGGTGGGCAATAATGAAAAAGACAAAGAGGGGACAGCAGTTTCCACTGGAAGTGGTCTTTACCAATTCAATGACTTTTGGCCTTTCTACTTTGTGTAATGTGTTAGTCATGGGAAAAACTTTCGATGCGAAACTTACAGCATTAGCGAAACTTACAGCAGTACAATTTTCAGATCAAACACCATTATGGTAATCTGCATAATAACACAGATGCCTTATCCAAGTGACAATTCCCCAGCTCAATGCAAGCACTGCTTCGGAATCGACCAGTGTGAAGGAGTTCCTATTAATCCTATAAGAAGCCTCCGATTTGGAATGGATCGAGAATGGAGTTCCGAACAGCTTAGAAGTGACCAATTACAAGATAGTGACATTCAAGTCATTCTTAAATCTGAAGGAATCTGGAAAATCCAGATAAACCTGGCAAGAAATATTACCTAGACGCTAAACTTCTAAGGCGTTTGAGGGCTCAATGCTAATCAATGATTTACTGAAACGAACCTGGAAGAGTCTTTTTCTTCTTCTTTCGGTGCCGTGCCTGTTTTCAGGTGTGGGCTCTCTCCACGACAATCTGGTTAAATTGCTCTCTATCTGTCGCTACTCTAAATAGTTGTTCCACTCCCAGTCCGGTCTAATTTCTAATTTTTCGTAGCCACGATAGTTTTTTGCGACCTATCCATCTTCTGCCCTCAAATTTACCCTGGATGATCAGGCGAGGGATGTGATATTTGGTGCCTCACATTATATGTCCGAAATAACTAACCTTTCTTATTTTTATGGTGTTCAGAAGTTCTCAGTACTTATATCAGTTGCCTTCGTAAGTACCTCTTCATTGCTAGTATGTGCGGTCCAAGGGATTTTGAGGATTCTCCGATAGCACCATATTTCAAAGCTTCCATGTCTGTAAAAGAGAAAGCTCCATACGTAACAGGTGTCTATTGGTAAGACTTGATTTCCATTTATTGAATGCCCTATGTGCCATTTCAATCCTCGCTTTTACCTCTTCGTCGCACGTAGCTTCATTGTTTAGTCAACTGCCCAAGTTTTTAAAATATCAAACTAATTCAATGTTGTGTCTGTTGATTGCAATCGGAGTTGGTTCGATGCTTATTCTACCTTCGTTCATCCATTTCGTTTTCTCGATGTTTATATTAATACCCCATCTTTGGCTAGCCTCATGCACTCTATCCAGCAGTATTTGCAAGTCTTCCATGTTCACCGCAATAATAGCAGTGTTATCTGCGTATCTAACGTTGTTTATTATTTCGCCTCCTATCTTTACGCCCTCTGCCCTGTCATGTTAAGCCTCACGAAATATGTTCTCTGAATAGGGGTTGAACAACAGGGTTGACAGAACACATCCTTGTCTTACGTCGCTTTTTATTGGTATTTCATCTGTAAGGCCCAGTTCATATAGATGCGAATCACGAATTGCGAATCTGAATTTCGTTGGAAAAAAATCGGCGTTTTTCAGCCCTTTCATGTAGATGCGAGCTGCGTCAAGTTAGCCCCCCACATTCGAATTTTCTAAAAAAAATGCAACTACTTACTGTGCTCGAAGTGTGCTCTCCTGTGCCGATGATATTTTGAACTGTGCCGTTTCGATAACGAAGTTATAGGAAAAAATAGATGAGGGGCTAACTTGACGCTCAGCCCCCCCAAAATTTTGGAAATCAGATGAAACCAAAAAGGATTCTAATCCAATCTGAAGTGTGCTGAACTGTGCCGTATCAGGTTTTTCTCAAAATTTCCATATTCGGTCATTTTCCGACAAAATCCTACTGGGGGGCTAACTTGACGCTCAGCCCCCCCAAAATTTTGGAAATCAGATTAAACAGAATTGAATTCTTATCCAATCTACAGTGTGCTCAACTGTGCTGTATCAGGTGTTTCTGAAAATTTGCGTATGTGGTCATTTTCCAACAAAATCCTACTGGGGGGCTAATTTGACGCTCAGCCCCCCCAAAAATTTCGAAAATCAGTTTGAATAAAATTGAATTCTTATCCAATCTGAAGTGTGCTGAACTGTGATGTATCAGGTTTTTCTCAAAATTTCCATATTCGATCATTTTCCGACAAAATCCTACTAGGGGGCTAACTTGACGCTCAGCCCTCCCAAAATTTTGGAAATCGGATTAAAAAAAATTGAATTCTTATCCAATCTGAAGTGTGCTGAACTGTGCTGTATCAGGTTTTTCTGAGAATTTCCATATTCGGTCATTTTCCGACAAAATCCTACTGGGGGGCTAACTTGACGCTCAGCCCCCCCAAAATTTCGAAAATCAGTTTGCATGAAATTGAATTCTCATCCAATCTGAAGTGTGCTGAACTGTGCTGTACCAGGTTTTTCTCGAAATTTCTATATTCGGTCATTTTCCGACAAATAAACTAAGAGAGGGCTAAGTTAATGCCAAATTTTAGAAATCAGATCAAAGAAAAACGGACTCTTATTCTTATTAAATCTGAAGTGAGCTGAATTGCGCCTGATCAGGTTATTCCAAGTTTCCATGTTTGACCATTTCCCGATATAAACCTAATGGATGGTATGTATGTACATTCCACTGATCTCTAACCCTTCGGGTGGATAAGCACTCGGTTAGATGCGCAAGGCGGAAAAATCTCTATGCATGGGTGAAAAAACAGGTAGAATGCGCAACGCGAAACTGTCAAATCCAAGAAAACCGGGTAGCATCGTCATATGCGCACTAATGAAAATCAATAAAATCATCTGTCACTTTTACCGATAGATAACGGCGGGAATGGCGGAGCAGGGCCGGATTTCGGAATTGTGAAATTAAAATAGCTGGAAATATATTTTCTACTGAAATAAAAGAAAGACATAAGATAAATTTTAATGAACTATTTTACTGGTTGATTAAAATAATACGATGATTGGTGAGACCTCCTAAGAATATATTACATTGCTTTTCAAAAATAAATTCAAAATTCAGACAACTTATTTTTGTAAGGCAATTTTAACCGACCAAATTAAAAAAAAAAACCTGAAAAATATCAGGTATTTTTAGTTTTATCAGTGTATGAAAAAAGTCTGTTTGTTTATACAATGGTTTTTATAAGTAAGTATATTTATTTATCCTAAGAACGGGAGGAACTGGATTTATTATTTCGTGTTCGTGTTTGATAGTTGGTGTTTGTAGTAGTTTTTCCTGAGTTTTCGTGTGACTATTAGTACTTACTATACTATGACCGAGACTATGACTATGGGGTCGAAGAGAGCGCGTCCCAATTGTATGGTTGTATTTTGCCAAAATAAAGGCAAAATACCGGGAATTAGCTATTTTAAGTAAGTAAAACAACATTAAACTTGTATGAAGTGATGTACAGTAAATGTTTCTCTTAGTTATATCTATGGTTATATTATAGTTGTAGATACTATACTTATTAACATTTCCGTTGTTGAAGTTTTTTGCTATAAACAGGGAAACATACTTTGCCAATAAAACCTTATTAACTTCTTACCTATATAGTTTTGTCACATAACTATGCATTTCATATATTATTACCCTTTTTTCATTTTAGCATAACAAAAAAAAGGCATGACTTGTGGGTAGAAGCATTGGGACTGGATCCAAAAATTAATAAATTTTCAGACTCCAACCGTGTTTGTAGTAATCATTTTCCAGCAGAGGATCGCACCATTTCACCACGCGGAATAATGCTATTACGGCATGGTGCCATTCCAAGCCTGAATTTGGATGCCAATGCAAAAATACGGCCTCTATTAACAGCTAAACAAGCAGATACTTGGTGAGTTTTTTACATTTATTTTATTATTTGAGACCAAAAGTAAATAATACTGGCACCTAAGCCTCTAAAACGCGAAGGTGTGCAAGATAATTCAAATGTTTTAACTTTTTTAGCTCCCTAGATGCAAATTCTGTAGCTTCAACCTGTTATACTTCAGAGAAAAGTTCGATTTCGATTAAACCGTAAGTTTATTTGGTGTCTAGTATTTTTATTATCAAAGGTGTTGAGTAATAAATCTGTAAATAAATAAGATAGGTAGGTACCTCAACTCTCCTGAATCTCATAATTTCAATTTTCTTTCAGTCCTAGTCAAGAAGAGGATTTTTCCAAAATTGAAATTGCCCAAGAGGTAGTAATTCCACAATTCCCACAAACGGATCAGTTCGATTGCAAACCAAGCAGGTAATCAGAAATTAAAGTTTCCCTATTGTAAATAAATGTAGGTAGTTGCCTATGTAGCCACTGACTAAGTACATCACCTACCTATTTGTTGGGAATAAACCACTGACCTAATAAACTTCAATATACAGGGTGTCCCACAATCAGCGTTACAGGCCATAACTTTCTTATTTTCCGAAATAAAAATTTGAAGCAAAAAAAATGGTCAATGGCTAGTTAAGGTCTCTTGAAAATATTTAAAAAATCTTCCCCTGACAAAATCATCCCCTATTTACAACCCTTGACTGTTTTTTTTCAAATGGCATACCTATTTTTTTTTTATTTTTTTTTTATTTTTGAGAAGCTTAAGAAATGAAAAATGTAATGGTGTATAGAAAGTAAGTTTTTCCATGTCTCTTGGGGGAAAAAAATGAGTGTCCCACCATTTCTTATACAGGCAATCACTTTTTTGTCTACAAAAATAAAAATATGACAAAAAAAAATTAATTGTGTGCAAATTCACCCCTTTTCAAAAACAGAAAAAAATCTTCCCTAACAAACTCATTCCCCAAAAACAACTCTTGCCTTTTTTTCAAATAGAATCCCATTATTTTTATTTTCATTTTTGATTTTTTTTTTTCCACCGAAACATGGAAAAACAAACTTTTCATACATCCTTGAATTTGTAATTTCATGAGCTTCTCAAAAATCAAAATAAATAATAGGGGTGCCATTGGAAAAAAAAGTCAAGGGCTGTAAATAGGAGATGATTTTGTCAGGGGAAGATTTTTTAATTTTTTTGAAGAGAGCTTAACTAACCATTAGTCATTTTTTTGTTTCAAATTTGTATTTCTTAAAATAAGAAAGTTATGGCCTGTAACACTGATTGTGGGACACCCTGTACAGCAAAAAAATCGTCACGTTTTTTTTTTTAGTTCAAGTTTGATTAAAAATCCAACCATTTTCAAAAGGAAAATGCACAGAGATAACGAGTCATGTAGCTCTACTTCAGCGGACAGTTCAGGTCTGAAAGGCACACAAAAACAAATAAGGAAACGTGTGAAGATATTTCATACTTATGCGTAAGTGATTTATCTAATGCCTCATGTTAGTATTTTTTTAAACCTACTTTTGTAAGGCAGTTCTAAATTTCTTAAAGAATCTTCTCAATTAATGGATAACCTCTCCTGTTGTTACCTCTGCTAACAAAAATAAATCACAGACTATTTTCTTGCAACTACAGTCTAGGAAAATAGTCGAAAAATACATGCATTGCAAAAAATAAAAAGCCTACCCAAATGAACTTTTCAGGGATGATAGGAGGCAGGTGGGTGATGATAAAACCGAAAATATCAAACATTCACCCCTTTGGCGTTTTGCGCTATAGGGGTTGAAAGTGCGCCATTGGCGATTACTTGGTACCTATTGATTTTACAAAAAAAAATTCAAATAAAAGATGTGCATTATTATTTGAACTACAATGTTTTTCTAAAGACTTTTGCGATTAAGGGCCGTCTGTGGTCATAAGGGCAGTTTGAAATTCTATAATGAAAATGAAAATTTTTAACCAACGTAAAAAAATGTTCTACAACACATACAACATTTTTGCTTTATGAAGTTTTTACTCACCCCGTGCCGTTTTTCAATAGGGGTAGTTTAACATTTTTTTATTTTTTTACAAAAAAAAATTTTTAATAAAAGTTTTATAAGATTACATTTCCTACAATTTTTCCTCATCAACTTTTTTTATAACTCACCCCCATTCAGCGGAGGGACACTTCCCTTAGGAAAATAATTTAAGTTTTTAGGGGTATGTATATATTAATTTTTTTTTTCTTTTCTCGCCTTTAGTGCATATAAAAAGTTACAATTAACATTGTATTAAAAGGATTTTTTTTCCACCGCCTTTTTGTTTTTAAGGGTAGTTCGTCTATTTTCAACTTTACAAAAGAAAAAATTATAAAGAAAACGTGTTCAAACTAATAGAATGAACAAGTATTCTTAATAATTTTTTTTTTGTAAAGTTGAAAATAGGCGAACTACCCCTAAAAACAAAAAGTTGGTGGGAAAAAAATCCTTTCGATACAATGTTAATTACAACTTTTTATATACACTAAAGGCGAGAAAACAAAAAAAAAATATATACCCCTAAAAACTAAAATTTTCCTAAGGGAAGTGTTCCCCCGTTGAATGGGGGTGAGTTATAAAAAAAGTTGATAAGGAAAAATTGTAAGAAATGTAATCCTATAAAACTTTTATTAAGATTTTTTTTTATCAACTTTAAACTACCCCTATTGAAAAACGGCAGGCGGTGAGTAAAAACTTCATAAAGCAAAAATGTTGTATGTGTTGTAGAAAATTTTTTCACTTTGGTTAAAATTTTTCATTTTCATTATAAAATTTCAAACGGCCCTTATGACCACAAACGGCCTGTTCATGCAACTTTGTTATTTTATATATTTATTCAAAAATACGAAAGAAAAAACCGTTAAAAGCCATACAAGTTCAAATCAAAATTGGCACCGCTCGCGCAGACTCGGCGTATGTGAAAAATATGTGATTTATGAGAAGGAGGGACACAGTACGAAGCCGTGTCTCTAAAACCACGTCCGCTTTTTCGGTCGTTATCAAAATCAAAAAACCTATCGAATTCAAGGCAAAAATTCCTTATTTTTATTTCTAAGACGGTGTTGTATCGGTGTGTCGCTGAGAAGCAGACTTTCTGGACACGAGGAGCTCCTCTGGATCGACGAAAACCAGCATAAACCAAGTAAGTGCCAATCCTCCATTGTCTTTGTATGGCTCGGGTTTATGTCCATTAATATTTGTGCGGCAAAAATTGAATTTAGCGCTACAGTCCCGCTGCTCTTTAAACTTTCGAAAACCTAACGCAAATTTTCGTGAACATTATTTGGTCCTTCGAGCCGGATTAATTTCAAAAAAGAAATAATTTTGGTCTCGCGAATATTATTTCAACACAGGGGCTTGCTTTGCTTATTAGAATCAAAGGTGCATAAATAATTCAATAATTCAACAATTCAAATCTTTTATTCGGTTATCGCGTACGTAAAACAAATTAAGGAAGAATTAGTGATGTGTTTTTGGGTGTACTTTTGTGCATTTGTTTGGGATTAATAATAGCTAAAAGGTAATAATTTTTATTTCTATATTCAAAAGGAAAAAATCAATTCTTAGCAAATAAACAATCTACTCAGAGTTTTCAACTTAATTTATTTATATTTATAATTGTACAAAATGGCAACAAAAAAGTTGACAAACCAACGAAAAGTATCAATCGCTCGTATTATAGAAACTTTCAACTTAGCAATTAAATCTCAAAGCGATGATACTGTAAAGCTAGTTTTTAAAGCGTCCTATGAATCACTAGACGATCACTATGATCAGTTTAAAACCATTCACAATGAGATTATCGGTCTTCTTGGAGATAGCGACGCAGAATTTGATGCTCAAGATAAAATTCGCAAAGATACTGACTCATTTTATCACCAAACAAGGGCAATATTTTCTACGATGTTTCCTAGCGCAAATTATTCCGGTTTCACCCCCTCGATTGTAAACAATAATTCATATAGAGATGAACTAGAACCATTAAAAATACCGACCTTCAACGGAAACCTCAAGAAATGGCCAACGTTTTTTGATGTTTTTACGTCACTTGTTCACGATAATACAAACTATTCAGATATCAAAAAATTTCAACATTTACTTTCATGTTTAGAGGGCGAACCATTAAATATTCTTAACTCAATCAAATTAACATCCAGCAATTACGACATTGCATGGAATGCACTAACCGAAAGGTATCAAAACAAACGACTTTTGGCTAGCACTTATTGGAACTCAATTTATAATGCAAATTCAATAAAAAATAATGCACCAAAAGATCTCAGATCGCTAGTAGACACGTTCGTGGAGAATATTGCAGCACTCAAGAATCTAGGCTTCCCGGTGGATGCATGGTGTTTTTGTTTATTTTCTATTTTATTGTCAAAAATTGATACTTCTACAAGAACCGCTTTCGAGTTAAAGTTTAGCACTACCGAAATTCCAACCTACCAAAATCTGATCCAATTTCTTACTAATTAGTGCAAAGCCCTAGAAACAATGCAAACCATCCCACAAAGCGAAAATATGCAACCCTCGACATCAAAACAAATTCCAAAAAATAACAATTCAAAATATCAGTTCAAAAAGAATAATTCCTATTCCCAAAACCAGTACAAATCGAATACACCTTCCAATTTGTTGGTACGAACACCAGCTCCAGCCTATAAACCAACTAATAATCAACCCCAATTAAATCAAAATTCAACTAAATGCAAACTTTGCAACAACTTATATCACCCATTATCTCAATGTGGAGTATTTATTACAAAAACACCTTCGGAACGTTTCAACTACGTGAAACAACAAAACGCATGTGTGAACTGTCTGCGCGCAAATCACTATTTACAAGAATGCACAAGTACCTTCAACTGTAAAATTTGCCGACACAGACACCACACATTATTGCACCTACCCCAAATAACTGATTCTTATCGCCAAAATCCAAACCCAACCTATAATCAATCCATTGAAATATCGTCAAACCCAAATTCAAACTCGAACAATTCCAATTTAGTTTACTCGAATCCAAACTCTACCTTGAATCAAAACCAAGTGTCGAATCAATTCCTAGCGAATACAAGTCTAATCCAAACGAATCCCAATTTAAACCAAGGCAATTTTAATGCAATCCAAGAACATTCAAGTCAAATCGAAGCAAATCCAAATGAAATCCAAAGAAATATGAGTCTCATCGCGATCGATCCTAATCCAAACAATCTTTGTACTTCGCCGTCGACACTAACCACAGTACTTTTGGCAACCATAAAGCTCGAAGTTCTCGATGTTCGAGACAATTACCAAACAGTTAGAGCCCTTCTGGATAGTGGTAGCCAAATTAATTTAATTAGCGATTCTTGTATTAATCGCCTAGGCATTCGAAGAAATAAAAATGCAATTCCGGTTTTAGGTATAAATCAATCCTCGTCATCTACAAATGGCGTAGCTACTTGCACCATTCGACCTTTAGGTCAAACCCAACCTACCTTTCATATTCAAGTTTTCATCCTGCCAAAACTTTGTGCAAATATGCCTTCAATGCAAATTGATTTTTCAACTTGGATTCACATTTCCAACTTAAAGCTTGCTGATGACCAATTCAACATTCCTGCTCCCATAGACATGCTATTAGGAGCACAAATATTCACCGAAATTCTTCGGACAGGGAGGATTCAAGGACCACCAGGTCAACCTTCTGCCTTTGAAACCATCTTTGGATGGGTATTCTTGGGACAAACCCAAAATATAGATATTCAACCCCATGTCAGCTCATATTTCATCTCATGTGAGCAATCTCTCGATTCAAGTATCCGAAAATTCTGGGAATTAGAGGCAATCAAACCCAAAACTTTTCTATCGCCCGAAGAAAAAAGGTGTGAAGAAATTTACCAAAAGACAACCACCAGGGATACATCTGGTCGTTTTACAGTCAATTTACCATTTCGTCACATCGACCCTCCTAACCTTGGAGATACCTATTCAATAGCCTATCGTTTATTCATGTCGCTGGAATCTCGACTCTTAAAAAATCCTAGTCTTTATAGCTTGTATGCTGATTTTATGAGCGAATACCTCAAAAACGGTCATATGTCTTTAATCCCAAAAACCGAATCTAGGCCAAATCTATGCTGCTATTTACCGCATCATGGAGTGCTTCGTCTGGATAAATCAACCACAAAACTCCGGGTGGTTTTTAACCCCTCCGTTAAAGGATCAAACGGCACAAGCCTAAACGAAACCCTTTTAACGGGACCTAAATTGCAAAATGATATTTGCGAAATTCTACTCAAATTTAGATTCTATTCTGTCGTGCTTCTAGCTGATATCAAGCAACATTTTTTGCAAATCCAACTAAACCCAATTCATAGAGATTACCAAAGACTACTTTGGCGCTTTCATCCCAGCGAACCCTTACAGGAATACCGGTTAAATACTGTTACGTTTGGTATAAGTTCAAGTCCTTATTTAGCAATTAGAACCCTTAGAGAACTCGCCACTCGTGAAAGTCAAACATTTCCTGAAGCTTCCCAAGTATTGCTTAACAACATTTTCATGGACGATATTTGCTGCGGATCTAGCTCCCTAGAGGGCGCTTTATCGCTTCAGAGAGATCTAATCACCTTGCTCAAATTAGGAAAATTTGAACTCCGTAAATGGGCATCAAATAACCCTAAACTCATCTCTCATTTGTCCCCATCGGATTGCCAAATCCCAATAACTTTCGAGAATGATAACTCCGCCTCTATCAAGGTTCTGGGCCTTCAATGGCACCCTTCAACCGACACATTCACCTACTCATGCACCCCATCCGAAAAAACTTGCACTAAAAGAAGCATTCTATCCGCTATTGCAAAAATTTGGGATCCTCTCGGCTTCTTATCTCCGGTCTCATTTTTCGCGAAAGTTATAATGCAGAAGCTTTGGTTATGCAATATTGACTGGGATGAAACACCCCATGAATCGATCACTACCCTTTGGAAGCAATTTAGTAATCAATTAAATAATCTTTCGAGTATCTGTCTACCTAGACACATTTTTCCAAATAAAATTCAACGTTGTCAATTGTTAAGTTTCTGTGACGCATCAGAACTAGGATATGCCTGTTGCGTGTACATTCGTGTTGAGCTACCTAACAATATTATCAAATCATCACTAGTTGTTGGGAAATCACGAGTTGCTACCCTTCATACTAAATCCATTCCTCGTTTGGGGCTTCTTGGAGCCACCCTGCTAGCTGATTTGCTCGAATTAGTTATCCGAACTTATTCTTCGCTGATCCTAATCGATGAAATTCTTGCATTTTCGGACTCACGTGTTGCGCTGCATTGGGTTACCTCATCTCCTCACAAGTGGAAAACTTTTGTAGCGAACCGCGTCAGTCACATTCAAGAAACCATTCAAGTTCCTTGGTACCATATTCCTTCACTCGAAAACCCGGCTGATTGTGCCAGCAGAGGTCTAACCCCAAACAGTCTAATAAATCATCCTCTATGGTTCCATGGTCCGCCTTGGGTAATCCTGCCAACTTCCGAGTGGAAAATAAAGAAATTCGTAGAGGAATTTTCCGAGGAAGCACCTGATGAAGTCATAAAAGAGGAAAAGCCACTTAACAATACCGTATTAATGGCAGAATCGCATACTCCAAACTTTTTCGACAATCTAATAAGTAAGTTTTCTAACCTAACCCTAATTCAAAAAATTATTTGCCATTTTCTAAGACTTATTCATAATCGAAAAAACCTGAAAAATCCAATCTTGGGACCCTTTGCAGCTTTCGAATTGCACAAGGCCTTGCTTGTTTTAGTCAAAAGGGTCCAAGAAGAGTGTTTTCCAGACATAATTTCGAAAATACAAAATAATGAATTATTACCTAAGCCGTACCGCAAGCTCGCACCGTTTTTAGATGAGTCGGGTTTAGTCAGAGTGGGCGGTAGATTAAGGCATTCTCAGCTCTCTTTTGAGGCGAAACATCCCTTATTATTACCCAAAATTCATCATCTTACCAATTTAATCATAACTCAAACTCATATCGAAAATCTGCACCCTGGGCTTAATACAGTGCAGTATCTTATTCGCCAAAAATTTTGGATCATATCTGCGCGTAAAGCAATTCAAAAGGTCTTATCCCAATGCATTCGATGCGCTCGTTTAAAACCTAAATCATACACACCATATATGGCAGATCTACCCGATTTCAGAACTTCCCAGCTGAAGTGTTTCTCCCACGTTTGTCTGGACTATGCTGGTCCAATAAAATCCTTTGTAGGTCAAAGACGTCGTGGAGCGCAAGTCACGAAATCGTATATTGCGGTGTTTGTCGACACTTGTGTCAAAGCTATCCACATCGAGTTAGTTTCAAGCTTGACTACGGAAGCTTGCATTGCAGCGTTACGACGCTTTGTAGCTAGACGTGGCACTTGCGTTCAAATCGTAAGTGATCAAGGAACCAATTTTGACGGAGCTATAAAAGAACTCCAAAACCTGTCAAGATTAGCTGCGGAAAGTCTGAACATAAAGTGGCACCTGAATAGTCCTGGTGCTCCCACCTAAATGGCTTAGCGGAAGCGGGAGTCAAATCTGTCAAAACTCATTTATATCGCGTAATTGGCAACCAAATCTTAACTTTCGAAGAACTCTATACTCTTCTCTCACAAATAGAGGCTCTTCTCAACTCGAGACCTCTCTGGGAACAGAGTTCAGACCCAAATGACCTGTCACCACTGACACCTGGTCATTTTCTGACCACAGAACCATTAAATTCTTGTCCTGATCCGGACCTTTCTTCCCTAAAACTAAACACTTTAAATCGTTGGCAACTTGTTCAACGCCTTCATTCAGATTTTTGGAAGCGTTGGAAAATCGAGTACCTTAACACCTTGCAACAACGTTGCAAGTGGTCCGATCCTTCCGTCGAAATTAAGCTTGGCGCTTTGGTGTTAATCAAGGATGAATCCAGACCACCATTGCACTGGTCACTGGGAAGAATAGTAACCGTGCATCCTGGTCCGGATGGTCACGTTAGAATTGCTACAGTAAAAACACAGCACGGGCTCCTTACTCGTCCAGTGGTAAAGTTGTGCCCTTTGTTATTAGATTCGCGTTAAACTCAGATAAGCAATCTCTGTGTGTTGTGTTTTGTTTTTGTAGTTTTATTCTATTTTATTCTATTTTATTATTAGTATTATGTATATTTTTTTCTACTTGCGTGCGCAAAGTAATCACTTTGCACACTCATTTGCGTGCGCAAAGTTCAACTTTGCGCACGGAAACTCTTTGCGCACTCATTTTTGTTATGCATAATTACCATAGTTATACTTGATTTTTCAATGTTTTTGATGGTTTCTGAATAAACTAATATTCAAAATGAAGGCTTTTAGTTGAAATTAGCGCTTAGCTAACATGATGTTTCCTATCAAAGGTGTCCAAATTGGACCAGCCTGTACTGCTAGGAATTTGTAGAATTTTTGATATTTGAGAGACTCTCATGCAAATATTCTAGCCGGTATTCTAGAAATTCCAGAAGATGTTAAAATATTTTTGGGGATTTAATTTAAAAGACATTTTGAGGAATTCCAATAGATTTAAAACGATTTTTGAAGATTTTGATTTGATTGATTTTTCTAATATTTTAACAATTCAAAGTCTACTTTTTTAAGATACTCGTAGAAAAAATATTGTTCCTAACACTTGCGCCAAGTTTCTTTCCCGCACTCAAAGCTTATCCAAACTCCGCTTCGCGTCGTTCGTCTAACTGCTTTTTCGTGCGGGAAAGTATCACTTTGCGCACTTGTTAGGAAAATAACTATTTTCTCTCATTTATTCAACGTAAAACTCCGTTTTAAGTGGGCGGTTAATGTTCATGCAACTTTGTTATTTTATATATTTATTCAAAAATACGAAAGAAAAAACCGTTAAAAGCCATACAAGTTCAAATCAAAATTGGCACCGCTCGCGCAGACTCGGCGTATGTGAAAAATATGTGATTTATGAGAAGGAGGGACACAGTACGAAGCCGTGTCTCTAAAACCACGTCCGCTTTTTCGGTCGTTATCAAAATCAAAAAACCTATCGAATTCAAGGCAAAAATTCCTTATTTTTATTTCTAAGACGGTGTTGTATCGGTGTGTCGCTGAGAAGCAGACTTTCTGGACACGAGGAGCTCCTCTGGATCGACGAAAACCAGCATAAACCAAGTAAGTGCCAATCCTCCATTGTCTTTGTATGGCTCGGGTTTATGCCCATTAATATTTGTGCGGCAAAAATTGAATTTAGCGCTACAGTCCCGCTGCTCTTTAAACTTTCGAAAACCTAACGCAAATTTTCGTGAACACGGCCCTTAATCAAAAAAATCTTTTTATAAACATTGTAGATCAAATAATGTTACACATCTTTTATCTGAAACTTTTTTTGTAAAATCAATAGGTATCAAGTAATCGCCAATGGCGTATTTTCAACCCCTATAGCGCAAAACGCCAGAGGGGTGAATGTGTAATCTCTTAGGTTTTATGATCACCCACCCGCCCCCTATCATCTCTGGAAAATTCCTTTCGGTAGGATTTTTTTTTTTTTGAAAATTGACAATTGTCCCAGACTACTAGTTACCTATTTATTTTTTGTTCACAGTAAGTCACCTTGTAAATTCAATGATCAGCAAAAACTTCAATTAAGCCAGCAGAGAAAGTTGCAAAAAAACATTTTTAATGCCAAAAAAAAAATCCAAAGGCTACAGAAAGAAGTAACCAGTTTAAAACAAGTTACTTCTGTTTTAAAAAATAGAAAGCTTTTATCTGAGAATGCTATTGTTGTTTTGGAAAAATCATTTAGTGGTATTCCTTTGACACTCTTACGTCGATGCCTCAAAAATATACAAAATGAAGAAAAGGGAAAAAAGCAAGCCAGACAACAATTTCCAGAGGAACTGAGAAGTTTTGCTATGACCCTCCAATTTTATTCTACGAAGGCATATGAATATGTAAGGAAAGTTTTTAAATTAGCCTTACCTTCTGCATCTATAATTAGAACTTGGCTAAATAGTATCGACTGTCAACCAGGATTTACTTCATGCGCTTTTCAAACTTTGGAGAATATCGGCAAAGAAAATAGCTCAAAAAATGAGCTGACGCTATGCAGTTTGATTTTCGATGAAATGTCCATTAGACAGCAAATAGATTTTGTTGGACAAAATAGTTGGAGGTATGTTGATTTCGGAACTAACATTTCTGATGATACCTTGAACTGCGCAAAAGAAGTTCTAGTTCTGATGGTAGTGTCATTAAAAACAAAATGGAAATTACCAATAGCATATTTTTTCGTTAAAAGCCTTACAGCTTCTGAAAAAGCTAATATTGTTAAACAGGCATTGATAAAATTAAAGGAAGTTGGGGTTACAATAGCTTGCATTACATGTGATGGTCCTAGCGCAAATTTTGCTATGGCAAAGGAACTAGGAGCTGACTTTACAGACCTAAAAAATATAAAATCTTACTTTTTGCACCCCACTGACAAATCAAAAATATTCATTATTTTTGATCCCTGTCACATGTTGAAATTGCTTCGAAATAACTGGGCCAAATGTGGCAGGCTTATGGATCTTGATGGAAATAGAGTGGATTTTAGTTTTATAACAAAACTCTACGAGGTGCAAAAACAAGAATCATTTAGGTTTGGAACAAAGCTGAGGAAAGCACATATAGAATGGGAGAAACAAAAAATGAAGGTAATTTTATATTTTCTGAAAACAATGCACTATTATACAATTACATAAGTTAATTTCATTTTAAAGGTAAAGTTAGCAGCTCAGATGATAAGTAGAAGCGTCGCTGATGCTATCGAGACATTGAGATGCGACTTTCAACACCCTGATTTTGAAGGAGCTGGTCCCTCAGTGTATTTCATAAAATTGTATGATGCATTATTCGACTTGATGAACTCGCGGAATCCTTTTGGACGAGGCTCCAAAAGTCCATTAAAAGAAAAAAATGAGGCATACTGTAAAGCTCTTTTTAATGAAGCTGAGTCATACACTAGAGAATTAAAAAACGAAAACGGAATAAACATTTGCGCGACCAGAAATAAAACACCATTTTTGGGATTTCTTATAAATATTACTTCATACTCTGGTTTTTATGAGGAATATGTGAAAAAGAACAATGCACCTCTAAAATATTTGTTAACTTATAAAACCAGTCAAGTGTATTTATTCAGTTATTTAGCAATAGAGGAAATGCAAAAATTACAATTCTCAACAAAAAGAATCACAGCAATAATAAAAATTATTACAAAATTTTATACTTAATGAAAAGATTAATTAGAAATAATTATTTTTTTCTTCCATGGCAAGTATTTAATTGTTTTCGGGCGAGAAACGGATGGAACAATAATCCTACTGCATTTCAATTCTTCAATAGCTATAGAAGAATGGCTTTGAACTTGGATATTAAGGGAACAACAGGGAACTGTGCAGTTTTAGACGAAACACATATTCTGCGTGTGACAGGTAAAAAGACATATACGCCATCAATAACGAACACTGATGAAATGCAGGTCCTGAGGAAGTACAACATTGATGTGCCAGAAGCCATTGAATTTGAGGACGAAATATTAGAATTGATTCCGGGCTTTTCAGATATTTCAGAAAATGTGGTCTCTTACATTGCTGGATTTGTCGTTAGAAAATTGAAAAAAATGATGTATTGTTCAAAATGTTTAGCATTATTAGAACAAGATGGTGAGTCAATGGACGACACTTATTTTAAATTATTGAATAGAAAAAATAGAGGTGGTCTATTGCGTCCATCTTCTTCTGTAATAAAGATCTGTATTCTTGTAGAAAAAAAATACAGATTTGTAATTAATTCAAATGATGGCAAAATTCCCAAAGAAAAACATTTCTTCAAAATATTTATCACGGAATTGACAAAGCAAATTACACAACAAAAAACATATTTTCTTGAAGACGATGAAGATCATGTATTCGAGCACGAAATATTGGAGAATCCACAGATACATCTTATTAAAAATATAATTTCACTTTATGCTAAAATAAGATTATATAGCTTAGCCCAACAGCAAACTGAGGAAATGAAGGGTGAGCTAATCAGGAAAAAATTAACCAAGTTTATTTTGTTCTCTGGCCAATAAGATGTAGCTGTGCATCCCAGTGAATAAACTGGTAACTGGTGAACATTAAGTTCGGTCCATTCAATTTTTTACCCTATGTTTAAACAGCTGCAAGTTTTTTAAAAATAAATATTCTTGAACGCGGTTTGCGGCTTTCAAAAGCGCGTTTCTCCTAGATAAGGCTGCATGTCACACATTTTTGGTGGGAAAGCTATTTTCATGATATACGGGGTGATGAACAATGTCATGCAAAAAAGCAAAAATTTCGTGTGTGTGCCACTTTGGCAAAAATTTTGGACCGAACTTAATGTTGACCAGTTTACTTTCATGATTTCACTTTTTACAAGAATTTATGTTTTACTTCATATATGGGTTTTATTTAAGTCAAAATGAGAAATTACTAAAGCCGAATTTACAGTCGGTCCTTGGGGTTTCCTCAGACCTCATGACTAACTTGTCAAATAGTAGCAAATGTCCATTTTAAACTCACGACTCCAAGGAAGATTCAAGGAACGACTATAAATTCGGCCCTTAAATATACTGCATAATTTCATAATTTGTCATTACGAACGTTATAAAATGAACATTTATTTTTTGTTGCTAATTCACTGATTTGTTTAGTGGACACATGCTTTTGAAATTATAGCTTAGATTGAGAAAATGTGATTCCAGGACGTGACTGTATGTAAGTTTGCAGTAATATACAGGATGGAATTTTTAAATGGAATTAAATTAGTATCAGAAAGCCTGTTTACATTCTAGAAAAATAGAAAATAAACGGGTCCCTTTATTTTTAGTTTGGCAAATTTGTTCGGCCTTTTCATGGAATTTACCACTCTCTTAAGGGTAGAAACCACCCCCAACTTTTTTTTCCAACTGTAAAGATATGTATTGCTCCTTGGAATGGGCATAAAAAAAAGGATAATGAACCATTATTTACTTTTGCATTTCGGTGATCTATCATTGTTGAATATCTTCAGCATTTCTTCTTGGTAGGACCCTAATGCGAAACAAGCCCCATTTGTAACGTTATGTATTTATTTCTGACGTTAACACACTATTTGATGCCTGATACTCGGGATTCTCAACCCTAAAATAGTGTGTTAATGTCAGAAATAATTACCTACATAAGTAGATCACCGAAATGCAAAAGTAAATAATGGATCATATCCCTTTTTTTATGCCCATTCCAACGAGTTATCACAATACATAGGTATCTTTACATTTGAAAAAAAAAAGTTGGGGGTGGTTTCTACCCTTAAGAGAGGGGTAAATTCCATGAAAAGGCCGAAAAAATGTGCCAAACTAAAAATAAAGGGACCCGTTTTTTTTGTTTTTCCAAAAAATAAACAGGCTATCTGATACTGATACTAATTTCATTCCATTTAAAAATTCCATCCTGTATAAAATATAAAATACCTATACATACCAATATTAGTTAACGAAGATATAGTGCGCACACTTAAGAATGTCTAAATAATAATTTTAGTATTTTACATTATTAGCCAGGTAAAACAGTTTTTACTGGCGATTGAAGGAAATGACTAGCGAGCCGCCAGGCGAGCTTGTCACCTTCAAGAGCCAGTAAAAACTGCTACCTGGCGTATAATGTACAATAATTTATTTGTTACTCATTTGTAAAAGATATAGGGACAAATAAAAAATCAATACATAACAAAAATTTGAAATTTATATGTTTTTCCTTGATTTTTTCTCACAGAAGTTTTGGTAGTTGGTATAACTATGAGAATGATACGTTGTTAAGACGTTGTTTCTAGTTATAAATAGGTTTTTTGACAGATTTCCATTTTGCAATTTTTTTCCAGAAATGAATTTATTACAAGATATTATTAATGAAGCCTCAGTCGTAGCCAACAGTTTATCACCAGAAAAGTCTCCCAGAAGGTACCTACAAGCAATTATTCTTGTGATAAAACCGATTTTTCAAAAATAAATAATTCTACTGACTTGTAAAAAGTTTTTACAGTTTAGCTGTCAATTTTACAAGTCAGTAGAGCCAGTAGCTTGTAAAAATCAATTTTCGCTAGTTATGTTTTGACTTGATAAGTGACGTTTTACAAATGAGTGACAAATAAACTTATTATTGCTGGTCTTATATTGGAAATACTAGGTCTGTTTCTGCAGAAATCACAAACCAGTCAGAGCGAATTTCATTGGTTGAGTCAGAAAAGTAGTTTCCACCGTTTCAACCAATGAAATTCACTCTTCCTGGTTTGTGATTCCTGCAGACACAGACGTACTAAACAAGTAATAAATTTACAGGTGCCTCTACTGAGTTTTATTTTTATAACCTATCACTTTTTTTCATCATTTTCCGTTTTTCTTCACAGCTCATATTGTTACGTTGATTTTGGCAATAGTTATTTTCCTAACAAGTGCGGAAAGTATCATTTTTCCGCACGCGATTGTCGTTAGCCGAACGACGCAAAGCGGAGTTCGGATAGACATCGAGTGCGGAAAAATTACTTTCCGCAAGTTTTAGGAACACAATTTTTCCTACGAGCAGACAATAAAAAACAAATTTGAATCTATATTGAGCAATAAATAACATTATTTATTTATTATAAACAACTTTAATGGTGAATGTACAATTTTCAGCAGATTGTAAATTATCGCTGATGCAAATTGACAGTTAAGCACATGATGATGGTATCGATCAGATTCCTTCCCAAAGTTTCTACTGTCGACTATTGGTGATTACTTCTAATATAACGGGTCTTCAAAAAAAAAACAATCAAATATTGCTATGGTTTTTTAAACGTATATGTCTTAACATGTTTCTTCAATTTTGTCAATTAACGTTAATGTCAAAATGTCATGTCGAAAATCCTGACCAATAAAGGAACAATAATGCGACTTACCTACATTCAAAAAACCATAGCAATCTTTGATTGGTTTTTTTTTTGTTTGAAGACCCGATAGAATCTGCAACATTTGTTTAACATTTGCTTTTGCTAAATCTACAATCTGCTGAAAATTATACATTCACCATTCACCATTGTTTGCATATTGATTGTGGGTATTTGTTCATCCAAGAAGCGATGGCGTGCGGAAAAACTACTCTTTCCGCAGGCCAACGCGTGCGGAAAAAGGGCTTTTTCCGCACGCTCGTAGGAAAATAAATGTTGTAGGTTTTTATTTGAAAATTACTGTAACTGTAACTTTGTCTATAAGAAACAAAGACACGTTACGATAAATAAATAGAAAACAAATACTTATAAAGCCCTCTAGGCTTCTTTGGCTTTAACTAATCGATTCTCTTATTTCTCTTCCAGTGAACTCACACCTATACATTAAGAGAGAGAAAGATATAGTGTAGTGATATTTGAAACAAATATGACTAAATAATAATTATCATAACAATATTTCACAATAGATTATGGCAAAATTTTTGATGCTAAGAATATTAATATTTACTATTTCACCAAAACCGGCATAAATAGGAATAGTTCTCGGTTTTATCAAAAAAAAAAAAAAAAAAAATGCTTACAAATGTAAACTATATTAAATATATCCGTATATATAGGTCTTTGGTATATATCTTAGTTTTGAACATTTCAACCTGCTTGAAAGTGTTTAAATGCGGTCCTGTCTACTCGACCTTGATTCTGAAACGATTGTAAACAGTGAAAATGTATTGCGCACGTACAACGGCTACCCGGTTTGGCGCAGGTTTTTGGTCCTACAGTTTGCCATTTTTCGAATACGCTACTGCTTATCCACTTATAGAGGTCAGTGGTACATTCTCAGAGCTGAACGTCAAGTTAACTAGTAGAATTTTGTCGGAAAATAACCGAAAAAGTATGGAAATTTTGAGAAAAGCCTGATACAGCACAGTTCAGCACACTGTAGATTGGATAAGAATTCAATTCTGTTTAATCTGATTTCCAAAATTTTGAGGGGCTGACCGTCAAGTTAGCCCCCCAGTAGGATTTTGTCGGAAAATGACCGAATATGGAAATTTTGAGAAAAACCTGATACAGCACAGTTCAGCATACTGTAGATTGGTTAAGAATTCAATTCTGTTTAATCTGATTTCCAAAATTTTGGGGGGGGGAGCTGAGCGTCAAGTTAGCCCCCCAGTTGGATTTTGTCGGAAAATGACCGAATATGGAAATTTTGAGAAAAACCTGGGGTCGTATTTTCGAAACCATTCGAATGCCGTTCGTATACGAAATAAGGCGAAATTCGCATGAAAATTGAATTTCCGTATTTTCGAATCGCTTTCGAACGGTCCGTACACGATTTGGTTCGTGTACGTTTACTCGAGTGGATTTCCACCAGTCGAATTTCACATTTCGCATGCGATTTTAATTCATTCTGCGCATTGTTTGCAATTTTGAAGTGCTTATTTTGTTTATATACGTTACATTTGTTGTTTATGTACCTAAATACGTTGTGCAAATTGAAAATTGTGTTCGTTGTTCCTTCTCCTTTTGACTTTTCATTCGTTTCCAAATAATTTGTGAATTAAATTGTCCTGCTTTATTAAAAGACAGTTTTTGGAATGGCTAGCTTGGATTATTTAATCGAAAGAAATGTTATTGATGCCCTCGAAGAAGCAAAAATACTGGCAGATCGTAGGGATAGGGTGTTACATCCCTTTCTTGATCCGCTGGAAGAATATTGGTGTAGGTAGGTACTTAGTTCCGAAAATTATATCGCCTGACGAAGCTACTCACCTTGGAGTTGATAGAGCTTTTAGAGCCCCATCCAAAAACCATGATTGTTCATTAACGTTATAAAAGCAAGGATGTTCTAAATAGGAAATCCCAACGATTAGGTGCACGAAATTTATTTCAGCAAGATATATACCAGCATTTAAAAAGTCAGATGTCAAAAAAATCTTCTTCGTTTTTGTATCTGTCGAAATGACCATTATCAAATACTCGAATTTGCGACGTTGTCAACGCAAATAATACTCGTATACGATATAATTTTCGAAGGGTCTTCAAAAATACGCATTTTAGTTCGTACACGACATTTTTCATTCGAATTAAATCGCATGCGAAAGAATTCGCATGGTTTCGAAAATACGACCCCTGATACGGCACAGTTCAGCACACTTCAGATTGGATAAGAATCCTTTTTGGTTTCACCTGATTTCCAAAATTTTGGGGGGGCTGAGCGTCAAGTTAGCCCCTCATCTATTTTTTCCTATAACATTGTTATCGAAACGGCACAGTTCAAAATATCATCGGCACAGTAAAGCACACTTCAAGCACAGTTGCAATTTTTTTAGAAAACTCGAATGTGGGGGGGGGGTAACTTGACGGAGCCGTAGATGCGAACTTCGCAATCATTTTAGGAATATTTACTCGAGTATTTACTTTATTTTTCGGTGCCACTCTGGAGTGTTGAAACTAATAGGTACATGTTTATGCGTACACACAGTATTTTAAATACAATTGTGCGTTGTCTATTATTTAGCAGTAGTCAGGTTTTCTTTGGTTATAACCTTAAATAAGTGTTTTTGTTGTTTCTTATTGTTTGTTGGAATTCGCAAGAAAGAAATTTAGATGCCTAAATAGAATAGCAAGGAGCATAATATTATGATTTAGTCCAATAAATGAGACAGAGAAAAATAATAGATAAAATTACCATGGAAAATATTGCAATAAACAATAAAGAAAACACACAGCAAATCACAAAAAACTAAACGACAAGAATTACAAAGACTAGACAAAATCAAAGAATCCTAAATGAACATAATGAAATGGCCAAAGCCGAAATGTAAACAAAACAACTGAAGGAGCAGCTGACAACAGCATTTTTGAAATACGCATGCGCTGACATAAAATCCGCAACGAATATCGCAAAATATTAAACCAATTCCAATTTTCCCGCTTCCTAAATTTCAAATTTTGCGAATTCACAAAATATTGAACTCTGACAGATGTCCCTTTTCTTGACAGTGGACTGACCAATAGGAGCGGCCTCCGCAATTCGCAATTCGTGATTCGCATCTATATGAACTCTACTTAACGCTGTCATCCAGACCGGATCGAATGCTTTTTCGAAGTCAATAAAACATATACAGGGTGACAATTTGAAAAGTAGCAATCGGGGGATCGGAGGGGGAACCAAAATGAGGTACTTTTTGCGTCACCCCGCCTAGGGGGTACCTACTTCAACTTATTTTTTTCAAATAAAAACCTACCTTGTGTTGCATATCGTTCGATAGCTCGTTGCTATCCCTTTACACTCATATAGCAAAATCTTAAATCGGAGGATTAGTTTTTAAGATATCGGTGTTTAAAAGTGAGCATATTTTGAAAACTAGTAATTTTGACTATCTCATAAACAAAAAAATTATGTCATAAAAGTTTCGAATACACATCGGGGAAAGTAAATAATGTGTTTATCGTAATTCATATCTGCTTCTGCACGTCTCTAAAGACGAATAAATAACATTTTAAAGGAGCTATCACACACATTTCAGAAAAATTATTAGGAGCGCCTAGCCCTCAAGACAAGGGTTAAGCAATAAACACATTTAGTTTCCCTGATGTGTATTTGACACTTTTATGACAGAATTCTTTTGTCTAAGAGATGGTCAAAATTACTAGTTTTTAAAATATGCTCATTTTTAAACACCGATATCTCAAAACCTAATCGTCCGATTTAAGATTTTGCTATATGACTATAAGGGGATAGCAACGAGCTATCGAACGATGTGCAACACAAGGTAGGTTTGTATTTAAAAAAAATAAGTTAGGGTAGCTACCCCCTAAGGGGTGAGGCGGCGTGACTCAAAAATTGCCTCATTATGGTTCCCCCTCCAATCCCCCGATATGTATTTGAGATCTTCCTGATCGTATTTTTTGTCTAAGAGATATTCCCGATTGTTGCTTTTCAAATTGTCACCCTGTATAGATGTTTTTTCGAAACTGAAAATAGCTTTTCTGCAATAATGTCCTCGTGCAGAAAAGGGCTTCACGCGTTCCCAGCTCGCTGCGGAATCCAAATTGTGTTAACATTTGGTGTATGTTCTATTGAAAAGTATCTTAAGGAGTATTTATAAAGTGTGACTCATTAGTCTAATTAGTCGGAAGTCATTACATCGATTTGGAAGTCATTACATCGATTTCTGCCAGTCGTCGTAGTACGGTTGCTTAGCGAAAAAAAACGCCATTTGATGATACAAGCATGAAATTTGGCAGAGTTGCTAATTAGACCATTTTAATCGATTTGAGTCGAGGACCCATCGACTTTTCTCATCGGTACTAAAAAAACCGCCATTTTTTCAAAATGACGGTCAATTTTTTTAATTTCAATTTTTATTCTGGAGACAAGAATGATTATACTCTAGTCTATATATTTCGGGGGCGCAGAATAATTAAAAAATAGTTTTAGACCGCTGTGACCTTTGGATGGCCTGAAAAAAGTCAATTAAAATCAAAAAATAAATTTTTTGAAAATAGCTGCCAAAGTTTTAAAGTTAAAGTTTGTCTTATAGTACAAGAGCCAGTGAAAAAAAATCCGGCTGATTTTATTATGGCTGAAAAATTTAGGAAAGGTAGAATCAATCATGAACAATACGAAATCGCGTGCCTGCCTGCTCGTATCGGTTGCGTTTATTAATAAAAAAATATTTAACGAGGTTTTATGAAAGCAAAAACCGACTCATCGCGTTTTGCATGAAAATTTGTGTGAACATAGAACAAACACCCCCAAGTATGATTTCGAATGCCTGTCTACCTAAATCAGTTGCTAAATAGCGCCTGTCAAATAAAAATCGACTGAAATTTTTCTCAAAATTCGACTCATCGCGTTTCGAGTGAAAATTAAATATATCACAGTTAAAGGCATTGGAAGAACATTTCTGACTGCCTGCCCGATCAGAGCTGTTGCTTTCTAATGCCTGCCTGGTACCAAAGTTCGCAAAGTATAAAAATATGCCAGGTGGAATACTCAAATTCACAAAATAAAAACACATGGACCGTGCCGACCTAGAGATGCACAAATAACAATGATTTCGTTGCAATGTTGCCCAGACTTTTTTGACGACTTCCCTTCAACTGAGTGACAAAAACCCTTCAAAATCCTTCAAAACAGTGTCGATTGACCGGGACCAGAATTAGCTATTTATATAAGTACATAAAGTAAGGCTTTATTGTACGAATAATTTTATGGCCGAGCGAGCTTGCGAGCGAGGCTATTAAATAATGAGTTAATAAAGCCTGTTTATGTAAGCGTTATATACATGATTTTATGTACGATTGCGCCTGGTTTTTGATAAAAATTTAAAAAATCCAATGAAAAAATGAAAATTTGCGTAGGTATACCTGTTTTACCTTGGCAAGTTGTCAGGTAGTCCAGGTAGGCAATAAAGTGGCACTTTATTTTACTAGTGCTACTTTATTGACGCAAAACTGTTCTATAAATAGCACTTTATTGGTCAATCGGACATAATAGTATATTATGCAATGATCATGTAATGATAACCATTAATACACGAGCATGTTGTAGGATACGGAACGAGCCGCAGGCGAGTTGCGTATATAACATGCGAGTTGCATACACTATTTTTTCTACTGCCGTTGATAAAACTTTTATTTAGATATGTCAACATTATGCTTAACTTTGAATAGAGATTTCATAATTGAGTAATCCATACAGTTGAAGGTTTCATTTTTTGTTGTAATACTTCAAAATATACTATCAAAACATTTTCTGAGAAGGATGATGTGTTTTTGGTGTTTCCAATCCATAAATTGTCCATATAATTCTTTGTAAATTTTCTTGGACTTGTCCGGTAGTATATTATTACCTGCATTTGTCGCCCTTTCTGTAATTTCTGGAGGTGTTAGTGAAAATTCTTCGTTATCGCTCAATAAATATTTCCATAATAATGCCTTCTCCCAAACTTAAGGTATTAACTTTTAATAATAATTTGAGGTATTTTTGTTTATAAAATTATTGTTTTTCGCTAAATTACCATGGAAAAGCTATAAACAGAGTGCTGCCAACATTCAAAAAATAAAATCAAATTTTTTAACTGATGGCGCCATCTATTGACAATGTACAATAATGAAAAAAGTAAAAATTCTTCCTTATCATTCATTATTTCCATAATAATTATTCTTGACATTGTCAAACTGGTATTTTTAATTTGAAGTTTTTATTAATAATTTTGCATTCTATTTATTTTCAAAATCTTACGTGAAATAGTCATGACCAATACCACTCGAGAACAAATTGTGTAGGCAAAATTGTTCTCAAGATTTTATTCAAGTTTGTTGCTTTTCGGCAATTTCGCTCATGACATTCGCGAAATTGCCAAGCAACAAACTTTCATACCTTTCGAAAATTTTGCCGACAAATCTTTTTCTCTTGTGATATTATATATGAAAATTCTCTTTTCCATTTGTTTAACTAGAGAGAATTACAGCGATAATTCTCCCATGTTATTTTATACATGGTTGTCATGCTAATTTTTGATACAAACAAAAGGTTCCTGATAGCAACCATTTATTTGTATTGATTGTTTAGATGTTCAAATCATTTAATACATATTTATTTCCATATTTTTTGCATTCTCATACGTGAAATAATCGGCAGACGATGGCAATGTAGTCTCCTCACTCATACCACCCACAGGTCTTTCCGCACGTGAATTCCATCATCTTAGACTAACTCAAATATCGCAGATAAATAACGACCTGGAGATAATAGAGGACTGGGGTAACAAAAACCTTGTACAGTTCAACGCACAGAAAACCCAAGCAGCTCTATTTTCAAAAAAGAACAGCACCGGTGAGCCAAACATCATGCTATCTGGAAGTGCTGTCACATTACAGAGTCAGTTGAACATCTTGAGGGTTACTGCAGAGACCAACATGTCTTGGCACAATCACGTGGCAGATATTGCTAAAAGGGCGTCCCAAAAACTGGGGGTGCTATTTCGTACAAGACATCTGTACACACCAAGCCAATTGCTGACACTCTACAAAGCCCAGATTCGACCAACTATGGAATACTGCTCACATATATGGAGTGCAGCACCCAAACATACCTTAATGCTTTTGAATACCGTGCAAAAACGAGCTATCAAGCTGATCAATGACCCCGCACTTACTCGTAACTTGGATGGTCTCGAACATCGCAGATCTGTGGGCGATTTATCTCTCTTCTACAGGTACTATCACGGAAAATGCTCTGAAGAGTTGGCACGTATGATTCCACGAGAGTAGCGCTACCAGGCGAACCCGTCAAACAGACGGTAACCATGAATTTACTGTCAAACTAGAGGCACCAAGAACCTCATTATATCAGAATTCATATCTCTGGAGAACAGCATCGTCGTGGAATAAACTCCCTGCGACGGTTTTCCCTGCAGGTTACAACCTGAACCGTTTCAAGACCAACATACACCGACATTTCCGCGCACTTGCCGCTTCTCGAGCGTGATAGGACATTTCCTTGCGAGTGCGCATATCCGTAAAAAAAAAAAAAAAAAAAAACGAGAGCTTCAAAATTACCGATAATTTTTCACGATTGCGTGTTTTCTATAATTTCACGAGTCCGTAGGACGAGTGAAATTTGCAGAGAAAACACGCAATCGTGAAAAATTATCTGGTTCATTTTAAAGCTCAAGTGGTATTTAGCGGATTATTTCACGTATGAGAATGCAAAAAATATGGAAATAAAAAAACATGTATTAAACGATTTGAACATCTTAACAATCAGTACAAATAAATGGTTGCTATCAGGAACCGTTGTATTAGCATGACAACCATGTATGCAATAACATGGGAGAATTATCGCTGTAATTCTCTCTAGTTAAACAAATGGAAAAGAGAATTTTCGCTGAAATTCTGAAAATCGTCACTTGTCTTATGGGATTTCTAACGCACATGAGTGAAATAATCCTCTAAATACCACTTGAGCTTTAAAATGAACCAGATAATTTTTCACGATTGCGTGTTTTCTATAATTTCACGAGTCCGTAGGACGAGTGAAATTTGCAGAGAAAATACGCATGAGTAATTTTGAAGCTCTCGTGGTATTATCCCCGAAAATTACATCTCGGAATGATTCTGGTTGACTATTTGCTCCAATTTAAGTTGTTTTGTTGTTGAAGGCAAAATTTAACACATTTAAAACTACGTTGGATATAGATTTTGATGGAAAAGAAGCAAAATATCACAGAATTATGTTAGGACATTTTTCTCGATATTTCAATGAAAAAAAGCCGAAAGGAAACATTATTAGAACTTTAGACCATTTTTTGATTCAAGCAGAAGACAAATTAAGGATCGAAAGGCAGTAAGCCATTTTTTCAATTTAAAAATCGATGTTGCAAGAAATACAGTCCTAGAGGACATAGAAGAACATAGAAAGGGAAAAAATACTGAATGTCATCTATCAAATCAAGATACCTACCTATACTGGATTAGAAATTGCTGTATGCGAAAGGCTGAAAAATCAAGCAGCAAATAAATGGATTTAGAATGATAATATGAGCATATACAAGGCTTCAGCTAGGAAGTACATACATTTTTATGATGGAATGGAATTAGTAATGAGTGAACAAAGTCGCGTTTAACAATGTGAAGCTTTAACAGCAATTTCATTACCTATATTAATCTAGTACCTATCATCAATCTATTTTTACTGCTGAAAGAATGCATAAGTGAGCTAATTTTCTTTAATCGCAAATTTCAATAATTAGGAACTATAAATAGATTCCAATACTATTTCTGGAAGCCAATCATTCAATGTGCGTAGAGATTTTGTTGTAATTTATCTTGAATTTTTCAAAGCTTTTTGTTGAAAAATCAAATTGTTTTTTTCTTCTTCTATCAAATGGAGAACAGGTGAGCGTAATTGAATGTTATTTCCTTGAAAATGCTCAGTTTCTCAGTAAATTGAAATAAAAATACCCAATTTTACGGAATGCGGAAATTTATTTACTTAATATAAGTGAGCAACTTTGTTGTTTCAATATTGTTTTGAAAATTTTAGTACTTTCTGCGAACAAAATAAAGCGGAAACTATATAAGAGTGCTCTGGATCTATTAACTTTTATAATTTGTTAATACATAATATACACTTTGTTCAGATAAAAGAAACATATACAGAGTGGTCCATTGAAAACTATCCACCTAGATTTACCGGTTTTTGTGAAATTTAAGAATAAAATGCTCGGACACGTGTATTTTGTTTCGGAGGGGGAAATATTATCTGCATATTTTTAGCCCTGTCACTTTCAACCCCTAACGGGGGTGGGCTCCAACCCCTTAATCTTTAATGGAAAGATGGGTCGAGTGATAGCTCGTTTGAAAGGGCACGAAATTAGCTTTCCAATGGTACCCTGTTTGTCGGATTTTCTTTCGACAGTTAACGCGAAAACGACGCTAAGAGCCTCACTCTGTATTTTTGGAATCAATAAAATGAAGGACTTAAATTTCAGTTATCGCGATTCAAAAGAGCTACAATCATAATTCAAATTACTTATTTAAGTAAAAACTCATTGTTTTGTTTTGTTATTCTTTTATCAGAATAAAAATGCATTCATTTATTGTGTGCGTTTTTTTTTGTAAAAATAAGTAAGCAGATACACACTTGGTAAATGAAGGAAAAGGAATTTAGGTTTATTCCGTTCATTGATTTAGTTTGGTTGATTTCGAGACGATCTAAATTTTACTGACAAAAATGATTCATTCATTGCAGAACGAGTGGAAATTATCAAGCTTTATTTTCAAAATAATAGTTGTGCTAGGCTTACTGCTCGTTTCTTTAATGACGCTCATCCCAACGAAGATGTCAATCATTCGTATGTGGCGAAATTAGTGCAACAGTTTACCGATACTGGATCTGTTGCTAATGTGAAACGCCAGCCGCAACACAACAGAAATGAAGCTGTGGAAGTAGCTGTTTTGGGACATGTGGCATTGGATCATACCCAAAGTACCCGTCAACTGGCTCAAGTCTCAGGTGTCCCCCGTTCGTCCCTATTAAGGATTTTAAAAGTGCACAAATTTCATCCATACAAAACTAGATTAGTACAGGAACTTAATGAGGATGATCCTGATAGAAGGATGCAGTTTTGTGAAGAAAATGAGTCAGCGTTTAATGCAAGAACGGACTTATTATTTAACATTTGCTTCTCTGATGAGTGTACATTTTATTTAAATGGTACATTCAATAGACATAATTGCCGTTACTGGGATGATAGTAACCCACATTTATTCCGTGGGGCCCATACCCAACACCCTGAAAAAATAAACGTGTGGTGTGGCATCTTAGGAAATCATATTGTAGGACCACTTTTTATCCCTGGTAATTTAACTGGCGAAGTGTACCTAACATGCTTGAGGATTGCAATTGACCCTTTGATAACAGAAATAATAGAAGATGACCTAAATCATAATGTTGATCGGCTTCATTTCCAACAAGATAGAGCGCCTCCGCAATACGTTGCTGCTGTTAGAGATTTTTTAAATTTACGTTTCCCTGGACGGTGGATTGGAAGAAGAGGCGCAATTGAATGGCCTGCCAGGTCACCCGATTTATCGCCTTTAGACTATTTTTTGTGGGGACACTTGAAAAATAAATGTTTTGCCACGCAACCCGATTCTATAGAAGATCTTCGCCAGCGAATAATAGCTGGGTGCAGAAGCATAACACCTGATGTGCTGCAAAATGTCCGAAACAGATTTGAACAAAATTTATATTATTGTATGGAAGTAAATGGGTCACATATCAAAACTTGTTAAATTAACGTTATACTAAAAAAATTAACAGTTTATGTTTTCGAGAACATCGTATTCTTAAATAACTGACCATGTTTGAAAGCTAATAAAGAGAATTCATCAAATAAATAATTTGTTACTAGTTATTTTGTCTCGAAATAAGTGAAATTTAAGTCCTTTGTTTTATTGATTCCAAAAATACAGGGGTGAGGCTCTTAGCGTCGTTTTCGCATTAACTGGTCGAAGTAAAATCCGACAAACAGGGCACCATTGGAAAGCTAATTTCGTGCCTTTCAATCGAGCTATCACTCGACCCATCGTTCCATTAAAGATTAAGGGGTTGGAGCCCACCCCCGTTAGGGGTTTGAAGGTTACAGGGCTAAAAATATGCAGAGAATATTTCCCCCTCCGAAACAAAATACACGTGTCCGAGCAGTTTTTTCTTAAATTTCACAAAAACCGGTAAATCTAGGTGGATACTTTTCAATGGACCACTCTGTATATTATAAACTATGAGAGAATCCATGCAATACTTAAGGGAAATAACTATCAAGTGGCAATTTCTCAATGAGTTCCGACACAGTGCTGTACTTAAGACCACCCTGACGTAAATCTTTGAGCATTTCCAGGAAAAAGGAAAATAAAACCAAATAAGAGGACTAGCAGGGCCTGAACCATATTCTCATTTATTCGGTCGAAACAATACGAAAACGGAAACCAAACAACGGAAAAGCGTAGCTTTTTTCTATTTGCGAGCTACTTTTATATACCGACACGAATCGTTTCGTTCTGCTCATGCCTTTCCCGTAAAACACAGATATTTTAGTTCAAAAGTTTTATAGATGTTAAAATTAAGTGTGCTTCCTGCTCCTGTATAAATTCAAGCGTATCATTGCATGTGACATTTACTTGGTTCCAATTTGTCTCGAAATATCAATTTCAATAGATCAAAGTTTGTGAATAATTATCCTGAACGTTATTAATTTTCCTAGACTAAACAAATATAAACTGATTATTCGTCTTGTGTAGAAAGTGCCAAAACGTGCCCCCATCAATGGGATTAATCAATTTCGGCCCGATATGGTATGATTGAGCAATTTTACTCGGATTAATTGAAAGTTGAGACTAATCCATTTAGCCCAGGCTTAAACGGAAAAGACTCAGTATGCTTTACATTTTTTGGAATTTTGCTTCAAATTTATTCAAAGTAACGCTAAACTTCAACTATCTTTTCTAAATTGAAGTTTGAGTTTACATTTTTGAAAGCAGCTTCAGATTTTTCAGATTTTTTTGCTTTAAACCAACCTTACGAAATAACACTGAACTTCAACTATTTTTTTCAAAAACTCAAATTAAAGTACGACATTTTTCGAAAGCAACTTCAGATTTCATAAAAATAACTTCGGGGACAGTTTTGAGGTATAGTTTTCTGAAAGTTTAAAAAAAAAATAAACACAAAATAATATAATCAGACTCAAGCTATTAATTAATGGTATTCATTTTCGCTGTCCCGAGTCCGAGAAATTGCTATTTGTTTCTGTTTCGGGCTCTGCCTCTAAGATTGCTTCATTAATTTAGAGCAACTGTAGTTGCGGTTCGGCTCTATTTCCCAGTCGGATATTTAAATTAATTGCGCTCGGGTTAATCTAGAGAAAATTACGAAATTGTTCTTGACGTTTTTAAGGTTTCTCAGTGCAATTTCTTTGAAATTAGGGGCTACCTAATTTTAAAAAAATCTTTTGGCAATAAAAATAGAAATTAGTATTGTCAACTACTCTGTACAGGGTGGCCCATTTTCGATGTTTCAATGGGCTATATCAAAAATCAGCAGAGATATCAAAAATCTGGGAGCACATTCTCGAGCTCTTTTTTTTTTGGAAAAATAACAATGGTGAAGACAAATCACGGCTAACTTGATGCGTTTAGGAAATACAGGGCAATTTTCAAATTTTGTCCAATTTTAAAAGACTGTCTAATTTCCTTATTATTCAAGATATTCAAAAACGAAAAATACTTCCTATAATAGGCAGTTTTTCAAGTAGAATACAGTGGTATGACCAATTTTTTTCCAGATGCCACCGATTTTGGAATATTGACCAAAGTTGTGTTTTTTTAAATAGGACACCACGTATATTATATGTGAGCTGATTTTATTTTATACCTTTACCTTCGATAGTTTTGGAGAAAAAAAACAAATTCCGTTTTTTCCATAAGAAACAATGAGTTAGTAAGAGATAGTTGAACTATGAATCGGCTACAAATTTCTTAATTCTTAATTTATTTTTCAGTTCAGCTAATTTTTTTTTAATTTGAACTATGAATCGGGGGTGATAAATAGACAACACATAATTTATTTAATGACTTATCTCTCTCTAGCTCATTGTTTCTTATGGAAAAACGGATTTTTTTTTTTCCAAAACTATAGAAGGTAAAGGTATAAAACCTTTTATCATTGAAATCAGCTCACAAAGAGCTATCCGATAAAAAAATAATATCCGGGGTGTCCTATTTAAAAAAAAAACAAAACTTTGGTCAATATTTATTTCAAAATCGGGGATCTAGATTCTCCTTGAAAAGCTTCCTATAGAAAGTATTTTTCGTTTTTGGATATCTTGATTAATAAAGAAATTAGAAGGTCTTCTATAAAATTGTGCAAAATTTGAAAAGTACCCTGTACTTCTAAAACGCATCAAGTTAGCCGTGATTTGTCTTCGCCATTATTATTTTCTCAAAAAAAGAACTCGAGAATGCTCTCCCAGATTTTTAATATCTCTGCTGGTTTTCGATATATGGGCCACCCTGTACATCAATTTTATCAACGATTCAGCATTAATTTGGTATAAATATCGCGCCGAGATCCATTACCGACAGACTAAGGCTAGTGCAACGAACCTCAATTGGGAAAAGCCCCTCTAGCCAGTGGCGCAGCCAGAAATTTTGTCTGGGGGGGGGGGGGCATGCAGAAATTTACAGCTTCCGTCTACTTCGTTATTTCTCTATTTTTCTCTGAAGCCTTGGAAGAGGGACCTCCTGGACCTGTCTCAAACCCAGCTTCAGTGTTCAGTCACGCCAAGGTGTACAGAGTGTACCGTGCGTTCAATTTATCTTGATAACATTTTAATTCGCTGTAACTTTTTTGTTTTTGAAGGTATCATGGTAAACAAAAAACAAAATGTAGGGTTAGTAGCCAAGTTTTTTTTAAGTTACCTATAAAAAAAAACACTATCAATTTTCTGACTTATGGCCTACATTATATTTTTTAAATGGAAAACCCTGTATAATATTATACAGGGTGTCCACTTAGTGCGATATCGGACGATATCTCCTTACAGGGTGATGCAAGAAAAAAAATTTAAATTACAAAATTGTTTGATACTCTAATGTGCATTAGTTAAAAATATTTTTGAATATACAGGGTGCTCCGTTAATGGGATATGCGACAGAACTTTGTTATTTTAAATGGAACATTCTGTATATGATTCCATTTTTGGATTCTACGTAAAATTCTGAGCAGATTTCATTTAATATACCCGATACCTAAGTTCAACTGTTTTGGAAATATTGACAGATAAAAATTGACTTTATATGTGTTATCTTATTCTGATTACAATGATATCGCACTTCATATTTTAGTCCACCTGTTTTTGACAAACCGGCAAAAATATATGAAACTTTTGAAGTGAAACTTATTAGGCGGCGATCTGATATTTGGGGCAAGAATTATTGAGAGTGTATATAGAAACTTCATATTTTTGCCGATTTGTCAGAAACGAGTGGATTGAAATATGAAGTGTGTTATATCATTGTAATCGGAATAAGATATTCTATCAAACACATATATAATATACAGGGTGTTCCATTTGAAAAAATATAATGTAGGCTCATATGTCAGCAAATCGATAGTGTTTTGTTTTATAGGTAACTTGAAAAAAAAACTTGGCTACTAACCCTACATTTTGTTTTTTCGTTTACCTTGATATCTTCAAAAACAAAAAAGTTACAGCGGATTAAAATGTTATCAAGATAAATTGAACGCACGGTACACTCTGTACACCTTGGCGTGACTGAACACTGAAGCTGGGTTTGAGACAGGTCCAGAAGAGCGTTTCCTAATAAAGGTAGTTTGTACTGGACCTGGTCTGCTGCGTTCAATACTCCCAGAAGGGCGTTTCCCCATGAAGGTAGTTTGCACTGGGATGAGACTTAGCTAGAGGGGCTTTTCCCAATTGAGGTTTTTTTGCACTAGTCTTAGTCTGTCGGTAATGGATCTCGGCGCGGTATTTATACCAAATTAATGCTGACTCGTCGACACACTTTAATAAAGTTTATGTACAGAATGGTATTTACTTAAGTAGTTGACAATACTAATTTCTGTTTTAATGGCAAAATATATAATAATACAGAGTGACCTAAGTCGTACGTTCCTCCGTAAAAGAGTCGTCATTCATGGTAGTATTATTCCTAGGGTATTGATATTAGGTATTCTATTTTACCAATACATAATAGAGAGATATCGGTAACCTAAATAGTGTCATGCAGTATTAGCGCCTACGTTATTTTGACATTAAACCTATGCGCGATTCGATTTTCAACACTACGTACCAAAATAACGTTACCGCATAGGTAACGTAATTTACCCAGCATTTACGTTAAGCGCTATTTCGAATAACGCCTAGAAATAACGCAGTGGAATAGTATAGGTTATGTTATGTTTATTGTTTATTTTATTTTTGTTGTGTTCAAATGAATATGGATTGTTCAAAAAATAGTAAAAAAGCAAATAATCCTCTGTCCCTGACCATAAACAACAGACAACACAAATCAAATCACAACAAGGTACAAGTTAGGCTACGGTTATAAAATAACGGATGCGAACAGGCAAATTTTACGTTAAACTGTGTTCCGATAACTCTAATTTAAAAGTATGATACCGCTTTACTTTAAAAAATAACTCCTGACGTTATTAGAGAGTTATTGGAGATTTTATAAGGCCAGGCGTTAATAGTGCTGGGCAGTACTTTGACACTTTTGACATTTACGCATGCGCAGAAACTATTAGACTTAATGCCGGCACTAATAGTGTTAGTGCCTTTATTAGTGGAAGTTTAAAAATCGGGTACAGCCTGGTCGTATTTTGACAATTTTATCAAGCGCGTGATATTTTTCGACATAACCTCATAAAAACTATTAAAAATAAACAAACAATCAACGGAAAAGTTTATTATTTTTGTGAAAGTGACAAATATAGAATAAATCTTTGAAGTATATTTGAAAAATTTTCTTTTATCTCTTGATCCGAGAAGTTGTTAAGGTCAGAAATGGGCCTCTGAGGCAGGTCATTTCTGTTTACTAGCAAGTTATCCAAGATTACAAATTCCAGGTCATCGTCATCTGCACCATCCAAGATGATCATTTTTAGAAGCTCATCTATTATCGAATTAAAGAAACCAAGAGAAAAAAACAAGAGAAAAATTAAAAACTACAAAGAAACAGAATCTCTATCATGGTCCGTTGACAAAAACCAAGTTAAAACTGTTTAGAATTAACGCCTATTGAAAATTTGTTGCGTCTTCCAATAACTGTCAATTTTTGATCAGCCACTAAAGGTGCACTAATAGTGTAAAGTCGGCACTAATAGTGGACGGCCGCATTCCAATAACTCTCTATTACCGTCCATACGCGCTATCTGCTTCACCGATATCTCTCTATTATCTTATTGTACTCATACCAAGCGAGTTTCTCTCTACCTTAACCCACCTACGCCCCCAGGTCAGTGCCGGATTTACCAATTTGCCGCCTACGCCTGTTTTAGGCCCGTAGCCAGAAAATTCAGATGGTGTGGGGGTTTCGCTATTGAAATTAAGAAACATTTCTGACAATAGGGATGTCTGAAAAAAATATTTGCCGCAAGCGAAAATTTTGTAGAATTTCAAGGTCAATGCTTTATATGAAAAGAATAAAATTTTGAGGGTAAACAAGTATATGCTAAAACATAGGTTTCGTGGTTTTTAATTATATTTTCTGATCAAGTGGGGGGGGGTTTAACCCCTAAAACCTCCCCCGTGGCTACGCCCCTGGCCTGTTTGGAAAGGCCGCCCTCATGTTGGCACGAACAAAAAACGGGGGGCCAAGACAGGGGCGTAGTCACCGGTGTTCCACGGAACACGGGCCCGGTAGCTCAAGGGGCCCGGTTCTACATGTCAATATTATTTTTTCTCCTATTAAGTAAAAAAAAAAATAGATTTGAAGCTAATTTATATAAAAATAAAAATCATGTGTAGCATCGTACACATGTTAAGAAGTGATACTTCTTGAAAACTATTATACAACTTTTAGACTTGAGAGTATGAGTCAGGGTAAAGAACTGATCGGGTAAGGACGAAATGCCACACAAACATCTTCAGTGACGTCCCAAAGGTTTTGGCGCTTGATAATAATAGGCAATCCTCTTTACTTATAATTCTTGGTTTGTGTCAATCGTTCGTCGGCTGTCATTGGCTATCTTTCTTTGTCTCTCTACATTATATCATATCATTCTTCTCTCTCGTCTATCGTGTAATGAAATTTGCCAAAACATGAGGTTACGTGACATTTCTTTCAAATAAATTTCCATTCTCGTCCAAATATCAGACCGCCGTCAAAGCATAACTCGAGTTAAAATCAACCTGGAAGTGACTTTCTATTGAGAAACCGACCCTAAGGAGTTTCACTTTTTGATTTGACTTATGATTTCTTTTATTCTTTTATAAAAACTTTCCGATTTTACCGCATGTCGTGTGTCGCATATTTTCAATATTCATTGGTACCATAGTATGCCAGGATTGCTATCAGGTATGCCAACTCAAGATCTTGCAATCCCTGCATTGCGCTTTGTTTTGCTCCAGGTTGTTTGAGAGAAGTAGGTTACCTGATAACCTCATGACGTCATCTGGGGTACCGAAACATAATGCAAATCTCCATAAAAGGCACCCCAGATAAGTCATCAAGTTACCCCTTACCAGACAACCTATTAACTTTAGGAACCCTTGGTTGTGCTGTCGTCTAATGAGGTGAGTTCAGCTTTAACATGAAGGGTATTTCTGGCATGACGTTGTATATGAAATTCCTATAGAATTTTCTGCCGAATCCAGAAATGTCATAATATACAGAGGGTACCATTTAAAAAAATAAGGTTGATAATGGTACAGTTGTTCTTGTATGAAAACATTAATGTGGAAAGATCTCAAGCAAAAATCGACGTGTGCGAGAATTTTTTCGAAAACGCCTTCATTTATTTCATATCGAATATGTTCCATATTTTAAGTTCACCCTGTATATTTGTTTTTTCTCAATTTCTCAATTTTTTCATCTCGCAGGAGTAGGGGCCCGGTAAAATTTTTGAACACGGGTCCGGAACATCGTCACTACGCCACTGGGCCAAGAAGATACAGGACTAGGACACGGACAGTGGCGTACATAGCCAGGTTTTTGGAGGCGGACGAGGCAAACTTAACAGGGACGCCAGGATTAAACGAAAATCATTTTGGGTGCCACGCCCAAAAACGTTTATTTTGAGCCTTTTTTCATTTTTTTTTCTGTACTAAAGTCCGACAAATACCATTTTAAAGTCACGTGATACTGGTGGCAAAAAACGTATGTCCATTGATTATGTCGTTGATATCACCTACAAAAAGCTACTGGTGGTTAATTACTATTAAATTTTAATATTTGTTCCCACTAGCATTTTACAAACGCGTTTCTAAAGTAGTATTGACCAATCAGAGGGCAATTTTAATACTTGCAATTGTTGCGAGACTCATTTTTGTCACATCCGCTGTCTGTTGTAATACATTCTGAACTTAAACTGGGTACCCGTTTTCTATTTGCTTTTTTTCGAGTTGGAAAAAGGTTAATATGGTCAAAACTATTAGCTGTGTTTGTTTGTTGTATTATTTTCGAAAATAACTTTGACAAACTAATTGATGACAGTGACGGATTCTATTTCAGGTAAGAATATTATGAACAATAATTAGACAGCAATTGTTTTGTCAATTTTACTATCACCGCTGTTTGAGGTGTATTCAACAAGGATAGAGAAAAATCACGTGACTTTAAAATGGTATTTGTTGGACTATACCTACATTTTATTACCTAAACTTGGTATAGGTACATTATTTTGATCTGTGTGTGGTCTTTTGTTCGATTCATTTTTTTCATATGCACTTTTTATTTTTAAAACCGGCGTTTACAGGCTCTATAATTTTTTTGGTAGGTATCTGTTCTTTGTGCTTTGTTATTTTTTGTATTTGTTATAATATTGTTCGAATTTATCAAAAATCAAATAAAGGTCCAACGCGAAAAAGATTCGCGTTTCGCGTTGGATCTTCGGCTTTCTTTTCCCGATTATTTTTTGTCTTTTTTCTGATTATTTTTTTTAAATTTTGCCGCCTCCCCAGATTTGCCGCCCTACGCCTGTGCGTACTGTGCGTATAGGGAAATACGGCACTGCCCCAGGTCACGCTCCGGCTCATGTTGTGACGTCCCAGGACGAAACGTATAGGGGTTGTGACAGTATTTTTTTTTTTTTCGGAAAAATTATTTCGAATAAAATTGTGAAATACTCCCAAAAATTGATACATTTTACTTGTTGCTGTTGTGTTATTTATTGAACTAGTTTGTTGATTATTAAATAATAATTATACAGTATTTTTTTTTTTAATTATAAAAGCTGTATCTACAGTAGGGTGCATCATTTTGCACGTTTTTGTATTCACATTTATATCTAGTCAATAAATAGTTACCTATATCAATAGATATCAGTGGCGTATCCAGCCTGAGGTTCTGGGGGGGGGGCAAACCTGGTATGTCCATATTTGAGGTGCCACGCCCAAAAGTCTTCAAAACCACACAATCGAGTATTCGCTCGCTTCTCTCAATACTTTTGTAAAACAAAATATATAATATTTTCACAGAAAAATAAGGTAGTGCTATGGTTCCGTAATATTAGACTGCCAGCCACCACTGAAAAAATCTTTGGGCTGCTTATTATAACGATAAGAGGTTGATAACTGGGATTATTTGTTTTTTTTGAGAAATCGACTTTCAAGAAAACAAGTAGGTAACATGTGTAACATAAAATCGAACTAAAATTTAATTCAAAAGTCAAAGATATACAGGGTGCGGCACGAAAAACTTCCCACTCAGGTTTTCTCAGATATCAGGTGATAAATCTAAAATCGCTCGGACACATCATTTTTTGTTTTTGAGGGACTTTATTTATTGATATTTTCACCCCTTACCTGTGAACCCCTAAGCGGGGGTGACAGGTACCAGGTACCCCCCAAAAGTTCAAAGGGAAAGGCAATCAAGTGATGCGTCATTTGTTAGCTATTTTTATTAAGATTATATCCCCAAAGTTTCAAATTGCTAGTATCAACCCTGTCGAAATAGCTTATCAAAGCTGTGTGTTTTTTACCTCATATTAACAAATTAACATATTTTTCAAGTGAATAAACATGAACCATTTTGAACTGAACTGTTGAATTGTAACGTTTTTAATTTCTTGGCTAATAAGCTACCTTGTTTTGCTTTAGTAGGTATGATTCCGTATAGAACTTTAAAGGAATAAATGAAGAAACAACTATCTTTTCTGTGCCCAGATTTTGTTACCTTGAGCAAAGATTATACAGGCTATATAATCTTTGCCTTGAGTACTGCCTTCTACTAGAAGTTTTTTTGGTTCAGGTTTGCAAGTTTGGTTAATTGATCTAGGAAGGTTTGATTCAGTACGGCAGGGCCCGCTGTTATTGATTAGAATCTTAGGAAAAGGAGTTACTACCATCATCATCTCTGTTTGCAAATCCAATCAATAATCTGAGGTTATGATAATAATTGTTGTTTACTCTTTGACTTTTCATTTCCATCATGTCATAGAACAGCTGTTTTGTCTAGGCGTTTTCTTCAGACCTGTTCTACCTTTTGATATATGTTCTATAGGCAATTTTCAACATTCACCAGTCATTTTTTACACAACCGATTCTCAGTTCGTACTTTTGGGGTGAAACTGAACACGTCATTTTCTATAATTAATTAATAATTAAATTAATCTATAAATAAAAATTAGAAGTTTGACAGATGAAAGTCTTCTTCCGAAATCTAAATGAAGAATCTGCCCTTTTGATCTGCGACCTCACGCTGAGTAGTCGTCCGGTCTCGGGCCTCGGCCCTAATTATTTTTGGGGCGAGACTTTTTGGAATTTTGTGCCAGGGAGCTCAAGTTTTAGACTAATTTCTTGCTGATAATTGTCTAGAGTCGTCCCTTGGTCATTTTTGGATTCTGTTTCGGTAAGTTTGAGATTTTCTTCAGGAAATATTAACCTACAACACGTGTTCCATTTTTTTAATAGGACTGTTCCGAGCAGCATTTGGAAGTTTAAGACTTCACCTTTGGTCTAGACTATCCCTCAATTTGAGGTAAGATTATTTCTAATATTTGGGGCTCGATTTGTTTTTTTTATACGAACATCGTTATAGGGCCCTAGTCTCAGGCTATAGTTGGACAATCCTACTCCTACTCTTAGGCTATTGTTGGACAATCCTACTCTTAGGCTATTGTTGGACAATTCTAGTCTCAGGCTATAGTTGGAAAATCCTACTCCTAGTCTCAGGCTATAGTTGGACAATCCTACTCCTAGTCTCAGGCTATAGTTGGACAATCCTACTCCTAGTCTCAGGCTATAGTTGGATAATCCTACTCCTACTCTTAGGCTATAGTTGGACAATCCTAGTGCTAGGCTGTAGCTAGACAGTCTTAGGCTATAGTTGGACAGTTGCTAGGCTGTATTTAGAGAGATTCTAGACTGGATCTGGATTGCTTTCAGTTGGGGCTTTGGTAGCCATTCTTCAGCAACTCTCTTGGTACCACTCTGGCAGAACCACGTCGAGTTCTACGCTAAACAGATACAACGTGGATAGGACTCAGGACTCACTTACCATACCATAGTCTATCTAATAGTGAAACCAAACCTGTAGATAACCTCACTTTGGAAATTTCTGGATTTTCACATACATTTCACTTGTATACATGTAAGTTGCACTTTTACTATTTAGGCAAATCATATATAAATCATCTGACGCCGAATTACGTCAGTACGTGCCCCTTAAATAAAATTCTAGAATTTTACCCTGAGGTTGCCCAAAGAATAATTTTCACCTTTTTGGTGTTGAATTTGCCTGTTGGTAGAGTGTAAAGCTAAGCACATAGTGGAGTGTTGAGCACAGCAGCGAGCAACGCGGAGAGCAAAGCATCAACTGAGCAGAGAGTGGATGAAAGAATTGTATGCACATAGTGGCGAGTTAATACTCGAGTGAAAAAGATAAAAAGGAATAATTTGGTTTTAAGTGAAACGCCGTTTTTAAAAATTTGGTATTTAATGAGAAGACACAGAAAGAAAATAAGAAGGTGTAGTGCACACTATATAAACAGTAGCAGACTTCGATTAGGCGAATATCACCATTTATATGAGGAATTACGGCAACATCCAGAAAAATTTCACTCTTATCTTCAAATGAATATTGGAGAAAATAGAACAAAGATTGGTAAAAAAATTGACTAACTTTAATATAAACCCAATTGGTCCAGCAGCAATCAATTAATAATACAATACATTTTTCACTTAATAATTGTTGACTTCATTTCTCCTGCTACATCATCCCACAACTTATCTATTATGTATCGGTTATGATGTTGGGGATCTTTTTGGTCCCACAATGGATTTTTAACAAAAATACTACTTATTAATAATTATTCAACGTCTATTTTTACAACACAGAGACAAACGAGCAAAGTAGAGAAATCAAACTTGCTTGAACGCGTCGCTTTGCTCGATATTAACAGCGCTGCTAAATCTCCGCACTGCTCTTCACTATGTGTCAAACAATTTAATCTCGTGTGTTAGTTTTCGCTGCTTTGCTCTCCTCACTGCTCACTACTTTGCCCGTCGCTCCACTATGTGCTTACGCTAACCCATACTGTTTTTTTTTAATATTCCACAAGTGTTAATAAGCAGTTAAAACTGTTTATTTTAAATTCATATATTCATTATTTACATTTTTTTATTTATTCAAATATTCAGAAATTAGGTACAAGCCTAATCCTAAACACCTTTTTTAATAACTTCGTGGCTACTTTTTGGCGCAATAGTTAAGTCCTAATTACTTGGTGGCTACACTTTTTGGCGCCTTATTATTATTGTTATTATTTTTTAATAAAGAAAGCCAGATACATTATTGTACCTAATTAGTTGTTTTATTGTTAAGCGCTCCAATTTTACAGGTTTTGTTTGTAACATCATTAGGTTATCTTCCTAGTTAAGTCACAATTAACTTGGTGGCGCCCAAAGGTAAGATGTATACAAGAAACCCATAGACCCATGGCCTCCGGACTGATGCTGACTAGCCGTATGCAGTATAATTAGGCAATTGCCAAAATAAGTACGTTATAGAATGATGATACTTAGATTAAATGCCAATGTTATTTTATCACTATGGATAGGTACCCTTCAAAAATCTGTTGTTTTGTTATTATGTGGTAAAAATCACACAGTTCAGATATTCGGAAAAAAGCATTTTTCCTAACTTTGACACACTGCCTTTTCGGTAGAGAAAATAGTAGCAACTTAAAACTTTGAGGATATAATTCTTACAAAAATAGCTACCAAATGACGTATCCCTCGACCCCCTTTTGCATTTGAAATTTTGGAGGTACCTGTCTCCCCCACTTAGGGGTTGACAGGTAGGGAGTGAAAATACCAATGAAATGTGTCCCCCGAAACACAAAAATTGACGTGTTCGAGCGATTTTTGATTGATCACCTAACACCTGAGAAAACCTGGGTGGGAAATTTGTCGTGCCCCACCCTGTATAATAAATACTTTAAATTACTAAAAAAATTCACACTGGAATAACTAAAATATAAATATTGGTATATACAGGGTGTTCCTTAATACTAAATATCATGCATGTACAAACGGAAGGGGGCGATTCTTTGGTTTTTTCTTATGACTAAATAAAATTTCAAAGAAACATGGGTTTGGAAACGCTTCGTTACCGATCTACAGGGTGTTGAAATTTCAATATATTTCTTAGTTTCTTCTTTATAGCTCCTGCGGCTTTCGAGGGATTAAGCCCAAATTTGAGATATAGGTTACGCAATAGGAGCTAAATGATTGTACATTCCACAGAAAAATTGAATCATAAAGGTACCTTTTGCATTACCAGCTTCACCAGACAATTATTATTGCTTTTGAGAATAATGGTTTCTGTGTTTTTGGTGGTGTCGCCTTTTGACAAAGTGTGAGCCCTGATGAGTGATGATGGCTCAAAGGCGAAGCGCTAGGCAGCTAGTAAGATACATTACGCTGAATATAAAACTAGTATTTCGACTTTTATTCCCTGATTGTCAAGCACAGCGTACAACAGATCATTTTCTATTTACAAAAAAGCTACCTGTTCATGTAGTTGAAACAAGTATTATTTATTGAATTAATTTTTGAATTTTTTTTTTTTATTATTTGACAATTTCTTAAAAGATAAAAGGAATAAAAAGATGTTGCTCTGGGGGGGGGCAATTGCCCCCTTTGCCCCTCCCCTGGATACGCCAGGTTATATCTATTAGATATAACCAACTCCCTACCGAAATAGTTACTCAATAGATACCTACTCACTCAGAATAATATTTGAAATTCTTCATCCATTATGAGATGCAGTTACATACTGTCAAGTAGATCCTCGAATTTACCTGAAAAAAAAAAAGAAACAATTATCAATGACTAGGTTGGTTTCTGTATAAATAATTCATTCATGGATTCTCAAGTTTATGCATCAGAATCAATACTTTTTTAACCGTTCAAAAAGAACTGTAGTTTTCATAAATTGAGTTTGGCTTCTTATAAAACTGAGACTCTATAGTTCGGAGCAAACAGAACAATTTGAAATTATTATTTTGACAACATCTATATGGTTGATTTTTAGATTTTTTTCCAATGAATGCCTGGATGACAATATATCAAATAACTTGCTTGTTTAGAAGTGTAGAGCCACACGCTATTGAAAAGCCATCCGAAACGATATTTTCCTTTCCCTGGTCAGCACGCATTCAATATCGTTATCAACTAATCGAAGCAGGTGCCATCTAAGAAACTATTCTATTTTATTATTTTGCCTACTATCGAACACAAATCCTACCGACCTTTGATCAGTGATTAGTGTAAAATGCTTCTTTTTCAACCGAAGAGTGTTTTTGCTCACGAGAAGAAATTGTTCTAGAAAAGATGACAACTGGACATTTGCCTTGAGAAAGAGCTTCAAGTTTCTACAATAAATGAAATACTTTGATTAGAGGCATGCTTGGCTAATGGAGGAATCGGAAAAGTTTCACATTTCACTAATTATACTAATTCACGATTTCTTTTCGAAAAAATTAGGAACCTATATCTCGAGTAATATGCCAACAGACCAAGAAACTTTTACATTGATTTAGAATTTTGCGATGCTGGAAATATTACTAAAGCAATGATTTGGTCAGGATCTGGTTTCATAGTTTTAATTTCAATATTTTTGTGTTAAATTAACTCTTTTTTTGAATTAATAATGAGATTATTTACTCATCCACAGCCGTCATAGATTTCCATAAATCAATATCATACTCTTGCTGATTCCTCCCACACGCACTGTTAAATCATCCAGATATCCATCCAATCTAATAACAGTATCGACCCGTTGAAAATAAGCAAACCCAATTTGTCACATCAAATGAGATTCGTCGAAACTGATAGAGTTGATTATTTGATATTTACCAAAATTGCGGTATTTGATTATAAACGGTTCTTACGTTCTTAAATCAGTAGTACTAAATATTTCAAATTTTACATTACTAGCTGAATAGGTATTGAGTAGAGGATAAGCATCTAGGTATAACGATCCAGAGAAATCTAAAATGCAAAAACAAAGTTTCCTGAAAATAAAAGTGAACTGAGGTACAATTGAATAAAACTCAAATAAATTTTTTTTATTATAGAGTAGCTATCAAAAGGTTTCGGGAAAGAACACAGAAAATAGTTTTGCAATTTGTTATTTCATAAAAGGACGGAGAAAAGCATATTATTCTGAATTCAATGAAAAGTGGTTTAAAAAGTTATTTTAATCAAGATTAATTGCGGGAAAGTTTTTTCTATCAGATACCTTTATGAACCCAATTAGTGTAGTCATATTAGCAGCTTTTAGGGAGTAAGGTGAAACAGATTAAGGACAAATTTTTAATGATGGAAATTTGAAGAGACGGGTGTCCTAAATAATATGCTAAAAGTCCCATCCAAACTGACCATGGCAAGTTTTGAAAAATCGCCACCATTGTGAAGTTTTTGAACTAACTTCCAAAAGATCCGGGTTTTTTGAGAACTTTCAATTTAGGTACCTACATTTTTAAATTGTATTTTTTTTTAAATTTTTTGAAATATTCTTTATATTTTGTATTCAGTTTGCAAAGTTTATCCAAAAAATCCATCTCATATTGTTTAAAACACTGGCATGACTAAGGCCGGGGTTATCCAATTCCTTAATTCTTAATTTTCGTTCTTAATTCTTAATCCTTAAAAACCCCAATGTTAAATAAATTGAACTTTTTAAGAATTAAGAATTAAGGACAAATATTAAGAATTAAGGAATTGGGTAACTCGGGCCTAAATCAGTCAATAAATAAATGCCCACTAATACTAATACAATATCATTACTCACAAATGGGAATCTCTATGGTGAAATCTATAAATAAAAAAAAAGCGAGCAAGTCTGCTAGTCTTTTTCATTTGCAAAAATGCCTATTGAGCTGTTTTTTTATTTTTAAAGATCTTTGTTGGAGGTTTCTCAGTCTCAAGAATCTCTCTAGTGGATTTGTTTTTTATAGATTCTCTCTTCTTCTTCTTAAGAATCTTTGGTAGGTAGATGTGTTTTTTGGTTTCTAATTCTCAAATATTTCGGTTAAATGTTTTCTCATTCTACAGAATCTCTGGTGAATTTATTAGTGTAGTTTCTCATTCTCAAAGATTTCTGTTTTGATCGCCATTCTTTAGAATCTGTTATTTAGTTTTTCATTATTTCATGCTGATAAATCTGTGTTGAATCTGTCGTAGTTCCCCATTTCCAAAGAATAAGAATCTCTGTTGAATCTGGCTAGTTTGTTTTAAATTTGCAAAAATATCTGTTGCGCTGTTTTCCACTTTGAAAGATCTCTGTTGGATGCTTCTCATTCTTAAGAATCTTTGGTAGATTTGTTGTTTGGTTTCTGATTTATAAATATTTCGGTTGAATAATTTCTCATTCTCAAGAATTTCTTTTCAATTTATTGCGTGGCTTCTCATTCTTAAAGATATGTCTGTTGAACTGATTGTCATTTTTTGAGAATCTGTCATTAAATTTTCATTTTTCCATTTTGAAGAATCTCTGTTGAATCTGTCGTAGTTCTCTATTCTCAAAGATTAAAAATCTTTGTTAAATCTGGCTAGTTTGAAAAACATTTGTTTAGCTGTTTTTAATTGTTAAAGATCTGTGTTAAATGTTTCTCATTTTCAAGAATCTTTGATAGATTTGTTATTTACTTTCTGATTCTCAGATATTTCGGTTGAATGTTCTCTCATTTTCAAGAATTTATGGAGAATTTATTATGTGGTTTTCCATTTTCAAAAATGTCTGTTGAATTGGTTGCCATTCTTGAGAATCTGTCTTGTAGTTTTCCATTCTAATTGTGGCGGGCTGTCGGTGGTTCAACCTCTATCTGCTTTGGATCGAGGGACTGTGTAATTTACTCGGGAAAGTTACAAAATGCAATGGCACAAACACTACACCGGAGACTCACTAAATAACTTTATTTAGATGGTACGTAAGTTACAACACGCTTGGAGGGTTATGTTACAATTTCTCCCCCTTTATTCTACAATACGACCCGTGAGTATGAGTAAAATTATTATTATTGGCAACCGAAGCATTTTGGTTTTACAACCAGTCTTCTGGAATGAGTAAAGTCTCTTGGTACTGCGGAGTTACTAGGGTCACCATCATCTTTTTCATCTGTAGCATGTTCTATAGCAGTGGATGATAACTTTTTAATTGAAACTTCACCTGCATTGTCTGCAACTGAAGTTGTACCTTGGGGTCTTCCAAGCTTTCGAAGAGATCCAACTGGATTTGGATCCTCATTCTGACAAGACCTAAATGGCGTCAAAGCTGATACATGGTATTTTCCTAATGTAGTATGCGGAGCCTGGGGTGAGAAGATTTCATAAGAGATAGATATGATTTTGGATACTATATAATAGTCCAGGAGGTGGCGCCAAAAACATGCAAGAGTTTTCGCAAGGCGGATATTTTCAAAATAGGTCGTACTTTAGTGCTAGAATGCTAGTGTACAGTCAGCACTCACAGTTCCGGGACAGCTGGCTCTGGGACGCGGGCAAAGTTGTAATTTTAAGAAGCATCTAAACTGTTTTCTCAAAGCTCAAAATTTATAGAAATTTTGCACATTATCTGTTTGAAGGTCACAGATAACGTATGTAAATCGTCAGACGCCTAGTTCGTTGCAAAAAGGGGGTCAGACGTCCTCAAAGTTTTTATTTTATGGCATTTTCTTCGGTGTCCTGTCAAAATATATTTTTGCAGGTATTTGACAAATATATTTGAAGAAAATGCCATAAAATAAAAACTTTGAGGACGTCTGACCCCCTTTTTGCAACGAACTAGACGTCTGACGATTTACATACGTTATCTGTGACCTTCAAACAGATAATGTGCAAAATTTCTATAAATTTTGAGCTTTGAGAAAACAGTTTAGATGCTTCTTAAAATTACAACTTTGACCGCGTCCCAGAGCCAGCTGTCCCGGAACTGTGAGTGCTGACTGTACACTAGCATTGTAGCACTAAAGTACGACCTATTTTGAAAATATCCGCCTTGCGAAAACTCTTGCATGTTTTTGACGCCAGCTCCCCAACTATAAGGACCATCCCGTTTTGTTCCAATTTTTGAGGTGTACTAAGTAGTCATTGGCCTTACTTAGAACATGTGATTTGACCAGTAATTTATCTAGGTACACACGAGTATTCGGGAGCATTACAAGGCTTTTATCTACATGGTATTTTGCTCGATCTTGCTGGATCTCGTGGTGGTCACGGGCTTCTCGGAGTGTCTTACTGAGGCATTGCAAGTACGGAGTTATTTGACACACAAAGTTGTCGTTTTCTACAATGGCACATTCACATAATCTGGAGTCCTCAATTCTCTTCCAAAAGAAAGATAGGCGGCGCTAAAACCTGTGGCTTGTGATCAGCTGGTATTCATTGAAAACTTAATGGCTGGTAGCTTCCATTGTGTATGGTCATCTTGCACCAGGATAGAAAGTTGAGTTTTCAAGTCTCTATTTTTTCTCAAAACCTGGTTTGCTTCACAGGATAATATGCTGGAGTTAGTGTCTGCCTAAATCTGAGGCAGTTTGCAACTTGCTGCATTACTGAGCTAACAAACTGCACACCGTTGTCACTTATAACTCTTCGGAGTACGCCATAGAGCAAAATCATTTCATCTACTAAACAACGAGCTTAATTTTCTGAAGATGCTATCTTAAGTGGAAATATCTCCACCCATCGGCTTGATGTATCTTCTATGATAAATATCCACCTGTAATTATCTTTGGTCTCAGGTAGGGCTCCGAATAGATCAATTGATATTGTTTCAAAACGTTGGGACTGAACAGGAGTTTGAAGTTGTCCTGCTGGCTTTAGATAAAATTTTGTTCGTTTGGTCCATTTCTTAAAGTCGAGATTATCTTTGTCCATATTTTCAAAAGTCTCTTGTTAATATCTAAGTAATTCAACACCACTTTATCGTGGCAAATTCACGGTTACCAAGTTTGCTTTCATTTCTTGGTATGTTGGAAGTGATAACATATCATAGATAGCATATAATGACATTAGTTCGGCTTAGTGTATAGTTAATCTGAAGATCAAAAATTGAAGTGTTAAAGCCCGTCTGGCTAAACTATTGGCGATTTCAATGTCATCAACCATCGAAATGGTTGATGATCACTTTTGATTGATGGTAACCACGATATTTGTTGGTTACGGCCCATACAAAAGCCAAAACCTTGCTTTCTGTGGTCGTATAGTTTTGTCCAGCAGGTGTAAGAAGTCGACTTGCGTATTCAATGGATCGTTCGTCTGTATTCTCCCCATGAACCAGACAAGCTCCAAGAGCATAAGGAGAAGCTGCACCCTTCAGAATATAGGGCTGACTAGGATCCAATCCTTCGTCAATGGACTGGAAGTAAGCAATGACTTTAACTTTTCAAATGCTTGATTTTGACTATGGCTCTAGGTCCAAGTAGCTTTTTTCTGTGTTAGCATTGTTAATGGTTTAGAGATATTTGCAAAATGTTCAATGAATCGTCTATACCATGAGCAGGTTTGTAAAAATGACAGAAGGGGTGTGACCCTAAAAAACGACTTAAGCTACCTAAATCAATAAGCTACTAAGATCTCTCGTGAAAACCGCAGTCCTATATTCAAAATAGTCTCCAAAAAAAATTGCTTGTGAAGATAAATTATGCAGGAGCTTGTGATTTCACAACCGCCGAAGTCGCAGTCTTCTGTTCGTTCAGTCATCAGTGAACTGACCCTATACTTTGAGTGGTTGCAATTCGCTCTAGGAAATAATTGTCTTTTGTTTTGGAAAATTCTTACACATTCTAATACTGTCCATGATAATCCAGTGTGACGTCACATACACCTAGTTGTAACTTTAAATCACTCCAACTCGGAAACTGACCATTGTAGCAAGATGCGGTTTAAATATTTATTCTTAGATTTTTTTGCACTAAAACTTTTAGTTTTGGGTCACAGCCTCTTTAACGTTTCGTGGAACTGGGATTTTTAAAATACTTAGCAGTAATCTCCTCAGGATTTGGTGCAATACCTTGCGGTATTATCACATGGCCCAAATACTGTACCCGAGAACAAGAAAAGCTGCATTTCTTGCGGTTTAGGTGAAGTTTAAATAATCTCAAGCGCTCAAACACTTATTGTAGATGATCAATATAGGATTTAGAGGAATCAGACAAGATTATTATACCAAGATATGCTAACAGATTAATATTTTTAAGGCCTGAGTGAAATTTGTCAATTAGCCTCGGGTAGATGGTGCATTACGCAGTCCAAAAGGCATTCTTGTGTAGCGGAACGTTCCAAACGGGCAGATAAATGTATAACGTACTATTTTGGCAACTGCCTAATTATACTGCATACGGCTAGTCAGCATCAGTTCGGAGGCCATGGGTTATGGGTTTCTTGTATACAGCTTACCTTCGGGTGCCACCAAGTTAATTGTGACTTAACTAGGAAGATTACTTAATGATGTCATAGGTAAACAAAACCTGTGCAATTGGAGAGCTTACCAATAAAACAACTAATTAGGTACAATAATGTATCTGGCCTTCTTTATTAAAAACAATAACAATATATAGGGATAGCCAGGAGGTTATTAAAAATGTGATCAGAATAATGCTTGTACCAATTTATAAATATTTGATTATAAAAAAAATATGAATGTAAATAATATATAACAATATGGATTTTAAAATAAACAGTTTTAACTGTCTGTTTACACTTGTGAAAGATTAAAACCACAATATCAGTTACACTCTACCAAGAGGCAAATTCAACACCAGAAAGGTGAAAATTATTGTTAGGGCAACCTCAGGGTAAAATTCTAGAATTTTATTTAAGGGGCACTTACCGAACGTAATTCAGTATCAAGTGATTTATATAGGATTTGCCTGAATAGTAAAAAGTGCAACTTACATGTATACAAGTGTTAATTATCTTCAAAGGTGTGTGTGTAAATTTAGAAGTTCCTAAAATGAGGTTATCTACATGTTTGGTCTCACTGTAGATCCAGACAGAAGAAGTTAGCAGTTCTGCAGTTCTAAATTTGTTCCGACTATTATATGGTGAGTGAGTCCAAAGTCCAACTAAGAGCAATCTAAATGTAGTCTAGAATTTCTCTAAATACAGCCTAGGAGCTGTCTAGATATAGCCTAGAGTCTTCTAAGTATAACCTAGCACCCTCTAACTGAGGGTAGTTCTAGAAACCAAAAGTGAAGTCTTAAACTTCCAAAAGCTGCTCGGAACAATCCGAAACAAAATCCAAAATCACCAAGGGACAACTCTAGACAATAATCAACAAGAAATTAGTCTAAAACTTGAGTTCCCTGGCACAAAATTCCAAAAAGTCTCGCCCAAAAACAATTAGGGCCGAGACCGACCTTCTAGTATCAGGTCTCAAGATCAAAAGGGGCAGATTCTTCATTTAGATTTGGAAAGAAGGCTTCCATTTGTCAAACTTCTAATTTTGACATTGAAGAAAATTATAGAAAAAGTGTTCAGTTTCACCCCAAAAGTACGAACTGAAAGTGGGTTGTGTAAAAAATGACTGGTGAATGTTGAAAAATGCCTATAGAACCTATATCAAAAAGTAGAACAGGTCTAAAGAAAACGCCTAGACAAAACAGCTGTTCAATGACATGATCGAACTGAAAAATCAAAAAGGTAAACAACAATTATCATAACCTCAGATTATTTATTAATTGAATTTGCGAACAGAGATGATGGATGATACTCTCTACTTTATATAAGATTCTAATCAATAACAGCGGGCCCTGCCGTACTAGATCAAACCTTCATAGATCAATTAACTACAATTGCAAACCTGAACCAAAAAACTTTTGGTAGAAGGCTGTACTCAAGGTAATAAAATCTGGGTACAGAAAAGATTGTCATTTATTCATTTATTTCTTTATAGTTCTATATGGAATCATATCCACTATGGCGAAACAAAGTAGCATATTAGCCAAGAAATTGAAAATGCTACAAATGCAGTCTTGTCTCGATTACAGGGTCTAACTGACACCTGATGATAACCAGACTTAAGCATGGAGAATGTCGTCAATCTGCGGCAACGGATATCTATCTGGCGTCGTCTTAGCCTTGAGCCGGCGGTAATCAACGGACAGCCTGGTCTCACCCTCTTTCTTTTGAACCAGAACTACAGAAGCAGCGTAAGGAGATTCACATTCTTCAATTATCCCTTCCGTAAGTAGCTTGTCAATTTCTTACTTCAACTGGATCCTTTTAGTCTCAAACAGGTGATAAGGAGCAATAGCAAATGAGATATCATCTGTCAAGGTAATAACATGTTCTGCAAAGGGAGTCGGCTCTATACTGATATTGAAAAGATCTTGCTTTGCCTCAAGCATCTTGTTAAATGTATGATTTTCGCTTGGCAAAAGGTTTTAACCTCTCATCCTCTCTAATATTGAATGAACAGCTAATGTCGACAGAATTGGTTGCGGTTTCTTGAAGATTAACAAGTTTATTTGGTTCCGACCTAAACTTATAGCTTATTTTAGGTTCATCGCTATAGAACCATGAATCATTGGGAACAATCTGCCCCTAGAAGTGTTCTGCTTTCCTCATGATCTGGGACACAAATCATGGTAAGATGATGACTTCTATTTTTTCAAGACAACTTTGACATCAAAATAAAAGGCATTTACTGTAAAAGTTCTACTATCTGCTAAGGTCATATTTAAATTGACCTTCCATTAGCAGTATCTCTTTTAAGTGAGCACCAGCGATATTTCATTGAGCACCGGAGTCGAGATGTCCTTGATGACCTTCAATAGTTACAAAGGTAAGTGGGCGAACGGAAGAATTATAGTGAACTAAGAATTTCGACAAACATAGTTGAATAATCTGATGCTAGCGAAACACGAGGTAAGCAATTTGAGCAATTGCTTTTTACGTAACCAGGATGTTTGCAACCATAACACATTACAAAATGTGCTTTAAAAAAGTTTGTAGTACCGCTAACGAATCCAAATTTTCTTTCGAACTTTTAGTAGTTTCCTCGGCACAAATACGAGCTAATTTTCTACAGACGTCTTTAGAAAGTGCATAGTTCTTACAATACGCGTACTGAATTGAATGAGTCTTTAGTTTACGTGTAGAGTCATTTCGATTGTCACTTAATTGTTTATGAGGAACAACCGGATTGTCCGAGATAGTCTGTTCAACTATACGAGCTGCTTCGACAAGCTTTTTTTAAAATTTTACACTTTACACGCAAGACCTTTTCTTTTACACGTACATTTTCGGGAACAGGGAACACCTGAATCACCTTTTAGATGGGATAATAAAGCGTGAGCTTTACTAACAAATGTGTCCGTTTTCTCATCACCTTGCACTTTTGAAAACAGCTCTCTGTAAATTTGATGAGGTGGTTTCGAATAACCTAAAAGCATGCCTTAATGACAAAGTAGCTTCATCAAAACTGTTTATCGAGGACTTATTTCCCTGCCACCAGGTAGCAGCAGCATCATGCAGTAGCAGTGAAGTCCTTTGAGAGCACACTGGTCTGGTATATAATGTCAATGTTTGTGAACATTTATGGCATCGATGAACGCATTGACATCTTTCTTCCTCGATGTTTCCACTAAACTGAAATTGGCAAGCAGAAAAGTTAGCTGTGGTACTTACATTTTGTTGGACTTGAGTTGCCTGTGTACCAATATTCACATTTTGTATACCAGCTAATTATCTTTGAAGCATATCTGGCTTCATGACAATCTGTTGTACTAGAGGAGCAGTTTCATTATTTTGTGGAATCCTGCTTATGATTGTGGCTGAAAGCCTTTACCAGACCTTAAAGGAATCCACTTTAAAATAAAATGGATATTGCGGCTTTGTCAAAAGAAACTTAGCAACTATAGATTGCGTTCAACAAAACAAGAGGCGGCAACAATGGCTTAACGTCAGTGATGAGTATGGACGTTTGGCAATAATGAAATGTAATTATTGATTATAAAAAAAAGGATATAGGTAGTATGGCGGTGATATTTCCGAAATGAAAGTGAAATGACAGTGTTCAACGGAAAGTACATTAACACGAAACCAAACTGAGACAATGTCGATTCAATGTCTTAAAACACACTTTCAGTGTAACTCTTAAGAAAATCACATTTCACAATCCTCGAAAGCCCCACGTTGGGCGCCAATTTGTGGCGGGCAGTCGGTGGTTCAACCACTATTTGCTTTGGATCGAGGGACTGTGTAATTTACTCGGAAAAGTTACAAAATGCAAAGGCACAAATACAACACTGTAAATTCACTAAATAACTTTATTTAACCGGTACGAAATTTACGTTACAACACACTTCAACAAACGTCAAGTCAATAATTGCTCGATGCTGGGCATGCCTCAGTAGAAAAGACCCAGTCTGGTATATATCTCCAAAACAGCAGATGAAGTTGGCGCTGGTGTATATGGACTAAGATTAGAGCAAAGCATCCCTCTTGGACCTAACGCCAGATTACAGTTTACCGGGCAGAAATTCATATAAATGTGTACAGAATTGACCTGTATAGTCTGCCAAAATGATATAAATTTATTAATAAGACAAAATTCCTACGATACCTATATGCTGATTAGAAAGAATTCTGTTCGGACAAGTAATAAGTTTGTAGTAAAAAGTTAATTTGGTCTATGGAGATCTAACAATAGACTAACATAGTGTCGTTAAATGATAATTGTACTTTAGTGTCGCCGTATTAAGTTTTTATGGCCAGAAAAGCCACCGGGCGAAAAACGTAATAAAATAATAGTTAAGCTTAAACATGACGAATTGCCGCGACGTTAAAATAAAAATCCTTTTACGGCACAAAGAAAACCAAATAAAACGTATATAGAGGGCTTTTCCCTGTGAGCTACGATTTTCCTTAGCACTTATACAAGAGAGGTAATATATTTTCGTTTTTTTTTTTTTCTGCTGCGCCACAGAATACAAAGCTTCGGACGGGAGCAGGTGCAAAAAAAACGTATGTGTTAGTTTTTTTTCTTGGCCAGTGCGACAATGGCCTTTAGAAGCTGGGTTTTTTTGTGTGTGTTGTGTGCTTAAATTGTGGGCTTTTAAAATATAAAAGTATAATAGACGAGTGTGTTATTTTTGAGATTGACGAAGATTGACGGAGCCAGCATAATAGATAGAATTGAATAGAAAAGGGGAGTATTCTTTGAATTCGCGATTCATAGAAGAAACATCAAAGTTTTATGTTAAAATATTAGGCTAAAGGACACTGGCGCCGACTACATGGGGGCATCGGGGCAAGTGCACCCATGAGCATCCCCTTATGGGTGCGGAGCACCCATGAGCAACCTCTCATATATCATCAAAAATCCATTTTATTTTCAAAATCTGACATTACTGAGATCACTCAAAAATCGTTAATATGGGACGTTTCGAATCGAGTCATACTTCCCGTGTGTAAAATATCAAAAAATGACTGAGCGATTGGAATCCCAGCAATGAGATAAACTTGGCGGGCACATTTTAAATTTTGTTTCACAGGTGTGTTGTGTGTTGCATAACTTTCTTTGTTCGATCGAGGTTTCATTCAGTGACGTAGAAACAAAGTGTTAAATAATATAAATAAATATATATTTTTTTTTATGCGCAAGGAAAAGCTCTTCATAACTAAACAAAAGAGGTTATACTTAGCCAATACCTATAGTGGGCGAATTTCGAAATTTCAGAAATCCAAGCTTTTTTCACGAAAACTTTACACGCCAAATCAAACGCAACGTGAAAAAATAATGTTAAATATTTTACCTACGAGCGTGCGGTAAAGTGCACTTTACCACACGTATTTGCAAATAGAAAGTATTACTTTACCGCACACTATGCGGTAAAGTGCACTTAACCGCATAGTGTGCGGTAAAGTTAACTTTACAGCATTGTATGCGGTAAAGTAGAATACAAAGTGTGCGGTAAAGTGCACTTTACCGCATAGTGTGCGGTAAAGTAGAATTTGATATTTATATTCAAAAATCCTCTCTTTCTCAGAAAATGGATTTTTGATCATTTCTAAATCCTATCTAATTTTATTAATTAATCTGATTCATTAATTAATTTTATCAATGCCTTTTTTTGGAGATGTAGATGCTCATAGGTAAAATTTTGTACCTAACACATGCGGAAAGTGCCTTTACCGCCATTAACGGCTTGACCGAACTCCGCTTCGCGTCGTTCGGTCAACTGCCGTTTCGTGCGGTAAAGTATCACTTTCCGCATTCGTTAGGTAAATAACTATTAATGACTATTTCACTAGAGTGTTTTACCTGTGGTTTTACACTGGCAAAATGTCATAGGAACGACCGGTTTCCTACTGACAAAACTCCTACCTGTTCCTACCTGGACAAAACCAACATGATGGTTTTTCAGCGACAAAATTTCGTGTGGTTAATGTAAATAATTATTGAGTTTGACAAGTGTCACCTAAGGAAAATAAATTTTGCAAATGAAAATTTGGCTTGTTTTTCTCGTGAAATAGTCCAGCCAAATACCTACCACTCAAGACAAAATTATGTAGGCAAAATTATTCTCTTGGTTTTATTCAAGTTTGTTGCTTTTTGGTAATTTCGCTCATGAAATGTCATTCGCGAAATAGGCCCCTTGCATCAATTTTTTTTATTGCTGATTTCGATAGTCCATGAAAAATAAGTCAACACGTGTTTTTTCTTTTTCTTGTTAGTCAAAAATTGACGGAGATACAACGCTTTGAAATGTCCTTCCGACGTCATAACTTAGGTATAATACGTTGTGAGTTGTGACGTCGCACATGCTCAGTATATCTATATATAAAAAAACTTAATATTTGTATAACTTCCGGAATAATCATATTTGGGTGAAATTTAAAAAAAGTAACTATTTTTTTTCGATTTCCTACAATTTGCAATAAGCAATAATCAATTTAATTTTCCATGCAAGTTCCCTATTGCCGAGCAACAAAACTTTCTATTATAATGAAAAAATAACTACACACGCCTATGATATCAAGCGACAGTTGAGTTTTAAATGGAATTTTCTTCCCTGCCTCTTCAGACGTCCGTCGTAGCTCTAGAACCATGCAACTATCTTTAATCTAGAGATCATTTTTAATTTTATGAATATTTTTATTAAAAAGTATTCCGTCTGACTTTATTTTGGTTAATAATTGTCATTTTCGGTTGTTAGTGTTGTTGTTGACAAATAGATAGCGCTACTGTTGCGCTGGCCGGCGGCCGGAGGCTTCGGGTAATCGGTTCTTGCGTTCTTGTCTGTTGACGCTGAGGTCACAAATAAATAGTCTCGAAATTTCGGCAATGCTACTAACTAAAAAAGAGTCATGGATAAATTTGTTATTCGATTAAATGAAAAAACCGGTGAGGGTCGTTCGACAAGTTTAAGTGATAAAGGTGGAAGCGAAAATATAAGGTCTGTTTCTGCAGAAAACACAAACACGTTAGAGTGAATTTCATTGGTCGAAACTAGTTTTCTGACTGTTTTCAACTAATGAAATTCGCTCTGACTGGTTTTGTGATTTCTGCAGAAACATACCCATACAAAATATACAAATACCATCACCATCGAATGAAAACTACCAACAGGGGCCTACAGAAAGAGAGGAAGAAGCAGGACAAGAGGCTTCTGGTTTTGAATCCAAAAGTAACAGACGTTTCCGAAACCAATGGATTTCGCAATTTCCATGGATTTTATATAAAAATAATAAAGTATTTTGTCAGGTATGTGTTAAAGCAATTAACGATATAAAAGTGCAAATGTCAAACTGCCACAACACCGAAAAAAAGTCTATAAACGCATTTGTTAATGATGGTTTTGATAACTGGTCAAAAGCATTGAAACGGTTTAGAGTACATGAGAAAAGCATGACCCATAAGGCCAGCTACTCGGCTGTTAAATCTGTTAAGTCAGGGGTGAATGTCTCAAAATCTTTGAATGAAGCCAAATCTGTAGAAATGAAATCTGCCCGGAATGCACTATTGATTATTTTATCGTCCCTTGGATATTTGGTTAGACAAGTACTTGCAATAAGAGGCCATATTGATGCGAAATCTAATATACGCCAACTTTTACTGTTAAGGGCCGAAGATAATCCTGACATTAAATCATGGTTAAATCGAACCAACTACAAGTGGTTGTCTCATGATATTTTAAACTAATTAATTTTAGTTATGTCTAAACAGGTTCAAACCCGCCTGTTAGAACAAATAAAATCATCGGAATTCTTTTCTATAATGATTGACGAAACTGCCGATATATCTGTTGCAGAACAGGTGTCAATTTGTTTAAGGACAGTTGATGAAAATTTACTGATAAATGAATATTTCATGGGATTTTATCAAACGCCAAAGACCAATGCTGAAACACTATACGGCATTGTAAAAGATGTTTTATTAAGATTTTCACTAGACATACATAAATGTAGAGGACAATGCTATGATGGTGCAAGTAGTGTTAGCGGACACTTATCAGGTCTTCAGAGCCGAATTAAGACAGAAGAACCGCGAGCTTTATTTGTCCATTGTACAGCCCACACGCTTAATTTGGTTGTACAAGGCTCGATGCAAGGCATTCCATTGATCAGAAACTTTTTGGTCCTAATGAGAGAATTAATTACGTTTGTTAGAGATTCTCCTAAAAGAGTAGCGTGTTTTAGGCAATTGCAAACAGATTTTTCCTCTGAAAATGAGGACAGCTTAACAGATCTGAAAAGCCTACGACCTTTTTGTCCCGACAAGGTGGTGTCTCCGGATTATATCCCTCAAAGTTTTAGACTCTAATTATGAAGTTTTGATGGAATTTCTGGACGAGATCAGCAAGGAGAGGGGTGAACCAGGTGCTAAAGCAGACGGGTTTCTAAAACAATTAACAAAATTTGAGTCTGTATTTTTGCTTCAATTGATGATTTGCATTTTTAATAAAATAGAAACTTTAAACTCATTTTTACAAAAATCGTCTCTTCATCTACAGAGTGTTGCTTCTAGTATCGATCTTCTGAAAAAATCTTTACAAAATCAGCGAGAAAGTGAATTTGATTCTCTTTGGGACAATAGTCTTAGTAAATGTGAGAAATTTGAAATCGAGGGGCCGTTGCTACCACGAAAACGGAAAATGCCTAAACGTTTAGATGATAATCCCAGTTCAGCACATTCGTTTGAAACACCTAAAGACAAATATCGCACAACATTTTATGAAGTTGTTGATCAAACACTTGCTAGCTTAAATGTAAGATTCCAAAGTGACACCATGAACTATTTAGTAAATATGGAAAAGTTTGCAGTTGGATGTGAAGGTGTAGATATAGATACGGTTACCGATCTTTACAAGTCCGATTTCGATCCGTCACGGTTAATATTACACCGCAATATGTTTCTCGACATTATTAAACAAGATTCTGTACAAATTACAAATCTAAATGATATTCAAAACTTTTTTACAAACAGTAAAGATGGGAAAGTAATGGGTGAAATGTTATTTGAATTTAAGCGATTTGTGACTTGCTTATTAACTATACCTACGTGTACAGCAGAAAGATCGTTCTCTTGCCTTTGGAGGCTAAAATCATTTTTACGTCAGACGATGAAGCAAGAAAGGCTAAATCATTTATCCATACTCCATATCCATCAAGACGAAACCGCTAAACTGGACCTAACTAATGTTGCTAATGAGTTTATAGGCGCTAATTCTGTGAGAAGAAATACGTTTTTAAAATATTGAAAATTAGGTTCCTATTTTGCAACTATTTCCAATGCTTAATCTCTAATGGCCGTTTGCACGGACCATTTTGAAGGAGGTTTAAGGATAATCAACGTTCAAAGTGACATTTTTACATGTTAAAATGTCACTTAAAGCGTTGATTATCGTTAAACCTCCCTTAAGTTGCTCGTTGCAAACGGCCATAAAAGGTTTTATATAGGTACTTACAATAGTTTAGGCACTAAAGTTCATTTCACGAAACGAGATAGTGAAAGTAAACAAACTTTGACAGGTAAGTCGAATTTTATTGGCTAGAAAAGGATTATACTCCGCCCTAGGCAGGACCGTTTTAGGTTGTTTTGTATTTCTCTTCTCTGAATATATTTCCGAACGAATTCTTTAGCGGAATCTGCTGAACTTGATATTGTTTTAATCTAAATTGCTCACTAATTAACAATAATTCACCAAACACTATTTAAATAATTGTGAAATACCAGGAAATACGACATTAAATTTATTGACTCATATGACAACCTGACAATAATAAATGTCATTAGTTGTAATTCATATTTTTGCAGCCCTTCTCTGAATTTTTAAGCTCCGCCTGTTTGTTTACCTCTACTATCTCGTTTCGTGGAATGAACTTATCCTAAATCAATTTTTATGTTCCTAATGCTGGTTTTACACTGACAAATCAAATTGGTAGATTTGTTTGTCAATTTATGTTGGCCTTACAATGGCTTAACTTCGCTTCACACCGGATTAACTTGTCAACAACACAAATGACAATAAACAATTCTACCAACTTAACCAGAATTTCAAGGTTATGTTTTTACTATGGCTGACTCAGAAATATATTTAAAGATATTTAATAATAAAACTAGAAAATACTGAAGAAGAATAAACTGAACATCAACAACCAAATGATAAATAAAAATTAATATCCTAATCACGCTTTGATATTTTTAAAGTATCATTTTTAGCTTGCAAGTCTGAATTGACACAAAAATTGACAGAAAAATAGAACATGCGCTAATCCGTAAATAAATTGAGTAAGAACTTGGACAAGTTAAGTTGAATTACCGCTAAGTTGGCGTTTTACATTATCAATATTTCTTGACAAGCGACTGGATCAATAAATTGATCAATAAATTGTCAGTGTAAAACCTAAGTAGAGATAAATGGCCGGTTCTGCATCCTCCGACGCCTCCGACGCCTCCGAAGCCACTGCGCATGCTCCAACCTGGGTGTGGCGACGCTCTGACGTCAGAGCGTCGCCTCATCTACCCGCGCCATCTGTTGAGCAAACCGAACATTACCCCCACCCCCACCCCCCCCCCCAACCCCTTCCCCTCCCCGCGCGCCATCTATCATCAATCATTCAAACTCATCTACGAGCACCATCTAGCGGAAAGAACAAGAACGTGGCGCAGCTCATCTACGAGCGCCATCTAGCGGAGAGAACAAGAACTTGGCGGTTGCAGCGAGCTTTTTTTTTTTTACCCGCACGTTACCAATCGTTCCGTACCATCCACGCACGAATTAAAAAAAAGTCTATGTCGCTGCTGGGAATCGAACCCAAGGCGCCCGCTCCATAGTCACCGTCAGCCAGTGCTATAACCAAACGAGCTAAGCTTGCCTTGGAAATTAAACCGCTAAATGTTGTAGACATGAAAAAATAGGCTTGGCTTATTGTCGTTCGGTTGGCTGGTTCCGTTGCTAGGCTAGCCTCGCCTGATTTCTATTATTATAAATAATATTCTCTGACGTAACAATAATTTAATTACAACATTCGTTAAGTAATCATAGACGAAATAATATTGTTAATGTCCTAATGGTAGAGAACATTAAACGGCTGCTTGTATTTCGAGAGCTTTAGGAATGAAACAGTTATATATTTATTTAGAAACTCCACTTGTAGCTTGTACTGATAGAAATCAGAGAAATGAGAATCAGAAGAAATCAGATGACACCATGAGATAAGGAGCTGCGTCAAATTTCTGAAAAACCGCTAAAAATTTGGGATTGGCCCGGGTCAAATCCCCGAAATTTCAGATCAAAGGCGCCGCTGATTTAGAGATTTTCCCACGCTATCGAAAAAGTTCCCAGGCTCAGGTGCCCCCGTTACTATAAATTCCAAAATAATTAACAGGGTTTCATAAAATATTCACAGATAGTTAACAATATTAGCTAGTACTCTAATGGTGTAGAGACAATATATTTTAATAATTAATTTCTTCTTGGGTTGAATATTTTAAATTTGTTACCTACACGAGATGACTAATTAAATTATTTACGTAATTCATTAAAATCCCGATTAAAATTGATATTATTATTACATTAAAAAATTATCCATAGGAAAATTCCACCTTATTTATTAAACTCGTGTTGGATTCAAGGATTTTATGCAGATGCAGTGCATTATTTCGCGTCATACCTAAATAAACCATTGTTCAATTATTTATCATTTCTCGTCGCAATTTCGTCACAGTAAGATCACTTTGGGTTCCGTTGCGACTGTGTGTGTGTGTGTTGGTGTGTAATTTTTGTGGAGAAATTATTTTTAAAATCGTAAGTACCGATTCCTTTTTAACTTATTAAACCAATTTAAAAAATTTCTTTTTCTTATTTTTCACTCAATGTTTTTATGTACCTATGTGCGAAGTTTTGTTTGTTTAAAGGTAGTTTTAGTTGTTTATGAGTTTTTCTTTTAAATTTGAGTTTAGAAATGTGGGTTTTCCAAGAAATTTAATTGTTTTTTTTTTATTGGGAGAGATTTTGAGAATCTGTTTAAAAGTTTTTTTTTTTTTTTTTTTATAGTAAATAATAGGTACTAAACATAAATAAATAAATAAAGAATTATAATAGTTTAGTCAAAAATATTTATTTAATTTTATTAAAGTTTACAATACAGTGTATTTTTGAGAATCAAAATCATCAGCATCAAGATCATAGATAATTGATGCTGACGTTGATGGTTTAATTATTCTATTTTCCAAAATTTTCATTCTTTTTTTCTTGGGTTCTTCTTGCTTTTCTTCTTCTCCTGCCTCAAGCTTCTCCTCCTCATAAACCTCAGATATTTGCCTCTTCCGGTCAGCTTCATCCAGTAGGTAGAAGTTGAACTGGCTGAATTCTTTGAGTCCCTGTAGGAACAAATTCAGTTCATCTTCATCGTCCGCTACCACTCTCATGTATTTTACTGGCAACCCCTTCATTTTACTGTCCACCGTCTCATTCTTGGGCGAGTACGACAAATATAGATGAACTCGCCCGTTCACTATCTTGACGTCCTTTCTCCCAAACCTGGAAATTATTAAAAAAAAAAAACTTAACTAAAAGCGCATAGATAATTTAAAAAAAAGACTTACCTAAATAAATTCTTTAAAAAAACCACCAACATTTTGTTGGTCATTTTTTTCGGACTGGTTGACTCGAAAATGAAGGTTGCTGGTACATTCATGGTGGTAGTGGACACTTATACTGTGAAGTGAGTTTTTTTCTGTATTTTCTGGTATTTATATATATTTTTTCCATACGTTTTCATACACGTTCTTCGATTTCAGCATATTTTACTTTTTCCTTTCAATGATTAGATAGTTAAGGTTTATAAAAAGTAACTAAATTGTATCTAAGCTAAAAAGCGCATACAACGAATTATTTTTATATTTATATTTATGAATCGTTTATTGTAGTATAGGAGATTAATTGTTCTACATTTATTTTAATTTTAATAGTTGATGGTTAATTAAAAGTACTTACCCAACACGTGTATGATCTTATGACCTCATACAGCGACTTTATTATAATGTTTTGCTAGTTATTTTATTAAGGATTTTTTTTTTAGAAAATGTTTGTCTGCGAATTCTGCAATAAATCGTTCACCAGAAAGGATAACCTAAAACGTCATGGGGACTGCAGATCCTCCACCAACATCTGCAGTCAATGTGGAGGGACCTTTAGATCAGCGGGGGCTCTTCAACGTCATGTAATGGAGATTCACCCAGCCCCGAGAGCCCTCAAACGTAAAGCTGAAGATTCCCTAACCCCCATGACAAAACAAGCTAGACTTGACCGAGCTGGTAATTTAATTTTTGTTTCCCATTTTAAACTCGTTATTGTTAAATCTAATTTATTGTTTTTTTTTTTTTTAGGAACTTCAACATCAGTCACCCGCAGGTGTCAGGAATGTGATCTGGAGATTCCGACTAATCATTGGGTTGGCCATCTTCGGAGTCTCCAACACCGGGCCAACACCTGCGTGGAGCAGGAGGAAGGCGTCGAATTGATAAAAACGTCATTTAAATGCCGAATTGCAACATACCGACTTCCCTCTAAACAAGACCCTACCAGCGTGAAGGAATTTCTACAACACCTTCAGAAAAAATTCATCCAGCTGGTAGGGGATATGCTTAATAAATTTAACCATATCAAGGTCGGTATGGAGCTTTTCGGTCGCTTCCTTCTGCAAACAAAAGAAATAGAAGAGGTCAAGTCTTTTAATACAAAATTTACGCTGGTGAACGAGGGTGCAGACTTGGAGGAGTTGTTTCAACAATTTTCAAATATCTTGGCAAAAAAATGTGTGGAATTCCAAGAAAAAGAAAGTGGTATGTATCGTGGTTAGTTAACGGCTTTATACTATACGATGTCTCCTTTGTTACAGGCTGGGCGTTGCAACAACTTCTCTACCTAGAAATAAGTATAAATAAAGTCAACCCCCTAAAAGCATCTTCTTATCTACCGCTACCAAAAGAAATAGATGCTAAGAAAGCTGTTTTAAACATCCAGAGTTGGGACCAAAAATGTTTTATGTGGTCAGTCTTGGCTCAGCTACATCCAGTTGATAGGACTCAAAATGCAAATAGAGTCGCGAACTATTCGCATTATGAGAATGAACTGGATTTTACAGGTATAGAATTTCCGATTAAACTGAAAGACATTCGCAAGTTTGAGCAACTCAATAATATTTCTATCAACGTATACGGTTTGGATATAGTCTATAAATATGGTAGAAATATTGTTGAAGTTGTTGGTCCTTTATATTTTACTGAATCTCGAAAAGCGACACATGTAAATTTATTATTAATCAGTAATGATTTTGGTAACAATCACTACTGTTTAATAAAAAACATGTCTCGACTGATCTCAAGTCAATTATCTAAGCATGAAAAAAAAAAGTACTTGTGCGATGGTTGTTTGTTGTATTTTTCAAGCGAGCAAAAATTACAGGCTCATCAAGAACACGACTGCGGTCACGTTTCTGTTCAACTTCCGTCAACCAATTTAATAACAAATAAATACGGTGAAAAGGCTCCCGAGAATATTTTGAAATTTAAAAATTTCGAGAAGAAATTAAAGGTACCTTTTACTGTTTACGCCGATTTCGAGACAATTATCGAACCCGTCGAAAGAGAACAGAAAGAGCTGGACCCCGAAAATTCCTATACTATTAAAACACACAAAGCTATTCCCTACTCTTTCGCCTACTACATTAAATGTGATTTCGATGATTCTCATTCAATTTTCAAGACCTTCAGAGGAATCGATGCACAGAAAGTATTCGTAGATTGGTTAGAGAGTGATTGTAAATCAATCTATAACCGATTTATGAAAAATATCGTGAACATGCATCCTCTGAGTCCAGAACAAGAGAATGAGTTTCGCGATGCAATAAATTGTCATATTTGCGAAAAACCATTTAAAGTAGGAGATGAAAGAGTAAGAGATCACTGTCATCTTACAGGGAATTTTCGAGCTGCAGCTCATTCTATTTGTAATGTTAATTATACACTACCAACCCATATTCCCATCTTCTTCCATAACATGTCCGGGTTCGATTCCCATCTGTTTGTTAAGGAATTGGCTCAAGGAAACGAGAAATTGGATGTTATCCCCCAAAATAAGGAGCGGTACATTTCATTCACCAAACATATTTTGGTGGATAAGATCCTGCTCGACGAAACCGGTAAATACAAACAGGTATTTTTAAAGTTACGCTTCCTCGACAGTTTCAGATTCATGGCCTCAAGCCTAGATAAATTATCTCAAAATTTAAAACCAGAACAATGTCGAGAAGTTAGAAAATTTTTTCCCGCGGAAGATGAATTTCAAATTATTCGACAGAAGGGCGTTTTCCCGTATTCTTACGTGGATTCATTTTCAAAACTAAATGACAACAAGCTTCCATCCATTGATGATTTCTATAACCAGTTAAGAAAAGAAACCATCAAACCTGAAGATTACGAGCGTGCACAGACAGTATGGAATTTGTTCAAATGTAAAACTCTAGGTCAACTCTAGGTCAATATTCAGATATTTATTTAAAATCGGACGTATTAATTCTCGCTGATGTTTTTGAAAATTTCAGAGACGTGTGTCTATCAACCTACGGTCTAGATCCATGTCAGTATTACACAGCTCCAGGGCTGTCTTTCGATGCGGCTCTCAAAACGACAGCCGTAGAGCTGGAATTACTGACAGATATAGACATGATACACTTCCTGAAGCGCGGTATTCGCGGAGGGGTCAGTCAATGTAGTATAAGGAAAGCTGTCGCGAATAATAAATTTATTCCTCATTATGATGCTTCCAAACCCACTTCTTACATCATGTACTTAGATGCTACCAACTTGTATGGAGCAGCTATGTCTCAATATCTACCAACGGGTAATTTTAAATGGCTTGACGCGGATGAGATTAAAACTTTAGATTATACAAAATTAGATAAAAATTCAGACACTGGCTATATTTTTGAGATCGATTTAGAATATCCGGAAGACCTGCATTATAGGCATAACGATCTACCCTTTTGTCCGGAATCTGTTATTCCGAAAGACTCTAGATCTAAAATTAAAAAACTTATTCCAAATTTCGAACGTAAACAAAAATATATTATCCATTTTCAAAATTTGCAGCAAGCCATAAGTCATGGCATTAAACCCGGCCAAATTCATCGCGTTCTTTCATTTAATCAATCTCCCTGGCTAAAAATTTATATTGACCTAAACACAATAAAAAGGAATGCTGCATCCAATAAGTTTGAAAAAGACTTTTTCAAACTTATGAATAATGCTGTGTTTGGGAAAACCATGGAAAACGTGGAGAAAAGGGTAGATATCAAGCTAATTACCCATTGGGAAAATATTGGTAGGAAACTGGGGGCAGAAGCATGGATCTCGAAACCGCATTTCAAAGATATCACTATTTTTGGCGAAAATTTAGTTGCCATTCATATGGCTAAACAGAAAGTTGTATATGATAAACCCATATATGTTGGATTTGCCATTTTAGACATCTCTAAGACTATCATGTATGATTTTCTGTATAGCTATATTAAGCCTAAATACGGGGATAAGGCATCCTTGCTTTACACGGATACTGACTCCCTAATTTTAAAAGTTGATACAGATAATTTTTATGATGATATGCGAGAAAATTTGAATAGATTCGATACTTCCAATTACTCACAGAACAATTCACATAATCTACCTGTAAACCAATCAATCTTGGGTAAAATGAAAGATGAATACGCAGGTAAGATTGTGTGGGAGTTCTATGGAACTGGGGCGAAGGCATATTGTGTTAATGTGGAGGGAGAGTTAACTAAAAAAGCTAAAGGCGTACCTGATTACGTCACCAAAAAAGAACTCGGTCTTGCAGACTATAAGGCTGCGGTAGACGTAGAAGGTACGCTTATCCATCGACAGATGAACACTTTCCGTTCACATAAACACGATATGTTTATCGAACTTAAAAATAAGGTAGCCTTATCATACGCGGACGATAAACGCTACGTTATACCCGGTACAGAGTACACGCTTGCTTGGGGTCACCGAGATATAGTACTGTATAAGGAATAATCGGAAATCCTAGAGAAAGTTAGGGCTGATTACATCAACAGCAGCTTTTACAGTTTTTAAATCTTCTGGTAGCTATGACGTCTTTTAGGGGGTTTTTAGTTAAGGTTTAGTATATTAACTTTATATTATTTAATTATTTATTTTATTATTTTTTGTTATAAGATTTAGATTTTTTTGTATCTTTACATGTTTTTACGCTAGATATACGAAGTTTTTTTTGTTCTCTCTTGTTGAGCATTAACTCGAACTTCGCCATCATGTAAAAAAAAAAAAAAAAAAAATTAAAATATAAGTAAAGACATGTTGTATTGTGTTGTATTGTATTGTATTGTATACCTACAAAAAATCTTGTTATGTTTTTTTAACGAAATAAAATATGTATTTGTTTTGTTTTTTTACTTGATTCTTTTATTTTACTTTTATAAAAATATCATACAAGTTATATTTATGAGCTAAAACTAATTCAAGATGATTTTCATTCCATGTCATTACTTCATTGGTTCGAGTATCGGAGACAATCATTCCTTTACTGTCTTCTTCACACCAATAACTAACGTGAATATAATCACCAATGAAAAAACTTGTATCACACCATCCATCGTTTATGATATCAAGAGAATATAAAAACTCTGTAAACTCATCATAGGTAAATTTTATTGATGATCCATCCTTGTGTTGTAAGATAACTTCCTTTTTCTCGATGTTATAATTAATTCGTACAATGTTCTCAATATTATACTCCTGATAAACTGGCTCCTCAGATAAGGTTGCTTGTCCATTCAATTTCAAGTCCATTTTTAGATTTTGAAAATTATTTATCATCAACTTTTTCTCTTGGTAGAATTCTAAATCTTTTCTCAATGTGGATAGATTTTTTAAATACCTTTCAATTCTTTTAGTGAGTACACAGCTCATCACACCCACAGAAACCGACTGAGCCTATTCAACTTAATTTTCTATATTTATTAAAAAAAAAAAAAACTAGAGGTTTATCATGCAACAAATTTATTGAGGTAAGAGGCTAACAATATAATTATAGAGTACCTGAACATTTTTAACGCTACACGAGCAAAACTTAATTCTATGATATTGACAGTCTGTTAAACCACGATTTAACTTAGGCACTTTAGCCCCCGAAAATTCCAAATTAACAATAATTGGAGGGTCCAGATTCATTTCGGTGTATGCTTTAATAAGAAAATTCTTCTTAACATACCCTTTAACGTAGACAGTATCGATATTTTTCAAATTATCCTGAATCACTTGTTTAAGTTGTTCATAATCTACATCACCTGCATTGTAAGGGATACCGTGAAGATTGTGGAAGGTATAATTTTCTTCTTTTTTTTCGCCAACACTCAAGTCTTGAAGTAATATCTTTGGTTTAAAAATCCAAGTATTTATGTTTTTTCCATCATAAATAGCCAATTCTTTAACTTGAAAATTTTTAGAAAAGTAACCTTGAGCATCGAGAACCACAAACTTCATATTTTCTTGAATGTCCGAGAGTAAATGATTAGATTAGGATTCGAACATTACCTGATAAAGGCACATATTCAAACACTCGATCATGCACGATTATACAATAGGCTCGTGTATCTTCCGAAAAATTATCAGTGCCTTGAAACTCTAGTTTAACATCAATCGTACTGCTTTTAAGTGCTTCGTTCTGTTTCGAGCAATCTATAACAAATAACGTTCTGCTGGCAAAATCAGTATAGTCCAACAATGGCTCACTATTGGTTTTACCCAAATATGTGTTTTGAAATTCGGTATACATCCGATAGGCTTCTGCAAATTGTTTATTGCCAAAATTAAGATTTAGCGATTCATACGGGTAAACCTCAGAGTTTAGGTATAGTTTAACATCTGTGATGTTTAAATTATCAAAAAGAGTTACATCAGATTTAGGATTATCCTTTCGATCTTTTTGGAAAAAAACGATGATAAATCTAGCCCTCTCAGACATGGATTTTACAGTCCATACATCTCTCTTCGTTTTTCTTAGTGCTGGCAACTCATGGATTTCCCAGCTTCTAAATGGTATAAAAATGGGCTTGTTATTCGAAATATCTTGAAGCAATTTCAACTTTATAGCATCATTTGGATAAATGTGCCTCACTCTCAATTCTACAGATTCTAGAGTTATGCTGGCCTTCTTGTCACCTGTTGCATTAGTATAACAGTTATCGTCATTTCTAGCTCTTACGAGTTTTATTTTCTGTCTACCCATAATCGCTTTGTTGTAATCAGAAAAAATATTTAGTAAAAACCTTAGAGGTATTAGGAAATTAAAGTTTGTACCAGCAATGGATTTCACTGTTCCACTAGGCCAATTCCATCCTGCAGGGTTGAGTGCTTTGCTCTCTAGATCATTAAGGCATAAAATATTTCTCACAGTACTAGCAAGACCCGGATCTCGGATTTTATCAATTTCTCTACCGTTCAATTCGTAAGTGATGGATTCAAATAGAAATGCTCCTGCATTATTTGATAGTTCACATTTTCCGGTTTTTCCAGCAGCATCTTCTTCTTGAAACGTTCCTTCTATAGATATCTCGGCTTGACTGATATCCATAAACACATCTTGCTGATTAATGACAATTTCTATTTCATCACTATAGTTAAAGGATTTAGTGAAAGGATGATAAGTATGCCATTCTTCTCGCGCTATAGACTCATCGGTGTTGACCGACTGAAATATTTGTAGTTTTCCTGATGCGGTATCCATATTTGGATGCAAGAAAACTCAACTGAACTAAACTCCTAGACGTAAGCGTTTGCTTTGATGTCTGACGAGAGACTGAAGTTATATTGGTAAGGGGACTATTTAAATAGTTACCATTTCTATTGAAAATTAGAGGCATCTCACTTTTTAAGTTCTAATCTAACTATAATCTCTTCACCTCTGAAATTAACTGGCCTTGAATCCTGATCTAGTATATTAATGGTTATATTATCAATCCTCTTTCTATTGACAGGAAGATAAATCAGGTTTCGAGGTTCAATTATAATACTATATCCAGGATCTACAGCTGGTGTAAACTCGTATAATGTATGTGATGGATTACTTGTATAGTAAGAACCAGAGATAATGTTGCACTCTATTCGTATAGTTGCCACTGATATTATCTCCACTGGAAGGTCCGATACGTGTAAAGAATTAGCCTTCAAAGACTTTGGTGAAAATCCCAAAAGTTTCCCAATACTATCCTTAGGTTTGAAATTAATATCGTAAATACACTTCACCTCACACTTTAACGTGTTGTTGTTTGGTTTAAGAGATAAAACTTTTGTGTTACTTAAAGCGTTATCTGGGTTGAGTTTTGTTTGTAGGTAGGTTTCAATATCAGCAATCTCGTAGGATCCTGTAGAAATTTCTATCACTTGCTCCTTCTTATCGGAATCGGTATAATAAAGCTTGTTTCTTCCTGGTTCAATGTTAGGAATGGAGTTCCAGGTACTGAGTGATATGAGCGCTAGCGAGTAGCTATATGTAGGATCAAGATCAATAGGTGGATTAATGTCAACACTCAAACGACTGGTTCGACCTTTTAATGTGAACGTGAGAGACATGACTAAACCTCAACCCAACATTCAGTCTCATTTATATGGATTCGTTGAATAGAAAGCTTAATGCAAGATGTCCACAATTGTATGTGTTATAAGACTGATATTGATCATAGTTGAACAGGATCTCACAATTTTTGAAATAATGAACAAGTTCTTTCGGAGGATTCAGATTACCAAAACTATCAAAATAAATAACTGTATTCCCATTTTTCTTATAAGCTACCCAATGCGTTCCAGATCCTATATCCGCATCCAAATTAACCACACCACGTTCGATTTTCTTCGGACTTGCAGGTAAGGTATCTCGCATAAACACACCTCGAAAATTAGTAATTTTAAGTTTTTTAGCGTATCGCCTAATATCCTCATCACTAAGTGCTCGATTGGGTAGCTTTATTGGTAGTTTTTTGACATTTTCTTTAGAAACAATCCAAAACCAGTCTTGTGCTTGGTTAAGTATAATCCACTTCCTTTCTTTCCTAGGGCGATGGCTTCCATAGTCTTATTATGCCGCGTAGCTTCCTCTAATTTAGATTTTCCAATGCGAGCATCGGATACAGCTTTCGCAATACCACCAGCACCGCCAGATAATGCTCCAAGAGCGCTTAGTCCAGCAAACAGAGGTATTAGTGGAATAATCCCTCCAATTTTTGGTACGCGGATAACTCGAGGAACTTTAATTTTCTTCCGACCACCAGCTTGTCTAATCGTTTTGCGAGCTGCCTGAAGAGCCGAATTTATATAATTGCTGGTTCCTTTTCCACAATGGTGCTTTATCTGCTTTCTAACACTATTAACAACATAGGATTTAAATGGTTTTGGTTTCAATCTCAGTTTCTTGGATTCTTTCTTGGATCCTTCTCCTCCTCGTGCTCCCATTCCAAGTTTTCTCTTAGTTTTCATTGCAGTTGTAACTAACCAAGCTGCACTTTTCTCTCCAAAACTAGAATCTTGAGCTTTAACACGTTCCCACGCTTTATTCTCTAATACTTTATCTGCTTGATGTCTGTGCTCTAGATCTGTATTTTTAGAGTATTCGATATCGTGATCCTTACAATAACTATCCAAGTTATTTTTCGGTTTATCTCCACGAGCTAATCGTTTTGCAAGTTTAGTACCGGGACCGCAATAAGAATAACCAGGTAAATGAAGCTCAAACGGGAGCCTATTAATAGTACTATTTAAAAGACCCGCACCTGATGACGTATTCATTTCAAATGAAGCCTCGATAGAGTGTGCATGATTTATATATATATATATATTTTACGATGCGAAAGACGAAGCAGAAAATTGAAATTAAAGTTGATAACTTTGATATTGCAATATCAAGTGTTAGAAAAAGACACAGTGATATTTTACCAAATACAATTAGATCGATAATATGTGGTCCAAGTAATTCAGGAAAAACAAATGTAATGTTAAGTCTTTTAACTGATAAAAATGGCCTTAGATTCCGAAATATATACGTGTATTCCAAATCATTGTATCAGGAAAAGTACAAGTTCCTCGAAAATGTAATAAAACGTGTTTCCGGTATAAACTTTTACGGTTATAGTGATAATGAACTCGTTGTGGATCCACAAGCAGTTCAACCAGATTCAGTGTTTATATTTGATGATGTAGCTTGCGAGAAACAGGATAAAATAAGGAACTATTTTTGTATGGGAAGACATAATTTGATTGATTCTTTTTATCTTTGTCAAACATATTCAAAAATTCCCAAACAATTAGTTAGAGATAATGCAAACATGCTCATTTTGTTCAAGCAGGATGAAATGAATCTAAAACATGCTTATAATGATCATGTCAATACAGACATGTCTTTTGAAGCCTTTAAAAAAATATGTTCGGAGTGTTGGAAAGATAAATATGGATTTCTGGTTATTGTTAAAGATGATGACGTCACTAGGGGTAGATACCGAAGTAAGTTTGATACCTATATAGCTCCATAAATGATACCCACAGTTCAGTATATATCGAAACTTCATACCTGGTTGATCTAAAAGCTGTCCGTCTGCTCAAAACAGGGTCTGTCTATCTGTCTATGTCTATCTATCTGTCTGTTTCTCTGTCTATCTCTTTATCTGTTTTAGATTATGGCTCCACCAATTTTGAGCAATGCAGATAAAGAAGTTAAAAGAAAAATCATTGATGCTGCCAATAATATTAGAAAAAAATACTTATCATTTAAGTTAGAGAGAAGCGAAGCAGATGATGCGATACATACATTTTTAAATCCTATAAAAGAACCATTGACCAAATTGGTTAAACAAACAGATGATTTAATAAATATTAGAAAGGAGGAGCCCCGCATTAAGAATGAAAAAGAAGAACATAGCGAAACCAAACCTAAAATTGAAAAAATCAAAAGAAGATCGATGATGCAATTTAACCCGATGAGATCAGAAATTATCCAGTACAACCCTAGTACTAGTTCTGAAAACGATAATGATGTATTCGACATACCGATGCGTGATTTAACAAGTGAGCTTGAGCAATCCGTGCAAAATTTAAGTCACTCGCAAGGTTATAAAGAATATTTAAATCAATATCCAGAAATAGCGCGTGAATATATTGATATATATTACACCCAATCAAATAAAATTGATAATACCTATGGTTTAAAGCATAGTGTGTCAAATGATGGATGGAGTATGGGTAATGAGAAGGTTAATTTTCTACCAGACGGTAACATAAAGGTGGGTGATAAAATTTACAAAGGAACCACCGGGTTATATGAGTTATTATTTTTAAAAGAACCAATCTATTCTTTACGTCAAGATCACGATACTTACAACGAAATATTAAATCAAACCAATGCTCACAGAAGAGGTTATGACTCATCTGGTCAGATAAGAGGATCCAGTGCAACAAAGTATAAACAATATATACAACCTTTTCTTACAACAAAATCTGTAGGGAATAAACTTTATAGAGCTCGTTCTGCTAGTTCCCCTCCTTCTCTTAAAGGTAGACTTTCATCTCATAGCAAAGGTATATCCGGATCAGCTTTATTAGAATACAATGAAAAGCCCAAGCAGTATGTTTATTATGATGACGTTAACGAGTTAATTACTAGACTTGTTAAACTTGATGCATCCCAAGAAGCTGGAAATGGTAGCAACATTAATGAAATTATGAATATTTTTGAAGAACTTGTTGAATTGGATGTAATTGAATTTTATAAATAGTACCACTCTTTATCAGATACAATCATTACACTGCTAACCATGAACAAGTTTGGTCATTCATTATCTTCAACGCGCAAATCTGTGCAGATTATTCATTCTCAGTCCACGCTTCCCTTTAACGATGATGGTGATTACAATACCGAAAATAGAAAAGTGTGTAATCTTAAAACACCTACTGATAAATTCGACGCAGCGAATAAAAATTATGTTGATAGAGCATTAAGGGAATTATCGGATACAATAAATACAAGCCTAAATGCATATATTAAAGCATTTGAGAAGAAACAAAAAGACCTGGAATCTTTAATAATAGAAAATCAAAAGAAAGTTGCTAATTTAAAGAATGCGAATGTATTACTGAAAAATGAAATCATAAAGAAAATAAATGTTAAAATAACAGCTTTAGAGGATAAACTTAAACAAGGATTGGCATTATAAGCAGTAATACCTTCTACTTAGGATTAGTATCAAAATGAGTATCATAACGAAAGCTAGGGAGCAGGTAGTCAACGAGCTACATAAGCCAGCACGTAAAAAATTTAATCGTAGGAGATTCATACAGTATGGGTTAGATGATACTTTTGCTACAGATTTAGCTCAATTGGATCATTACGCTCGGGAAAATAAAGGAAACAAGTATATTTTAGTGGTTATTGATTGTTTTTCAAAATATCTCTGGACTAGACCTATAAAGTCGAAATCTGCACAATATGTTGCTAAAGCTATGGAGAGCATATTGAAAGCTTCGGGGAGGTATCCTAAGAAAATTATTTCCGATAATGGTAAGGAATACTATAACTCTCAATTTCAAAATCTAATGAAGAAGTATGGAATACACCATTACAGTACATTTAGTCCATTAAAAGCTTCTATTGCGGAACGAGTAATTCGAACCATTAAAGAGAAGCTGTTCAAGCAATTCACGTTAAACGGGAACCATAAATGGCTAGATTTATTACGTCCTATAACTGATGCATATAATGATAGCAAGCATGGCACGATTCATATGAAGCCTAATCAAGTGACTAAAAGTAATGAAAAAACACTACTTAATACTGTTTATAGTCATATTAAAGTTGCCGGTAGGCAAAAGTTTAAGGTCGGTGACGTAGTTCGCATAAGCAAGTTTAAACATGTTTTTCAAAAAGGTTATACTCCGAATTGGACTACGGAGCTCTTTAAAATAGCAAGAGTACATATTACGAATCCAATAACGTATCTGCTAGAAGACTTGCAAGGTCAACCTATAAGCGGCGGTTTTTATGAGGAGGAATTACAGAAAACAAAACAGTCTGATGTGTTTCTAGTGGAACAGGTTCTACGGACAAAAGGTAATAAAATGTACGTAAAATGGTTGGGATTTGATAAGTCACACAACAGCTGGATTGATAAAACCAAGGATGTCGTTTAAAGTTAAAAGTCTTTAATTTGTCAACCATTTATAATAATGAGCTTATACTGCAAAGACTGCGATGAAGCCATTTCTTCTTATTCGCATAACCTAAGTCATAGGCATAAAAACAAGTGTTGTAATGATTTGGAACCTAATGTTCAGATTCTTAAAACGGCTTTCAAAAATCGTTTAATATCCTATCGATTATCAACAAATCTTCATCCTACCAGTGTTGGACTTTATATGGGGGAATTGAAACCAAAAATCATGGATTTGATGCGAAAAAATCTTTCTACGCACACTAACATAAAACTTAATATGGAATTGTATGGATTGTATATTTTACAAGAGATACAGGAAATAAAATCTTTTAATTCCTGTTTTATTATAATTTCTACTGGCACGGACATTGAGAAAATATTTGAGACATTTAGAGAGGTCCTTGTTGCCAAATCTAGTGAATTTCAGGAACGTGATAGTGGTTGGAGTCTATCTAAACTTCTCTTTCTGGAGGTAAACTTAAACAAGTTTAAGCCGTTAAAATAATTAGAGTGGGGGGGGGGGGGTATTTTTTTTTATCTATATAAGCTCCAAAGCCAGTGTACTTTTATCGAGTCTACAATGTCAGATTCGAGAACAATAACATCAACGGAGAGTGAAGATGCTGGAATATTGACTAGTGATGGCTTAACCTGTTCTTCGCCCTATTGGCCAGATAAAGAAGATAGTATGGATACTGGAATATTATCTAGTGGTGATAGTTCAACTGTTTCTTCACCTTGCTGGGAGCAGTACTTTAACAGTATGGTGTTAAGAAGTAGCCGCGAAATCCAGAATGAAACTAAGTTTTTGGGAGAGACTAGCTATTTAGTCAAGAATTTTGAGATTATTGCGGGAGTAAGTATAGCCCGAGGATTGGTGTCTAGTGTTAAAATTATCAGCACGTATACAAATCTACCTAAACAACAAGTGACTGTATCATTTGATGAGACTGAGTGGTTTGAATTTCTGGAAATCGTGGAGTTATTTTCGAATTTACCCGACGAAGATACGAAAACAGTTGTGTTATGCTCGAAAAACCATACTGTTTCAACAATTGTATTTTTAGGGGAACGACTAATTAAGTTATGTAGTAGAGAAGTTTATTTATATTTGTGTATAAATGATATTAAGGCATTTTTAGATAATAAACATATTGTAAATTGTAGGTTAAGTCTTCTCCGAAAATTGGATTTTAGAACGTATTATGATCAACTTTTAAATTATTATAACATTTCAACTATCTGTAAAAATAATTGTTTAGATGTCATCAAGGAAGGCTGTAAATTAAATATGTCCGAATTATCGTACTTTATGCTAGAATTTATACACCTTAACCCTAATAGAATAATTGATGATTTTAATAAAATTAACCAATGACATCACCTTTGTCATCGTTGTTTAATAAACCTATAAAAATATTTTTTTTTTGCTTTTTATTTTCCTTAGTATAACTTAAGCTTTCAAAGATGTGTGACCAGTTGTTGAAGTTCCTTTCGGGAGAAAAAAATATTAGAGAATGTAGTGCTGAAGAACTAAAAGAATTACCAATTGATTTCTTCTTAAAATATGTCGATAGTTCTACGCTTCTACATATTTGGGGTCTGCTGCCAGTAGAACATAGGCAAGAGTTTGAGTTGCAAATAAAATTACCATGTTTTATACATTACAACAGACCTGATTGGAGGACTCATGTTGATGGACCTCCATCGTCACAGAAAACATGCCCTTTTTGCATAAAAGCTTTTGCTAATTAGTGAAAAATCTCATTTGCATAGCAGCAATGGTTTGGTTAAGTTCCAGTTTTATAGCTCTCACCGCTATTTTTCAAAATGTTCTCTATATACATACACCATCATCAAATGTGCGAAATATTAGGATTCAGCTGAAATCGGACAATTATTCAACTGGCTTATGGATTCCGCTATGTTATCGCATCATAAACCGTACACCTACATTCCAAACAAACCTTCCAGCTACTCGAGATCAATTCTATCAGTACAAGCTACAAGTGGAGTTTCTAAATAAAAGCATTTTAACAAGCAAGGACTGGATAACTCTTGGAACTGTTTTAAACAACGAAATAGCCCCTGTTCACGTCACTAACCTACTATATGCTTGTATAATAAATATATCTATGATTTTTGGAATTTTGTTATTTAAAATGGTTTATCATATGGGTAAAAACCGATGTAGTAACGGGGACACCTGAGCCTGGGAACTTTTTCGATAGCGTGGGAAAATCTCTGGATCGGCGACGCCTTTGATCTGAAATTTCGGGGATTTAACCCGGACCAACCTCAAATTTTTGGCGCTTTTTCCGAAATTTGACCGCGGCTCCTTATCTCATGGTGTCATCTGATTTTTTTTGATTCTCATTTCTCTGATTTCTATCAGTATAAGCTACAAGTGGAGTTTCTAAATAAAAGCATTTTAACAAGCAAGGACTGGATAACTCTTGGGACTGTTTTAAACAAGGAAATAGCCCCGGTTCACGTCACTAACCTACTATATGCTTGTATAATAAATATATCTATGATTTTTGAAATTTTGTTATTTAAAATGGTTTATCATATGGGTAAAAGCCAATGTACTTTATGGTTTAATAAATAGAATTTAATTAAAAATATAATTGTTTTATTCCTAAAGCTCTCGGAATACAAGCAGCCGTTTAATGTTCTCTACCATTAGGACATTAACAATATTATTTCTATTACTTAACGAATGTTGTAATTAAATTATTGTTACGTCAGAGAATATTATTTATAATAATAGAAATCAGGCGAGGCTAGCCTAGCAACGGAACCAGCCAACCGAACGACAATAAGCCAAGCCTATTTTTTCATGTCTACAACATTTAGCGGTTTAATTTCCAAGGCAAGCTTAGCTCGTTTGGTTATAGCACTGGCTGACGGTGACTATGGAGCGGGCGCCTCGGGTTCGATTCCCAGCAGCGACATAGACTTTTTTTTAATTCGTGCGTGGATGGTACGGAACGATTGGTAACGTGCGGGTAAAAAAAAAAAAGCTCGCTGCAACCGCCAAGTTCTTGTTCTCTCCGCTAGATGGCGCTCGTAGATGAGCTGCGCCACGTTCTTGTTCTTTCCGCTAGATGGTGCTCGTAGATGAGTTTGAATGATTGATGATAGATGGCGCGCGGGGAGGGGAAGGGGTTGGGGGGGGTGGGGTGGGGGTGGGGGTAATGTTCGGTTTGCTCAACAGATGGCGCGGGTAGATGAGGCGACGCTCTGACGTCAGAGCGTCGCCACACCCAGGTTGGAGCATGCGCAGTGGCTTCGGAGGCGTCGGAGGCGTCGGAGGATGCAGAACCGGCCATTTATCTCTACTAACCTACTTTATATAGAGTAGGTTTACAGTACACTGAGAAAATTTTTTCATTGTCATAGCTAATATTTCTGCTGCCGTAGCCAAAAATTTTGGCTACATAGTGGACAGCCAAGATCTTTACTACCGCCGAAAAGATAACTTTACTGGCACAGTTTATTTGCGGTAGCAAAGTGACTTTATAAAGAATTTACTCACAGTTTCTACAAGGTCACTTTGCTGGCATAGAAAAGCTACTTTGCTGTCGTAGGAAAGTAACTATGCTGTCCTAGAAAAGAGGTTATATACCCTCAAAAACATCCTTTTTTGCTATTGAAAAGTACACTGAGAAAATTGCCAGCAAAGAATTATTTCCTAAACTTTTTTTGGCTAAGACAGGCAGAATTTTCTCGGTAAAAATAGTTTTTTGGGCCAGTAAAATTAACTTTTCAGTCACAGCTTTACTAAAAAAGCAAGATACTTTCTTAAAATAGAATAGTTTATTTCTTATTCCAAAAATAAACTTTTTTACCAGGCATCTATTTGCTTCTCCAGGAATGTATTTTTCTAAAATAAATAAGTGCTTTGCTATTACTGTTAAAAAATATTTCTAAATTATGTTTTGCAAGAATAGCAAAGTACTTTGCTATAACAGAAAAGAACATACTTGATTCAGGAGAACACTTGTCTGTAAACTTTAGATCGGCCAGTTTCGTCGGTCTTCGTTTCGCCGATCGCGCCGAGTTGAAAAGGAGAAGGGTGTAATACAGCGATTTGATTTGCCGACTGCCGTGGTGCGTGGTGCCGTCGTGTAGTAGTTGAGTTGGTACGGACGGAGCAGGAGCTATCGGCGCGGTCTCGCGTTGCCCTTAATTTGGCTGTCGCCGTTTGGCCACCATTTTGATTTGTGATTTGATAGATAATAATTATAATTTTATTCGCACGTGTCGTGTGATTATGTGTTGTGTTTTACCAAAAAATACGGATAATTGCAGATGCATAAAAGGCCGTGTCTGCTACCAAAATAAATGTATGTATAGGTAGGCGATCCGATCATGGAGTCAGGGTTGAAAAAATTTAAATTACTTTTAGCTGAATGGGGACTAGAAGATTTCACACAAAATTTTGATGGTAAGTAAAAAATATTCTTTCAAATTATTAGTTAAATGGACTCTTTATGTTGTTTGTTAGTTGTTGTCACGCTCATACTTCATAGGTAGTCGAAGGCGCTGACGAACTAGTTTTCCAATTAAAAAGCAAAACATACCCTCGCCTCGAACATACTACCTTTTTACAATATTCATTCAAAGGCCAATCGTTATAGGCTCGGTTATAGGTAAAAGCCAAATTTTTCAAGTGTCCTTAAAATAAAATGTTTTTGGACATTTTTAATTTAAGAGGACTGCGTGAAAAATACAATATTTCACCAGCAACGGTTTTACGCAGTTTGGCAACACGAACACCGTTAGTAAAATAATAAATTTAAAATGCACAGATGATGGCAAGGTGGCGTTGGTGCCCAACGATGCTGGGGCCCCAGGATGACGACACACTTCGCAGTGTTGACAAATAATTTTTAAGATATTCATTTTTATAAAAAAATACATTCCACTATTCTATAATTATTCATTTACCATCCCACCAAATTTCAGTGATTTTGATTGGATACTTCCGTCGAAAATTGAAAAAAAAAAGTATAACAAACAACCCCAGGCCTCTTAAAGAGTAATTTTTAATAATCTCCAACCTTTTTTGCCAGGAGCCATAATATATCATACCTACCTTCTTGTTTTTATGTATTTTTTCCAAATAGAACTTGCCCAAATATGCTTAATTTTTGTACTTAGATGCGGAAATCACTGATGAAAGTTATGATTTGCTTGATGACGAAACCATTAATGCACTGCTTCCAAAATTTGGTCCAAAACTAATTTTCAAACAGAAGTATAGAAAATATCTGAAAGAATCAAGCAAAGTATCTACATCATCAGATTCTCAGTTTGATGTGAGTATAAATTCTTATATATTTATCAATAATTTTTGGAATACCTAATTAGTAAGTGTATTATTCAACGAGCATGTATAATGATAGCTATAACTCTCTACGATAAAGATTTCAACGCGAGCTGAGGTGGAGTCTCGTAATTCATCTGAGTGAGTAGGTAATAGCTATTACAAGCGAGTGGAATACTATACTTTTTCTACGACTTGCTTTTTATAAAGCGAATGCAAAAGTTTGCTTATAATAAAGTCACTAGGCATGGGTGATTTGATTAAAAATTGAACCCGTGAGTAATAAAATATTATTTACTTGTAACTAAAGTCTTTTTTTTTAGAGAGACAGTGACAATTTAAAATTGTAGAATAAAGTATAAATTACATAATAGTGATACATATTACCAAATTACAATTTTAAATTACTGTCTCTCTGAAAAAATAGACATTAGTTTTTATAATCTATTCAAAACTGGTGAATAATATATTTTTTGAATAAGTAATAGGCTTCTTGTCTACTAAAACTTTTGGAAATGGACCGTAAATTATCTTTTGATTTAAGTTGAAAGCAAATGGTTGTTAATTCCTTTTCAATACCTAATTAAATTGACATGTTCACCGCTTTCCAGAACGGCCCATTTCCAAAACTTCTAGTAGATAAAAAGTTGTAGGTTGCATTAAAATGAAACCACTGACAAAGTTTCAGACGAATGTTAATCACAAAAAAGCTGCGATGAACATACTGTGGACTATCTGACTCATAATCATTTCAGGAAAAAGTGTCCAAAGCTACAACTGAGTCATATGATAGTGGCTCCATATATACATATATTCCAGATGATGAATTAACACAACTTATAAACATTCCTCCAGTCACTCCTCAAACCACTTCCACCCCAAATACTTCAGTTGATCAGCTCTTGCCCTCAGCTGTAATCGAGGCTGTAATTATCGAGCAAGAAGATATTGCTCAGGATTTTGATATTAGATCTGGAACTTCAGCTGAACCCTCGGCAAGACCACCCCAATCAAAGAAACCAAAACTTAGCAGTATTTTCCCACTGGTAAGATGTTTGTATTTGAAATCAATAGAAAATCATTTTTGCCATTCAACAACTGAAGAAGAGTTATAGCATGTTTTTAAAAACTGTGCGTTGAGGGCTATGAGCTATAATAGGTATAAAATATAGGGTGTTTCATACAAAAATACATGCAAACAGATTGGAAGATATACCTTCTAGCCAAAATATAGTGAAACGCCCTACATACATACACCCTTATTTTATTAGAGACATAATAAGCCAAGACAACATTTAATTTTCCTGCCTCTATCTATATAGTATCTAAGCTAGACTTTTATAATGGAGTATTTCATTATTTCACTCCACAAAATTTAGCAACATTCTCTTTTAGGGTTTAGAAGCAATTCTTAACAAGTATCCTGATGGGAAGGTGGTTTTATTACAAAAATCGAAGCTAACAAATCAATTGAGGACTAAATTGACAAAAGTTGTAATAACCGAACTTTTCGGAAATCACGCGTTTAATGAGTAAGTACTTGCATATTATGATTAAAAAAAATTGTATTTAAACATGTTATTATAAAGGATGTACTTTTTTGTGTGTAAAGCCACAGAATATACATAAAGGTACCAAAGTAAAGCTGATATTTTCGATAGTAGTTGTGCGTTGTGCTAACCAGGGTCAATACATAATGTACCTACTATTTTGTCAGACTTGAAACAGAAAATGTTACATTATTTAAAAAAAATACAAAAAAAAACAACCGAACGTATTTTTCTATTTTAGTATCAAAGCTGATTTGCTACAAAGAGCAGCATTAGAGATAGAGGAGTTATTTCCCAATGAAACAAGCGACACGTATTTTATTCCATACGATCCCAAAAATAAAAAGGGCCCCAAAGGGAAACTTTACACAAAATACATCAACACAAAATCATCATTAAAACTAGCAAATGCTAGTATTGAGCCAATTATTTCAGACAAAGAAAACGACCGAGAAAACAACCAGGTTAATAATTCATTATCTCCCAGAAAAAATCAAATACAGCAGGACCATTTGGAATTTTTGAAGGTAGCGACGGAGCCTATAACCCGAATTTTTGAATCTTGGGAATCGTCCTTTAAATTGAGAAGGAAATTATATGTCAATGCACCTTTAAAAACTATTTTTGACGATTTCCCATGTATCAAATTAAATTGTGGCCTAGAACTGGTAAGTATTTTTTTAAATATGATTACTTCAATAGCAATAAATGCTTTCCTAGAAAAATATATGTTTCTATTATTTCAGATTGAAACTGATTTCAATCAAAGATATCCAGAAAAAATCGACTCAATTTACAGGAACTGGCAGAATGTTTGTAGTTCCGTTCTCCAGGAGATCAAAGAAAGAAAAATAAATGATTTATGCGTTGGTGAGACAAATGGTAAGTTTCACTTTGATGTTATCGTACCCAGTCTCAACCAATCGGAAACAGTATTTTTATCTTAAACATTCCATTCCTTAAAACACACTTCCCCTCGAAAACTCGTCTTCTACTTGTCCTAAAACCACTGGTTTTCTAATATTTTCCTGAATTTTTAGATAAATCGGCGCAAACCATCCTTCTACTACCTTATTTATTTAATCCAGTAACAATAAAAAAATCTAGGAAAGGCAATGCCTGGCGTCCCAGCAGAACTGAAGTTCAGGAGAGCTTCTTCTTCCATTTAATGGTAATAAATTGGAGAGCAATATAATGGTTGAGTTTTTACATCTTTTTTTTTTCAATAATAGGATTTAAATGAGTTAGAGGCACGATGTATCAGAAGAAAGGAGAAGCTGGCGAGCCATAGTCTTCCCTTACAACCCTTTGGAGTAATTTTGGGCCATTTGAAGGGCCCCAAATATATAATCATCATCGATGAAGTGCAGTACACCGTCGATAGTGGGGTAAGAGCGTTAGAGCTTTTGTTCAAGCTTTTTTATGGACTAGATATAGAATATCCACCGGAATGCCAACATGTTTGGTATTTTATAGAGGAGTTGGTCTTCAATATGCCTATTAAGCAATCTTGCCCATCAACATCAACTGTGGTAGCAGATATATTATACCATTTCCCAAAATAAACTTTTCGTTTGTTAAATCCATGCCATTTATATTATATTTTTTTTCCAGAGAAATATCTTGATTAATTTCGGTTTTTAAAAACTGTTTTCAGAATGCCTAAATGTAGTTTTTGTGGCTTATCATATTTTAAAGCCAATGCATTAATTACCCACTTAAAATATATTCATCAGTGCCAAGAAAATTCCGTTTTTCACTGTGCTGAAACAAATTGCAACAGAAGTTTCTCCCTTCTAAAATCATATCGGAAACATTTATCTAATCACACAGATTCAGTAAACAATATTGGAACAAATGTTAAAAACATTAGTACAGATACTAAAATTCAACCAAGTCATAATTTATTAGCTGTCGAAACTGCAGAAAAGCGTGAAAGCATAACTATTCAAGAAAATTCAGAAAAATCTGAGCCTAATCAGCAGAATAACTTTTTAACTTTTAAAGATAAACTTTATGAAAACAATGTGATTTTTATTAGCAAGCTGTATGGCGAAGCTTCATTTTCCAGAAAAGATATTCAGAAAATTATGAATGTTATTAATAATTTACTTTTTGAGCCAATGAATATTTTTGAAAAATCTTTAAAACAAATATTAGAAAATCACAACCTTAAGGATGAAATATTTCTTATAAACAGGTTTTTTGGAGAATTAAATAACTTGTTTAAAGGTTTCGAAACTGAATATTTAAGATTTAAAATTCTAGAAGACTCTAAATTATTTATTAAACCCATATCATTTTCTGTTGGTGAAGGTGTAGAAACCAAAAACTCTATTCCCTTAAAAAAAAATACACTGCCGAGTTTATACCCCTCTCAGATGTTTTAAAATGCTTTTTCTCAATGCCAGGTGTTTTGAATGAGATGATTAATTACATTGAGCATTTAAAACACCAAGAAGCAGTTAGTAATATAATTCAAACCGACTTTTGGAAAAGCAAAGTATCAGATTTCAAAGACAATGCTTTAGTTTTCCCATTGTTTATTTATTATGACGATTTCGAAAGTGGAAACCCCCTTGGGTCTCTTTCTGGAATTCATAAATTGGGGGCAATTTATTGTTCGGTAGCATGCTTACCTCCTAAGTATCGTTCCCAATTGGAAAATATTTTTTTACTGACCCTATTCCACACTTCAGACCTGAAAGAATTTGGTCCTTCAGTTATTTTTTCCCCAATGATAAATGAATTGAATTTCCTTCGAACTGAGGGTATAACTGTTGAACTTCCAAGAGGAAAATCTCACATATATCTTAACACAATTTTATTCTTAGGCGACAATCTAGCACTTAATACCATATTGGGATTTCAAGAAAGTTTCTCTGCAAATTCCTTCTGCAGGTTTTGCAAAAGTTTAAGAAAAGAAACTCAAAGTGCCACATTTGAAAATGAAAAGAAAATGCGCAACCGCCAAAATTATGCACAAGACTTGGTAACAAATTATCCTTATCTGACAGGAGTAAAAATCGATTCCGTATTGAATAAAATAAAATCCTTTCATGTAACTGATAACTTTTCAGTTGATATTGCCCACGACATCTTAGAAGGGGTTGCTGGAGTAGTAATGGCAAGGTTGTTAAATCAGTTTATTTTTGTTGAAAAGTATATGGACATAGAAATGTTAAATAATAGAATAAAATATTTTAATTATGGCCCCAATCACAACAAACCTCCGCTTATTTCAATTGAGTATTTGAAGAAAAATACTTTAAAAATGTCAGCATCTGAAATGAAAACTTTTGTTTCAAATGCAGGGCTTATTTTTGCTGAACTAATTCCAACAGAAAATAGGCATTGGAAACTCTACGTTTTGTTGAGAAAAATATTTTCTATTCTCTTTAAAAATTTTATCGATGAAAACATGATTCATGAATTGAAATGTTTAATTCATAAACACCATTCCTTGTTTTTGGATCTTTTTCAGGAAACACTTAGACCCAAATTCCATTTCATGACGCATTATCCTTCAATTCTTAAAAATTCAGGACCTCTACCAAATTTAGCAACTCTCAGATATGAATCAAAACATCGCCGATTTAAATTATCTGCTAATGTTATAAATTCTCGAGTAAACATAACAAGTTCCTTAGCTACAAAACACCAACTACAATTATCTCTCAGATTTTCGTCTCAGAAAGGTTTTAATAATACTATATCTCATACAGCTGTATGAGAATATATGAGTTTTTCCGAAATTGTACGTGAATACAAAATTGAAAAATCAGTAATTTCAAATCATGAAAATGGTTCTCATTTTGCAAATGAACTAACATCCACCAAAAAAGTAATGGTTAATTCAAAATTCTATAGAATAAATGATGTTCTGTGTACAAATTCTCAGAATAATACCTTTGTTATTATTAAAAATATTATTATAAATAGAGAAGATGTTATAATGTTTATTTGTGAAGAATTATCCACTGTTAGTTTTAATAAACACTTTTTTGCGTTCCAATTAAAAAAAACTGACCGCTTAATTTGTGTTTTTTATGAAGACCTTGATTTACTGGACTCTTTTATTCTTATCTCCTTGATGAACGGATTAGATTTTTTATCAATATAGATGGCATGGTTTTAAACATTTCTATAAATATCTACAGGGTCTCCCACGACGAATTGCATCGATTGAAATAGAAAAAGTATACAAAGGAAATTTGTGGAAATTTGACAACCTAAAAATCTTGAGGTGTGCAGGGTTGTTCCTCATTTTATGACAGCCACCTGCAGTATTAATCACAGGTAGTAAGTAGAAAAAGTAAATACAAAAGGTGTATTTGCATATCATCTTTTGGATCTATCAGACAAAAAAATCGCTCATCACAAAGCGCGAAACAATCACAACTTGGATTTTTTAAATGTAACACCCTGTATATTTTCAGCTACCATGGATGATCTTTTTTTCCTGATTTCAAAAATATATATTTTGTTAATGGCTTGTTTTGCCGTTTGTGAGATATTTAGGTTTAAACTTTAAAGCTTTACACCTTCTACCTACTATCTGTAATTAATCCTCCAGGTGGATATCAAACTATGCGGAACAACCTTGAATGTACGATGGAACTAAATACTGTTATACCAGAAGTAGGTGTGAACTTGAATATTTTGAATGAGATACCCTGAATATTATTTCATTTCTAGATTCTAAGGCAAATTCTGAGATTATTTCGTTAATAATGTCATATACTTAATTCAACTGTTTTTGTAAAATTGACAGTTGAAAATCGACTTTTGAAATTTTCATTTGTATACTTTTTCCTATTTCGATCGAAGCAGTTCGTCTTGGAACACTCTGCTATATTAAAGGATTATTTTAAGTAGAAAAATAATATAGCCACAGGCTGTTATTTAAATTAGTAAGTGGAAATTAGTATTATATAGATATAGGTACCTACCTGCATTTATACCAGTGAAGTATTTCACAATATATAATTTTAGTACGTAACATATTATGTTGAGACAAGAGAATATTTTTTTTTTGTTAAACATTTTTGGTTTTAGTGCTTAAGACGTTTATGTACCATTGCGATAAAAAAAAGTAGTACAAAAATTATTAACCCAATTTGGGCTCCCAGTGTAACATACAAAATTTTGACAGGAAATAAACATTTCAAAATATGTTGGGTCCATTAACATTTGTGTGAAAATATTGTGTAATAGACCAGGAGATTTTTGTTGTACTTCTTTTTTTTTGAGCGCAATGGTACAAATATTCTTTTTTATTCCTTCAGCCATTCCAAATTTATATTTCAATAAGATTACTACCTATTAATGAAGACTTATACCAGAAATATGTCCGTCCAAATATGTATAATAATAGGTATATATGGGTAAAATGTTAGTTTTAGTAGTTACTTAACTAATCTTAGAAAGTTAGAACAAAAGAGTATTGATATTTTTTCAAGAAAATAACACTTTTATGTATAATATTTTATACTGGTTCAGTCATTTGAAATTATTATATAAAATATGTGATAAAGACCAAAAATATATATTATATTACTAAACATAGAATGTTAGTTTTGGTAGTTAATTAATGGTATAATAAAAGAAGGTGTTTTTGTTATGTTATTAAAAAAGTTTGGCTTTAGGAGGACATAAGAGGTTTATGTTTGGTTTTTAATCATTTAGGCATTTTAAATTATTTAAAAAAATGCTCCATTACTGAATATAAAATGTTGGTTTTTAAAAGAATTATCTTTTGTTAAAAAAACTTGGTTTTACGACATATTGACGTTTATGTTATCAGTTTTTACTCTTTCGTCATTTCACTATTTTTATAAAAGTGGCAAAGTGAGATGGGATTGTGAATGTATATTTTTTTTTCAATTGTTACCACCATTAACCTCAACGAACAAGAGATAACGGAAAATATTTTAATTTAATTTTTTACAAGTAGGTACTTATATTATGTACTTAAACATGTAGGTAGGTAGGTATACCTTATAAAAATAATATGTATGTCCACATACAATAAAGTTATTTTTTACAATAATAATTTGGTTTTATTACCAGTTTCGTATTGTTGGTGAATTTTTATTTAAGGTACATAATTCTAACAATTATCTATTGTAACCACAAAAATATGACTTTCCAGCAGCTAAAATTCTTCCTACTGTAGATTTTGTCTCTTTTAACCAACCCAGTGGTTTTTTCCTTTAGTTTCAGGCTTAAAAAATTGAATGTTGGACCTATAAAGAGTTGAATTTTCTCAGAAAATCTGCCAACGTTAAATTCCTATTTAGGCTCTTAGCTGAAGGCCAATAAAATCCAAGGGGTTGGTCATATGAAATAAAATCTTTAGCAGAAAAAAAATAACTGCTGATTTCTTTGGTAGCATAATTACACTCATCAAAATGGTCTAGGAAACAAGAAATATTTGTCTTATAATTTTAAGACAAAAAAGCTTTTTTTAAGATTATTTTTTTGTTTTATATTTTTTTTTACAACAGGAACAATATTTTCTAACTGCAGGCAAATTATTTAGGTATAGTATTAGTAAATACACTCATCAAAATGGTCTAGGGACAAGAAATATTTGTCATTTAACTTTAGACGAAACAAGTTTTTTTAAAGATAACATGTGGGTATTATTTGTTAACAAATCTTAACAAATTTACCATATCAGCTTTTTTTGCAGGCTTGTTTATTTAAAATACACACATCAAAAAGTCCTAAACGACAAGATAATACCTATATCACAAAATTTTTACTAACTTAACAATTAATTTATAAAATATTTTAAATAAACAAGCCTGCAAAAAAAGCCGATATGTTAAATTTGATAAAATTTGTTCAACATAATACCCACATGTTATCTTTAAAAAAACTTGATTCGTCTTAAAGTTAAATGACAAATATTTCTCGTCCCCTAGACCATTTTGACGAGTGTATTTACTAATACTATAAATAATTTGCCTGCATTTAGAAAATATTGTTCCTGTTGTAAAAAAAAAAAATCTAAAGCAAAAAATAATCTTCTTTATAGTAGAAAAGGATATAACTACAATAGTAAACAGCTGGCCCATAGCTAAATAGCATTAATTCTAAATTGGTGCCGTGGGTATCTATAACAGAAGGAAATCTTCCTATGATTGTAAGAAATTTCCCTAAATTGATAATTGACTATGCTAGTTTGAAAGGGATGTAATTTAAAATAGCAAACTCAGTTTGCCATGAGAAAAAAAAAATTATAGGATTAATAATCTTCTTTATAATTTCTGGAAAGTAACTCCGCTGTTTTGGAAAAGGCGCTCTTCTGGTTTAGTAAAGACACTCTTCTGGTTTAGTAAAGACACTCTTCTGGTTTAGTAAAGACACTTTATAAAAATACTTTACTACTATATTAAAGAGATTGCAGCAAAGTGAACTTTACTGCAGTAGCATAATTCTTTCTTGGCGCCTATGTTAATAGATTTTTTAGCTAGAATAGCTGAAAAACTTACTGTTACGATGAAAATTTTTTCTCAGTGTAGATTGCTAAGACAGAAAAGATATTTGTTGTTGTTATTAGAAATGCTTCCTGAAATAGGAAAGCGTTTGTCTCAGAACAAAAAATTTCTTGCCAGAATCAGCCAAGTGTTTTATTAGCCATGGGAAGTTATTTGTCTCACCAATAGCAAAATTATTTTGCTGGAAATCTTTGGAAATATGTAGTAGCGCGTCCATCATAACAAAACCAGGAGATAAACAAACTCTATTTAAACCCCTAAACTTTCATTACCTGATCTGAAATAATGTCAATTAATGAAAAGTTTGGCGCTAGAGTTGTTTCTGCTAGTTTTTATGGATGCGCTGGCACCATTTCCAAAAAGATTCCCAGCGACCGACACTCGACTTGACTCGACAGCATCCACGATCCACACCGTACGGCGTTAGCTACTAAACTAAAATGGAACAAAATGAACACGAAACATATTTTATCGGTTATTTTTGGACCCGAAGAAATCACGGAAATGTCCGAACGGTATTTTTAGTTAAGTTATTTGGCTAGGGTAGCAAAAAACATTACTGTAACAATAACAAAAATTACAGGAATTTTTTTTTGCTGCAACAGTAAAGTATCTATCTATCTTAGAAAAGTTCTATTTCGGAGAAGCAGAAATATTTTCATAAAATTTTAATTTTGCTATAACAGCAAAGTTTGGTTTTGGAATAAGAAATATCTTTGCAGTTTCAATAAAGTAGTTTCAGCAAAGTGGTCTTTTCTGTAGAAGCAAAATAACATTGCTACCTCTAAAACATTTTCCAATGTAACAGCTAAAAAAAAACCAGCAAAGAATTTTCTCCTGGGACTTTTCTCAGTGTATACATTCAAAAAGTAAACCAACTTTTGTTTTTATTTATGTATGTAAAGTCTGTTTTTTTTTTAAAAGATAATTCTCCAAGTCAAAAATTTAGTAAAATCTGTTTTTTTTTAAAGATAATTCCCCAAGTCAAAAATTTAGTAACTATGTTGGCAACACAAGCCTTTTCTACATAAAAATTTGAAAGCATTGACAATTTTACATTGTATTGCCAACATAATGTCATTTTGACTTTTATCTTTAAAAAAAAACACACTTTAACTATGTTGGCAACACAAGCCTTTTCTACATCAAAAATTTGAAAGCATGCTTTCAACAACATGACAATTTTACATTGTATTGCCAACATAATGTTATTTTGACTTTTATCTTTAAAAAAAAAAAACAGATTTTATGTGTCGGAGGTGTCAGTTGCATTACGACCAAGGTTGATCTATTGTACCCCTCCTTCTGCTGTTAAGTTCGGGTTTCCTGCTTAAAGCAGCCCCTCTAGTCCTAGGTCCTTTAGGAATTTTTTATTTTGTTTTGTTTTTTTGTTTTTATTTAGTTTAGTATATAGTTTTTTTTTTCCCACTCTTTTGCTTTGTTAAATGCCTATCAATGGTATGTGCTACGGTAGGTTAACTATTAAACTATTAAGTTATGATTTTGTTTTTATATGTTTGTTTCTACAAATTTTATGAGTAGGTAGGTACTAAAAATGTCTTTATTATACCTCAACTATGTTTGTTTACTTATTGTTAGTATAAATAAGTACGCAATTTGAATTTTATTTTTTATTTTTGTTACCTACCGGTATTGGTAATTGGTATTAAGCTATAAGTACTTGGTACTTGGCTTACTTTTTGACTTTGTTTTTCTTGTAGGTACTTGTACCTATTTCTTCAACTGTACTGTGTTGTCTGAGTTTATATAAATAAAAATAAATACAATATTAAATGTTTGTTTGAAATTTGTGCGGGGAGGGGGATAAAATCGAATACAAAAATTGAACGAGAATAGCTTTATTGCTGCTCGAACTTAGCAATCGGAAACACTATAAAATAGACGTTTTTGGGCGTCGCATCCGGAAAAAAAAATTCACATCCGAGCTTCTCCCTATCCCAGGCCCGTATTAGGGCGGCGATTTACCGAGTATAGAACTCGGTGGGCCGGTCAACTTCGGCCTCGGTGTAAACCACTTACTCCAAATTATCAATATTTTGAGAAATGAATTAAAAATTCCTTGTAAAAGTCTATATTTTTGCATAAAAAAAATTTCCTAAGTACATTCTAAGGTGCCAGGAAAACGCGTGACGTTGAAAATTTTCAAAATTTTCGTCTGCGGTGCTCTTGGGAAATCAAAATTTAAAATGTTATACATTTCCCACAGAGTGGGCCAATATAAGGACTCCAACTCGGGCCGGAAAAAATTCCCAATTCGGCCCTGCTCTCTCCCTATAAACACATTTATAAAATTATCCTGCACCCATGAGGATTTTCAAAAGTCGGCGCCCCTGCTAAAAGGGGTGTGACCCAAAAAACAAACTGATCTACCTAAATCAAGAAAAAAAATCTAAGATCTCTCGTGAAAACGGCAGTCCTATATATTGAAAATAGTTTCCAAGATAATCCCTCATGAAGATGAATTATGCGAAAACTTGTGACGTCACACCGGCTAACCGCCGAAATCGAAGTCTTATGTTTGTGCAGTCGTCAGTGAACCGTGCAAGTCGCTCAGTGAGATCGTTGACTTTTGTTTTAGAAAATACAATATTTACACGTATTTTAACTGTGCCTCCGAAGCCGGTGTGACTTCACAGCCTATACGTTTGCCACTTCAAACCGTCCTAACTCGAAAACGGTCCATTGTAGCAGATGCAGTTTAAATATTTAAATATTTATTCTTAGCTATTTTTGCACTAAAACTTTCATTTTTGGGTCATACCCCCTTCAATAAGTGTGAGGTATTATTAGCAAACTTAGGTATTAGGTACCTACCGCTAGTACAGTTGCTTGAAATCGAATTTCGATGAAAATTGGGTCCTAAATGCCTATTTTATGAGGTGCCTTGTTTGAATTTTATATATCTATCTAAAAATTCTAAAAACCAAAATAATTCACTTGCAAATTGAAGTTGATTATTTTTCTTTGCTCTTATTTATACAACTCTGGTTTGCACTGAAATGATTCAAACGGTATAATAATGATCGTAGAAAGAGGATTATGGTCATAAATTTACCCTATCTTTGTGATGGATGTGAATAAACCTTAAAAAAAAGCTTAGCGGAGAAAAGAGCATCATTGTTATCTTTAATGGGAAAATATAAAAGCACTAGCAGCATTTTCTGAAGAACTTTTCAAATATATTATGCACAAAAGGTTTTTCTGTTTCGTTTTAACGATTTGGATCAATTTTTCCAATTTTTTGTTATATTATTAATGTATAATTAGTAAAATTAGCTACCAATAATGACCTTGAGCTTTTACTTTTGACAACCATAATTTGAAAACCAGAATGATTAGGTGGCTGGTGCTTCGTATACAAATAATTTTAAAAAATGAAGTGAACAAAAAATATTAATAAATCAACAATTTGAGATATCTAATGAGATAGGAATCAAAAACGAATAAAAACATTCATTAAAAACATTTCTTCAGACAAACGAGAAAAAAGTAAAAGGTCACAGTATTAATGAATCGAGTTTGGAAATAAAATATCAAGTTACAAAATCCCGAAAAAAATTGCAAATCTCCCATTAAAAAAATGCAAAAAATTAAGCATTAAATTAAATAAATTGACTTGACCAAACAGATATTGCAGTGAGATCCATTAGAGAATATGTATTAGAAATAGTTATTTATTATACAAGACGGTAAAAAGATGCTTTACCTGTGAGTGGAAAATGTTGATTCACGAGCGACGAAGGAGCGAGTGGATTAATTCCACGAACAGGTAAAGCTTTTTTACCATCGTGTGTAATATTCTATTTTATTCTTGAGCAACTTTTTACTTATCACAATTACTGAAATCATAAACTAAAATGTGCTAAAATTTTACATAGATTATGACAAGTTGACAAAGTACCTAACAAACTGACACATTTCTGGTGTTGTCAATCATATCAAATTTCTGTCAAAAACACTATAATTATTATAATAGATTTGAACAAGTGGGTAAAATTGACGTATGAGTGGGTAAAATTGACAAATGAGTGGGTAAAAATTGTTCGATTTCACTACTTCAAATAAAGTGTTACTTTAACAACGAGTTTTGAGTCGATTAAATAATAGTTTACCATTCACGATAGAATCAAGGTCCTTTTCTTAAACCCAACTCACTTTGTTACAAAAACAGAGAAATAATTTTTTTTAAAAATTATACAAAATACAAATAGATGTTTAAAAACAGTGTCTATTTTAATAAAGTATATTCCAAAATTGCCTCATTTACGCTTTAAAGCATCTAATTCGTGCAGAAAGTTCTTCTTACAAAGTACAAAGTAGCCCTTTCAATGTCTTTTGTCGAAATCCAGAGTAAAATGTCTTGTACAAATTAAATCTGCTCTACACTCGTTCTCTAACTTTCTCTCCGTTTCCTACTACTCCCTAAAAGTTTAAATCTGTGTCCGGACTGATTAACTGGCTACATGGGCTGCACACTGAACAGGTTGTAGAGTCTAACTTCTCTCAGTAAAATCAATTTGGACGGGCTTTTCAGGTCTAGTTGACTAAAGGATTTTTGCGTATTTTTGAAAAAGGAAAAAATAATTATTGTAACATACTGCACACAATTTTCTGATTGGTCTTTTTTGCAAGAAAATTCGGTGGAGAATTTGCCGGAATATAGGAAGGAGAGGAATTCAATCTCAGAATGTTTCTTAGCTGCTTCTCTAATAAACAACCAGCGACAGGCATTAATTGCATCATGACTGTAGACTGATAAATACAATTGAGTGTCGTCAGCGTATTGGTGAGTTTTACAGTGATTTAGAAATGAGAAAAAATCCGATGTGAATACAGAGAATAAAAGTGGACCGTGGACGCAGTATACTACCCTGTGGGACACCCTGAGTTACTAATTTATAGTCAGACACTTGCCCATTTACCATAATTCTCTGCTGCTTATTTGACAATTACTATAATCCAAAAGACTAGACAAGTCGCCTTATTATCATCAATAGTCCGATAAATGTCATCTATAACATTCAAAAGTGTAGTGATAGTACTACGTTGGGGCCGAAAATCTGATGACACACCAAAAGAAATAAAGTATTCATCAATTTGTATACAATTTTTTTCCAAAATTTTAGAGATACAAGGCAGGATGCTAACCGGCCTGAAATGAGACTAATCTGAAGGCGTGTTTTTTTTTTCGAATAGGGATGACCAAGAGGATGACATTTGAATTTTTCCACACTTTAGGAAAGGAGCTGTCATTAGGACACCTGATAATTACAAATGTAAAGTTTATCTAGGAGAAATGGCATAAGAAGTATCGCCATATGTAGATCATCATATCATCATTATCCTTGGCTTAAGATTTAAGGAAAAGCACAGATTTCTCCACATCTTTAGTAGTTCTGCAAATGTAAACTCTGTAGAAAGTCTGCAATCTTCCCTGATATTATTTAGTATATTTGTGGTCTATAGGGTTTTGAGCAAATTGTGGAATACTATTAATAAAATAATCATTTGATGCAGTTATGTTCGAGAAACTAGAGTTCTTACCCCTTTTATCAGATTTAATATTTAAGTATTTCAAAGCTAGAGCAGGTTATGATCAGATACCTATATCATCCATTTACAATAACACAATTATCAAATTCTTTATTAGAAGTGACTACTAGGTCTAAAACAGTACTTGAATTTGCAGTAATGAAAGTTTGTTCAAAAACTACTTGGTACAAGCCATACTTACTTGAAAATCTAGAGAGCAGAGTCATAAACTATCACTTCCACATACCAAAGTTTATTCTCACAACATTGAAATCAAACATAAAGAGCCGGCGTTAAAAATTATTGTGCGAATACTGACATCAAGAAATAGAATGTAACAATCCGAGACGGAAAATGCTTCCTTGCTAGTCACGAGATAAACTAAACCTCGAGACAGCAATCAAGTTTTTCATCGAGGTTTGTATACAATTTTATTTTCAACCCTTAATTTCTGAGTCAAAAAGTAAAAGTTGTTATTGTACGAAATTCTTCATATCTTGTCAAAATCAGCTTTAACTTTTTTCATTGTCAGTGTCAGGATCAAATAATAAACAAACAAGCAGGAAAATGGGGACGGAAACGCATATGCCTGCCTAGGCAGGCATATACATTGCCGTCCCGATAAAATGTGAAAGTACAGAAATGTGAAACTTTCAAGATTTTAAAGGGTCTGTAATGTCAATATTACATATACGATTGGAAATAAAACGTTTCACAGGCGCGATTTTCATGGAAATAGAGATTTTCTATTTTTTCATTTCCATCGTTTAAAAACATAAAGAAAACTCACCCTTCACCCTAACCTTATAGATAACAAAACTGTCAAACTTCAAACTGAACTTAGTCTAACCTAACTTCTTCTTTTTTATGTGAGGCTTCTGGCCCATGGCCCATCATGACCGACAACCAAACTAAATCAAAAATGTCATTAAGGTTAAATGAGCTATAACAATTAGGCAATTCAATCCATCTGTCAGATAGGAAAATTAAATATGGCGTGGCGGCCAAGCAGGTTTGTTTTGAATGTGTTTTTATGCGTATTTCAAATTATTTTGCTTAGAGTTTTGCTTGCAACTTTGATTTGGATTATTTAATAAAATATTTGTTGACTAGGTACCTAAACTAATAAATCGGGCAGAATATAGATATTTTTTTGTGTTTTTTGGCCCATGTGTGGCCGCCACGCCATCTTGAAAGTCACGTGGTTTCAATTGCCTAATTATAATAAATGAGTGTATCAAGAACTTCAAACTGAATATTGTCTTTGATGTAAAATGCTACGTCTCTACCTCTACCAGCTCTGTCAGCTCTAATTAACTTATAGGATGTTATATCAAAAAATGAGCTTGAAGAGGACGCCTATAACTAACCATGTCTCTGAAAGACCTAAAAAAGAATAGGATTGATTCTTCACCACATCCAAAACCATACGAAATCCTGTACAGATTGAGTGAATCTTAAAATGAGCAAAGCTAGTGTGTTTTTTTTAAATCTCTTATTTATTCATAAGTATAACAATAATTACAATATGTTCATCTTTGTAATCTAAACAGTATTTCAAATACTCTGATATCGATCATAATATATTTAATACTAGTTGTACCCGGCGTGCGTTGTAATGCCATGCAAAAAAAAAATATATTTCATTTATTTTGCGCAACTGTTACGACTCATGCACTCGTAATCGAAATAAATAACCGTTGGTAATAAACGATAAAACGAAGAGCTTCCGTCAAACCAGAGTCGCTTGCCAGTGAGTTCAGTGCACTGATCTCAAAAATAAATGGATAAGCAAAGAACGCTGCTAATGCTGCCAATTTACGAGGTCATAATCTAAACAAAAACAACTGACTGGGACAGCTGTGAGCGTGCGCAATAGATACATGTACTGTGCGTGCATTATATATATATCCATTTTATTCTCATATTTCCTGATTTCATGTTTAGGTTGGTAACATTACATGCCAAATATAGAATTAAGGGCGGGTATTATAAATCTAATTTGAGAGTTAACTTCAGGAATTACATGTAATTCAAAAAGTTAACTTCAAGTTAACTGTCAAAGCAGTTTTATAATACCCGCCCTTAATCTAACATGCCAAAAAGCGATACCCGAACGGTTGGAGACGTTGGAGTGCGAACGGAGACACTCGGAGTGAGCAAGCGGAACCCAGCTGATGTCGACGTCGAGTAAGGTTGCCAGATACTTGAGTTTTGAAAATAGGAGAGCTTGTGAAAAATTATATGATATTGTATAATAATATATGAGAATATTTTATGTACTGCAAAATACTTAAACTGCGACAAGTGAGTGAACCTTGGTAACGTATGAAGTAGCAGAGGAGAAGACGAAAACCTATACTATACGACGCGACGGGTGCGAAAATTGCGTTTACCCTGACGCGACGACCCGCGTATATGTATATTTAATCTCGGGCCAATCAGGAGAGTTATACCCGTAATCCTTCCACACAGGTTCACTCATTTGTCGCACTTTAAAACCGTTGACGTTTAAACAAATCCCTGACCCAAAATAATTTTCTATTTTTTCTGTTTTTACTTTTATTTTTATTTATTGTGTACAAAAGCGACAAAAGTAAAATATTAATTATTCGGCAACGTCGGAAAAAAAGTTGGAAATATTCGGATAAAATGTGGCGGGAAATTTTTCAGCCAATAGAAACTCCATCGAACCATCGGACGGTCGGATGGGACGCATCGCATGAGTCTCCATCCTATAACCTGAGTCTCATGCATCCGTTTTCCGACGTCCGATGTCCGAAAAACCTTCTATTTTGACATATTTTTATACGATTATGCCGGACATCGGACGTCGGAAAACGGCGATGCATGAGACTCCGACTTATCACGTGTATGGTAGTGATATACATGGTTTCTTTTTTTCGATCAAAATATATGAGAAATAGTCTCATATTAAACATGCTAATATGAGATATGAGTCTCATATTAAAAATAGGAGGTCTGGCAACCCTAACGTCGAGTACCGCGCTACGCTACGCTACTACGATAGAAATGTCCTCTCAATGTCATTAAATATTTAGCGGTAGAAAATTATATCAAAAACGGTAGAACGGTAGCTTATACATTCAAACGGTAGATCTACCGCTAAAACGGTAGACCTGGCAACACTGATTTCAATTGATTCAAGATCTTAGCTTTGAGCTAAGTATTTCCAATTTTTTAAGAAAAAATTAAATCTAATAAAGCGACCACTTACGCCCGGCAGACAGACGCATTTGAAATCATCATGTGAGGTAATACCGACATGTCAATTCAAACTTTTGGTAACTTATGAGGTAGTTGTTTTTACTGCTAGCTCTCGAACTACAAGGGTTGTTTTATTTTAGAACTTGAGCCACTCTGGAGTTATGAACATTAAAATCTGATAAGAATATAATCTTAGAGCTTGGATAAGTCTCGTGGATAGAATCAAATGAATTTGCCAGATTTTCAAATAGAATTTCATAACTGGAGTCGTTGGTTGAAAGATGCATGCAGCTAACAAACTTAACCAAAGAAGTAATTTTCAGCCAAATTAGGTACATTCTAATCAGGTGATTCGAGATTGTTGTGGAAACAGCAAAACAATCGTATTTATTTTTTATAATCACAGTGGCAACGTTGCAAAAAAGCCCCCCGCCGTGAAAGCTCGATGGCCGCTGGCGCCGTACCAGGCTGTACTGGATCGATCCAGTCTGGTTGTTGTCGCTAAGGGAAAAAATGCATTCCTTATCTTTTTCACTTCGCAGTGTGATTTTTAGCAGTGTGAGTTTAGTAGTGTGGTTTCACTAGCAGTAAATAGTGCGTAAAAACGTCTAGCTCTATACAAGTTTTGAACCTGCTCACTTTTCTCTAATTATTTAATTATTCTCTCTAGTTGCACCCTTGTGCAGTCTCTCTCTCGCTCTCTAAATAAAAAGACTTATTTTTTTATCTCTTTGGCTGCTGGCTTGAAAACTCAAGTGATATAATATCGCGTAACACATTGAGTTAATCACACTCCCCTTTTTTAAGGGCTCTCTAAAAATATAAAAACTCTCAACTCCCGAAGATTTCTATTAAGAATAAACTTTATCTTGTGCTCTCAATTAAAATATTAGCGTTCCGCTAATACTGACAATTATTGTTAAATTGACTATTGAGCACTTAGCAACTAGTGAATTTATACCGATTAGTGAATGTTCTCGAATAACTCAAATGCGACTTGTTAACTAACCTGTGAATAATTAAAAGTACTTGAATGTGGTTACAGTATTTATTACTTTATTAAACGATTATTTTGGCAACAATAGAGAGATATAAAACTGGAAGTGTGAGTGCATTATTTAGCAGTGACATTCCCATCCCCTTTATGATCCAGTGATCTATCCCCAAATTAAATGTTGACACCTCAGTTAGAGGCCCTAACAGAGATCATCTTCTCTGTGGATATTTTTGTGACAATAATAAAATAAGCTTGCTTACTTTACTCCTAAATTTGCTCGATAAAATGTCTCAAATTCATCGAATTATGTATTACGAGTTTATGTAAAAAATTGTAAATATTCAAAATAATGGAATTTACTTGGTCAATTAGGATGTGATATAAACCTCCTAAAGAACAGATTTCCTTCAAGAGACCCCTTTATTGAATTTTAGACCATTTTATATAAATGTGCCTCCATTTGTTTATTCGCAAACTGCCTCGATATATAAATCTAGTAATATTTTTAACAAGAACAGGTGCACATAAAAATACCTAATAACGATGATAAAAGTGAATTTTTACCTTTGGGTGGCTCCGGAAATTGATTTGAAAAAATCGCAAGTCATTTTTATCCTACAAAAACGTATAATGTTATGGAAAGAGCTTATTCTAGAGCCGTTTTTCAAAGAATAATAGAGGAGGAACAAAAATAAAATATTACTCGCATATTTATTGTACTCCAACTTTTCCCATAGACAACTTTGGTAAATTGGCAATTTCTTGTATAACTTCCATGGGAAAATAGCACCTAATAATAATATAAATCTCTGAAAATATCAAATAAATCCACTCAATCACCGATTATAGATCGAAAAAATGACACAAAAACAAATCAGCTACTGGCTGAAATAGTTTTTTTGCACTATTGCGAAGTTAAAAATATCCTAAATTCACTAAAAGAACTGTTTCCGACATAATACATCTGGAGCAATATATCATATATCGATCAAATTCTTTTTGGTGCAACGCTAAACTACTCGTCAGGAGTTATTATTGATGATTTTTCATTTGAAACGACCATCAGCTTTATCGGAAACGAAAATCATTCATCGCCAGCGTCAAGCCATTAGGGTCAGGCAAGTTTTCAGTTCAGTTTCCCGGCAAACCAATTCGAATTGTATTAATATTGGTTCGAAATGGTCACTAGTTATTGTAACGTCGATTCCAATTTCATTTGACTATTTGATGATAATTCAATAATTATTATTCACATAATTTACGAAATTGAAGTATTAAAAGGTGGCGCAATCTTGGAAAGCTCAAAGTTTCTGAAAAGGAATCGTTAACAGTGTTGCCAACTGCGAATCAACTATTATAGTATAAAACCCTATAAAATTAAAGTACATTTGTACAAATTATAGTATCCTGCTCCTGCTGGAGACAGATGACCACCAATTTTCCTGGTGGGACACACAGAGATCGAACTATTATGAAATTTTCTGGACAAAACGAGAAAAGTCAAGGGCATATCACACTACAATTTCAAATTTTTCCAGTGAAAATAACCCCATTGGAAATTAATGAAAATCAACTAAATTAGATATAAATGCACCATCTAACATTTTATTTTTTTTTCTGGAAAACTATTCAGGGAAAAATTATGACATTTTCTGGAAAAAAAAAGAGGAAAGTCAAGGGCGTATCATAGTAAAATTTCAAATTTTTCAAATGGAAAATAACCCTATTGGAAATTAATGAAAATCAACTAAATTAGGCATGAATGCACCATCTAACATTTTATTTTTTTTCTGGAAAACTATTCAAGGGAAAATTATGACATTTTCTGGAAAAAAAGAAGAAAATCAGGGGCGTATCATAGTAAAGTTTCAATTTTTTTCAGTGGAAAATAACCCCATTGGAAATTAATGAAAATCAACTAAATTAGGCATAAATGCACCATCTAACATTTTATTTTTCTTCTGGAAAACTATTCAGGGAAAAATTATGACATTTTCTGGAAAAAAAGAGGAAAGTCAGAGACGTATTATAGTAAAATTTCAAATTTTTCCAGTGAAAAATAACCCCATTGGAAATTAATGAAAATCAACTAAATTAGGCATAAATGCACCATCTAACATTTTATTTTTCTTCTGGAAAACTATTCAGGGAAAAATTATGACATTTTCTGGAAAAAAAGAGGAAAGTCAGAGACGTATTATAGTAAAATTTCAAATTTTTCCAGTGGAGAATAACCCCATTGGAAATTAATGAAAATCAACTAAATTAAGCATAAATGCACCATCTAACATTTTATTTTTTTCTGGAAAACCATCCAAAGAAAAATTATGGAATTTTCTGGACAAAACGAGAAAAGTCAAGGGCGTATCATACTAAAATATCAAAAATTTCCAGTGAAAAATAACCCCATTGGAAATTAATGGAAAACAACTAAATTAGACATAAATGCACCATCTAACATTTTATTTTTTTTTCTAGAAAAATATTCAAGGGAAAATTATGACATTTTCTGGAAAAAAATAAGAAAGTCAGAAGCGTATCATAGTAAAATTTCAAATTTTTCCAGTGGAGAATAACCCCATTGGAAATTAATGGAAAACAACTAAATTAGACATAAATGCACCATCTAACATTTTATTTTTTTTTTCTAGAAAAATATTCAAGGTAAAATTATGACATTTTCCGGAAAAAAATAAGAAAGTCAGAAGCGTATCATAGTAAAATTTCAAATTTTTCCAGTGGAAAATAACCTCATTAGAAGTTAATGAATATCAACTAAATTAGGCATAAATGCACCTTTTAACTTTTTTTTTCTGGAAAACTATTCAAGGGAAAATTATGACATTTTCTGGAAAAAAAGAAGAAAATCAGGGGCGTATCATGGTGAAGTTTCAAATTTTTTCAGTGGAAAATAACCTTATTGGAAATTAATGAAAATCAACTAAATTACGCATAGATGCACCATCCAACATTTTATTTTCCTTCTGGGAAACTATTCAGGGAAAAATTATGACATTTTCTGGAAAAAAAGGGGAAAGTCAGAAGCGTATCATAGTAAAATTTCAAATTTTTCCAGTGAAAAATAACTCCATTGGAAATTAATGAATATCAACTAAATTAGGCATAAATGCACCATCTAACTTCTTTTTTTCTGGAAAACTATTCAAGGAAAAATTATGACATTTTCTAAAGAAAAAGAGAAAAGTCAGGGGCGCATCACACCAAAATTTCAAATTTTTTCCGCGAAAAACAATAAAATTAAAAATAATTTTCAAAATTAAATAGGGGTGCGTTCGATAACATCTTTTTTGGTATAAAAAAACAATGAACTATAAACTACACGTATCTGGAATGGCACCGACTGTTGTCGCATATGGCATTTGTCATCTTGCTTAGTGCGTCCAAAAAAGCTACATAGTGGGGGATACCTTTCTCTCTCCAGTTCATGGCTGTAAGATTTGGTATATTCCTAACCTCAAATATATTATTTTCTAGACAAAGAAAGATTTCCATAATTCGCCGATACGATAAATAGAGATAGGTTTACTCCACATTCTCCATCTCAATTTGCCGCAAATTTATGGATCGGCGGGCCATTCCAGGTACGTGTAGTTTATAGTTCATTGTAAAAAAAGGAGCCGCTCAGGAAAATCAATGAAATTGACAATTGACAGTGTAAACCCAGTCACCAAAAAAACACTAAACTAAAACTTTTGACAGTTGACATTTAAAATGTTAACTGTCAAAAATTACATGCTCTATCAATACTAAAACGACAGAGTCTATTCAGCTAAAAAAAAAAAGAAAAAAAGGTGACTAGACCTTATAATGTCTAGTCATAAGGGCTTGCACGCCAACACATTAGGAAACCAATAGGATTAGGATTTGTTTTTAATAGAAAGTAGGATTAGGCAACAAATTAGGATTTAAAATAGGCTGAGGAGAACTAGAATAAGGACTTAGGATAAGGGCTTGCACGCCAACAAAATAGGTTTAGGAAAATTAGAATAAGGGCTTGCATGCAAACCGAAAAAACTAAATAATTTGATAATGCATAATTATAGTATTTTAGGTGTACTATAATGACCTTTGATAGTACATAGTACATAACCATTCAATTATAGTACAAATACTATAATTATAGTACGGTTGGCAACACTGATCGTTAAGCAGAAGCAAAATGGTGCTCAATCTCCTATGAAGTAAAGAACATGGGTAAAATTGAACATCACAAAGGAAAAAAGAAGCAATAATTCATATATATATATATATATATATATATAAGTATGTATATTCAGTTTCTTTTAAGCTTATTGTAGAATGGATCCTGCAGATTTCAATCTCTGTATTGCGACAGGCGAAGGATGAATTTTATGTGATAGATATAAAGTGCATCCCTGGCAACTAAAAATTTGAATTTCATAGCGTTATTTCTTTCCCACAAAGCTAATGCAAATTTTAAGTAAAAATTATCAAAAATACCACCGATTGCATTGTGTATAATTAAACCATAACCACAAAATTTATATTTTAGTTTACTAAAATAATTATGTTTACGGAACAGGCAACATCAAAAGAATTCAAGTAAGTTACCAATAACTACTATAATCGAACTAATTTAGAAAGAAATTTTAGATTTAAACGAGTCGAACGTGGTGAGACTTCTAGCAAGAGAATGTTCTATGAAGAACATGATCGGGGTTTCGCCAAAAGGCCTAATATAAAGGATTTGAATTATGCTTGTGGTGCTTCGGATTTTTATTATAGTCCAAGAAGTAAGTTAATTAAATAATTTCAGTTTATTGATCAAAAGTTAGTTGGTTATATTATTATACGTTATGGTAAGTGAATTGGACATTGAAATTGGTAGCTTCCGAGAGGTAGAGGTCACTTCCCAATTAGGTGTACAAATGTTGAAATATAATTGGAAAAATACGTTTAATTACCTCAATTGCGTTTTAATTACACTCAATTATATTTAATTACAGTCAATTACACCCAATTACATTCAATTACGCTCAAATACATTCAATTAATTACATTCAAATATATTCAATTACGTTTAAATATTTTCAAATACATTTAATTTCAATTAATTACTGCCAATAAAATATAATTACATACCCCCTCCATCCTCCATTTTTATTTCCAATAAAAGTTAATTGTGTTTTTTTTTTCAATTTTGTGAATTCTTTCCAATTTGATAAAAAAAAAATTCAATTTTATGATTATGATTTTTAATTTTGTGAATTTTTCTCCAATATTGTAGGATTGGTAATTTCAATATGCCGCATTTCAATACTTTAGACCTATTTTACCTTATTGATAGTATCTATGTTAGTTTTAATCAAGTACCAGTGTTAATTGGTACCAGTTGTTAAATTGTTATGTTCTGCAGTGGCGTATCTACCGGTGTGCCATGTGTGCGAAGCACACAGGCCCGGGCCCGAGAGGGGCCCGTGAGCTCCATAGCGAAACTGCAAAAAAAAAACGTAAAAAAATCGAGATTACACCAAGAAAAAAAAAGTAGCTACAGAAACTTCAACATACTGAAACAGGAGATCCTTCCAAGACCCAAAATAGGAATTCTAGGCTTCAAAAATTGTTCGCATTGCAATTTCGACGCGTTCCCTGATGCAATTTCGACGCGTTGCTATGACAAAAGTGACAGAATCTCAGACAGAAGTATCGTAACAATATGGCGGAAGTGGGATACGCTTTTTTCTCCTTATGTCGCCTCCTTATTATTCTACCTCAATAATTTTTCCTTAATTTTGCCTAAATAAGTCAATTTTCTTTGAATTTTTCCTGGAGTGATTTTTCACTGGAAAATTTCGACATTTCCCTATAATGAGCTCCTCACTTTTCTCTTTATCCTGGAAAATTTTCAAAATTTTCCCTTTAGCAGTTTTCTAAAAAAAAAATTAAATGTGATATGATGAATTTTGCTTAGAAAAGTCAATTTTCCAGAACTTTCCTATCGACTTTCCTTTTTTTTTTTAAATTTTGAAAATTTCCTATAATGAACTCCTCATTTTCTTCTTTTTTTCTGGAAAAATTTCACAAGTTTTGCTTTATTAGTTTTCCAGAAATAAATTAAAATGTGAGAGGATGAGTTTTTCTTAATTTTACTTGAAAAAATCATTTTTTCAGAATTTTTCCTGGAGCGATTTTCCATTGGAAAATTTTGGATTTTCTTATAATGAGCTCCTGACTTTCCTCTTTTTCCTCTTTTGCCAATTTTCTAGGAAACAATTGAAATGTGAGAGGATGAATTTTCGTTAATTTTACTTGAAAAAGTCAATTTTCCAGAATTTTCCCTAGAGTGATTTCTCACTGAAAAATTTCGAAATTTTCCTATAATGAGCTCCTCACTTTCCTCTTTTTCTTGGAAAATTTTCAAAATTTTCCCTCTGCCAGTTTTCCAGAAAAAAATTAAAATGAAAGAAGTGAATTTTCCTTAATTTTGATTAAATAAGTAAATTTTCCAGAATTTTTTATGGAGTGATTTTTCATTTGAAAATTTTAAAATTTTTGCAATAATTTCTGTAATTTTCATAGTTTTATTATTTATTTTATTTTATTTTACATTTATTGCATCTTAAGTATACTTATTGCAAGAAATTTGGTTTTTTTAATGTTACATTATTATTATCTCTATCTTATTCTATTCTATAGCTAACTTAGGAAAATTACATTATGTATTAAAAAATACGCCGAAGAAGGACAATTATTGTGTTCGGCAAAACGAAAGAAATTAGTCATTCATTGCGCAAAAAGGATCTTACCTTTAACATATTTAGTGTATAATAAGCAATTTTTGATAGGCTATTCAAATTGTCTGAATTAAGTATTTGGACTAAGTCATCCATGCCCAAACAATCATTACCAAGAAACTCTGCTCTACAAGCTTTATACATGGGGCAAATGAAAAATAAATGCTGAAGTGTTTCTGCCTCTAACAAGTTACATACTGTGCATACTTCCTCAGGTCTAATTGAGTAGGATAAACCCCTGTTTGAAAACTTAATATATTTTTTATTCGCAGTTCGTAATTGAGCTATTATTCTGGTAATAAAAATCGAGCAGGCAATCTTCAGGTAATTCTTCTGAATGTTATATGTCAAAGAATTTGCTAAAAATAAGTATGAAGAATTTTCGAGCATAAGTAAATCACAATTTTTTAAATAATTCTTGTAAGTTTCTAAGGCTTTTTTTCCGAAATGGGCAATGTTTACGCGCTTATCGATGATCTCATCCCATAGAGATACAGCAGATGATTTTTCGAAGATATTTTTTAAATGAAGGACCCAATTATATTTAATATCGCACTGAGTGGATAGAGTCAAAAGACGCTCAAAACAAATCCTTGGGAGTCTAGAAGTATCCATTTTTAAAATTTTCTGTAACCAAGATATACCTTCCTTAAATAAGTTATAACTAACTTTCCAGCGGCCAGTTTCGAGCCTGACTATATGATCTGCCGTGGACCTTGGAAGCAAAAGCAACTGTTTAAAAAACCCAACTTGGATGCGTTCCAAGACATCCTCATACCGTAGGCCCCAAATTCCAACCCCGTACGACATGGTAGATATGACAACGCTTTGGTAAAGTTTTATTCTGGTATCCCAGCTGTTTATCTTGGCCCTGCTCATGGTTCCCAGCACCGCTCCGAAAGCCCGTTTGCAGTTTAAAACTGTTCTCTTTGACATATGCAAAAATAAAGACGAAGCGGAGAATTCGACGCCCAGATAATTAAACTGGTTGACTACTTCAAGCTTTTGGCTGCCGTAGTAAAAATTTAATTTTTTTGAATGGTGGAAGCCACCTTTAGTAAACACCAGCACTTTAGTTTTATCAGTGTTAACCAATAAATTGTTTTCATCTGCATATTGTTTTAGAATAGCGAGCTTCCGGGTCAGATCTATAGGAGAATCTGCGAGCAAAGTTTGGTCATCAGCATACAATAACATGTTCCGCTCAGTGATACCGTCGATGCTGACTCCTTTGGCCCCCTTAGTGATAAAATAATCGGTGATATCGGCAATGAATAGAGAGAACAGTAAAGGGCTCAGGGAGTCCCCCTGCAAAACCCCTTCAGTTATGTCATAGGTCCTACTGAAAGTCGCATTGGATTTTATAGACATTTGTGCTATGTCATACAAACTTTTAATAACATTAATATATTTTGTGCTTCTTCCCAGCCGGTGTAGTTTTTGCCAAAGTAAGTTATGATTGATTGAGTCGAAAGCACGTTTAAAATCGACAAATGCTGTGTAGAGCTTTCTGCCTTTTAATCTAAGTCGTAATTGCACTATTGAATTCAAGACAAAAACATTATCCACGCAACCCCTGCGGGCTCTGAACCCCGCCTGACACTCAGGCAAAATGTTGTTTCCTTCACAGAAAATGGTCAGTCTATTTTGCAGAATTTTTGTAAAAACTTTAAGTAAACAGTTAATTAATGCCACACCTCTATAGTTGGCGGGGTCCTTCCTCGAACCTTTTTTGTGAAGCATGGAGAGAATGGTTTCTCCCCAAGCCGGCGGCACCTTCTCCAAGTTTAATATTTTATTAAACATACAACATATTGTAACGGTAACGAGCCGCCCATGTGTAGCGGATTCTAGATTTTACGCCGATGTTCAAGAACAAGGTCGAACGCGGTTCTTCCCGAATTTACGTGAATAAATTACGGCAATATATAAGGACGGGTTTTAGCTTGTAAGTTTAAGTTTCAGTTCGACTGTGATACGATTTAAATAGTGATTGTAAAGAGTTTAATTGTTGAGTTTGTTAATAAAGTAATTAGTGTCAGAGTGTTTTTTTAAGTGGAATAAATTATTGCTGTGTTAATTGGTCTTTGATTTTTGGAATGAACGGAACGAACAACGAACCCAAGATTTTTGTCAGCAGGCAACCCAAAGCCGCGACAATTGGTGCCAAGAAGTGGGATATAAAAGACTGCAGAGTGAAATCCAATTACGGAAGTGCGGGGACACTAGTGTAGTATAAAATCTGAACACTAAGTGAACACTGGGACAGTTAGTACAGTGCAAACAGTGACAATCACAAAAAGAGACTTAACCGATCGTGTGAATTACCCTGGAAGTGACTCTATACCCGATTTAGACTGTGATAGTGAATCTTCGAGTGAGTTCTAGAAAATTCTATTTGGAAACTAAGGGAGATATCGAATTTGTGACTTCGCCGACGTATTCGGAACATCAATCGTCATTCAGAAGAGGTTTTTCGAGGAATTTCGGGAAAATTCTAGAACATTCTATTTGGAAACCAAGGGAGATATCGAAATTGTGACTTCACCGACGTGTTTGCTGTATCAATCGACATCTAGAAAATAAATTTCAAGGAAATTCCAGAACATTCTATTCGCGAATAAAGCAAGTTATCCAATTTGTGACTTCACCGGTGTGTTGGAACTTCGAGCACAGACCAGAAAAGATATTTGAAGAAAGTGCGAGGGAAATTCTAGAACATTCTGTATATGCCTATCACAAGACAACAAGCCAAAATGGACGAACAAAAAGTTGAAGAACTCCTGCGCAAAATGTTGGAACTTCAAGAGACCAAACGACAACAAGAAAAAAAAGACGAAGAAGCCAGACGACTACAAGAAAAACAAGACGAAGAAGCTAGAAGACAACAAGAAAAACAGGACGAAGAAGCCAGACGACTACAAGAAAAACAAGACGAAGAAGCCAGACGACAACAAGAAAAACAAGACGAAGAACTCAGGCGACAAAAAGAAAAACAAGAAGAAGAAGCTAGACGACAACAAGAAGAAGCTAGACGACAACAAGAAGAAGCTAGGCGACAACAAGAACGACAAGAAGACCTAGCAAAACTGCAGAAGATATTCCAAACCATACAAGGAACTGTCGCTAACTTAGACCAGAAGATTGAAAAAGTTAAAGAAGATGTGCAAGAAGTTAAACACGACGTCCAGGAAGTAAAAACTGAAGTCAAAATCGATGTTCAAGAAGTTAAAGACGATGTAAGAGAAGTTAAACACGACGTTCAGGGAGTAAAAGCTGAGGTCAAAGCCGATCTTCAAGAAGTTAAAGACGATGTTCAGCAATTAAGACAAGCAGTTGAGGACCAAGTTCAAGCACTCGAGGATAAGATGCGTAGATTAGAAATACAGTCCATAAATCCAGCTAGTGTTGGAGCATTCTCCAGTATGAAGATAAAACCACCAACTTTCGACGGTTCTACGTCCTGGACCATGTATATTCGACAATTTGAAGCTGCTGCAAATACCAACGGATGGAACGACCAAGAAAAAGCTACAGCACTAATAGTGGCGCTACGAGGACCTGCCTTAGACCTTCTTCAGTCCATTCCTTCAGTTTACCAACAGAATTACCAGCATCTTAGTCAAACTTTAGAACTGCGCTTCGGAGACCATTACAGACAAGAAGTTTTCAGAACTCAAGTTAAATCAAGAGTTCAAAAACCCGGCGAGAGTCTACAAGAATTTGAATCGGAAGTTAAAAGGCTAGTGAGTTTGGCGTTTCCTGCAGCTGGGGAAGACATGCAGGAATGGATGGCAGTATCTGCGTTTATTGATGGTCTCAGAGATTCGAAGATCCAGGAAAACCTAAGAATGTCCAAGTTCAGACAAAGTAGCGAAGCCCTTGTCCGAGCATTAGAACTGGAAGCAATATTTGGTGCCTCACGACCCAGAATACGAGCAGTATCCATTGAAGACCCAAAAGATAAACAGTTGTCAAAAGAGGATAGTAGCTTCGAAACTAAAATGAGTAATTTCATGGAGAGAATGGAGAAACTGTTACAAGAAGATAGAAAAATGGGAAACGATTCCAGACAAACACCAACCCCGAGAAATCGAATAGAGTGCTACCGGTGCCATAAGCTAGGGCATATTCAACGAGATTGTAGAGTGAGGATGTCCTCTCCATCAAGGGATCGTTTCCAACGCTTTTCGAGATCGAGAGACGCCAGCCCTAATAACAGACAGGGAAACGAGAACTAACCAGTATGGAGGGGCGAATGCTGGTTAGTAATGACGAAGCCCCCAGGGTTGTTTACATAAAATCATTGGGCAGTCATTATAGAGGATTAGCATTCGAAGGACAAATTAATGGAGAATTGAAAACTATCACTTTTGATACGGGTGCTGAAGTTTCCATAATTAAAAGAACATTAGTCAAGTCTCGAGCAATCCAACCGCTCACTAGAAACCTGTCACTACGAACAGTCACCGGCGAATCTGCACCAGTTCAAGGAGAAGCGATGGTTGAGCTCACTTTTGGATCTTCCACCTTCAGGCACAGAACACTAGTAGCCGATATAGAAGATGATTTTATTTTGGGAATGGATTTGATCGGCCAACATGGTTTCTCTTTTGATCCTTCCATGAACATCCTTAAATTTGGTAATGAAGAAATTGTCCTAACAACACAAGAAGAATCCGATGCCGTTAAGATCTTGGCCACAACCCCAGTGAGGATTCCTGGAAGTACTGAGAAGATCATTTGCGGAAGATTGGAAACAAACCCTGGGTGCTGCGTTGGGCTAACACGTAATTTCATTGGAGATAAACCAGAAAGATTTCTTGTTGGAAAGACTCTAGTAAGAACAAATGGAGACATTATGATAAGAATTGCCAATGTTTCTTCCGAAACAGTAAGAATAAAAGAAGGAGACATTATTGGAGCTCTCGAACCAGTGAAGCAAATATCGAACTGTGACCTACCAGATAAGCGACATTTTGTGAAATCCAAATTAAATACAGACACCTTGATGCAGACCTTGGCGAAATCATGGAAACATCTTGATCCAGATAGACTTCAAGAAGCCACAGATTTCATTTTGAAAGAAGCTGATGTATTTGTGATGGACAATCAAACCGGACGAACCAGCTTAATTCAACACAAAATTGATACTGGATTGGCACACCCAATTAGACAACCACCACGACGTATGCCAATAGCTAAGCAACAGGAAGTGGAAAACCAAATTGATAAAATGCTTCAAGAGGGAGTCATTGAAGAGTCAAATAGTCCATGGTCCGCGCCAGTAGTATTGGTTACGAAGAAAGATGGGAGTCTTAGGTTTTGTGTGGACTACCGAAAGCTTAATGACGTCACCAAGAAGGACAGCTTCCCTCTTCCAAGAATAGACGATACACTAACAACTCTATCGGGCTCTAAATGGTTTTCCACCTTGGATCTCAAAAGTGGATACTGGCAAGTGGCAATACATGACGATGACAAAGAGAAAACTGCCTTCAGTACCGGAAGCGGGCTATACCAGTTTAATGTAATGCCTTTCGGATTGTGTAATGCTCCAGCTACGTTTGAGCGACTGATGCATCTTGTTTTGCGAGGCCTTACATGGAGAACTTGCCTGGTATATTTGGATGATGTCATGATTATGGGAAATTCGTTCCAAGAACATCTCAATAACCTAAAAGAAGTTTTTGACCGCTTCCGGAATGCCAACTTGAAACTCAATCCAAATAAGTGTTTCCTATTTCAAAAGAAAGTGGAATTCTTAGGTCACGTGGTATCTGAAGAGGGCATACAAGTTATGGAAGGAAAAATAGATGCTGTCAGGGACTGGCCAAAACCACGCGACAAACATGAACTAAGGAGTTTTCTAGGATTATGTTCTTATTATCGAAGATTTGTGCAAGGATTCGCCAATATAGCTGCTCCACTTCATCGATTAACAGAAGAAAAATCAACATTCAATTGGACCCAAGAATGCGATTCCGCATTTAGAAAATTGAAAGGAGCATTATGTACGAGCCCAGTATTGTCCTCTCCTGATCACAAGGGCATGTTGATTTTGGACACAGATGCAAGTAACACCAGTGTTGGAGCTGTCCTTTCACAAATCCAAAATTCACAAGAACATGTCGTGGAGTACAACAGCAGAACATTATCAAAGCCGGAACGAAATTATTGTGTCACCAGAAGAGAGTTACTTGCCATAGTAAAAGCAGTCGACCATTTTCATAAGTATCTCTACGGACGCAAGTTTCTAATTCGAACAGATCACGCAGCTCTAAAATGGCTTTTAGAAATGAAAACTCCTGAAGGACAGCTTGCTAGATGGATTGAGAAATTGCAGCAATACGATTTCCAAATTAAACATCGACCTGGAAACCTGCATAAAAATGCTGACGCTCTGTCTAGACGGCCATGTAAAGAAGATTGCAAGCATTGTCAAAGAATCGATATACATGAGAAAAACACTAGTCCAGTTGTAAGAAGAACGGGCTTGATCGTCGATGACAAATGGACTACCAAACAAATGAGAGAAGATCAGGAGGCAGACCAGGACATCGGGCAAATTCTACATCTTAAAGAAAATAATGAATGTAGGCCAGAATGGGGGGAAATGTCAAACAAAAGCTTGATTTACAAGGCGTTGTGGGCCCAGTGGAACTCTCTGGCCGTAGAAAATGGTTTGCTCAAAAGAGTTTGGGAATGTGCCGATGGGAAATCCACTAAGAGCCAATTGGTTATCCCAAAAGTCCGAGTGGAAGATGTATTAAAAGAAATACACGACGGAACCTCAGGGGCACATTTCGGAGTTAACAAGACTTTGGACAAAATTCGGGAACGTTTTTACTGGGTTCACTACCATGAAAACGTTAAAAGCTGGTGCCGAAAATGCGACATCTGTGCTACCAGTAAAGGCCCTAAACTAAGATCTCGAGGGCCCATGAAACAGTACAACGTTGGTCTTCCATTTGAGAGAATAGCGATAGATGTAGCAGGACCGTTCCCAGAGTCAGAGCGTGGTAACAAATACATCTTAGTTATCATGGATTACTTCAGTAAATGGCCAGAAGTTTTTGCTATTCCCAATCAAGAAGCCATCACTGTTGCCCAGGTGCTAGTGGACGAAGTTTTTAGTCGTCATGGTGTGCCACTAGAGTTACATTCAGACCAAGGACGTAACTTCGAATCTGCCATCTTTAAGAACATTTGTGAGATCATGGGAATCCGTAAGACCAGGACAACACCTTTACATCCACAGTCTGATGGCATGGTAGAACGATTTAATAAGACCATAGAGGAGCATCTAACAAAAGTGGTCGCAAGGAACCAGCGTGATTGGGACAAACACTTGCCTCTGTTTTTAATGGCTTATAGAGCAGCTGTTCACGAGTCAACAGGTGAAAGTCCAGCCAGAATCGTCTTTGGAAGAGAACTCAGGTTACCTTGCGATTTGATGTTTGGGATACCTGAAGAAGAACGGAGAGAAATCCGAGATTATGCCGACGAAGTAAGGGCACGATTTCTGGATATCCATGATTTTGCTCGGGAGCATATTCAGCTAGCCAGTGACCGGATGAAGACCAGATACGACATGAAAGCCAATTCAGCCGGATTTCAAGAAGGTGATTTAGTGTGGCTGTATAATCCAGCTAGAAAGAAAGGAGTATCGCCGAAGTTTTCTTCAGCGTGGGAGGGACCCTACAAAATAATCAAGAGGATCAATGATTTGGTTTATCGAGTTCAACGCAACACCAGGAGTAAAATGAAAGTTGTACATCTGGACAGGTTGACGAAATATCATGGGCGTGAAGTTGATCGGGACGATCAACCTTAAGAGGAGGGCAGTGTAACGGTAACGAGCCGCCCATGTGTAGCGGATTCTAGATTTTACGCCGATGTTCAAGAACAAGGTCGAACGCGGTTCTTCCCGAATTTACGTGAATAAATTACGGCAATATATAAGGACGGGTTTTAGCTTGTAAGTTTAAGTTTCAGTTCGACTGTGATACGATTTAAATAGTGATTGTAAAGAGTTTAATTGTTGAGTTTGTTAATTAAGTAATTAGTGTCAGAGTGTTTTTTTAAGTGGAATAAATTATTGCTGTGTTAATTGGTCTTTGATTTTTGGAATAAACGGAACGAACAACGAACCCAAGATTTTTGTCAGCAGGCAACCCAAAGCCGCGACAATATATATAGTAGCCAGTTCTGTGGCAAAGACTTAATAAACTCGTACGTGATCCCGTCCTGACCCGGAGCTTTCCCACTCTTGCTTTCAGATAGAACATCTAGTAACTCAGAAAGTGTGATAGAGGCATCCAACTGAGGTATAACTACTTGTGGGAGGTCAAGTTGAAGTACTGTTCTCGCTGTAACGAGATTATTATAAAACTGTTTCCACTTTTCTATGGTAATTGGACAATCGACTAAATTCTGAGGGTTAAATTTTTTTATCAAAGACCAAAAGGTTTTAGAATCATTTGTTTTGGAAAGGGTGGTCAAAATATTTTTGTGATATTCATCTTTTTTTAGTTTTATAAGTGTTTTGTATTCTGTTTTTGACTTGATGTAATTCATCCTAAATGGATCTCTAAAGTTGTTTCTTTTGCAAATCTTAAATAAATTTTTAAAGTTCTGTTTTGAGAACAAACACTCCAGGTCAAACCAAGGTTTATTATTATTTTTATAAGGTTTTTTAATAATGGTGTTACCGGAATGTTCGGCTGCATTCCAAATAGTTTGACGCAGATTCTCATAAAGCTCCTGTGGAGATCCCTGTACAAGTGCAACACACGGAGAGTTCATCATTAGGCTTTTAAAATTATTGCTGGGTTGATCGTACCATTTTAAAATTTTGACAGGCAATAAAACAGAGCTAGGATTATCAGTGGTTTTGTTTTCAAAAAAGTTTAGGTATGCCAGCACAGGAAAGTGATCCGATAAACATGCTTCCTGCGAAACGACCAGATTATTAATAAGAGAAAGAGAGTTATTTTTGCAAAAAAATAGGTCAATAACGCTACTACCCCTGCCGGCGTACGTAAAGCATGCAGGTCTATCACCAGCGATAGAGCCATTTATAAGTGAGAAATTATTTTCATACATGAATTCGAGCAATGCTCTACCTTCCGGTTTTACTAAAGTGTCATTACTTTGCATAAATTCGTATAAATTTGTGTTCTCTAGAAGTACTTCTTCGATTGATGCGATTTGACCAACTCTGCAAATGAAATCACCAAATATGAAAAAGGCAAGATCCTGATGGGACTCATTGACTGAACTCAATGATATCTGGAATAAATCCAATAGATCAAACTTATTCGATAGGTTAAAGTAAACAAAACATATAACAAAACTAAACCTATTAATAGTGAACATGCAATAATTTTCATAGTTTTTCGTAATGTCCATAATTCTCGTAATTTTTCGTTATTCACGTAATTTTTCATAATTTCCATTTTTCGTAAATTCTGTAATTTTCTGTAATATTGAGAAAATTTCCGTAATTTACAAATAATTCCTGTAGTTTTGAATAATATTAAGTAATTCTGCATTTTTGGGAAAATTCCTGTAATTCCCCTATTTTTTTGTAATTTCAGAATATTTTTTGAAATTTTGAATTATGTATATAATTCCTATAGTTTTGAATTGATAATTTAAAAAATATAAGAATTGCAAAAATTTCGGAAAATTTTACGAAAATGACAAAAATTGAAATTAGCAGAAATCACAAAAATTTCAAAACTACAAAAAGTTACTCGATTTTTAAAAAATTATGAGAATTATAAAAATTAAAAGAATTAAAAAATTACGAAAATAATTTATTAAAGAATTACAAAAATTGAAAAATATTAGAAACTACGAAAAAATCAAAAAATTACTGAAATTGCGAAGATTCCTCAAAAAATTACGGAAATCACAAAAAATAAGAAAATTATGAAAATTCCATTAAAAAATTACGGAAAATACAGGAATACGGAAAATATAGAATTAATAAAAATAAATTAAAAAATTATAGAAATATCAAAAATTACAGGGATCGCGAAAAAATAAAAAAAATCGGAAAAATCGCAAAAATCACTGGAATTTTGAAAAATCACGGGAAATACATTAATTATTAAAAAACTAAGAGGAAAATTAAAAAATTACAAAAAAATCGGGTATTACAAAAGCAATGAAAATAAAAAAAATTGAAAAATACTGGAAATTCAAAAATTATGCAAAATTACAAAAATCATTAAAATTGCAAATATCATGAAAATTTGAAAAAATTTCAGCACTTACAATTATTGAAAAATTAAAATGAGAATTGCAAAATTAGGAAAAAAACCGGGAATGGAAATACTTATGTAATGTAAATTATTTTAAAAAATGACGGGAATTTCAAAAACTACGTGAAATTGCAAAAATCATTAGCAAATTACGGAAATTTCGAAAAAATTACAAAAATCACGAGGATTACAAAAATCACGGAAATTTCAAAAATTATGTAGAACTGCGAAAATCATGGGTGAATTGCGAAAATTAAATTTGAAAAAAATTCGAAGAATTATAAAATTACGAAAAAAATCACGGGAACTTCAAAAATTATTAAAATTTCGAAAACATTGGAAAATAACGTATAACGGAAAAGTAACAAAAATTACGAGAATTGCAAAAATTACGGAAAATTGAAAAAGTTACGGAAACCACCATTATTAAAAACTAAAAAGCAGAATTATAAAATTTCAGTATTACAATTAATAGTAATGGAAATTATTGGCAATTTCAAATATTACGTAGAACTACAAAAGTCATTGATAAATTACGTAAATTACAGGAATTATAAAAATGAAAAATAATGAATATTACAAAAAATCACGAAAATATCAAAAAAATACGGGAATTACAATTATTGAAAAATTAGGAGAATTATAAAATTACGAAAAAAAATCATGGAAATTTCAAAAATTATGTAAAATTACAAAATTATTGGAAAATTACGTAATATGGAAAAATATTAACAAAAATCACGGAAATTACATTAATTATTAAAAAAATTGAGTGAAGAAATTATAAAAATTAGAAAAAAATCGAGTATTACGGAAAACAATGAAAATTATTTAAAAAAATTACGCGAATTTCAAAAATTACGTAGAATTGCAAAAAATTATTGGAAATTACGTTTTATGGAAAAATAATAAAAATCACGAGAATTTCAAAAATAACGGAAATTTCAAAAACTTACGGGAATTAAAAAAATAACAGAAATCACGAAAATCATAAAAGATTACGCAAATTAGGAAAATCATAAAAAAAACTAGGACAATTAGAATAATTATAGGAATTGCAAAAATTACGGAAATTACGAAAAATTGAAAAAAAAAAAATATCGGAAATAACACAAAAATTAAGGAATTTGTTAATTAACGAATGTTGGGAAATGGACTAAGAAATAAAAGAACTTGTTAATTATCGATATTCAATATATTTATTATATCGAACACAGCGTGGAAAGCAGAGCGTGTGAACTCATAGAAATAACTATACGAACTTACTCAACATCAAGACAAAGAATTACAAACCCTTTCTTAAGTAAACGATTCCTCATCTCTTTACCTTACATATAAAAACTATTATAAATACATTCAGTCATCGATAGCTGCGATATAAATTAGCAAAGTATAGGCTACTAATTAAAGTTTAATTTATTAATTTTTGTTTCACTGATATAAATATCAGTTTATCCAACACGCCACCTCAAAAATTTGATCAATTTATACTAAAAGTGTAATACAACTTAAACCTAGTATAACATAAATAGGCCTGCTTTCCTTATGTGTGTCTTTTCTGGGGAAAATTACTATAGCGGTCCAGCATTTGCTGCTCGGGATTAGGGGAAACCCAGAAAAACCTAATCAAACCATTTAACTTATTTACTAAGCCTAATTCCATTCTAATTTCTCAAATTTCACTTGCAACAATGGTTTGGTAAACATGTCTGCTAGTGGTTTATCTGTGGACAAATTAATATTTTATATTAATTACGATCGATTCAATATGATTTGATCTTTTGTGATTTGTTGGATTATTTGTAATACTTATTGAGGTCCATTGTTGTCCTCCTAGGTCATAATTGACTCTGATATTAATGTTTATGCATATTTTCTGCTAATGATTTTAACCAAAGTTCCTCTTCAAAAAGAAAAACCATATATTCGGCTTCAGTAGATGATGCCGTTACTGACAACTGCCTTTTGTATTCCAACATATCACACAAATTTCAAACAGTTTAAATAAATATTCTGATGTGCTTTTTATATTGCTTATATTATCATCTCCACCTTCCTAGTCAAGATTAATAGAATCACTCAAGAAATTGATACATTCACAAGTAAAATATTGTGTCAACTTCACATTTATTTTACCCTTAAAACATCTAAGGACCCTTTTCAAGTATTGCCAAAACTCTTTATTATTCTTGTTTTAATACCTGCTCAAAATATTAACAGTGGTACTTAAATCAGGCTTGATATACATAACATAATATACATTAAACAGACGATTAAATTCCGGCAAGGGCTATCATGTTTTACTTCTGAATTTAAACCAATCAAATTCAGTTTACTAGGAAGTGGAGTGCTGACACAGCTGATGGCACAAGTCATTCATATTAAATTTATGTAAAATATTTTCATGTACATTTGAACTGTACCTATATGAAAATTGATCAAGAGTAATTTTATTTTTGATTCAAATTTCAAATAAAACATAGAACAGTTATTTGCCAAATACCTTTTGAAAATATTCAATACATTATTATCTGCAGTGGCAAATACCATCTACAGAACTACATAAAACATGTTACATAATGCACCTTTGTCTAAGATATAAATACAGTGATTAACTGATGAATTTTCAAACCCATCTTCTTTATGAACTTTTACGATTATTTCAAACCAACATCTAGTGGTTTGTTTTAGTCCATAGATACAAAGCCTTGCAAACTTGGATAGGAGGTTTACTTATCACACCTTGAGCCAGCCACCCTTCAGCCTTCAGGAACCTTCATAAAAATGGCTTCCTTCAATGACTTATCCGGGAAAGCTGTTTGTACATCGATATGATGTATTAAAAGGGTGAACTGATTAAAAAGGTTATTATAAACCAGAAACCTACGATTCTCACCACCTGTGCAAAGGTTTCATTATAATCTACCAAGTAAAGTTGACTAAAACCACGAGCAACTAAGTAAGCTTGGTATCTAAATGGTTTTCCAATTTCATCATTTTCAATCGAAAATATCCATTTACAATCCACTATATTTTTATATTCGGGTCTTGATACTAACGACCACGTTTTATTTACCAATAATGAGTGAATCAATATCATTTGGCAGATCTGTTTTAATCACAGATTTACTATACTCATTATTTAGTTTAATGAGTTTATTAGGGTTAACATTTACCTACTTTCCTGGATTGTTACTCATCTGATTTAGCTATATCAGATTTATTAACCAAACCACCGATCTTGACAAACTGGCACTTTCAGGGGAAAGGTTTCATTAGACTATCCAAGATGCTGTCGAACTCAAATTAAAATGTCCGCCAAGAGGAATACAAACCCTTTGTTTGCTTGTCAAAGTCACGTGTTTTGGATAGGCTTATTATCAAAGTGTTACATTCATTTTTGACACTTTTTCAGTTCAGTTCAGTTCAGTTTATTAATAACTACTGATCTTGACAAACAATCAGAGGAAACAGCTTTATCATCAAAGTGTTTTACATTCACTTTTTGATAATCACTATTACCTACTAATATTGACTTACTCGAAACCCTGATTGAAAATCACTGGATAGTTTATTTCTATCTACCTATAAACTCAACAAGTTGCATATAGACACCATTTTCTCCAAAATTTTGTCAATAGTGCAAAACAAATTTAATGGATGCAATTCACTGGAGGATTTTAATTTAACTACTTTGGGAATCGTGATTATAGTGGAAACTGAATGAATATCATTTGGCAGATCTTTTTTAACCACAGATTTACTATAATCATTCATTACATAGTTTGATAAGTTTGTGTGTTAACAGTTAGCCACTTTCTTGGATTGCTTGCTCATCTGATTTTGCTTTATCAGATTTATTAACCAGCAATCTTGGCAAACTGTCAAAGGAATCAGTTTCATCACCAAAGTGTTATGCATTCACTTTTTCAAACTTATCATTAACTAACCACTGATATAGACAAAGAGTCAGAAAAATTAGCCCTATGACCAGAAAAGTTAAACATTTACTTTTCAAGCTTATCAGTAACTACTGATCTTGACAAACAGTCAGAGAAATCAGCTTTTACAATTAAAGTGTTCTATATTCACTTTTTTTCAAGCTTGTTAGGAATTACTGATCTTGACAAATAGTCAGAGGAATCAGCTTTATGACCATAAGTGTTCTGCATTTACTTTTTCAAGCTTATGATTAACTACTGTTCTTGACAAATAGTCAGAGGAATCAGCTTTATGACCATAAGTGTTCTGCATTTACTTTTTCAAGCTTATGATTAACTACTGTTCTTGACAAATAGTCAGAGGAATCAGCATTATAATCAAAGTGTTCTACATTCACTTTTTCAAGCTTATTATTACCTACTGATCTTGACAAATAGTCAGAGGAATCAGCTTTATGCAGATTAAAAGGCTTGGAGGACAAAAACAAATTTGTCATATCTACAATAATATCCTTAACTACAACGAACTTATGACTAACCACATTCCACACTTCATATTCATTTGGTTCATAACCAACCAGTACAGCTTTCCAGGATTTGATATCAAATTTTGTTTTCCTGGTTTTTATGTACCTATAAACGGTATTATGGAATCAAGCACTTATGAATATTTTACTTGAGGCTTTTTACTACGCCACATTTCGTATGGTGTTTCAAATTCTTTTAAAGTTTTAGTAGGGGTCAAACTAAGTGAGAATGTTGCAGTTAAAACTGCCTCCAACTTTTTTTTTTCTATATAGCTGCATCATTTAATTTGTGGGCTTCATGGAATTGTCAAATGATGACTTATCTTTTTGCATACCAAAAATCTCTCATTTCAGTAGCTAGATATTCACCTTCATTGTCACAGAATACATTGAAAATCTGTAAATTGAAATGTGCCCCACTTTCAGCAACTGAATCTTGAAATATACAAAATACATATGACTTATGACTCATCAAATATGTTACAAAATAGTAAGTAAATTCATGCACAAACAGTACCTACAATGTTTTTGAAATGGAAATCGCGCTTGTTTATGCACACTCCACATAAATACTCATTGTATAACCTCATCGATTTGCGCCCTAAGTCCTCGATCTCTATTTTTTTTTTTATAATTATTTAATAATTTAAACCTCACCAATGTGGACCAAACGTTCAAACCACAATTGATAATTTTTATTTTTTATTTAATCGTCATTATTTGCTTGAATAATAGTGTTTTTTTTTTAATTTCCAATAACAGTGAGTTCAAGAGCAATTATTATTAAAGTGTTCATAGACTTACCCATAAATTATAAGCTTACCGCCTTTGTAAATACTACCATTTTTTTTTTTTTTTTTTAAACAATATTTATACTACCCTTTGCATTTGTCTTACGGACAGCAAAAAGACTTTCCTGTATGCCCATATTACTGGGAATACTAATTGTGCCCTTTTTGGTTACCTACTTTTATAAGGGTTCCATTTTTTTTTTTTTTTTTAAATTAATGGAATTGTTTTGTTTCACTTTTTTTCATTGTGTTTCAGAGACTTGCCTGCGTCTTTTAAAACCCATTTTAAAATATCCTCAACGATAATTATTTCTAAATTGCTGAGCTCTGATGTTTTTATCTAAGTTCAAGCTCTGTTAGCATAAAGCCTTTTGTTTCTTTTTAGTTTCAAATTTTCCATTGTCAAATTAAACACTCCCGGTTTTCACAACCGCAATGAATACACGTACACTGGTCCCATAACCTGTTGGGAAATGGACTAAGAAATAAAAGAACTTGTTAATTATCGATATTCAATATATTTATTATATCGAACACAGCGTGGAAAGCAGAGCGTGTGAACTCATAGAAATAACTATACGAACTTACTCAACATCAAGACAAAGAATTACAAACCCTTTCTTAAGTAAACGATTCCTCATCTGTTTACCTTACATATAAAAACTATTATAAACACATTCAGTCATCGATAGCTGCGATATAAATTAGCAAAGTATAGGCTACTAATCAAAGTTTAATTTATTAATTTTTGTTTCACTGATATGAATATCAGTTTATCCAACAACGAAAACTACGGGAATTGCAAAAATTATGTAAAATTACGAAAATTATTGGAAAATTACGTAATATGGAAAAATATTAACAAAAATCACAAAAATTTCAAAAAATCATGGAAATTACATTAATTATTAAAAAAATTGAGAGAAGAATTATAAAAATTAGAAAAAAATCGAGTATTACGGAAAACAATGGAAATTATTGAAAAAAATTACGCGAATTTCAAAAATTACGTAGAATTGCAAAAAATTATTGGAAATTACGTTTTATGGAAAAATAATAAAAATCACGAGAATTTCAAAAATAACGGAAATTTCAAAAACTTACGGGAATTATCATTATTGAAAAATAAAATAAAGAAATTACGGGAATTGAAAAAATAACAGAAATCACAAAAATCATAAAAAAATTACGGAAATAAGGAAAATCATAAAAAAAATTAGGACAATTAGAATAATTATAGGAATTGCAAAAATTACGGAAATTACGAAAAATTTAAAAAAAAAAATATCGGAAATAACACAAAAATTGAGGAATTTGTTAATTAACGAAAATTACGAGAATTGCAAAAATTGCAGAAATTACGAAAAATTTCGGGACTACGGAAAATATTCAAATTTTTAAAAAATTATGGAAATTAGAAAAGTTACAAAAGTTACGAAAATTCTGGAAATAAATCACGGAAATTTATTAACAAATTGCAAAAATCGAAAAAACCTATGATGATTTTCAAAAAGTTACAAAAAAACAAGAATCACAAGAATCAGGAATTACAATTACAAAAATTATAAAGACCGGTAAATTATAAAATTTCAAAAAACGTCCAAGAAATTTAAAAAATTACGACAATTGAAAATTGAATTGAAAATTGAATTGAAAATTGAATTGAAAATTGAATTGAAAACTACGAAAACTATCAAAGTTACGAGAATTATAAAAAATTACGGGGATTACGAAAAAGTTACGGGAATTACGAGAATTCGAAATTATAATGGCTTTCGGGAAATGATTTTGAAAAATGCCCAGAAAAAATACGGAAATTACGGGAATTACCTACTAATTTTTGAAATATACAAAAACGTGGAATTATAAAAATAACGGAATTTTCTGAGAAACTATGGGAATTAAAAAATTACGAAAATTTGAAGAACAGGAATTAATGAAAAAATTATAAGAATTATTTGAGAAATGACAGGAATTAAAAAATTTCTAAAGAAAAATTACGGAAATTACGAGTCTTCGAAAATTACAAAATTTGCTATAATGAGCTCTTTATTTTCTTCTTTTTCTGGAAAATTTTCAAAATTTTCTCTTTGCAAGTTTTCTAGAAAAAAATTAATATGTAAGAGGGTGAATTTTTTTTAATTGCTTAAATAAGTCAATTTTTTAGTCGTAAAAAAAAAGAATCACCCTTTGTCGTTTGTACATGATATTTAAGAACACCCTGTATAATACGCAGTTAATTAATTTATATATTTGGGACCCTAATGATTTTTTAAGAGCCGGTATTTCAATGTCACCTTAAGATATAGAATAAACATAGACATTGACAACATTGTCTGACCTTGTCTGACCTTGTTCGATGACGTCATCCTAAATGTTAATATAAGATAAAAACCGTATATTTTAAGGTAAGTCTTGATTTTAACAATAATAATTGCGAACGTGCTCTATGAATTAATCAACGACAAATACTTTTTTCTAAATTATGACGTCATCGATGACGTAAGTAAGTACAAAAAGTGCAAAAAAAATACATAAAATAATTTGGTTTCACTAATTTTTTATATAAGTGTTAGGTAGTGCTATGGTGGGATGCCGAATAGGAGTGCTAATTTTTGCTTTAGGGGTGCTTAGCACCCCCAAGCATTCCCCTAGTTGCGTCTATGGTGATAAATTTACCTGCACCTGTGGACATCGGATTGTGAACAGGATATAATTATTCATACCACTTTTGAAAATGGTGAATTCACCATTCAACGTTTAAATAAAAATAGCTAATAAAAAATTTTAGGAGTGTTTTTTGAACGACTTTTGGGTCGAAATTTGGGTTAGTTTGGGTTACTGAAAAAAAAATTTAGCCTCCGGCGGGGGGCTTGTGATGGGCTCGCAGAAATTTTGGCACACAGGCCCGGAGCTGGGTTGATACGCTACTGATGTTCTGAGCTCTGACATAACAATGAGTGACAAATAAAAATAAGTCTGTCATGAATGTGCTAGAAGAACTGTGTTGTTTCATTCACCCTTAGACAACTATTAAAACCCTACAATATTATTTTACTAATTTTATGAATTTTTTTAATTCTATAAATTATTTATATTATTTGTGATTTTTTTAAATTTTGTGAATTCTGAAAATTTTGAATTTTTTTTTTTGAATTTGATATTTTTTTTTTCAATTTTGTGATTGCTTTTCCAATTTTATAAATTTTGGACATTTTTCTCAATTTCTATAATTTTGTAAATTTTTTCTAATTTTATAGATTTTTTTCAATTTTGCAAGTTCTGTAAATTTTTAAATTTTTCTTAATTTTGTGAATTTTTTCTAATTTTGTGTTTTTTGATTTTTGTAAATTTTTCCAATATTATTTCTTTAATTTGGGAAATTTTACAAAGTTTGTAATTGTTTCTTAATTCTATAATTTTTTTTTTCTAATTTGAATAGAAAAATAGAAAAAAAAATTAAAACTTCTAAAATTTTAATGAAATTCACAAGATTACAATTTTGAATTTTTTCTATTATCTACAATAATACAGTCTTGAGATACACAAAATTACAATCTTAAAATTCATAAAATTATAATCTTAAAACTTACAAAATCACAACTTTGAAATTTTCTTCGAATTCACAAAAATACAATCTTAAAAATACACCAAATTACAATATGTACAAAAGTAGGTACAATCTTAAAATTCACAAAATTACAATCTCTAGATTTAAAAAATTACAATTTTGTTTTTTGGAATTCACAAGATTACTATCTTAAAATTTATAATACTTATGTATTACAATTTTGAAATTTTCTAGGAATTCACAAAATTACAATCTAAAATTTCACAAAATTACAATTTTGAAGATTTTATAAAATTCACAAAATTACAATTTTGATTTTTTTTTTAGGAATTCACAATAATACAATCTTAAAATAAACAAAATTACAATTTGAAAATTCATAAAATACAATCCTAAATTTTGCAAAATTACAATTTTCTTGGAATTCACAAAATTACAATCTTGAAATTCAAAAAATTACAATTTTGAAGTTTTTTTGGAATTCACAATACAATTTTACAATTAATAAAATTACAATCTTAAAATTTATAAAATTACAATTTTAAAATTCGTAAAATTTACAAAATTGAAAAAAAAATTCATAGGGCTGAGAAAAAGTCACAAATTTTAAAAAAAAAGACACAAAATTGAGAAAATTTTATTAAATATACAAAATTAACAAAATTGAAAAAAAAATTCAAAATTCATAAAATTTACAAAATTTATAAAAATCACCAAATTGAAAAAAATTAACAAAATTAGAAAAAAATTCAAAGAATTAGGAAAAAGAATTTACAAAAAAAAAATACAAAATAAAAAAAATTTCATCAAATTTACAAAATTAACAAAATTCACAAAAATCACAAAATTGGAAAATGTTACAAAATTAGAAAAAATTCACAAAGTTTTTAAAATTGAGAAAAATTTCCAAAATTTATAAAATTGGAAAAAAAAATCACAAGGTTAAAAAAAAATTATCAAATTCAAAAAAATTCAAATTTTTTTTAAAATTCACAATATTTCAAAAAATCACGAGATTCACAATATTAGGAAAAATTTACAAAACTTGCAAAATTCACTACATTTATAAAATTTACATATTTACAAAACGGGAAAATAAATTCAAAGGTTGAAAAAAATCCACAAAATTAAAAAAAATAATATTGGAAAAAATTCACAAAACTAAAAAAATAAAATAAAAAAAATTCATAAAATTGAAAAAAATTCCAAAATTTACAAAAATAAAAAATTATAAATTTGAAAAAAAATTACAAAATAAGAAAAAATTTACAAAATTTTTAAAATAAAGAAAAATTCACAAAATTTAAAAAAATATCAAAATAATTCACAAAATTGAAAAAAAGTTACATACATACTTTTCAAAATTAAATTAAATTCACAAATTTTAAAAAATGTTGAAATTATTTTCAAAATTCACAAAATTAAAAATCCCAAAGTTGAAAAAAATTCATAAAATTTACAAAATTTATGAAATTTACAAAATTCAAAAAGTTTACAAAATAAACAAAATTCGAAAAATTTAGTAAAGTTTACAAAGTTCAAAAAATATATTAAATTCAAAAAAAATTGAAAATTCACCAAAATCACAGAATTTACAAAATTTCACAAAATTACAATTTTCTTGAAATTTACGAGATTACAATTACAATCTTGAGATTCAAAAAAATACAATTTTTGTATTTTCTTGGAATTCACAAGACTACAACCTTGATATTATAATTTTGACATTTTCTTAGAATTTACCAGATCACACAAATCACTAATTTACATTTTTGAAATTTTCTTAGAATTCACAAGATTCGCTATTTTGGGTAAATCAGTCTTTTGTCAACAATGGATTTTTTGTCAAATATGACAATCCCTGTCATTGCCCTAGGTATAGCTCGTGAGCCCGTTTTACAATAAGAAAAAACGGGTGTCCCACATTTTTTTTTCCCAATTTTTCACTTATTTTTACAATTTTTTCCAATTTTTTCAACTTTTTTGGATCTTGTTTGTTTTTTTTTTTGATTAAAAAAAAATTTAATTTAAAGGTTTTAGACATCAATTTTGATTAATTTATTTAAATTAAATAAAATGTATCCCATTTTGACGTTTAAAAATGACAATATTGAACGCATAACAATAAAGGTAAATAGACGTTTATCACCTCAGTGATTTAAAAACATTTTAGCTCACTCTCGGCATTTTAAGTCACTCTGCCCAACTAAAAATCTGAAACCTCAGTGATTTAAAATATTTTTAACTCACTCCCGGCATTTTTCCTTCTACCTTATTTTTAAAATTTTCACAAAATGGGATAAAATTTTGTATACATCACATGAGTTAAAATGTTTATTCATTTAACTCACTTGGTGTATAAATAACTATTAATTAAACCTCCAATCGCTTTAATTAAATTTTGATTCGATTTATTCAAATGTATTATTGATTTATTAAATTCTGATTCAACTATATTCTTAGTTGATTTAATCAAATTTCGATTTAATTCAATTAAATTACCAATAATTATTGATTTACTTAAATTTGCATTTAATTAAACTTCCAGTTGCTGTTATTTAATATTGATTTAATTATTTAAATTTCCTATTTATTTAATTAAATTTTGATTGAATTAAGTTCTCAGTTGATTGAATCAATTTTCGATTTATATATTTTAATTAAATTACCATTTGATTTAAACTTTTATTTAATTAAACTTCCACTCATTGTAGTTGAATTTCAATTAAATTTTGATTTGATTTAGGTATTTAAATTTCCAATTCAATTGAATTTCGATTTACATAATTTAATTTCCAATTGATTTTATCCAATTTTTATTTAATTAAATTTCTAGTTGATTTTATTAAATTTTGATTAGATTTATTTAAATTTCCAATTGATTTAATTAAATTTTAATTCAACTAAATTCCTAGTTCATTCTAATCAAATTTCGATTTAATTTCTAACTGAATCACTTAAATTTTTATTTAATTAAATTTCCAATCGATTCGATTTAATTAAATTTTGATTCGATTTGGTAATTGAATTCCCAATTGATTTTATTCAATTTTTTTAAAACTAAATTTCTATGTAGTTGATTTCATTATATATTGATTCGATATATTTATATATTATCCTGTTCACAATCCGATGTCCACAGGTGCAGGTAAATTTATCACCTTTCCCTATCAAATAGCATTGAAAAATGATTTCACCTGTACCTACCTGTGGACATCGGATTGTGAACGGATAATATTTCCCATTGATTCAATTTAATTTTGATTTAATTAAATTTCCAATACTTGTTTTACTTAAATTTTCATTTGAATAAATTTCAAGTTGGTTTAATTAAATTTTGATCGATCTATTTAAATTGCCAATTGGTTTAATTTAATTTTGATTTAATTAAGTTTCCAGTTGATTAAATTAAATTTTGGTTTAATTTAATTGAATTTCCAATTTTTGTACTTAAATTTCTAGTCGATTTAATTAAATTTTGATTCGAATACAAAATTAACAAAATTTACAAAATTGAAAAAAAATTCAAAATTTATAAAATTTACAAAATTAATAAAAATCACCAAATTGAAAAAAATTAACAAATTAAGAAAAAAATTCACAGAATTAGGAAAAAGAATTTACAAATATTTAAAATTAAAAAAAATTCACAAAATTTACAAAATTGATAAAAAAAATTCACAAAATTAAAAAAAAAAAATACAAAATGAAAAAAAATTCATCAAATTTACAAAATTAACATAATTCACAAAAATCACAAAATTGGAAAATGTTACAAAATTAGAAAAAATTCATAAAGTTTTTAAAATTGAGAAAAATTTCCAAAATTTATAAAATTGGAAAAAAAAATCACAAGGTTAAATTTTTTAAATCAAATTCAAAAAAATTTTAAAATTCACAAAATTTCAAAATATCACGAGATTCACAATATTAAGGAAAATTTACAAAACTTGCAAAATTCACAAAATTTATAAAATTTACATAATTTACAAAACGGAAAAAAAAAATTCAAAGGTTGAAAAAAATCCACAAAATTAAAAAAATAAAATTAAAAAAATCCATAAAATTGAAAAAAATTCCAAAATTTACAAAATTCACAAAAATAAAAAATCATAAAATTTAAAAAAAATTACAAAATAAGAAAAAATTTACAAAATTTTTAAAATAAAGAAAAATTCACAAAATTTAAAAAAATATCAAAATAATTCACAAAATTGAAAAAAAGTTACATACATACTTTTCAAAATTAAATTAAATTCACAAAATTTAAAAAATGTTGAAATTATTTTCAAAATTCACGAAATTAAAAATCCGAAAGTTGAAAAAAATTCATAAAATTTACAAAATTTATGAAATTACAAAATTTATGAAATTTACAAAATTTAAAAAGTTTACAAAATTTAAAAAGTTTACAAAATACACAAAATTCGAAAAATTTAGAAAAGTTTACAAAGTTCAAAAAATATATTAAATTCAAAAAAAATTGAAAATTCACCAAAATCACAGAATTTACAAAATATACAAAATTTCACAAAATTACAATTTTCTTGAAATTTACGAGTTTACAATTACAATCTTGAGATTCAAAAAAATACAATTTTTGTATTTTCTTGGAATTCACAAGACTACAACCTTGAAATTCACAAAATTATAATTTTGACATTTTCTTAGAATTTACCAGATCACACAAATCACTAATTTACATTTTTGAAATTTTCTTAGAATTCACAAGATTAAAATCCTTAAATTCATAGAAATCATAGAATAACAATTTTTGAATTCCCAAAATTACAATTTTTGAATTCACAACATTATAATACAATTGGAATTCACAAAATTACAATTTCCTAATTGTGTGAAATGGAAGATTGTAATCTTGTGAATTCCAAAAAAGAAAAAACAGAATTGTAGTTTTTTAAAAATCTAAAGATTATCAGCTGTATGCATTATCCTCTTTCAACTTAAAAGCGCTTTTTAAAACTGGTCACTTTTAAAAATGTGTATTTTAGGCAATACAAGTTTTTAAAGGTACCAGTTTTAAAAAGCGCTTTTAAGGTAAAAGAGCGTGTTGCATACAGCTGTATAACTTTGTGAATTTTAAAATTTAAATTTAATATGTACAGTCGTGAGCACAAAAAGTGGTTCGCTATTTTGGGTAAATCAGTCTTTTCTCAACAATGGATTTTTTGTCAAATATGACAATCCCTGTCATTGCCCTAGGTATAGCTCGTGAACCCGTTTTACAATAAGAAAAAACGGGTGTCCCACATTTTTTTTTCCCAATTTTTCACTTATTTTTACAATTTTTTCCAATTTTTTCAACTTTTTTGGATCTTGTTTTTTTTTTTGATTAAAAAAAAATGTAATTTAAAGGTTTTAGACATCAATTTTGATTAATTTATTTAAATTAAATAAAATTTAATTAAACCTCCAATCGCTTTAATTAAATTTTGATTCGATTTATTCAAATGTATTATTGATTTATTAAATTCTGATTCAACTATATTCTTAGTTGATTTAATCAACTTTCGATTTAATTCAATTAAATTACCAATTATTGATTTACTTAAATTTGCATTTAATTAAACTTCCAGTTGCTGTTATTAAATTTTGATTTAATTATTTAAATTTCCTATTTATTTAATTAAATTTTGATTGAATTAAGTTCTCAGTTGATTGAATCAATTTTCGATTTATATATTTTAATTAAATTACCATTTGATTTAAACTTTCATTTAATTAAACTTCCACTCATTGTAGTTGAATTTCAATTAAATTTTGATTTGATTTAGGTATTTAAATTTCCAATTCAATTGAATTTCGATTTACATAATTTAATTTCCAATTGATTTTATTCAATTTTTATTTAATTAAATTTCTAGTTGATTTTATTAAATTTTGATTAGATTTATTTAAATTTCCAATTGATTTAATTAAATTTTAATTCAACTAAATTCCTAGTTCATTCTAATCAAATTTCGATTTAATTTCTAACTGAATCACTTAAATTTTTATTTAATTAAATTTCCAATCGATTCGATTTAATTAAATTTTGATTCGATTTGGTAATTGAATTCCCAATTGATTTTATTCAATTTTTTTAAAATTAAATTTCTATGTAGTTGATTTCATTATATATTGATTCGATATATTTATATATTATCCTGTTCACAATCCGATGTCCACAGGTGCAGGTAAATTTATCACCTTTCCCTATCAAATAGCATTGAAAGGTGATTTCACCTGTACCTACCTGTGGACATCGGATTGTGAACGGATAATATTTCCCATTGATTCAATTTAATTTTGATTTAATTAAATTTCCAATACTTGTTTTACTTAAATTTTCATTTGAATAAATTTCAAGTTGGTTTAATTAAATTTTGATCGATCTATTTAAATTGCCAATTGGTTTAATTTAATTTTGATTTAATTAAGTTTCCAGTTGATTAAATTAAATTTTGGTTTAATTTAATTGAATTTCCAATTTTTGTACTTAAATTTCTAGTCGATTTAATTAAATTTTGATTCGAATACAAAATTAACAAAATTTACAAAATTGAAAAAAAATTCAAAATTTATAAAATTTACAAAATTAATAAAAATCACCAAATTGAAAAAAATTAACAAAATAAGAAAAAAATTCACAGAATTAGGAAAAAGAATTTACAAATATTTAAAATTAAAAAAAATTCACAAAATTTACAAAATTGATAAAAAAAATTCACAAAATTAAAAAAAAAAAATACAAAATGAAAAAAAATTCATCAAATTTACAAAATTAACATAATTCACAAAAATCACAAAATTGGAAAATGTTACAAAATTAGAAAAAATTCATAAAGTTTTTAAAATTGAGAAAAATTTCCAAAATTTATAAAATTGGAAAAAAAAATCACAAGGTTAAATTTTTTTAATCAAATTCAAAAAAATTTTAAAATTCACAAAATTTCAAAATATCACGAGATTCACAATATTAAGGAAAATTTACAAAACTTGCAAAATTCACAAAATTTATAAAATTTACATAATTTACAAAACGGAAAAAAAAAAATTCAAAGGTTGAAAAAAATCCACAAAATTAAAAAAATAATATTGGAAAAAATTCACAAAACTAAAAAAATAAAATTAAAAAAATCCATAAAATTGAAAAAAATTCCAAAATTTACAAAATTCACAAAAATAAAAAATCATAAAATTTAAAAAAAATTACAAAATAAGAAAAAATTTACAAAATTTTTAAAATAAAGAAAAATTCACAAAATTTAAAAAAATATCAAAATAATTCACAAAATTGAAAAAAAGTTACATACATACTTTTCAAAATTAAATTAAATTCACAAAATTTAAAAAATGTTGAAATTATTTTCAAAACTCACGAAATTAAAAATCCGAAAGTTGAAAAAAATTCATAAAATTTACAAAATTTATGAAATTACAAAATTTATGAAATTTACAAAATTTAAAAAGTTTACAAAATTTAAAAAGTTTACAAAATACACAAAATTCGAAAAATTTAGAAAAGTTTACAAAGTTCAAAAAATATATTAAATTCAAAAAAAATTGAAAATTCACCAAAATCACAGAATTTACAAAATATACAAAATTTCACAAAATTACAATTTTCTTGAAATTTACGAGTTTACAATTACAATCTTGAGATTCAAAAAAATACAATTTTTGTATTTTCTTGGAATTCACAAGACTACAACCTTGAAATTCACAAAATTATAATTTTGACATTTTCTTAGAATTTACCAGATCACACAAATCACTAATTTACATTTTTGAAATTTTCTTAGAATTCACAAGATTAAAATCCCTAAATTCATAGAAATCATAGATTAACAATTTTTGAATTCCCAAAATTACAATTTTTGAATTCACAACATTATAATACAATTGAAATTCACAAAATTACAATTTCCTAATTGTGTGAAATGGAAGATTGTAATCTTGTGAATTCCAAAAAAGAAAAAACAGAATTGTAGTTTTTTAAAAATCTAAAGATTATCAGCTGTATGCATTATCCTCTTTCAACTTAAAAGCGCTTTTTAAAACTGGTCACTTTTAAAAATGTGTATTCTAGGCAATTCAAGTTTTTAAAGGTACCAGTTTTAAAAAGCGCTTTTAAGGTAAAAGAGGATGTTGCATACAGCTGTATAACTTTGTGACTTTTAAAATTTAAATTTAATATGTACAGTCGTGAGCACAAAAAGTGGTTCGCTATTTTGGGTAAATCAGTCTTTTCTCAACAATGGATTTTTTGTCAAATATGACAATTTCTGTGATTGCCCTAGGTATAGCTCGTGAGCCCGTTTTACAATAAGAAAAAACGGGTGTCCCACATTTTTTTTTCCCAATTTTTCACTAATTTTTACAATTTTTTCCAATTTTTTCAACTTTTTTGGATCTTGTTTTTTTTTTTGATTAAAAAAAAATGTAATTTAAAGGTTTTAGACATCAATTTTGATTAATTTATTTAAATTAAATAAAATTTAATTAAACCTCCAATCGCTTTAATTAAATTTTGATTCGATTTATTCAAATGTATTATTGATTTATTAAATTCTGATTCAACTATATTCTTAGTTGATTTAATCAAATTTCGATTTAATTCAATTAAATTACCAATAATTATTGATTTACTTAAATTTGCATTTAATTAAACTTCCAGTTGCTGTTATTTAATATTGATTTAATTATTTAAATTTCCTATTTATTTAATTTAATTTTGATTGAATTAAGTTCTCAGTTGATTGAATCAATTTTCGATTTATATATTTTAATTAAATTACCATTTGATTTAAACTTTTATTTAATTAAACTTCCACTCATTGTAGTTGAATTTCAATTAAATTTTGATTTGATTTAGGTATTTAAATTTCCAATTCAATTGAATTTCGATTTACATAATTTAATTTCCAATTGATTTTATTCAATTTTTATTTAATTAAATTTCTAGTCGATTTTATTAAATTTTGATTAGATTTATTTAAATTTCCAATTGATTTAATTAAATTTTAATTCAACTAATTAAATTTCCAATCGCTTCGATTCAATTGAATTTTGATTCGATTTTGTAATTAAATTCCCAATTGATTTTATTCAGTTTTTATTTAATTAAATTTCTATGTAGTTGATTTCATTAAATTTTGATTCGATATATAGTTATATTTCTCATTGATTCAATTTAATTTTGATTTAATTAAATTTTCAATAATTGTTTTACTTAAATTTTCATTTGAATAAATTTCTAGTTGGTTTAATTAAATTTTGATCGATCTATTTAAATTGCCAATTAGTTTGATTTAATTAAGTTTCCAGTTGAATAAATTAAATTTTGGTTTAATTTAATTTAATTTCCAATTGTACTTAAATTTCTAGTCGATTTACTTAAATTTTGATTTTATTTATCTAATTTATTCTGGATTTTGTATTAGAATGGTTCTAGAGTAAACCACGCGGAACTGTTTGCGCACTGCTAGTGTATTTATAACTGTTCTGGTGATAATTTGATTGCTCTTGAATCACCCGAAAACAGCTCTGAACACAATTATTTATTTTTTTTGAACAGTTCCAAAATTGTTTTCAACTGCATCTACTTAAGATTACTCTAGAACAGTCACATTTCGCCCTGTATATCCCATTGTGGATTGTGGGGGCACATGCTTATAAGCACCAACGTTTTCACAAAAGCAATCTTCACTGTTAACGGCGAGGGGTAGGTGGGTGTAAAAATGTTGTAATGTAATTGGAAAAATACTTTTAATCTCAATTACCTTGCAATCACGGTCAATTACATTTAATTAAACTCAATTACTTTCAATTACAATTTAATTACATACAATTATACCCAATCAATTATGTTCAAATACATTAAATTACAAACAAATACATTCAATTACATACAAATACCTTCATTTACAAAAAAAATACATGTAATTGAATGTATTTATAATTAGGTGTACAAATTCTATCGAGTGACCTACCCCTCGGTAGCTTCAATAGTTGTGGGAGAATTACGCCTTAAAGTTGAAAAGTAAGATTAATTATAAGAACCCAATACAAGAGGTGAAAGGGAATGATCAGAAATCAGTAAAATCAAAAAAAAAATCCTCAAAGCAATCAATTTCAGATTCGGAAACCATTTACGAAGTTCCAGCAATAGAAGAAGGCAAAAGAGTTGAATGTATTGCCGCCTTAAATTGTCGCAAAAGTAAGTAGCAACAAACACACAACAATTTCAATAAACAAAACCAATAAATTCCAGGCAACAAAATGAATAACAAATTATTTATTTGCCAAATAATCGTCGCGTTTACTTGCCTAATGGTGAGCTGCATCAATGTGTATTTTTTGATGCAATTTAAGGTAAGTTGCGAGTCAAATTTGTTGCCCAATCCAAATATCGAGACACGGATAAAGGAACTTGAGGTATTATAATAATGTTTTAATTCTTAAATGGCCATTTTCTTCCAGGAGAATGGAAAATCTTTGAAGCAATACTTGAAACAGATGGAAAATAGTACAAAGCACTTGCTGGTAGTTTGATTTGATTTGTTTTAAACAATTTTTGAGGTTTTATTTTTAGGATATGGTTGAGCCGTTGCAAGCTTACGTTTGCTACAATTTCAACCTTACAAGGGCAGAAAGGAAGGTTCTAGGCTGTGTTACTGGATTATATAAATAGGTTTTACATTATTAAAATAATAGTCTAATAAGAAACTCTCATAGCTTAAACAATGATTAAAGTTTATCATCGCCTAATAATTTCAAATCAAAAAGGTATTATAGAAAAATAAATATTCAAATAGTCGTTATTTTTGTGTTTTAAATCAGTGGCGTATCAACCCAGCTCCGGGGCTGTGTGCCAACATTTTTGCGGGCTCATCACGACGTGATCTACGCGATTTTTTAAAACTATTAGTTTTGTCACAATCAGGATTTTCAGTGTCACAACTAGAGTTATCATCGTCACTATTATCACTTCGACGATCACTTAAATTCATATGATCGCTTGAAAATACATATCTTATATCTTGATTCTCTGTTACTTGCCGTCGTGCATTTTCTGAGTCAGCTTCATTACAATTAATATTTATTAGAATACCTTTCTGTGAAGAGCTTTCAATGACTGTTTGTTCAAAATCAGAAACACTAACACAATCAGTAGATGAATCTGTCTCAGAAATTAGCTCAACAGGAGAACTATAATCTACTACAGTGCTATCAACATTTGTAGGCTCATCATTAAAATCAGATATTTCATACAATAAATCATCAAACATATCATTAAAAATTTGCACAGGTAAATTAGTCTTATTTATAAACTTTCTGTTTCTTCTTAATTCTTTTCCTTTTTCATCTTTAATAAGATAAGATCTATCATTGTATTTGCTTATTATTTTTCCTTTATTCCAAGAATTATTTTTTTGAAATAAAACACTGTCATCTTTTTGCAAAGGTGGCAAATCTTTTGCAGTTTTGTTATAATTCTTTTGAACTGTTTCTAAATGTTGCTTGAGTTTTAATGTCACCTCTTTTTGATCAATAATTCTTGGAAGAAGGTTATCTAAAGTTATAGGAAGTTTTGTCTTCACCAGGCGGTTTAAAAGCAATTGTGCGGGAGCAAATCCTATACTGGGCAGAGGAGTATTTCGATATTCTAATAAAAAGTATGAAAGTTCATCTAAATGTTTCATTTTTTTGAGCATGTTTTTAGAAATATCAACATATTTCTCTGCGAAGCCATTAGACTGGTGATAATGAGGACTAGAAAATTGCAGATCAAAGTTCCAAGATTTAGCAAAATTCTTGAATTCTATACTATTATAAGGAACATTATCAGAATAAAAAATGTCAGGGACACCAAATTTAGAGAACAAATCCTTACAATGCTTAATCACAGTTGCAGCTGTCTTATTCTGTGTAGGAAAAACTTCTAGCCAATGGGAAAAACTATCAACAATTAATAAGTAGCTTTTAGATAGATATTCAAAAAAGTCAGAATATAATATTTGCCAGGGCCTTTCTGGTAGCTTATGGGCTATAAGAGTCTCTTTTTGGTTAGCTGGCTTATTAAGCTGACAAATTTCACAATTGCTCACAAAGGTTTCAATTTCTTTTGACATGTTGGGTCATATCATGATTTCACGTGCCCGTAGTTTACATTTTTGTATGCCAAAGTGAGCTGAATGTATTAACTTGAGCATATTATTTCTGAGTTCAACAGGAACCACGATTTTTTGATTGTAGAACAGCAAATTATCAGAGAGATAAATATTGTTTCTCAAGTTATAGTAGTATTTCAATTCTGAAGTCAATTTTTTATCATTTTTTGGCCATTCATTTAAACAAAATTTTTTAACTTGTGATAAAATCAAATCATTGTTAAATGCATTCTGAAAAACAATTTTTTTTTCTGTTGACATTGGTACAGTCAAAGAAAGTGAATGAATAATATATTCCAACTCTTCATCTAAAGGAATTTCAGTTTTTATGTAAGACCTACTCAATGCATCTGCCACATACATATTAGACCCAGGTAAATATTCAATTTTGATATTATATTTTAACAATTTTAATAACATTCTTTGTAGTCTAGCACTAACATCATCAAGATTTTTCTTAAAAATTGAAATTAATGGCTTATGGTCAGTTTTAACTAAAACTTCTCGACCATATATCCAATAATGAAATTTCTCACATGAAAAAACAATACTCAAAAGCTCCTTTTCAATTTGAGCATATTTTACCTCGGCACTATTAAGAGATCTTGACGCAAAAGCTATTGGATACTTATCTTGCATCATACAGGATTCTAATCCTTTACCAGACGCATCAGTTTGTATTTCGATTGGTTTATTTTGATCAAATATTTTCAAAATCGGTTTATTTGTGATTAAAGTCTTTAATGTGTCAAGTTCTTGTTGATGAAACTCTAACCATTCAAAATTGATATCATTTCTAGTAAGATTTCGCATGTTATAAGTTAATTGTGAAAGATTCGGGATAAATTTAGAAAAAAATTTGAAAAGACCAAGTATTCGTAATAAATCTTTTTTGTTTGAAGGATTTTCGATAGATAAAACTGCTTGAATATTTTTTTGAGACGGTTGTATTCCATTTTTTGAAATGATTTGACCTAAAAAATTGACTTCTTTCATTTTGTATTGCAATTTATCAAAATTAAATTTAATGTTAAATTTAAGGGCTTTTTCAAGTACTTTTTTGAATGCCAAATCGTGTTCATTATCATCAAATCCGGAAATAATTAAATCATGAAAATATATATTCACATTTGGAATATCACCAAAAATTCCCATGTTTTTTCTTTGAAAAATTTCTGGTATACTACTTAAGCCAAACGGAACTCTATGAAATTTGTATCTTCCAAATGGGGTGTTAAACGTACATAAATCTGAACTTTTTTCTAATAATTGTATCTGCCAAAATCCATCCTTCATGTCTATTACTGAAAAAATTGTTTTTCCTGCTAACTTAGCTAAAATATCGTCACATTTAGGAATAATATAATGTTCTCGACATATATATTTGTTTAGTGGTTTAGGAGCCAAACATAAACGAAGTGAACCATTAGGCTTTTCGACAATCATCAATGAGTTCACCCAGTCAGTTGGATAGTCAACTTTAGAAATTATTCTTTTCTTTTCGACTTCATCTAATGCTGATTTTAATCTGTCATGTAAAGCCAATGGGACTTTCCTCTGTGTTTGGATCACTGGTATTGCAACATCCTTTAATTTAATTTCTACCACTCCAGGCATACACCCAAGACCTTCGAAAATATCTTTGAAATTTTTATATATTTCTTCTCTAGATTTGGGTAATGGTTTAGAATCATTTAGCATCTTAGTTTGAACTAAATTTATACGTGATATCATATTAAAATGTAAACAATCACCTAACCCAGGTAGAGGCTCTGAATCTAAATCAACAATCAAAAATTTTACATTTTTAAACTGATTTTTATACATGCATTTGAGTGTGATGTATCCTAACGGTTTAGATTTGAAATTGTCATAAGAAATAATTGTCATGGTTGTTGGAATAATTTTAGATTTATCAATATTTAACAGTAGCGGCTCGTCAGAGGAGGCAGGGGAGGCTAAGCCTCCCCCCAAAAATTGAAAATTCAATCTCAGTTTCTTATTCCGGATTTCTAATTAAAATAATACTTCACAAATTTCATTTTCCAAATTTCGATATTTTAATGTAAGTAATTTAGAAAAATCTGACAACATTATTTCAATCAATCTCGCGCTTCCACGACAAAAATCTGTGAATCTAAGATACTCAGTGATACGAGCCCGAAGGGCCGGAGTTATATGCGAGCCTGAAGGGATAGAGTTATTTTAATCACGGGGCCCAGTCAATAATTCTATTGGTCAGTGGATAATTTCGAGCCAATCAAAAATCGGGGATATTCAAAATGTGATTTTTAGTCGATATTCCGAGTTTCAGTTCTCTCCGATGTACCGGAAAAAAGTTAGCCTCCCATCTTTCTTGATTTTGATTTTTTTTTTTCGAATTTTCAAAAAAAAAATAACATTACATAGAGGAGAAAAAAAAATACCATTAGATAGAGGAGCAAAAAGAACGTTGAAAAGCTTATGGGACCCTTTTTGGCCAGATAAAAATTTCGGAGTTCTGACACGACGTTAGTTTTTCGCTTATAGTTCCGCTATTCCTCAACCGATCGTTTCGACATTTCAAAATTCAATATACCTATATCAACATTTCCTGATGAAATAATTATTTATGTATCAAGGGAATTATGAGGGTGTTAATACCCCAGGGCAACGTTTCATAAAGTTGGAAAAAAAAATGTGACACGAATTTTGATTATTCCCAGCGCTTGACTGAGCTTATGTATTTTTTGTATTTGGCCAATAAAAAGCATAGACTAGAAGAGTAGGACAAAGAAAATGACATAAGAAATTCAATAGTTATGGAAAAGACAGAGATACAGTGGAATAAGTCAAATAGTTGCCAAATTTTAATTATTCTCGACGCTCGAGTGGCCAAGAACTTGAAATAATAGAGAGAGCAATATAAAAAATTTAATAACTTAAAAAGAGACGGAAATATAAAGAGACTAAAAATGTCACACGAATTTTGATTATTCCCGGCGCTTGAGTGGTCAAAAACTTTTGGAATAATATTAATATTAAAAAGACAGCAATATAGCAAATTCAATAGGTAAGAGAGAGATGAAAATAAAGTAGGAACAGAAAAAATATGACATGAATTTTAATTATTCCTAGCGTTTAATAGTTATTTACGCAACAAGTGTGTAAAGTGAACCTATTTTCACGAATGTGAATTTTGACTGTTTGTTTTTTTTCTTAGAATTTTAAAATTTCGCGTTGTAGGCTTGTGAGGCATGATGCTTGTCAAAAGCATCAAAATAAATGAAGTCCATATTATTTTACAGTGTTGCCACTGTTTTTTTTTTCTTGGAATTTTAAAATTTCGTGTTATAGGCTCGTGACGCTTGACTTTTGATTTTTTAATTGTCAAAAACGTCAAGACAAGAGAAGTTTATATTATTTTATTCTATCGTGAATGGTAAACTATCATTTAATCGACTCAAAACTCATTGTTAAAGTAACACTTTATTTGAAGTAGTGAAATCGAACAATTTTTACCCACTCATTTGTCAATTTTATCCACTCATACGTCAATTTTGCCCACTCATACGTCAATTTTACCCACTTGTTCAAATCTTTTATAATAATTATAGTGTTTTTGACAGAAATCTGTTAGGTCGCATGATTGACATCACCAGAAATGTGTCAGTTTGTTAGGAACTTTGTCAACTTGTCATAATCTATGTAAAATTTTAGCACATTTTAGTTTATGATTTTAGTAATTGTGATAAATAAAAGTTTGCTCAAGAATAAAATAGAATATTACACACGATGGTAAAAAAGCTTTACCTGTGAGTGGAAAATGTTGATTCACGAGCGACGAAGGAGCGAGTGGATTAATTCCACGTTACCGTCTTGTATAATAAATAACTATTACAGCGTTGCCCCAGTTTGTTTTTTTTTTCTTGGTTTTCGTGTTATAAGCTTGTGAGGTTTGATACTTGTCAAAAACGTCAAAATAAATGAAGTTCATATTATTTCACAGCGTTGCCACTGTTTGTTATTTTCATATCTCTTTTGAAAGAAAATGAAATTGCCTACAAAATGTTTTTTCATTGAGATTCTAGGCCGTTTCCATCTTTGTCAAAGTTGAAATTCTTTGTAATTTTGTTAAAATTTTCGTGGTCGATTTTCTCGAAAACAGTGCCTCGTGGAGGGATACTTCTTATAAGCTTTTTTGTAGTATGTGACGAGATCTACAAGTTTTGCATTTGAAGTTTTTCTCCCGAGCTTTTTGTTTCCGAATTAGGTCGTTTTGAATATGAAAAAAAAAAATTTGGAAGGCTTATATCCCCATAGATTTTTTTTTTTCGAAAATATTCAAATTTTGAATTTCGAAAACAAAAAAAAATAACATTGGACAGAGAAGCAAAAAGTACGACGAAAAGTTAATTTGACTCTTCTCGCTACGGCGCATCTTGAGGCCAGAAAAAAATAAAAAAGGAAATTTCGTTTTTGACCAGAAAAAAATTGTGGGTACCCGACATGAGGCCACTTTATCAGAATCCCTGTCCTGCAATTGTTCTGACATTAAAGGTCGACCGGAGGCTAGACTCACATGTTTCACTGAAATCTAGCATTCAATTTCATTCAGAAAGTACATAATTATTATCGTAATTAATCATAATTATCAATTTGTGCCTTCGTTGTATTTTTCATTTTTTATTTTTCGTCAAAATTAACTCTGAAAATATATGCTTACATGAAGAAAAGGAACATTTTCTCGAGTATTCATGGTTTTTATTGAATTTGAAATAAATTATTGAGGGCATGGGCACCCCAAAACAAATTTTGCCTGCTGCGCAGTGGTTACCTTACCGTAATTCATTTTTTTAGCCTCCTCACTCGAAATAGTCACGAGCCGCCACTGATATTTAAATACGTGAAATATTTTAAAGGTAAAACGCTAGATTCAGCTCCTGTATCAAGCTTGAATTGAATGTCAATATCATTAATTGTAATAGGTTCATACCAACTACAATTTTGAATATTTTGTTTCTGTTCATAAATGAAAATAGAACTTTCTGTACCTGTAATTTCATTACTTACTATTGTATCGGAATTTTGAATATTTACATTGTCCAAGACCTGAACTTCTGACGTTTGTTTCTTAACCTTAGTGTCTTTTTGTCCTTTTTTCTGGTAGTCTTCTTGTTTCCTGCTTTCTGTTCCTTTTTGATACAAATTACTACCTCGCTCTTGTGGCTTGTCTTTGAAAAAGCAAACCTTTGCAAAATGACCTTTGCGTTGGCAAATTGCGCAAGTTTGATTAAAAGCGGGGTATTGTCTAGGTTGATGATTAAAATCACATCTTCCACATCTGCGAGAAAACTTGAGTGCATCGACTTCTTGTCTTTCTTCTGTTCCATTATTTAATAGTTCAACATGTTTCATTGTTACCTCAATACTTCTACAATATTCCAGCATTTTGTCTAAAGACATTGTTGGTTCCCTCAACAAATGTCTTTGAACCTGTTTGTCAAGAACACCTAGTACCATTCTATCTCTAATCATTCTTTCAGCATAACTAGTTTTGCATTGATCTTTTTCACAAATAAACGAGCAGTTAGCTGCTTGCTTTTTCAATTCCGTTAGGAACGAATCAATATTCTGGCCATCCTTTTGCTGAATATTATTGAATTTAAACGTCTCCATACTCACATTTCTCTTTGGTAAAAAATAATCATCGAAGCAAGCTAAAACATCTTCTAACTTGCTAGTTTTTGCCTTATCGAACGTGTTGTAGACATCCAGGCATGCTTCACCAAGGATATTTAACAGTAATGCTACCTTCACCATTTCGTCTGCTGTATTTTTTTCCTGAAGCCAGCAAAAAGATATCAAACCACTGTTTCCATTTAAGCCATCCATTTGGCTCTTGCACATTAAACGAATCTGGGGGCTTGAAGTATTCCATTTTACTTTACTTTTTGTTTATATAGTTCTTACGAGCTTCTTTCCAATTTTTTTTTTTAATAAACTATTTTTGAGGAAAATGTGTTTCCACTTTTCTCCTTGTTTTCAACTATTTTCGGCAACACACCTGACACCATGTTTTATTGTACACTTGGTTTAGAATTTTATTAATTTTTCTGTATATTTTAATATTGAAACACTTACTTTTTAAATAGCTTTTTTATTACAAACTTTATTCTCATGACAAGTCGTGTGTCTAACTGCCATTCTCTAAAAACCACCTTCTCTTTCATGACATATATTACCTGTATGTCATGCCAAGTTAAATATAAATTAATAAATGAGTACAAATAACAAAACTAAAAACTAATAGTGTTGGGTAACAAACAACTTAAAAACTAATCATAGAACAAAGAGGAAAATGAGAAGCTCATTTTACGAAAATTTCAAAATTTTTTAGTAAAAAATTAATCCAAGAAAAATTTTGAAAAACTTACTTTGCAGCTAAATTAAGGAGAATTCATCCTCTTACATTTTAATTTTTTTCTAGAAATCTGGCAAAGGGAAAATTATGAAATGTTTCCAGAAGTAGAAGAAAAGTGAGGAGCACATTATAGAAAAATTTCAAAATTTTCCAGTCAAAAATCACTCCAGGAAAAATTCTGGGAAATTGACTTTTTTAGGCAAAATTCACCCTCTTACAACCGGGAAACTGGCAAGAAAATTGTGAAAATTTTCCAGAAAAAGAAGAAAATAAAGAGCTCATTATAGCAAATTTTGTAATTTTCGAAGACTCGTAGTTTCCGTAATTTTTCTCTAGAATTTTTTTAATTCCTGTCATTTCTCAAATAATTCTTATAATTTTTTTATTAATTCCTGTTGCTCTTCATATTTTCGTAATTTTTTAATTACCGTAGTTTCTCAGAAAATTCCGTTATTTATATAATTCCACGTTTTTGTATATTTCAAAAATTAGTAGGTAATTCCCGTAATTTCCGTATTTTTTCTGGGCATTTTTCAAAATCATTTCCCGAGAGCCTTTGTAATTTCTAATTCTCGTAATTCCGGTAACTTTTTCGTAATCCCCGTAATTTTTTATAATTCTCGTAACTTTGATAGTTTTCGTAATTTTCTATTCAATTTTCAATTGTCGTAATTTTTTAAATTTCTTGGACGTTTTTTGAAATTTTATAATTTACCGGTCTTTATAATTTTTGTAATTGTAATTCCTGATTCTTGTAATTCTTGTTTTTTTGTAACTTTTTGAAAATCATCATAGGTTTTTTCGATTTTTGCAATTTGTTAATAAATTTTCGTGATTTATTTCCAGAATTTTCGTAACTTTTGTAACTTTTCTAATTTCCATAATTTTTTAAAAATTTAATTATTTTCCGTAGTCCCGAAATTTTTCGTAATTTCTGCAATTTTGGCAATTCCCGTAATTCCCGTAAATAAGATGGCGGATCATGTTATTGTTGATGCAGTGAACAGTCCCGATATAAATAAGTGTTTTTCGTGTAAAGAACTGTTTGAAAATATTAAAACAGTGATTCAGTGTACAGTTTGCAATCAGTGCTACCACGGGAAATGTGAAAATATTGACCTTAGAGGGTTCCATATGAAAAAAACCACTTGGAAATGCAAGCTTTGCAGTCCAATACTAAGTGAGGTTAAGGGCAGCGATGTAAACAAACAAGAACGTCCGAGGAAAAGGAGTCGTACTGAAGATCTTTACGTGGAGGCAAGTTTGGTGGATTCGATTAATGCAAGGTTAGAAATATTGGTAAAAACTACGAATGAATTAAATACTAAAGTGGACCATTTGATAGCCGACAACAGCAGCTTAAAAGAGGAAATATTAAAATGGAAGGAAATTAAAAGTCAGGAAAATATTAGACCTATTCCTATTACAATGGAAAAAACTTATTCGTCTGTCACCAAAAACGACAACAAGTTGTTAAGCAAAAATCAACACAAAATGATATTTTTGTAGTGAAACAGGATTTAAAAAACAAGGTAAATCCAACTGAAATCGGTATTGGCCTCTCAATGGGTAGGGCAACAAAAGATGGAGGTATTATTTTGAATTGCATGGTCAACAGAAGATTGAACATATTCAGTCTCAAATACAAAACAAACTTGGTGATAAGTACAGTGTCGATCGCCCAAAAATAAAGGAGCACCGAATAAAAGTTGTTGGAATAGAGGAAACTGAGGATATTGTACAAAAAATAGTCAAACAGAACAACTTACAACCCCAGGAAGCCGAATTTAAGTTACAGGTTTTAAGAAAAACAAAAGTGTTTAACAGAAGGTTTAATATAATATTAGAGGTAGACACAAGTACTTACAAATTATTCACTGAAATGGAAAGAATAAATATAGGATGGAACCGTTGTCCTGTATACAGTGACTATGGCATTTTTAAGGTGCTTTAATTGTTAAATTTAATGTAAAGAAAAAATTACCTGTCCAAAATGCAGTGAAGAACATGAACTGAAAGACTGTACTAATGAAACAAATAAGTGTGTAAACTGTGTTATGTCAAACAATAAATACGGACTAAGATTAGATACCAATCATGTAGCTTGGGATGTGCAAAACTGTGATGTATATAAGCGTTTTGAACAGATGCAAATGAATAAGTTCAATAAATAGCAAATAGAAATGGATGTCGCTTTTAAATCGGGTCATGTTTATTTTAATTGCCAAGGGTTTTTGAATAACAAAGACAATATCAATGTTCTGATTAATGACTGGAAACCCAAATTAGTATTTTTATCAGAAACACACGTAACAGCAAGCATTGACTATTCAGAGTTGAAAATGGATGGTTACCGAATTGAACAGTGTTTATCAGCAAATCCAAGAACTGGTGGAGTGATGGCATTGGTAAGAAATGACATTAAATATAAACTTAAGACGAATGAATGTATTCAGAACTATGTTTGGTTGTTGTCCCTTGAAATTACTATATCAGGTCGAAAATATTTATGTACTGTTTTGTATCATCCGCCACATAGTCAAGATGCTAGATTTTTAGAGTACTTTACTGGTTACTTGGACAGAGTGAATGATTTCAATGGGACTAATATTATTATGGGGGATTTCAATTACGACCTTTTAAAAACGTCATATTATGGAGATAAAATATTGAATATTATGTACACAAATGGCTTTACACAAATAATCAATTCTCCAACAAGAATAACTGACAGAAGTCAAACCTTGATTGATTTTATTGTTACCAATGACAAGTATCTAAAGTGTGCAGTACATTTAACCCCTAAAATCAGTGACCATTGTATATTGTCAATAAATTTCGATAGAGTTGAAGATCCTTTTCCTTCTCAAATAACAATATTTAAAAGATGTATGAAAGACTACAATACAGATTACCTTCAGAATGCACTTTTGAATACAAATTATAATAATAGTACTGAGGATGTTAATACCTTGGCAAATAACTTCACCAAGAGCATCAGTTCTATTCTCGATGAGATGTGCCCTACAAAAAAAATCACATTTAAACAGAAATATGCAGATAAAAAATGGATCACAACCGAAATTAAAGAATTAATGAAACAAAGAGACAAACTTTATCATAGAGCAGCTTATGAGAAAACAATAGATAACTGGAATGAATTTAAAAGAGTGAGAAATGAAATTGTAAAGCAAATAAAAATCGAAAAGGATACATACTTTCAACAAGTAATTGATCAAAATAAAAACAACTCTAGAGATCTATGGAAAAACTTAAAAGTACTTCTTCCTGAAAAAAACAAAATATTACCTGATGAAATTTCATTTGGAAATGAGTTGATTATAGAAGAAATGTCTATTGCTAATAGATTCAATGAATATTTTGTAAATAGTATTGCACAAATTGTGTCCGTCATTCCCCAATGGTTTGGAAAATACAATTGCAGCCATCCCCACCTATGCTGAGTTCAATAACTTTGAGTGTGTGTCAATGCAAACTGTAAAAAAACATGTTTATGGGATGAAGAACGTGGGTGGTGGAGAAAGTGGAATTTCAATTGGAGTGCTCAAGGATGTTTTCTATGTAATAGGAAACCGTCTTTTGGACATCATAAATATTTCACTGTCTACTGGAGTATTCCCACAGGAATGAAAGGCATCAACAGTCATTCCGGTTCCAAAAGTTCCAGGCACCAACAACTACACAGAGTTTAGACCCATTTACACTGTACCGGTTTATGAAAAAGTCCTAGAGCTAGTGGTCAAGGAACAACTCCTGACATTCTGTGATAATAACAATATTTTAGTATCTAATCAGTCTGGTTTCCGTAAAAAACATTCCTGTGAGTCTGTGATAATTAATATGTGTGATAATTTCCTCAAAGCTGTTGATAGTAATAATTTTGTTTTGGTTGTGTTTTTAGACTTTAGGAGAGCTTTTGAAACTATAGATAGATTGACATTGTTAAAAAAAATGGAAAAATTAGGAATGAGAGATAAGGTTTTAAATTGGTTCAAATCATATCTGTCTAATAGAACTCAAAAAGTTAGATATAAGAATAAGGTGTCTGGTTTGTTCAATACAACCTACGGAGTGCCTCAGGGAACTGTCTTATTGTTTTTAATGTATGTGAATGATATTGTTAACGTAATTGATGGTAGTAATATTGATTTGTTTGCAGATGATACAATGTTATATATATAGTTGGTAATGATCTGAACCAAATGAAACTCACTATTAACAATGATCTGAATCGATTATTTGAATGGTTGTGCAAATACAAATTGAGCATTAATACTTCTAAATCAAAGTTTTGTATATTTGGGAAAAAACAGAAATTGGCTAGTATGGATTTGGAAAACATAAAAATTGAAATAAATAATGAAAGGTTACTACATGAAAATAAAATAAAATACCTTGGAGCAAAGAATATTATAGTTAACACTTATAGAAAACCCACTCTTATGGGCGACGGCAGGCCGCTAGAGGCGCTGCTCCGGAGTTAAAAATTGAAATAATTTATAATCGCGCTAGCTTTCCGGCAAATAAATTTTAACAGCGTTGCGCGCTTTTCATCTCGGCATTTATTATTTTCTGTGATTTTACCTTGTAAGATGATAGACTAACTGGCGCGGCGGTTTTAGAATATTATTTTTTACATCATTAGATGATATGCTCGATAATATGTGAAAAAAAAGCAAAAGTTACAATAAATCATATAATAGACATTCACAAAATTATACAGTTGCTATACTAAATACCTAGTTGCTACGTCTAATTTGCTGTATTTAGGAAATAAAATCGGTCTTCTAAATAGGTAATGTAATTTAATATATAAAAAAAAAACATCTATTTTGATTAATATTAGATAGGTAGGTACTTAAATATACATAAAACAGAAAATATATAAACTAAAACAAAATTATGCTGTAATCTTCTTAACACTATTTATTAATAACAAATGGGCAAATAACAAACAAAGTTATTTTCTAAATTAAACACAACATCTCAAAGTTTTACAAATAAAAATTTTGTTAATAAAGATAGGGAATGTTGAGTGGAGTCATTTTTTTTGTCTGGCATTTTCAGGATGTGGCTCGTTAATAGATAAGAATATGGGTAGTTATAATGCCAGCCTCCTGTTCGAAAATTTTTCGAATTTACATGAAAATCAAATTCTTTTAAGATCTTCAATTGTCTGGCGTTTGAATAGAAGATTGACATTGAAAAATAAATCACAAATAAAAAATGCCTGACGGTTTTCAATGTTCGAAAAAGTGAGGCATAGGGGTCAAATTGCAAGAAAAACGCAAAAGTTCCACATTTTCTTTCTGTCTGGCAATCGAGAGAATGAAATATTTTATCATGAAAATAACGCTGAAAAACTGCCAGACACTAATTCCAGGTCGAAATCGAGTTTCCCGCAGAAAATTGTTTCGAACATTCGAAAAATTTTGATATTTCTGTAAGAAACTGAAGTTCGAACTGCGATTATCGACTAGCAATTTTTCAGCGATATTTTCAAGACAAAACCTTCCATTTTCTCGATTGCTCGAAAAAAAAAAATATGGAATGTTTCACTTTTTTCTTGCAAGTTGACCTTCATCCCCCATCTATTCGAACATTGAAAACCGTCTGGCATTTTTCATTGTTGAATTATTTCCCAATGTCAATCTTCTATTCAAATGCCATACAATTCAAGATTATCAAAAAACAAAAAGTTTCATGTAAACGAAAATTGATTTTTTGAATTTCCGAACAGGAGGGAGATATTGAAACTATCCATTTTTCACCTAACTAACAAACCAGATTCAGCCCTCAAAATCCCAGACAAAAGAAAATGACTCCACTCAATGGTCCCTATCTCACGGTCCATTTAAAAATGTTATAAAATTGCTTACTCATTTTTTAAATTTTTAAGTTTTTGTTTAGATTCTCTTTTGGGTAGTTCGTCCCACTTGCAAAATTTGAAAATATTAGTAATAATCAGGTGATTAATTAAAAAGAGTCTATGCTTGTAACAATTACCCTTTTTATCTCCCAGCCACTCCGAAATATCATTTCTGGAAACGAGTTTTTCCTTTATTCTAAGAGCTAAAAATTCCTTTTCTTTATATTCATTAAAGTATATTTTGAACAACAAAAATAACTTATGAACTAAATTCGAGATTTCCTCGGAGGGCGCTATCAGAAACAGGTTTCCTTCTTCGTAATTTTTGTTTATTAGAAATCTATTTTTCGACTTTAAATGATCAGTTATTGGTTCTGGACTTCGAAATTTTGTTACACAGTCTAAGCAATTAAATTTGTCTTTAACCTTTTTTATAAGATATCCTGCATAATATTCAGTTGCGCCTGCCTCTAACGTGCCTACTTGATTAGTCAATTTCGCATCTTTATCCCTAGGGGAGAGATGTTTTAATTGAATTAATTCCTCTAAGTCTTCTTCATGGTCCGATTCAGTCTCAACATAAATTGAGGAATCAGCGTCAAATTGCATAGAAGAATTAGAAGGCATTTTTCCGCCAACCAAAATTGATCTGTCTGAATCATTTGTGCAATTAGCAACATTTGATGGGTTTAAAAGGCTAGTTATACTTTGTATACGAAAAGCTAAACGGAATGATTTGGCAGATGGATTTAAATTCCATCCACCTCGCTGACGTATAATAGAAAATAAGTTTTCCAGAAAATCCTGATTCAGTCTTTTTGTTAGTATGAATTTGTTACCATCTTTCTTTTCATCTTCAAACAAACCGAAGATACAATTTATGGTGTGAACCATACCCTCAAAACAAGGAGGAACAGACTCTGCCAATTTGCCGCTTTTATTTTCATTAGCCGTTTTGCCTCTATCTACTATAGAATGCTTTTTTAAATTTTTGAATATATTTCTACCCTTTTCCAAAATGTCGATAACTTTTGTATTTTTATCTGAAAGAGCCCCTCCAAAGGGGTTTTTGTCGTAAAGCCGTTCGCTATTAAGGGAATCGAACAAATCGTTCATAAGCAAAATGAATTCAGCAGTATCAGTTCCTTCTTTTTCATCAATTTGTTTGTTCGCTACGCAAGTTTTAATTGCCGCCGCTACGCTTTTGGAAAATATTTGAAGGGCCAACTTGCATCGCATTTTCTCAAAGTTATTAGGATTAATATGTTTATCTGAGAGTTTCGGAAGGGATCTTGCAGTCGATGATGATTTGTCAATTGCGTAAGTTTTTCTGATAATATCAAAATTTATTACTCGGTTATCAATTTTAAAAATGCCTGTTAATAGATTATTTCTGACACTTTTAAACAGGTGTGGGACATCGTATAAGGCAAAAATTTTATTTTGGTTCATATGTAAAAATGGATTATCTTTAGTAATCCCCAATAGATTATATGCCCCTCTGTTATTGCTTCCCTGATCGCACACCATTGCCTTAGGGATAAACCCTAAATCTGAAATAGTTTTAATGTTATATTTAATCAGTTCGGCAAGCTTTTCTTTTTTTACACTTTCGCTCGAGAAAAAATATGACACGGGAATTTTCCATTGCTTGTATAAACCCCTGATTGAAAATACTAGAGCATGAGTGGCTTTTTTTGTGGATCGCCCTAAAAATCCTAAATCCTCGAATCCTTCAATCAGATCCAGGTGTTTATTATATTCAATCAGTTTTTTAATACTAATCTCATCAAATGCTAATACACATTTTCTTTCATTTTTCGTCATACTTCCACTTTTTAATTTTAGGTGATATTTTACACCTTCATCCAAGCCTGCTTTAAATAAATTTTCGCTAACCCACCTTCTTATGGTTGACACGGAGGGCAAAATAAAACCTTTACGTCTTAAAAATATAAAAGCAGCCGGCGATTTATAGAAAAGTGACACAGCCACTTCTTTTTCCATTGAATTCCATTTTCTTCTAGACTTTCCTCTCAATTGCATCAAAACTATCGTTCTTGGTACGATTGGGAGAAAAGTTAACAAAGGCGTAATTTTGGGAATTAAATGTTTACTTCTCGGAATTTTTGATTGTAGACATTTTATAAGGTTTTTGTTTTGTTTTAATTTGCCTGCTAGAAATTGGATATGTTTTTTCAGCTTTAATTTTCTTGGTGTCATTTGATTTACAGGAAGATTAATTATTTCTTCAATAGCAGCGTTATTCTCACCAAAAGGTATTTTTCTTCTTATTTTCTTTTCTACTGGAGGACTGCCAAAGGGAAAAGGACATTTTCTATTTAAGTAAGTCTTTTTTGGAGTAAGCAGATGTAAAGGATCCTCTTCTGGAGAGTATTTTTGCGGGACAGCGTCAACTTTCAAATAATGTCGTTTTTCAGTTCGAAAGGCATCATCTGTGAAATGTTTTTCACATAGGTGTTTTTTCTTCAGGGTCTCAGGATCAAGTCCAAGTAAGGTTGCGTTGCCTATAATCAAAATTTAGTTCAAAATCTAGTACCTAGTTCCTATCCTTATAATAAATATAAAGTTTGGCCAATTTTGGTGAACAGCGCTGATAGCACGTTTTTTCACATATTTGTTAAGAGTAAACGGTCCCTAGGAGCCCAATGAGGAATATTTTTATGGCAGCAGAAAGCCCTTGAAAAACTATGCCGAAATAGAAAGTTTCGTTATTTTTAATCAATAATTAGGTTTGGCAGCACATTTTGTACCTGGGTCAGAATTATTTTCTTCCTTGAATTGCCCCCCTTCAACCCCAAGATAAGCGTGTGCATTTTTGATATATGATTCAGATCATCGCAAGCAACATTTTCACCAACTTTGGTGGTGCTACAAAGTTTTTGATATCTTGATTGAATTTATATTTTTGGGGTGGATTTTATCTCCTTCAATCCCGAACTAAACATCTGATTTTTAAGTATGTGAGATCACTTCAAGTAATAATAGACGTTTTCAACAAGACAAGAACACAAAGGCAAAATTGAAATCACATTCAGAATTCAGAAAAAAAAAATATGTTGATCACAAAATATTTAAATAGGTAGGTACTTACCAGAATTCAAAATCCATCGTTCGCATAAATCTGGATTTCTATATGGAAACCGAAACATTTTCAATTTACAATCTTCCCTTCGGGATAGTCGGCAATCATAATACTGACATACATTTCCCGACATTGCTTATATCTTTTTTTTAATTAAAATAAAGTTAAATACAATAATTTACTCATCAGCTACGGAACAAGTTGCAGGGGCTAAATTCTTGTGCTAACAAGCAGCTAGCCTGCATATCGTGTTTTTTCACATCAGCGCGGTCACCGTCGTTCGTGCAAACGCCGTTGCGTGCGAAAAAGTAAAACTTTCTGCACTTGTTAGGTAAATAACTATTTTCTATGAGCGTGCGGAAAAGTGTACTTATTTTTAGGTATACAGGTACTTACAGGTAAACCGGTATACTACAAAAAATATCTTAAATTGATAAATATGTAGATAAAAATATTATCTTTCATCTCGTAGAAAAAATAGTGTTCCTAATTCGTGCGGAAAGTCTCTTTTTCGCACTTGATCGCTTGCCGACCGACGCGCAGTCGCGTGGGGAAAAGCGGTACTTTCCGCAGTAGTTAGGAAATATACTATTTTAACTTAGAATAGAGTTTATTCAGTTGTAGTGTTTTATTCAGTTATCCGAAAATATATAAATAAATTTCTCCTGGAGTGATTTTTCACTGGAAAATTTTGAAATTTTCCTCTAATGAGCTCCTCACTTTCCTCTTTCTCCTGTAGAAATTTCAAAATTTTCCCGTTGCCAGTTTTCCAGAAAAAAATTAAAATGTAAGAAGGTAAATTTTCCTTAATTTTGCTTAAATAAGTCAATTTTCCAGAATTATTTCTCGAGTGATTTTTCACTAGAAAATTTTAAAAATTTTCTATAATGAACTCCTCGCTTTCCTCTTTTTTCTGGAAAATTTTCACAATTTTTCTTTTGCCAGTTTTCTAGAAAAAAAATAAAAAGATTGAAAATTAATTTTACTTAAGATAGTCAATTTTCCAGAATTTTTCCTGGAATGATTTTCCACTGGAAAATTTTGAAATTTGCCTATAATAAGCTCCTCATTTTCGTCTTTCTCCTGGAAAAATATCACAATTTTCTCTCTGCCAATTTTCCAGAAAAGAATTGTAATGTAAAAGAATGAATTTTGCTTAAAAAAGTCAGTTTTCCTGAATTTTTCCTGGAGTGAATTTTCACTGGAAAATTTTGAAATTTTGCTATAATGAAATCCTCACTTTCCTTTTTTTTCTGAAAAAATTTCACAATTTTCCTTTTGCCAGTTTTCTAAGAAAAAAATAAAATCCAAGAAAATGAATTTTGCCTAAAAAAATCTATTTTCCAGAATTTTTCCTGGAATGATTTTCCATTAGAAAATTTTGAAATTATCCTATAATAGGCTCCTCACTTTCGTCTTTCTCCCGGAAAAATTGCACAATTTTTCCGTTGCCAGTTTTCCAGAAACAAATTAAAATGTAAGAGGGTGAATTTTCCTCAATTTTGCCTTAATAAGTCAATTGTCTTTGAATTTTTCCTGGAATGATTTTTCACTGGAAAATTTTGAAAGTTCCCTCTAATAAGCTCCTCACTTTTCTCTTTTTTCTGGAAAATTTTCAAAATTTTACCCTAGCCTGTTTTCCAGAAAAAAAAAATAAAATTAAGAAGGTAAATTTTCCTTAATTTTGCTTAAATAAGTCAATTTTCAAGAATTTTTCCTCGATTGATTTTTCACTAGAAAATTTCAAAAATTCGCTATAATGAACTCCTCGCTTTCCTCTTTTTTCTTAAAAATTTTCACAATTTTCCTTTTCCCAGTTTCCTAGAAAAAAACTAAAAAGAATGAAAATGAATTTTACTTAAGAAAGTCAATTTTCCAGAATTTTTCCTGGAATGATTTTCCACTAGAAAATTTTGAAATTTTCCTATAATAAGCTCCTCATTTTCGTCTTTCTCCTGGAAAAGTATCACAATTTTTACTCTGCCAATTTTCCAGAAAAGAATTGTAATGTAAAAGAATGAATTTTGCTCAAAAAAGTCAGTTTTCCTAAATTTTTCCTGGAGTGATTTTTCACTGGAAAATTTTGAAATTTTGCTATAATGAAATCCTCACTTTCCTCTTTTCTCTGAAAAAATTTCACAATTTTCCTTTTGCCAGTTTTCTAGGAAAAAAATAAAATGTAAGAAAATGAATTTTGCTTAAAAAAATCTATTTTCCAGAATTTTTCCTGGAATGATTTTCCATTGGAAAATTTTGAAATTTTCCCATAATAAGCTCCTCACTCTAGTCTTTTTCCTGAAAAAATTGCACAATTTTTACTTGGCCAGTTTTCCAGAAAAAAATTGAAAAACTATGATATTTCTGTAAGAAACTCGAGTTCGAACTGCGATTATCGTCTAGCAATTTTTCAGCGATATTTTCAAAACAAAATCTTCCATTTTTTCCCGCATATCGTGTTTTTTCACATCAGCGCGGTCACCGTTTTAAAGTTATTATACATATTTATATGGACATATGGCAACGCCGACTAGCCATCAACTGGAGCCCCGTTGAATACGGCGAGCCTACCTCTCCGATGGAGCCCGGCTCGAAAAGTCTGGCTCCATTCAGGGGTTAAAAAATATACATGGAATAGGTTTTCTATAAGTGTTAACTATAATATTCTTTGCTTGGAGTCATTTTGGATTCAGAACTAAGCTTTCGCCAACATGCTGATTATATCATGAGGAAATTTTCTCAAAGAGTAGGGTTCATTTACAGAGTTGGCAATAATCTCTCTATGTATACCAAATACCTTATGTACAACTGCATAGCAGCACCGCACCTAAAATTTTGCTCTACACTATTGTATAACTTACCTAACTTTAAGACAAATGAATTTCAAGTAATTCAAAATAGAGCTCTAAGAACAATTTTAAAATGTAATAGATACACTCCTATAAACATAATGTTGAATGTTGTAAATATCATGTCGGTTAGACAAGGAATTATTTATGATGTGAATGTCTTTTTGTACAAAATAAGAAATAAGCTGCTACCTGAATAGGTCTGTGATAAAGTAAAGTATTTTAAGAATGTCCATAATTACCAAACAAAAAACTGTGATGATTTTATTCTAATCGATAGATATTGCTCAAACCAAATGTCGAATTCTATTCTTTATAGAGGACACTCTGACTATAATAAAATGCCAAATAATATAAAAAACTGTGATAACTTTAATAACTTTAAATCTTTGTTGAGGGAATATGTTGTGTCCAAATTTTAAATATCTGTAAATTGTTATGTCATCTTATTGAATTGTTATTTTATTTTATTGAATTGTTATTTTATTGAACTACATATTGTATTATCATATTTGTTATACTTTTGTGTGGTCTCTCAATGTAGAAGAGATTGTTTTTGTATGTAGCCCAAAGCTAATAAATATACTATTATTAATTTTCGTTAATTAACAAATTCCTTAATTTTTGTGTTATTTCCGATATTTTTTTTTTTCAATTTTTCGTAATTTCCGTAATTTTTGCAATTCCTATAATTATTCTAATTGTCCTAATTTTTTTTTATTATTTTCCTAATTTCCGCAATTTTTTAGGATTTTCGTGATTTCTCTTATTTTTTTAATTCCCGTAATTTCTTTATTTTATTTTTCAATAATGATAATTCCCGTAAGTTTTTGAAATTTCTGTTATTTTTAAAATTCTCGTGATTTTTATTATTTTTTCGTAAAACGTAATTTCCAATAATTTTTTGTAATTTTACGTAATTTTTGAAATTCGCGTCATTTTTTTCAATCATTTTCATTGTTTTCCGTTTGACTCGATTTTTTTCTAAATTTATAATTCTTCTCTGAATTTTTTTAATAATCAATGTAATTTCCATAATTTTTTGAAATTTTTGTGATTTTTGTTAATATTTTTCCATATTACGTAATTTTCCAATAATTTTCGTAATTTTACATAATTTTTGAAATTTCCATGATTTTTTTTCGTAATTTTATAATTCTCCTAATTTTTCAATAATTGTAAGTCCCGTATTTTTCTGAAATTTCCGTGATTTTTTGTAATATTCGTTATTTTTCATTTTTATAATTCCTTTAATTTACGTAATTTATCAATGACTTGTAGTTCTACGTAATATTTGAAATTGCCAATAATTTCCATTGCTTTTGTAATACTCAAATTTTATAATTCTGCTTTTTAGTTTTTAATAATGGTGGTTTCCGTAACTTTTTCAATTTTTCGTAATTTTTGCAATTCTCGTAATTTTTGTTACTTTTCCGTTATACGTTATTTTCCAATGTTTTCGAAATTTTATTAATTTTTGAAGTTCCCATGATTTTTTTCGTAATTTTATAATGTAGGGTTTTGTAGTTGTCTAGGGGTGAATGAAACAACACAGTTCTAGCACATTCATGACAGATTTATTTTTATTCGTCACTCACTCTGACATAACAATTTAACAACTGGTACCCATCAACACACTGGTACTTGTTTAAGGGCCGATACTTTTGCTCTCGATTAACGAATTTGACACGTTGTCAAAGTTTTGCATAGGCCAAGGTCTATATAAGTATGATGTGGTTAGAGCACATTCAAAGCCCTGATTATTTTTAACGGCTGTCAAATGAGAGCAAAAGTACCGGCACTAAAACTAACAAAGGTACTATAAATTAGGTAAACGGTAAAATAGGTGAACATAGGTATATGGAATTACCAATCCTACACTCGGCCATCCTGCTCAGAATCCGACTCGGATTCGTCGCTGTCATATTCGATCCACCGTTTGATATATTCAGCACATGTTGATGTTCGAATTGGTCCTTCGTGGTTACCGACTTTCACAACATCATAACGGTCATTTGCCTTAGCCTTCACAATTTCATAAGGCCCCAAAAACTTCCTTTTTAATTTGAGTCCAGGACCAAATTGCGTTCTTTTTATGGCCACTAAGTCTTTTTCCTTATACATTGTAGCCTTTTTTCTCCTTAAATTGTATCCTTTATTGTTTTCACTCTGTACTTTTCTAATTTGTTCTTTACTTTTTTCTCTCATCTCTCTTCTCTCTTCCTCGAAATTTTTTATTATTTCTTCTTCTATAACTTCTTTAATTCGTAGATCTTCCTTATTTTTCATTTTCACACCAACCAACACTTCAAATGGTGTGGTGCCTATGCGTCGTTGGTATAAACAATTTAATGCCATCTGTACTTTATCGACGTACTTGTACCACTTTGTAGGGTCATTTAAACTTAGTTTCGTAAGAATAGGAATAATAGTTCTATTAATTCTTTCGACCTGTCCATTGCCTCGTGGAACTCCACATGTTGTCAAAATATGTTTAATGTTTTCGTTCTGATAGTAGGTATGTAACATTTGAAATGTCACAAGAACATTTTTTAATTGTTCTTAATTAATTTCTTATATTTGAACTCATTTAAAAATTATATTATCGAAAGGTGGTTTCGGTTTGCTCACTCCGTGCACTTCGAGTGACTTCATTCGCTCTCCAGCTGTTCGGGTACTGCTTTTTACCATATTAGGGTTACTTTTGTTCACTTCACTCCAACTCCGAACCTGACTAGGGTTATTTTTTTGAAAACCCGTAGCACTGTCAATTTTATAATTTCGACAGACTTGACAAAAGGAGAAAGACACAACCACGGTTTGATACTTTTTACTTTCTTTTCCATTTTAATAGTGAGACTGAACAGGTCGTCTGAGGAGAAATCCAATAATTTTGCCTTTAATTCTTGGCCATCGAGCCCAAAATTATGTAACTTTAAGTAGCCAGAGGAGTGAGTAGTTATGCCAGCTGGAACGTTTCCTGAAAAATCCACCGATTGTTGATTTTTGTGTAAATTTCTGAAAGTGAAGTTATTATCGGCCGTTGAGGTATGTAAACCCTTTTTTCCCTTTGATAAATGGAGCCCCTATATTTCTTCATTCCGTTCAGGCAATTTGGGAGAGTCTCAAAAATCCACGCCTACACTTCCGGGTGAAAGTTTGACGAATTTGAGACCATGCGGTACTGCATTTCCGAAGAAAGTCTGGGCCCCTCCTATAAGGAAAGTTGCGTCCTGTAAGAGATTGATCCCCGACCATTGTTTGAGTGCCTCCAGCCAATTTGGTACTTCCAGATCTCAAATTTGTGAAAATTCCCAAGGATTCCGTCCAGGTTTGTATAAATACTTACCTAGGGGTCCCGTAACTGTGCCTTAATATTTACCGTTACCGATTATTAGTATCTTTTTACTGTTCCTTATCGATTACCTTTATTAGCTAATTATTATCTTCATAATATTGATTACTGTTAATTGTTATTATCTATTCCTTATCGCTTACTATCGATTAGCTTAATTACCTAATTCATAACTGTATAGAATCTATTACCGACTCGTTTACCGTATAGTAGTATTTAGCTAGAATAGCTAACTACAAATTAAATATAATTATCTATTCAATTAATTAATCATTATCATATTTGAATTTTTACTTATATTATTGTTTTCTCAATAATCATTTATTTTCAATAAGTATGCATTATTATAACTATTATAAATTTTGTTTCCTCTATATCGAGTATTAATCGATATAATATGGGTGGGTTCATTAATTTTTAAAAGGTTGATTTAACTTCTGATTTCAAATCAATAATGTGGTAGTTATACCAGGGTTACTAATGTAAAATCTTTAGGTAGTCAAATTTAAGTTTTATGGTTACCTATTTGAACTTTAAAGGTAAGAGCTCTTCCGGAAACCGTGAATTTTTGATTTCATGTAGCAGGTTTTTGATATTTATAACTGCCTAAGGATTATTTATTACTTTTCTGCATGGAATAAGTTGTTTTCTATTGATTTGATAGACTTTGAGTCAGAAATTAAAGGTTGGTGATATTGTGACTTCATCATTTATATTTAAGTAGATTTCTCCATAGGTATTTATTGATTATTCTTAAATTTCAATTCTATTGTACTTATTCAAATTGAGTTCTGTTTTTGAAAAGCTTAATAATTTTTTATTCAAAAGAAAACTTGGATACTAGACAATAATTTTTTTTAAACCATATAAAAAAATTCGCCATCTTGTCACAACTTTTTAATGACATAATTCAAGAACAATGTTCGCCATCTTGTCACAATTTTTTTTATGACAATTAACTTTAATAAATAATTGTGTTTAGAATTCCAAAGCTTGTGTTTTTATTGAATGAGTTAAATGTCAGGTAGCTATTGAATTTTAGATTTCTTTTACCTTTTCAAATTTTTTTGAATTTATCTTTTTAAACAATAACTAATTAATGGAATAGTGCCTAGTTTGGCTATTCCTTGGTCATCAAAATAATTTAAACAAATTAGTGGCGCCCTCTCTCTACTGTACCAACTCCAAGGACCACCCCATGCTAACAACCGCTGAGCAATAGTCGAGCCCAATTATGAACATTCTTTTGTCTCAACAAAAGAGCGTTACAGGTATCAAATTCATCTGAACGAAAAGCAGTTCCCCTGTCTGTCATCACTCTTGATGGATTGCCAAAAACTTTTCGTTGTTTCTCAAAACAGTCTAGAGAACTTCTTTCGAAGTCGTCGACTTTGTCGGGTAGAGCCATACAAATTTTGTGAAATCATCAATAATTACCAATATGTGGTGGTAATTTTTGTTTGTTGATGAAATGGGACCTAAGTGGTCCGCATGATACGTTTCCAATGGTCCTTCTAGCTTTGGCAAAGGATGAAGCATCCCCTCTTTTTTTCTTCCCAAAATACAAGGTATACAGTTTGAAATTAAATTTTCAATTTTTTCTTTCAACTTTGGTATGTAGAACTCTTTATTTATAACTTCTTCTGTCTTTTTTGTAGAAAAGTGACCCATCTCATGAGTTTTTTTAATTATTTCAGTCTGCATTTTCTTTGGCACTACTAGTAACTTCAAGCCATTTTCATATTTGTATAGTATTTCATGTTCTAAGTAAAAATCTTCATACTCTTCAGTACTTAAAATTCTTCTTATAGTCTTTATGTGTTCATCTTTCTCCTGAGCTTGTTTTAATTTGTGTACCACACCTTCTTCTAATGCAATTGTTAAAATTGTAGGGTATCTGCTTAGAGCATCTACATGAGAAATTTGGATACCTTTTCTATGCTCAATTGTATAATTGTATTCTTCTAATAATAGAGCCCATCTAGCTACTCTTGTTGTGAGATCCTTTTTTTCCATAGTTTTCTTGAAAGCGTCACAGTCTGTGACTATTTTCACATTTGTTCCTAATATATATATTCTAAATTTTTTGACCGCTCTGATAACAGCAAGTACTTCCAACTCATAACTAGTATACTTGTGTTCTGTAGGTGTCGTTTTTCTACTATAATAATATATCAGATGACCTTTGCAACAAACATGCTCCATAGCCATGTATGCTCGCATCAGTGTGTAACTCTGTATAAGCTCCTTGCTGATAAATATGCAAAACTGGTGAATCTGTTAATTTTTCTTTCAAAATCTGGAAAGCTTTCCTCTGTGCATCTCCGAATACAAAAACACTTAACGGCCTTGAAATATTAGCATATCCAGCTATAAATTTTCGGAAATATCCTGTAAGTCCCAAAAAAGATTGAATATGCTTGAAAGTGGTCGGTTCCGGAAATTTTTTAATAACCAAAATCTTTGCCTCACCTGGTTTAATTTTCCCATTCTCCACTATAAACCCTAAAAATTCAACTGTTCTTTTAAGCAGCTGACATTTGTTCTTTTTAATTTCCAACCCATACTTTTTAGCTAAATCCAATACTTCTCTTAACCTCTCTATCCCTTCTTCTTCATTAGTACTCAAGATAATAATATCGTCCATATAGTAGATAACATATTTTTTCGCCGTCAATTCTCTAAAAATATGAGCTATGAACCGTTGAAACACTGCAGGGCTGTTACATAATCCGAAAGGGCATCTTAAAAATTCATACTGTCCACTCGGTGTTACAAAGGAAGTATATTTAGTACTGCTAGTTTCAACAGGGACATGGAAGAACCCATTCTTCAAATCTATAGTACTGAATATTTTCGCACCTTGTAAACTGTCAAGTACGTCTTCAACAAGCGGTAGTGGAAACCTATCTTTAATGACATTTTTATTTAATTTGCGATAATCACAACAAATTCTTGTTCGGCCATCCTTTTTTTCCACCAAAACAATTGGGCTTGCAAAATCCGAACAGCTTGTTTTGATAATACCGTCTTTTAGCCATTCTTGAATCTGTCTATCCACTTCTTCTTTTTCAGGTACTGATAATCGTCTTGGTCTTTGGTAAATTGGTTCATCGCTTTTTAGTAATATTTTCATCTCAATATCTGTTGTCTTCGTTTTTTCCGGCTTGTAATCATCAATCAATTTCCTAATTATCTCTCTTTGATTTTTGTCTTCTATATGTTCTACTACAATTTCTGATTCCTTAGGATCTTCTGTTATAATGTGCATGGTAAAATTTTGGTCTAATTTCTTGTATATCATTATCCCGTCTTCATTGATATGTACAGTAGCTTGCCTCAAAATATTGTTTCCAATTATAGCTTTGAAAGAAGTAGATAATTTGGGGATAACATGGAATTTAACTTCAAATTTTTCATTATTTATGCCGACTTGCATTGTAAAAGATCCCAATGTTTTTATTTTTGCATTTTCTCCAAGTCCTTTCAATACTGTGAGATCGGATGTTAATTCAGTATCTGAAAAATATTCATTATACACGTCTTCCCTTATTGTACAGACATCGCTTCCAGTGTCAAATAAAGCAGTTAATATTATTCCATCAATTGTAAGTTTAAGGGGGTTTTTTCGTTCTGTTTCATACATCAAATTAACGCTTGAACTCCCTGCGTTACTGTTTGCTTGGTTTCTATTTAAACATTTACTGGAAACATGCCCATACTTATTGCAGCTAAAACACTTCGTTCCCTTTGTCTTATCAGTACAAGCATTTGATTTATGACCCTGACCCCCACAATTGAAACAAGTGATTTTTTTTTCTTTTCTAACATCATAATTCTCTTTTTTAGCTGTACTATTATCTTCATTCTTTTTGAAATTCTCTCTCTTTGTTTTAGAAGGTTGTCCGTGTAGATTAGCTTTCCTCTGAATTTGTACATACAGCTTAATTTTTTCTTTCAAGTCAGTAAAACTTTTAGCTCCATACAACACCATCTTATTTGACGAATAGTCTTGAATTCCGTCAATTATGTATTCTATGACCACCTCAGGCTCTAGGTACGCGCGACTTGCCATTTCTTTCATCTTAATCATATACTCTTGCACAGTTTCATCATATTTTTTTCTTCTTGTTAATAGCATTTTATGTATTTGCGCACTGTTGACGCTAACTCCGAATTCTTCAATGAGTTTTTGTTTTAGGGTTGACCAATTTCGTATTCCTTTTTCAGATTGTATGAAAAGTTTTGCGAGGCCTTTCAGACATTTCTTCGCGTAAATTAACTTCTGGAGTTCGTTCCACCCAGTGACTTCTGCCACTTCTTCGAATTCCATAATCCACGTTTGGATAGGATATTCATCTTTCCCATCGAAAGACCTGATGCTATCTTCCACATCTCGAAAACTTAATGCAAATGAGTCTTGTTTCTTATTGAACATCGTATCCAAATAGCAATAACCTCCATCGTCGTCTTCTCGTCGCGATATTTCTTCATCTTGCCATCGCCTAAATTCTTGTTCTCGCCTATGGTCGTATCTTGGTGCAATTTCCTCTTTGCGCCAATAATCATATTTTCGTCTTTCATTTAGTTCAATATTTTCTTCTTCTCTGAGTCTTTTATCGTAGTTTCGTGTTTTCTCAATTCTCCGTCTTTCATAGTTGCAGTTGTCATCTTCACTTTTCTGTCTGTCTTCATTTCTGTGTCGTGTGACGCATTCTCGTTTATCTTTTTCGTCTTCTCGTCTCTCTGCATAGGCATATCTATCTTTTTTGTTTATTCGTCTTTCTTCATATGCACGTCTATCTTCTTCGTCTTGTCGTCTTTCTTCATATGCACGTCTATCTTCTTCGTTTTTTTTTTCTTCATACGCACATTTATCTTCTTCGTCTTTTCGTCTTTCTTCAAATCTGCGCTTCTTCTCTTCGTCTTTCTGTTTTTTCTCATAGTTAATTTTTTCTACTTTCTTTCGTCTTTCTTTTGCACAACCTTCATCTTCACGTCTTTCGCGTTCACGTCTTCCATCTTCACGTCTTTCGTCTTCACGCTTTTCGTCTTCACGTCTTTCGTCTTCACGTCTTTCGTCATCACGTCTTTTGTCCTCACATCTTTCGTCTTCACGTCTTTCATCATCACGTCTTTCGTCTTCATTCTCAGAATCTGAGCTATCGTCGTCTGATTCATCCGTCTCCTCTTCGTCTCCTTCAGCAACGTCGTTTGGATAGGAAAAGGTTGTCAAAAATGAACAAATCCTACAAACCACATCTTTTTCGTTTGTAAAATTTAGCCCTAATAATTGACAGACTCTGGTTAAATCAGAAAGCTTAAAATTCTTAGAAACATCCTCAACTTTTGCAAAATATTCCGGAGATTGATTGACAAAATCATATCCAGAAAACGCGCGCAAAGCCTTTCGCCTCTTTCTCTGCTCTCCGTTAGAAGCAAAACAAATATAGTGCAAAACCTTGATAACTCTCAATTTTGCATGTGTTATATTATAGTCAACATTACCTATTTCACTCAAAGTTAATTTCAAAGTTGCCATTTTTTAAAATTTCGTTAAAAAAAAATTAGGAATCTATGTTGAAAGTAAAATTTTTCACTGAATAAAGTACTTTTTAGAGCTGGCAATAAATAGTTTATATCGAGGTTTACATTTACCAACGCACTGAAGTCTGACTGATTAATCAATGTCACAAAAAAAAAAAAATTGACAAATGTCTCGCACCTTAGAATCAATGTTTGATAAATACCTTAGTGAAAAGCACTCTCACAGGACTATATGTCACGCCCAATATTGCAGCACTTCTTCCACGTCGTTTCGTCGCTATAGCAGCAATAGGAACATCCAGGCTGACATCATTTACAAGCAACCATCACTGCTTGATTCACTACTTCGGTTTTATCGAGCTTTATTGATCACTATCGTCGTAATTTATTCTCCTTCTATCCCGGTTGAGCCCCCAAAATGTAGGGTTTTGTAGTTGTCTAGGGGTGAATGAAACAACACAGTTCTAGCACATTCATGACAGACTTATTTTTATTCGTCACTCACTCTGACACAACAATTTAACAACTGGTACCCATCAACACACTGGTACTTGATTAAAACTAACAAAGGTACTATAAATTAGGTAAACGGTAAACTAGGTGAACATAGGTATATGGAATTACCAATCCTACAATAATTCTCCTAATTTTTTTCAAATTTAATTTTCGGAATTTACCCATGATTTTCGCAGGTCTACATAATTTTTGAAATTCCCGTGATTTTTGTAATCCTCATGATTTTTGTAATTTTTTCATAATTTCCGTAATTTGCTAATGATTTTTGCAATTTCACGTAGTTTTTGAAATTCCCGTAATTTTTTAAAATAATTTACATTACATAAGTATTTCCATTCCCGGTTTTTTTCGTAATTTTGCAATTCTCATTTTAATTTTTCAATAAATGTAAGTGCTGTAATTTTTTCAAATTTTCATGATATTTGCAATTTTAATGATTTTTGTTATTTTTTTGTAATTTCCGTATTTTATGTAATTTTTCAATTATTTTTGTAATTTTGCATAATTTTTGAATTTCCAGTATTTTTCAATTTTTTTTATTTTCATTGCTTTTGTAATACCCGATTTTTTTGTAATTTTTTAATTTTCCTCTTAGTTTTTTAATAATTAATGTATTTCCCGTGATTTTTCAAAATTCCCGTGATTTTTGCAATTTTTCCGATTTTTTTCATTTTTTCGCGATCCCTGTAATTTTTGAAATTTCTATAATTTTTTAATTTATTTTATTAATTCTATATTTTCCGTATTCCTGTATTTTCCGTAATTTTTTAATCGAATTTTTATAATTTTCCTAATTTTTGTGATTTCCGTAATTTTTTGATTTTTTCGTAGTTTCTAATATTTTTCAATTTTTGTAATTCTTTAATAAATTATTTTCGTAATTTTTTAATTCTTTTAATTTTTATAATGCTCATAATTTTTTAAAAATCTAGTAACTTTTTGTAGTTTTGAAATTTTTGTAATTTCTGCTAATTTCAATTTTTGTAATTTTCGTAAAATTTTCCGAAATTTTTCCAATTCTTATATTTTTTAAATTATCAATTCAAAACTATAGGAATTATATACATAATTCAAAATTTCAAAAAATATTCTGAAATTACAAAAAAATAGGGGAATTACAGGAATTATTCCAAAAATGCTGGAATTACTCAAATTTATTCAAAATTACAGGAATTATTTGTAAATTACGGAAATTTTCTCAATATTACAGAAAATTACAGAATTTACGAAAAATGGAAATTATGAAAAATTACGTGAATAACGAAAAATTACGAGAATTATGGACATTACGAAAAACTATGAAAATTACAGAAATTATTGCAAAAATTTTAAAATTTTCAAATGAAAAATCACTCCATAAAAAATTCTGGAAAATTTACTTATTTAAGCAAAATTAAGGAAAATTCACTTCTTACATTTTAATGTTTTTCTGGAAAACTGACAGGAAAAATTTTGAAAATTTTCCAAGAAAAAGAGGAAAGTGAAAAGCTCATTATAGGAAAATTTCGAAATTTTTCCAATGGAAAATCGCTCAGGAAACATTCTGAAAAAATGATTTTTTTAAGTAAAATTAAGAAAAACTCATCCTCTCACATTTTAATTTATTTCTGGAAAACTAATAAAGCAAAACTTGTGAAATTTTTCCAGAAGAAAGAAGAAAATGAGGAGTTCATTATAGGAAATTTCAAAATTTTCTAGTGAAAAAATCACTCTAAGGAAAGTCGATAGGAAAGTTCTGGAAAATTGACTTTTCTAAGCAAAATTCATCCTTTCACATTTAAATTTTTTTTTTTGGAAAACTGCTAAAGGGAAAATTCTGAAAATTTTCCAGGATAAAGAGAAAAGTGAGGAACTCATTATAGGGAAATTTCGAAATTTTCCAGTGAAAAATCACTCCAGGAAAAATTCAAAGAAAATTGACTTATTTAGGCAAAATTAAGGAAAAATCATTGAAGTAGAATAATAAGGAGGCGACATAGGGAGCAGGGTCGGCTCCAGACATTCTGGCGCCCCGTGCAAAAGGTATTTTTGCCGCCCCTCTTAGGTACCGATTACTTTCCTACTTTGTACTTCCAGTACTACTCTCGGTACTACCTATTTGCTAAACTTACTTCTGATTTCAAATTTGTTTAGTGTCCTTATATGATATTAGAGATGTTTCCAGTACAGGTAAAATGTACTTCGCTCAGAATGTACTTACTCGAGTACAGAGTACAATTACAAGTATTCAATATCCAAGTGCTCAAAGTACCGAGTACATTCATGAATACATTCTACACAATGCCACCTGCAAATCAATGTCGTCTTAGAGTTGTTACGCACCTCCTCTTTTGAACCACCCTTGATTATTGACATGAAAGCACAGCTTATGAAAGTCTGATGCCACCTGAGGCCGCAAGCGTTGATGTAGCTGCGCACTAATCACTGCGCATGGGTTATTAGTCACATCCCCTTTCTCACTTCCGTCCCATTTCCCAGAATTTACACTCAAACCGCCGGTATAAATGTTCACACATCAAAAATTGAAAAACACATTCATCTGTAGGTACGCTATACACAAGAAATGCCAGAAAATTGAAGTTACAGTTTTCACAAAAATCACAAACCAATTAGAGCGTTTTGGATTGGTGCAGTGCAAATCGCCATTAACCAGTTTTCTTGACTGGTAAGTGATTCTGTGGAAGCAGATCTCAATTTGTTTGGAAATGTACTTGTGGCCAAATAAATATGTACTTAGAGTCCAATAATTTTACTCAGTAACTGCAAATGTATTCGAAAAAAATGAAAATACCCGGGTATATGTATTTGAGTATAAAAGAATGTACTCGATTATTTTGCAATTTACTCAGTACAATAAAATGTACCGGGTATTTTTTATATTCTTAAACAGTTCAAGTACAAGTAGGTACAATTACATAATTCACAAAGTATCGTGGCCTAAATACCGAGTAACTCAAAATGTACCTACTTAGAATAAAAGTGAAGAGTATTTGTACCCGAATACGGCACAAGTCTGTATGATATGTATTATATTTTGATTATTTTTTAAGTTTTTTAGGGAATAATTTTATTACTACCTACCTACTATTTTATTGCAACCTACAATTAGGGAATCCAAACCACGTGACTTTTGCCAACCAGCCGGAATTTTGAAATTTTTGTGAGGTTAGAATACGGGTTGTTACATGTCAACGATGTCAGAAAAGTGTCAGATTTGATAAAGCCTAGTACTCATAACAGCGAAATACGCTGTTTTTTGACATTGCCTCGACAAGTTGACGTTTTATGCGTGAATCAAACGTCAAATTGTCGAAGCAATGTCAAAAAAGAGCGAATTTCGCGGTTATGAGTACTAGGCTTCATCCAGTCAAAAAAAAAACATATGTTTTTTGTTTATTGTTTGCCAACCAGACGCCATTTGGACAGGTCGTTGGATTGCCTAATTAGGTGCTAGCTGACGTCACACACATAACCTCAATGACATGTTTGTCCCCACCTCCAACGGAAGTGAAGTTATGTGTGTGACGTCAGAAAACATAACCTGCAAATCGCTTGCGGACGCGTGAAACTAGGCTAGCTATAGGTGTTTTCGGGTTCTCGTTTTTCGGACTATTCGCGAACCATCATGGAACTGCGCAGAACAAGTTGCGTAGGTACTTATTCAGTCCTTGGGACTGTGCTCAGATCGTTTGGAATAAATTACAGTTTAAAAAACCCGAAAATGTTTTTTTTTTTTTTTACAGAGCAGGCAACAAACTCCTTGCATCAAATTTTTTTATTGCTGATTTCGATAGTCCATGAAAACTAAGTCAACGCGTGTTTTTGCTTTTTCTTCTTAGTCAAAAATTGACGGAGATACAACGCTATGAAATATGCCTATGACGTCACTTATCATAAAAATTAGTGACGTCGCACATGCTCAGTATATCTATATATACAAAACTTAATATTTGTATAACTTCCGGAGTAATCATATTTGGGCGAAATAAAAAAAAAGTAACGATTTTTTTTCGATTTCCTATAGTTTGCAATAAACAATAATCAATTTAATTTTCCATGCAAGTACCCTATTCTCTCCGAGATTTTTGCCGCCCTTCGATTTCGCCGCCCCGTGCAGGGGCACAGGATGCACGGGTCCTGGAGCCGGCCCTGATAGGGAGAAACAAGCGTATCTCACTTCCGCCATATTGTTACGACACTTCTGTCTGAGATTCTGTCACTTTTGTCATAGCAACGCGTCAAAATTGCATCAGGGACGTATTTTCCATCCGGAAATTTTTTAAATGCGAAAAATTTTTGAAGCCTAGAATTCCTATTTTGGGTCTTGGAAGGATCTCCTGTTTCAGTATGTTGAAGTTTCTGTAGCTTCTTTTTTTTTCTTGGTGTAATCTCGATTTTTTTACGTTTTTCTTTGCAGTTTCGCTATGGAGCTCACGGGCCCCTCTCGGGCCCGGGCCTGTGTACTTCGCACACATGGCACATCGGTAGATACGCCACTGTTTTAAATAGAATAAGTTTGGAAGGACTTTTTTAGTCTTAGATTTGCTCGATAAAATGTTTCAAATTCAAATTATTGCGCTTTTATTTAAAAAAATTGTAAAAATTCAAGATATATAGTTTTACTTACATAAACCTCCTAAGGACCAGATTTCCTTCGAGAAACTTCTTTGCAAACTGTCTCGAAACATAAATCTAGAAATATTTTTAAAAAGAACAGGTGCACATAAAAATACCTAATAACCATGATAAAAGAGAATTTTTCCCTTTGGGCGACTCCGGAAATTGATTTGAAAAAATTGCAAGTCATTTTTATCTAGCGAAAACGTATAATGTTATGGAAAGAGCTCATTTTTAGAGCCGTTTTGCAAAGAATAATAGAGGAGCAAAAACAAAATATTACCCATATTTCGTATACTCGAAGCTTTCCCATAGATCAGGAAATTCAAATTAACCTTCGTAAATTTGCAATTTCTTGTATAATTTTTCATATTCTGCCAAACTAATGAAATGATATACCTACATAATAATATAAATCTCTAAAAATATCAAATAAATCCACATTACGTATTACAGGTCAAAAGAATTACACAAAAACAAATTGTTGGAAACATGTTCCAACAATCATGCCATCTCTTTTTAATGGTAAAATATTTTTATGCATATAAAGTTGGCAATGCTGCAGCGTTGTCGTCATGTCAAGTTGTCATGTCTATTTTGTTATGTCGATCAATATATCAACATAATCCTTATGTGGTTTTGCAAACAAATTACTTCCTGAAATAGTTTCTTGCAAAGTTCTGCATCTTTAGATCGTGGTATGCCACAGCACATAGGCCATAGTAGGCCTATTCTGCCTTTACAAAAAGAGAGGTCATTCTTAGCTCGTCATCCCAGCCTAGCGAAAAGTAAATGAGAATGATAAAGACGAAAAATTTGTTCTTTCGAGGAGCTCTACTCCCTGGCTCGAGGATCGGCCCGCTGATCTCTTCTAGGGATAGGTACGATTTGCCTAATTTGGCTCTGCGTATTGGCCTTGGTGAAAGAGCAGTGCAGTCCCAAATAATGTGCTCCATCATCTCTTCTTGATCACAAGCCCTACACAAGGGTGTGGTGCTAAGATGCATCCTAAACAAATGTTTGTTCAACAAGCAGTGGCCAGTCAAAATGCCCGTTATAAGGCGTAGCCTTTTGCTAGTCAACGACAGTTTTTAGCTCGCTAAAGCTTTATCGCCTTTATCAGGGTAGCTTAGCAATTCCTTAGGTAAGTTGCAGCCAATCGTATCCCAGCGATTTTAGAAAAGAGTGTGGATGTGTTCTGATATCATTTCTTTGGCCGCCGACATGGTCAGCCCCATGAGGGGCTCTGGTCTAAAAAACCGTAGCCTGGCGGCCCCACTTAGCCAGAGCATCGGCAGCCCGATTGTTTTTGCTGTGATCATGTTGTTTGATCCAGCTGACTACCACCTAAGGTCTAACCATTTACTATTCCTGATCAATCAAACTCTTTATTCAGATTTTGCTGCTGCTTTTTTATGCAAACTATATTGTCACTAGGAAACAGAATAATAATAATATAAAATATAAACGATTTTCTTTTGTTAATGCATGAACAACTAAACTAACTTTCTACTTCAAAAGTTCATAAATGTCAACGGGTTGAGGAAAACCACCTGTTTAAAATATTATTTCTTAAAATCTTAACTTTAAAAAAAAAATTTACTGAATAAAAGTAAATGTTGCAACCATGTATGCGCCCTCAAGTTTAGGATTGAACGAGCGCGCCACCGAAAACGACGGTACCGAAACCGAAGAGGATACAAGAGAATACGCAACTAGACTACAGAACGAGCTGGACTGGTCCTTTAGAAAACGTGTCGCGTGTCTGTAATTATTCATTATTCAATTTTCATTTTTATTTTGCATTAAAATTGATTGTTCAAACCAATTTGTTATTAGTGTGTGTGTAAGAAGCGTTCACAGGTTAGTTGATTAATTATTATTTTGTTTGTGAAAGTTCAATTTATACAAATATAATTTTTTTGTTTGTTTATAACATTTTTTTTATAACATGTGCATTGTTGATGTATTTAACAAAAATCGTATCATGCTGTAAACAACACAGATAAAGAAGTAAATTATGTGCTGTCGTCTTTTTGTGCTGAGATTTCGATTTTGTGTATTCAGAGCGTGTATTAGGGCCTCGTTGAATTTACTAACATTTTCCTACCCTGACGAGAGAATATCCTAACAAATTAAAATAATCAATCTAGAGAGCTCACAAACAACTATAGCTGTGAGTTACTGTAACCAGGGACCTCAGTACCCGCCACCGATGGGCTAACTAACCAAAAACTCTTAATTCAGTATTAATACGTTCACGGACAGCGACGTCTCTAGACGTCGAAGGCCATTTGACCGATGTGACACTATGATTTTACAACGTCTATAGTCGCCTTTCTAAATACCCGCATCTTAGAGCCCGTACGTTCCCAGACGTCGGACATCCATTGTAGTGTGTTCGGGTATCACATCAAGCACAGTAATTTACCACGTGACGTATTGAGAAAACGTGGCAGCGAAGACAGCACTGCATGCGCGATTTTACGCGCCAATACAGATATGACATTTGTCCAGAAGATCCGCCATTATGCCCTGCTCCATGTTTGAAATTGTGGTCTCAATAAAACTGTTCTATGTTTGAATTTAGTAAAGTAATAAACCATGATTATTACTTTTCAGCATGACGTATATAGACGTCCCATGTCACAATATGTATAGAAAAATGTCTTCAATGTGACAGGGACGTTTATAAACGTTTGTTTTTTTCCGTTAGTTCCTGTCTATTTTTTATATAAGAAGCCCGTAGGTACTTTTTTGGTTTTGATATCTTTCATATTATTAAAGTTATTAAGGTGCAATGTACTGCACCTCCAGTAATCCAGCAGTATCCGTGAACGTGTTAAATATAGGTAGTGTTGATTGTATGTAGTGTGTATAATTAAAATTTCACTCACAATTATTATTAAAATGACACAGTATGTTTCGATTTTTGAGGAATGTTAGATCGAGGGTTTCTCTGCCGTGCTCTTTCCCCTCGTTAGTTCCAGGATGAAACGGTACGATTTACTTTTTATAATAAAGTAGACATTTCACAAATTTTTCGTTTCTTTTACATATCACAACTTCCCTTAAAGGACATGGCACTAAATATTAGAATCCTGGTGATCGGTCGATTTTTTCGAAACTGCAGTATGTTATTCTATACCTGAAAACAAGCATTTTTGCTTATGGTCACTTCTTTGCACGAGCATGGGATGTCCCAGAAAATTAAGTCCAAAGTTTTTATATGGAATATTTTGTTTGAAGCATAAACTATGTTTATCTAATCTGTTATGTATTTTTGCAACTTATACATTAAAGACAAACATATTTATGTAGTTAGGAACAAAAATTATTACACAGGGTGTCTCAACAATTTTATTTTAAACCAAACTACACTCTAAAGAAAGCCAATAACCAAAATAACGGTTAAAAAAATTGAGTTCAAAGTTTTTATATCGAATGTTTGATGTATGGGTTTAGTGATTTTGAATATGTATTGGTCTGTTGTATTAACAACACAGTTAGGGCCAGTTTCACAAACAGTGGTAACCCAACGGTAAACACAAGACACTGGTAACCTACAATATATCTGTTTCCTAATGTGTGGTTTAGCCAAAACCTTTGGTCAGCTTATTTTTGTATTTGTTGATCTATTTCTACATTATTAAATCCAAATCGTTTCCTAGGAACAGCAGCTACTTCAAATAGTCTCTGGTGATCATTGTCACAATGTTTCTAGTTATTATTGCTATTTTAGGTTATTATAGTTTTGTAGCAGTTGTTTTGGTTATTGGCGCTTTCTTTAGAGAGTAGTTTGGTTTAAAATATAATTTTTGAGACACCCTGTATAATAAAGTTTGTCCTCAACTACATAAATAGCTTTGTCTTTAATGTATAAGTTGCAAAATCACATAACAGATCAGTTAAACAACGGTTAAACATAAGTTTATGCTTCAAAGAAAATATTCCATATAAAAACTTTGAACTCAATTTATTGGGACATCCCATACTCGTACAAAGAATTGACCATAAGCAGAAATACTTGTTTTCAGGTATAGAATAACATACTGCAGTTTTAAAAAAATCGGCCGATCACCAGGATTCTAATATTTAGTGCCATGTCCTTTCCCAAATATTTGCTGTCGGGCGCATGTCCAGTAAATAAAATTGAGTAAGTTTCCACAACGTAGGTCCTATTGGTTTTTTATTTCATTTTTCAGAAGATTTGTTGTTAGGTAATAAAAATTCTCATCGTTCAATCTTACTGAACGAACCCGGGGTATGCTATACTACAGGGTTAAACAAACATTGTCAAACAAACAGTTCCAGACTTGCCTAACTAATATATTAAACTAAAATCTATTCAAAATACATAACAGTTCGCACAGAAAACACAAATTAGTCAGAGCGAATTTCATTAGTTGAAGAAGAGTCAGAAAACTAGTTTCAACCAATGAAATTCACTCTGACGGGTTTGTGATTTTTGAGCGAACAGACCTTTAGACGCCACTGTGAGGGTTGTTGTACTCTTAGTACGAGAGACGGCTGCAGAGAATCTGTCGTCATAAGGTGGACGAGCGAAAAAAATATGGATATTAGTTGAGGCACTAATTAAGAGAATACGCGAAGGTTGCCTGCCAAAATCCTGCCGAAACAGTGTTTTTCAAATTTTTTTATTAGAAGAATAATTACAGTAACTATCTTTTAGAGGTGGACTTGAAATGAAATCACCATGTTGTAGCGGAGCGTGAGACGAATTCAACCATATAAGGCTGCCTGCCCCCATCCTGCCGCAACACCCTGGCAGCCTGGCTAAGAAGGTAGGTTTTTTATCAATAACTATCGTCATCAGGTGGATGCATAAATAAGGTCTCAAATTAAAGGTCTCGATCTCCTCTTTCCATCAAACTAAGGCTGCCTGCTCAAATCCTGCCGAAAAGATGTGGTTGCCTCGTTTAAAGTTTCCGGTACGAGCGCCGTGCGCTAGGTATTTGCGGAGCGCGAGGTGTTTAGTGACGAAAAAGTCGTCTACAAAACACCGAAACGAGTTTTTATTTTTGCTTCTTGTCACTTTGCGTTATTTTTAATATTTAAATTATCGATAAGGATCAGGGTCGGCGCAAGCGACTTTGGCGCCCTAGGCAAATGTACTGTCTGCCGCCCCTATCAACTAAAAATACAAATATGCATGGCTATTTTCAAAAGCATGTTTTATAGTTTCATTGATAATTGTACATACCTGACTTACGAAATATAGATTATAGAATATTAACATAAAAAAATATGTACACACATGCCCGCCGCAGGCAAAAAAACCCTGCAAAAATATTCATAATATAAAATAAGTTGATCGCTCGCCACCTGATCGCACGACCCCTAGCGAGTAGCAGAAACAGGTATAGCAGTATGTGCTCATAAGAAGGGCAAAGTTTGTGTTTGGATTTGCAAGAGAAATGGAATCCTGAATATTATGAAAAAAAGCAGAGTTCAGAAGTTTTTTTTTGTTGCCTTTTTGCCGCCCCTCTAAGTCTGCCGCCATAGGCGACCGCCTAGTTTGCCTTATGGTTGCGTCGACCCTGATAAAGATCTATATAACAACACGTCAGGATCTAACACAACGCGCGGCGCGCCTGCTATTTGCGAAGCCGGGTACTAAGAATTCCACCCTCTGGCCGCTACGGCTACCACCGCAAGTGCAGTATCTGGACGTAGAAGTCGTCGAGCTTTCATTTCCGATTATATTATATTATATTATATTATATCCATAAGCATCTTGCCAACTATGTCAAAGATCCTCGAAAGAGTCCTAGATGCTCAGATACATAAGTACATTGAAACCCATAAGCTGCTACCACCCATACAGTCAGGATTTCGCAAGGATCACAGCTGTACCACTGCTCTCTTAAAAGTGACCGACGACATCTTGGAGGCAACAGACCGTGGTGAACTTACTGTACTTGTTTTGTTAGACTACTCCAAAGCATTTGACAAGTTGAATCATCAGTTACTTTTAGCTACTCTAAAATATCTAGGTTTTAGCAGTGATGCCTGTCTTATGATAAAGAGTTATCTCACGGGACGCCTACAGTCTGTGAAACTGAATGGACAAGATTCCAAGCCAATAAAAAATAGTAGTGGCGTTCCACAAGGGTCTATCTTGGGGCCTCTTTTGTTCAGTATCTATACATCCCAGCTTTGTACCTACCTTAGATATTCAAAATTACATCTTTACGCTGACGATTCGCAAATATATCTGAGTTTTAGGCCAGAGCAAATTTTGGAGGGGAACAATAAACTTAATGAGGATCTTGGACTCTTGGTGAATGCCTCCGGAAAACACTGTTTGGAATTGAACCCCAAAAAATGCCAGATGCTTGTGTTTGGGCGAAAATCTATAAGAAATCAATATTCAAACCACTTCAACATTTTTGTAGGTACAGAGAAAATAGAAAACTCCGATAATGCCAGGAACTTGGGTCTAGTAATGGACGTAGACTTAAGATTTACAACACATTTAAATCATTGCATCAAAAAGGCGTTTACCAATCTAAAACTTATATATAGCCAACGCCATTTATTAAATATGGAACTAAAAAAACTTTTGTGCGACAGCTTAGTTCTGTCACAATTCACATTTTGCGACGTAGTATATGGCCCATGTCTCCTTGAATATGATGCGAAACGTATACAGCGTATTCAGAACCACTGTGTCCGGCTTGTTGGTGGTATATGAAAGTATGATAGGGGTGTGACTGCGAAAATGAAAGAAATTGGGTGGCTTTCCATGAAAGAGAGAAGACTGCTTCATAGTCTAGTATTATTCAACAAAATAATCTTTAAAAAATGTCCAAACTATTTATACCAAAAGATAAAGTTCAGGTACGATGCTCATAACCTGGATTTAAGGCATAAACAAAAAATATCCCCGCCTTTGCATAAAACGGAACAATATAAGGGATCATTTAGTTACCAGGTCTATAGTTGTTACAATAAAGTTCCAGATAGTTTGAAGGGACGTGATAGCTTGAAATTTAAAAATGAAATTTGTAGGATCATCTCATTATTCCTATGAATAATTATTGTACTCATTGGTTTATTTATTTGTTTTTTACTGCAGATACAGAATATGTTCTGTCGATCTTATAATATGTATATTAACATCATTTTAATATTATTGAAAATTATGTACCTCATGCTTAAATGTCTTTAATAGACGTTGCCACAACAAGTTTGGGTTAGGTTAATTTAGCTTAGGAATAATAGGTTAAGATAGGAAGCTAAGCTTCAACTTCGCCTTTTGTAATATTACATAGTATTGCAATAAAGTCATTATTATTATTATTATTATTTTTTTTTTAAATAAACGTGAAATTTGTGCTTGTTTTAAGATGAATTGTTTTCTCTGTTGGAAAGACGATGGAGTTGTTCATCAACTTTCTAATGCAGCGTTGAAAAAGTGCATACATTTTATTGCTTATCGTCGTCAGAAGAATTTCAAATACGGTGATTTACATTTAACAATCGAGTCCTAGGCAGAGAAAAATTTCGGCTATCATGTGTTGTGCTATAAAAAAGTAACAGTCCTTTAAAGCTCGATACAAAGAAGAATTCTGGACTTTGTTTCCCGACAATGATGGTATTATTCTTCTCTATTCGGTCTTTAGACGCATTTGCTTCGATTAATTATTATTCGGTAATAGTTATTTACATTACAAGTGCGTTTATGAACACGATTAAAATAACGAGTGTCTACGACCTCGTCGTTCTAATCACACGAGTCTTGTAGTCATATTTAAACGCCCGTGTGATGTACACCGTTTTATCTACAAAGCGAAAAATAGGAATATTTTTCCAATTATTTTCGTTCATTACCTTCATTTTACCTTTACAGGTTTACCTTTGACATTTGTAAAATCACCAAAAATAGTTGTGTTATAGACTCATTACCTCGTCCATAACACCACTAGTTGTGTTATGAATTCATAACCTAGTCTATAACACCACTAGTTGTGTTATGAGTCTCATGACGTAACTCAAATACTAGAAAAATAATTATGTAAAAACGTCATAATCAAACGCTTGTAGATAAATAAATGAATGAAATGATTTTGATTAAAAGTAGGTAGATACGTAATGGCATTTTCTCCTAATTTCATGTAGCAGGGGACGTCAAAATCAGCTTCATTTGAGCAAAACGATTCTCAGAATTCATCAGGTTCAGGAAAGGAAAAACAGGGGTTATTGTCTCAAAACGCAAGGCCAGATGATAAGGCGCTCACAGACAACCCGACTCGTGATGAGGTTATGGAGGTGAGTCATTTTCTTTTCTAAATTTGCAAAAACCAATTTGCCAATATAAGATTACGGTCTCAGGACTCAGGAGGGAACAGGGAGGGTTGACCAATGTAATAGCGACAGCTATTATGCAATTTTTAGCACCATATTCAATTTGTAATAACCTAATAACATCTACCCCTCAACCCCCCCACCTCATCATGGACCTGAATTCCTCTTCATATCAAAATATACTTTTCATGACGTGTTGTTTTATAGATCCTTATCGATAATTTAAATATTGAAAGTAACGCAAAGTGACAAGGAGCAAAAATAAAAACTCGTTTCGGTGTTTTGTAGACGACTTTTTCGCTAATAAACACCTCGCGCTCCGCAAATACTAGCGCGCGGCGCTCGTACCGGACACTTTAAACAAGGCAACCACATCTTTTCGGCAGGATTTGAGCAGGCAGCCTTAGTTGGATGGAAAGAGGAGATCGAGACCTTTAATTTGAGATATAATTTAGGCGTCCACCTGATGACGATAGTTATTGATAAAAAACCGACCTTCTTAGTCAGGCTGCCAGGGTGTTGCGGCAGGGTGGGGAAAGGCAGCCTTATATGGTTGAATTCGTCTCACGCTCTCCTACAACATGGTGATTTCATTTCATGTCCACCTCTAAAAGATAGTTACTGTAATTATTTATCTAATAAAAAAAATTGAAAAACACAGTTTCGGCAGGATTTTCGCAGGCTACCTTCGCGTATTCTCTCTACTAATATTCATATTATTTCGTTCGTCCATCTTATGACGACAGATTCTCTGCAGCCACCTCTGGGACTAGATTTGCCTATATAGTAAAAGTGCAACTTACATGTATACAAGTGAAATGTATGTGAAAATCCAGAAGTTTCCAAAGTGAGATTATCTACAGGTTTGGTCTCACTATAGATAGACTAAGGTATGGTAAGTGAGTCATGAGTCCTATCCACGTTGTATCTGTTTAACGTAGAACTCGACGTGGTTCTGTCAGAGTGGTACCAAGAGAGTTGCTGGAGAAAGGCTACGAAAGCCAACTAAGAGCAATCTAGATCTAGTCTAGAATCTCTTTCTAGGAGCTGTCCAACTATAGCCTAAGACTGTCTAGCTACAGCCTAGAACTAGGACTAGGAGTAGGAGCCTCAAATTGAGGGATACTCTAGACCAAAGGTGAAGTCTTAAACTTCCAAATGCTGTTCGGAACAGTCCTATTAAAAAAAATGGAACACGTGTTGTAGGTTAATATTTCCTGAAGAAAATCTCAAACTTACCGAAACAGAATCCAAAAATGACCAAGGGACGACTCTAGACAATTATCAGCAAGAAATTAGTCTAAAACTTGAGCTCCCTGGCACAAAATTCCAAAAAGTCTCGCCCCAAAAATAATTAGGGCCGAGGCCCGAGACCGGACGACTACTCAGCGTGAGGTCGCAGATCAAAAAGGGCAGATTCTTCATTTAGATTTCGGAAGAAGGCTTTCATCTGTCAAACTTCTAATTTTGACAATGAAGAAAATTATAGAAAAAAGCGTGTTCAGTTTCACCCCAAGAATACGAACTGGATGATGGTACTACCTCCTTTTCCTAAGATTCTAATCAATAACAGCGGGCTCTGCCGTACTGAATCAAACCTTCCTAGATCAATTAACAAAACTTGCAAACCTGCACCAAAAAAAAACTTTCAGTAGAAGGCAGTACTCAAGGTAACAAAATCTGGGCACAGAAAAGATAGTTGTTTATTCATTTATTTCATTGTAGTTCTATATGGAATCATATTTACTAAAGCAAAACAAGGTAGCTTATTAGCCAAGAAATTGAAAACGTTACACTACCCCCTTCCGGCCTTCCAAAAAGAAATAAGAAAGCTGGAAGATTTCTTATTAACCACAAGCCACAAAGGCACACAAAAATTCAAAAAAACTCTACTGAAGGTAGAAAAAAAGTCAAAATCGGGTTATGTACTTGCCTAAAGCAGAATACAAATGTCAAAATCGGGTATCAAAAGCTTCACTTATCTTACAATATCAAGATAAGATCACAAAATAAAGTCTAAATAGGGTAATACTTGGTTTAATTCTTGGCGTTAGCACAACATAATCCAAACTGCAAAACAAGGTACTCAAAACTGCAGAGACAAATTATATTAGGAATACTATGTTTATGCTCACCAAGGTCAAATCCAGAGTTCCAAAATGAACTCACAAAAATATTTCCAAAAGCTAGAGACATATATGGCAAAGTGGGTGTCGCGACTACTCACAAAACCAAACGCTCAAAAAAAAAATCATACTAATTTTACAAAATAGTATCAAAACATGAGTATTGATACAATAGCCAAAAACTAATTTTTGACAAAATATGGTTTCCCTTCCACACTTGACCACCAATATGAAATGAGGCGTCCCTCTTACATAAGTTGTGAGTGTGAGAGTTTCTCTGATAAGCTGCATGTAAACACTTTTTTACATCAGCATAGATTTGTTTAAAATTTTCCAAGCCAGTAGCATGACAATTCCTGTCACCCGGAGTTATTTCGACATCTTTATTCTGTAACAACTGAATATCGGAATAGAAGTTCCCAGATAATGGTGGATGTCTACCATGAAAATGCTACAACCTAACCGAAAAATGAATATGCATTTTGGTAGACATTTTTCGGTAGGCCATTGGACACACTTTAATTCTAGAATTCAATTCCTTCCTATTAAAAATTTTTAGAATATTTGAAATTAAAATTTGCATTTCAAAGAAATTTTGAAATGCCCTTGTTGAGCAAAATTATTTTTTTTTCAAATTCGATCTAAAACCATTTCAAATCTAAAAATTATGGATTGTTAAAAGTGTTTGTTTGACAGAAACATTATCGGTTACGTCAGAATGCCGCCATATTGAATTTAAAAAAAAAATACCTTCTTACGCCGCCATCTTGGAAACAAATGGAAGTTGTGATATGTCATTGGAAAGGGAATTTTAAGCTCTATCCAACTGTGCAAAAAAATATACAGGGTTCCATTAAAATTTCTCGACTTGGGTCAATTTCCGGAGTAACCGGAAGTGATATTCAATTGTTTTTTTACGAAAAATGCGCGTCTCAATGACTTACCCGTTCCACCCAATTTTCAAATTTTTAACTTCAAAGGCAACTGAATGACGCCTTGTATAACGATTTCGTTGTCACCCGGTATAGGGTCGCTTTTTCGTTTCATTGAGTCTCAAATCACTCCCAACGATTCTAAAGAAGTTTTCACTTCAAAAAAAGGGTAGTTTACGCCCAGCCATCAAAGGGTTGCGGCCATGAGAATCAAGGCAAGCCATCCATGTGAAAATTATCCATTTCAATGATCACATACCCGTTAATATTGCCGGCTCTCCTACTTATAGTTGAATCATATCCAAACGGCAATAATGACTAAATCGTAAACAAACACTAACTGGTAATCCAGCCTTTCTATTAGTTGAGACGCCCTACCAGGACCAATGCGCATACATGGAGGACATTTGATAGGTTTCAATGAAAATTACCAGTTAATGTCATTACTGCCGCTTGGATTTGATTCAACTATAGTTCTGACGTGAGTCGTGGTCTAGATAGAGCTTGTCGGTGTGGATGTGCACAATCTTGCCAGTGATATTGCTACTGAATATCTGATTTACAGCGATGGTTATGCCAGTAATTTCCGTTTGGCAACCATTGACCATTTGGCATGGAGCCAAGGGATTTAGTTAGGTTCAGTTTGAGGGCTTTGGAATATACCTACTCCGTATCCCGAGCCTGTTTCAGTTTTGGATTCGTCATTGTAAATGTTACCCTGCCACTGTGTTGTTATCAATGCTTCTCGTATTGATTGCGTAATGCTTTTTGAAGACGAAATATGGCGTTGCAGAGTCTACTCTAACCTTCTAAACCTTTAGCAGAATAAGAGAAAGCAGCTAAATCACTCGTTAAGCGTATACCAAAAATAAGATAGAAGTAGTGAATGTAAAACAGGTTACGAAAAAATTGAACAATATGAAAACCAAAGTTAAAGAACCCACAGACCTTAAAAAGACAGGTAACGTAACAAGAATCCCAACAGCATTCCCTAGTAAATACGCCCCCTTATTATTTCCACGAAAAAACGCATGAACTTCGGCATTTTTCCAAACTCTGCTGTCGTGTATGCTTCCTGGTTATGATGCATCAACAGACGCGAAAATTCCTTTAGAACTACATGTATTAGCCTGAACATAGATTCTACAAAATCCTTTACGGTTGAAATATTTTTGCCTGTGAATTTTTGGCTTCATTATTCTTATTTGGGTATAATCTATCGCTTCTATTGTCCTAGGTATCGTCCATCCATTTTAGCTAACTTAACGTCGCGGACATTCTGAGAAAAAGAAATCCAGTAATTTTTCTTTAACACGATTTTTTGTGTAACTTCCTACTTTTGATACGGTTGTTTGATGTACTCCGACATCTACACCAAATTCTTGTTGAAACCCAGAATCGCTCAGAGTCCTTAAAAATATCACCATTTTCGTTACCTACATTTGATAAAGCTGATACACTCATCAAAAAAGTCTAGGGAACAAGAAATATCTGTCTTTCAATTTTAGGAAAGAACAACTTTCTAAAAAAGATAAAGTGAGTATTATGAACAAATCTAGTCAAATTTACCATGTCCGCTTTTTTTGGCAAACTTATTTAGTTTAAATATTTCAAAAATGAAATCAGCAAAAATTTCTGATAAGTATAGGAATTATCTTGTTCCCTAGACTATTTTGATGTGTGTATTTACATCTCAATGTATGGTTTCCTAAGAACTCATCAGCCATCCATTCAACATTGTTTGCATTGAAGCTGAAAGAACAGTGCTTGATAGTAGAAAGCTACCTAAAATAATTGACCTAAAGAAATAATTTTCTATATTGTACCTTCCCATACGCTCTACGCTCACATATTTCCTTCCTTTTCCTACCATAATTATTAAAAAAGTCATTTTTAAAAACCTTTGAACCGAAGCACCTGGTGTGAAGTTACTTTTTAGTAGCTTTTTAAAAACTACATCAAACACTCCCAAATATAGGAAATACTAGACAACATTAGTAATTTCTGCAGTTCAAACTTCTATATATCGAAGTAAATAAAGTAAAGTATAAAGTAATTGCTCCTAGTAAGTAGGTACTTTAAGAATTATGTGGAGTAAATGCTATAATTTTTTGAAGTGAAAACTACAAAAGGAGCATTGACTTGATTTTAATCATACCGCCCATATCAAGTAAAAATCCAAGTAAAATACTTAAAATACCTACTTCTATGTATTTGAAGTAAAATTTCAAGTAATTTACTTCAAATATTGTCAGCTCTGTAAGCACGTGGCCGAACAATGAAGTAAAAGAGTTCTTATATCGTTGGATAGACTTTACCTGTTGATATCATGTTGAAACTGTTGAAAGATGCAGGTAAAATTATAATTATTCGAGAGTTAGATTTATTCCAATTAGTTTTAGTTGAAAATCTTCGATAAGTAGGTATAGAGAATTAGAAGAAATGATTTGGAAATGCGTTCATATAAAATTATTTTGTTCACTTCTGGAGACAAACATCATGAAAAATTACTTTCCGTTTGTTTAGATAAAAATGCCATCATACCTTGAAGGCTTAAGTAAACAGAAAATTCTATAATCTAAAATCAATTTAAAAAGAAAACCCCAGGGCGGATACGGTTGATATTTTTCCATTCGGTATTTTAAATTGTGTTTCCGACAAGATAATACTTTAAAATGTTTTTAATAAACTTTAGCCAACTTGAACAACAACAAACTTTATCATGATAAAGGAATTAAAATTCCATTAACGTTTTTTGAGGGATAAAAAGGTTGTTTACTCTGCAATGTCAATAAGAAAAGTTCATAATTAATTTATTATGTCCAAGAATAACATTAAAAAGACAGGCATTAAAAGTTATTTGATGTTTTTTGTTTAAGTTAATCGAAACTAGCTCAGAGAATAAAAAACATTATTTCGGCAATCGTTAGAATCTCTTTTATTATTTTTTTAAAGTATTCTGACCTTTTACTGATCCTGATTGTACGTGCATCTCTTCAAGAGTGTCAAAGTCACGAATTTTGCTCATATTGAAAAACCATACAAATTCAAATAGGTGTAGCGCCTCCATTGCAAGGAACACCAGCGCCCTCGGTATGGAACCGAGGTCGACAAAAAAGGTACGAAAAAACACTCGATTCGTACAGCCAAGCGCTTGCGAAACTCACTCTCTCTCTTTTCGCCAAACACGAAACACGAACACACATTTTTTAATCCGTTTTCGCACACAAGAAAGTCGATGAATTCGCGAGCTCGCCGGTTACCGGTTTCGAAATAAAAGCCGGTAGTGTTGTGCAACCGAAACAAGACCCGGGATCCTGGTATTAAAAATTAACTTAGAACTAGAAGAACCCCAGAACCACAGGTAAGGCGCCTTTTATCATATTGTTTTTTGTATGGTTATTTTTTTTCTACATATTCATTAGTTGCGCTTACAGTCCACGTAACTCCGAAGGTGATTCTAAAATATCAACCATTACGCCAACACTGATCTTAAGACCAAGGTGGTTTTCAAGCGAGTAACCAGTCGGTAACCTTGACAAGTGAACAATGCATTTGACGTCATTTAATACCGACTGGTTAACAAATGACGTTTACTTCATTGTTTATCTGTCAACTGTGATTGACTGATTAGACGCTTGAAAATCCTTCAAGTTAGTGCTCTCAGCGCAAGCGCGATTGAAGCCATTTTTGAAATATAAAATTTAAAATTCTTGTTGAGAAAGCAGCAATAATATAGTTTTTGAACCAGCAATGGGATTCTAATGGAAGCAATCGTTCGCTAAAGCCAGGCCATCAAGTAAATTTTATCGAGTTTATTTTACATTGAGACCCTTTATTTTGTTGCAGACTTCAACTTTATTACTTTTATTATCGTAATCTACCGGTCCACGACAATTTCTTCGTAAATCTTGTATTATGTTAACCTTGCCGGCAAAAGAATCAGAAAATACCATTATTTCAACTTTCAATAAAAGCCTCTCACAGTTTATTTGAATGTGAAGTGCTAGGAAATTGCTTGCACCTCAATTTCCAAAGTGTTTCAAATTAAGATTGTATATCAATTGAAAGTAAACAAGTATGTAGCAACTAGTCATGTCCTATCTAAGTAGAATTTCATTTCTGGAAATTTCCCAAGTTAGTTAAGTGGGCTAACTATCCAATTGCTTTGGCTTTGATGCCGTCTCAAGTAGGTATCAGCAAAATTGGTAGCATTTTGATTTAGGTGTAAAAGCATTTCAAGGTCTCTGAAGTTTTCTTATAAATAGTTTAGAATACAAAAATTCTTTGGCGAACGAATTCAAATAAAATTAAATCTGTTATACTCGACAGAAGAATTCTTTGCTTCAAAAATTTAATTTAACCAAAACTGCCACTTTTATCCTACAGACCATTTCGCAGTTATTAAATTTCTGGGACATGGGGTGCACATTCTCACTTGGCCTTTTGCAAACATTACACCGCGGAAATTTCAAATATCTCGAATTCTCGCTCGGCTCGGTCAATATCCATTTTTATTTTACCCTAACTCTTTTATTTTCAAACTAGAGTTGCTCGGTTCGTGTTATCTACAACCTACTTAAGGGATTCCGGAACACTTTAAAACCAATTTGGGTCCCTAAAAGTGTTTTTGCTGCTAGTAAACTTGTCTCTTGTGAGTTGCGAAAATGTATAGAGAGAGAGAAAATCGTCCCTGAGGACTGATATCCCTGCCTGAGGACATTTAGGGACACGCTGTCCGAATGCTTTAAGTAACTTTTCTTAGATAATTTTGGTTGAATTAAAGCAAGGAGCTCTGTTTCATTTTGGGCTGCAAAATTTCACACTTTTCATGTTTAAATAAGCATTTCCTCAAGAGTAGAAACCACAACAAACAATATATTCAAACAAGAGAATGTCAGGCATGGGCTCTCTACCATTATTTTTCCATCTTCAATTTATCTTTATTTTATTTTAAATTTAGCTTATTCTATTTATAATTAGTGGATGATGATTAATTCTGAGTTAAAGTCTTGAAGTTGTTGTTGTTTTGTACCATGTCACATATTATGATTATGTACAATGCTGGAGTTTCCAGATTTAAGTGTTTACGAAAGCTCCTAATTTAAACAGAGCCCTATGGGAGGCCTGATATAGCATCACAACGTCGGCGAATTTTTTAATAAAGGAGTTTGATTCATAGTCCTAAACCTCACCTTCATCATCCACTACTTCTAAACGAAAGACGCGAATATCTAAACCATTTATTTATAATGTTCATTACCTGTAAGTCCCATTTCATGTGTTTATCAATAACTAAGCATGCCTAAATATTTAATAGAAGTCGGCTCTGGAATTTCTTGGTCGTTCTCGGTTTATTTTTCAACCAGGTAATTAATTGATTTTTATGCATTGCAAAAAGCAGATAAACTAGTCAAAACGAAATAAGGGCCACTTTTTAAAACACCTTTATTTTTATTGGATTTTGAATAACCCTGGTGAAGTGTTTATTTCCATTAACAATATAAATTTTTTGTGGACACTTTATTTGTTTATCTATATTGTAAATGGAAATAGTCACTTTACCAGGGTTATTCAAAATTTAATAAAAACCAAGGTGCTCTCAAAACTGGTCCTTATTTCGTTTTGAGTAGTATATTTAGTTTTTTCAATATTTAATGTAAATTTATTGGCTTAAAACCTAGATTCCATTATTCGAAAGTCGTTCTCCGCTTTTGGTTTCTCCATGTATTTGAACTGTAGAAAATAGGGGCTTCATCAGCAAAACTTTTTATTTTTTCTAAGTCTGCAAAGCGCCTGTCTCTTATTTCTAGAGTGCTAGCAAATACCGGAAAAATGAAAACCGATCAATTAGTTGGATTAAAATCGAATAACCGGATATAATTTTCAAACCGGTTAACCGATTACTCGAAAATCAGTTAACCGGTTTCCGGTTAGCAGTGTTTTTGTCTCAAACGCCTGAACTATAATGTATGACTATGCTTCAGAAGATGCTGTATATTCTAATTTTATTGGTTCTTATTTAATTTTGGTACAAAAGTTCATCATTTACTTTCCCTTATTGAAGTCATACTGTCTTTCAGAAAGAGCAGTTAACTTTAATATTTTTTCAAAAACTTTTAAAAATGCAGATAGCAGAGATATTGGTCTGTAATTTATTGTTTTGTCTCTTTTTCCTGATTTATATAGAGGTTTAATTTTTCCCCTTTTAAAACAGTCGGTTATAATGCATATAAATTCATTCCAACATTGTTACATGTAGCCTCCCAACAGGCGATGCCATATATTAAGATTAAGGCTGCACGAGGGCTTGATAAATTTGTCTTATTGTTTTTTGTGAGGCAATTTGTCTTAATTCAAAAAATCTGTAGGGTATTCACAATGTAATTCACATCTATATACGTGCCATCTCATATGCTGGTCAAAATAGGCACCTTAATATTTAATTTTATCTTCTTGTGCTACTATGTTGCATTTGCAGTTTGAAATATCTGTACATGAGTAGTTGTGAAATTGAATACTACGAGTAGGAAATAGGGATATTAACGTTGTTTACAGAGAATGGTCTATAAAAAGATTTTTATACATTTAAGGTTGAGAGGTTACTGTCCATCCAGTGTTTTATTATAGTCATACTTTTTTTGGCTATTTCCAGAGACTCTTGCCAGGTATCAGCTTTTATACCTAATTACTGCAGTATCATCAACATACCACCAAATTTTAGCTCTATTATCTAGAGTTTTTGTTAGAGAGTTCATATTTATCAAGAAGAGCAATGAAACCAACCACTAACTCCACTTTACTTAACTTGTCTCCTATTTTCATCTTTTGTACTCTGTATATAAGAATTCGTTGATCCACAGCATCGAAGGTCTTTGACAAGTTTAAGAAGATAGCCAAAGGCTTGGAGCCCTAATTAAGAGAAGAAACGACATGATTGCTAACCTTGTCAATTACATTATTGGTTCCACACCCCTTCCTAAAACCAAATTGATTTTTGGATGTAAGGTTATATTTTTCAAGGTAGCTCCACAGTCTCTTCTTGATGCATCTTTCAATAAGCCTAGCCAAGACACTAGTTAGAGTTATAGAATAGTAAATGATAACATTTAATCTGTCACTAGCCTTATAAACACAGGTATCACAACAACACTTCTATAAATCAAGAAAAATTTTCTTGTTTGGATGATGGTACCTATTTATTAAGTGCATTAGTAGCTTAGGTGGTTAGTTTTTCTTTGTGATTTTTGATCATTTCAGCAGACACCTCATCTTCCTCACATGCAGTATTACTCTTAAGGCCGCTTAGTTCTTTTAAGAGTTCCCTTTCTGTTATAGGTGCAAGATATATAGAATTGTCGCAGACATCTTCAATCCCCTTGTTTTTTTTTGGGTTTATTTATTTTTTTCGCACAGCTTTTTCCTACTTGAGGAAAATCACCTACTTAAAATATTATATATAGGTACATAATGTCATTTTGACTTTTATCTTTAAAAAAAAAACAGACTTTACTATAGAAAAAAAGGTAATAAATGTTGCAACCATGTATGTGCCGTGAACTTTAGGTTTAGGGGAGAATGAGACCCCGCGCCGCCACGAGAAAACGAAAGTACCGGGAACCGTAGAGGAGACAAGAGAATGAGCGACTAGACTAGAGAAGAAGCTGGGCTCTGGGCTGGTCTCTTAAGACGCTTGTCTGCCATTGTTCATTATTCAATTTTTATTTTTATTTTGTATTAAACTGATTGTTCAATCCAATTTGTGATTAGTTTGTGTGTCATAAACAGTGTTGCCGCGAGACAAACCAATTTTGTACTGAAATCTGGCAATGATTTGTACTAAATTACCTAAAAATGTACTAAATATTTAACCTAACAATTTTAACACAGATTTTAAGCATTTATGCGAGTGACGTAACGAATTTTTTTTTTGTAATGTGGCAACACTGTTTCGTAGGCAACTTCACTCGGGTTCCAATCAAGTTGGCCTTGGAATGTTATTTCAAAAGCCTTGACAGTGACATTTGACAAACGGCCATTTTTTTAATTATATTTACAAAAATGGCGGCTGTTTGGTAAAACATGTTTGGTTTCAACTGGAGCGCGCCCGAAGTACTTTCTGAACGGAATAGAGTGCACACACTCGGTGTGCCTATAGCATTTATGAATAGCTAGTGTGTCGCACTAGAATCACTCAAAAGAGAGTCGCGCACCTGTTGTGATGTCACTACAGGTGACAATAATGCGCTTGTAATTCTTGATTTATTAATAGTTCTTTTCTCGTTATAATTTACTTGGTCGGTAATCGTTGGCAATAGGGCGATTTAACGCATTACTACTACTACAGGATAGCCTATCTTCATAAGGCCTGTGTGAAACAAATCTCCTCCCGGCAAATCATCAGTTGTGATGTAAACAACATGTTAATTCTCGCCTTGACGTTGGCTATTTAAACAGCTGATGACTTAGTTATGACGTCACCAATATGATGGCGATTATCAAAAAGGAGATCGATAAACAATCATGTATGTATCATCTTTGGGAAGCTGGTACCATTTAATTAGTAAAATTATAGACTAAGTTCCGGCACTACAGGCTCGTGAATAAAATAACTCTGGCTCTTCGGGCCCATACAACTTTGGCCCTTCGGGCCCATATAACTTTAGCCCTTCGGGCCCATATAACTCCGCCCTTCGGGCTCGAATAACCTCCGCCCTCCGGGCTCAATTAAAATAATTCCGGCCCTTCGGACTCATATAACTCCGGCCTGCCAGGCTCGTGTTTAAAATAACTCCAGTCTTTCGAGTTCACATGCAGTCTACGTCACAACTGGTGATTTGGCGAGTGGGAAGAAGAGGATTTGTTCTACACAGGCCATATGAGGATAGGTTATCCTATAGCAGTAGTGCGTATCATCCTTGGCCTACTTTGAAACGTCAATTTTTTGACGTTTGTTGTGTCATAAGCAGTATTGTCATATGTGTTTTTTTTTTTTTAATTTCAAGCCCGGAAGGCTGGGGTTTTTTTTTAATTAGGAGCCTGAAGGGTCGGAGTTATTTGCGAGCCCGGAGAGCCGGGGTTATACGAGCCCGAAGGGCTAAAGTTATACGAGCCCGAAGAGCCGAAGTTATTGGGTCTGTTTCTACAACAAACACAAACCAGTTGATGCACACCTACAGGACTGCTTATCGGCCTCGCTTTTGGTAATCGCCGCCATATTGGTATGTCATCATTTCCGACGTCATAAAGTCATAACTAATGACCGAATTTATAGTCGTTCCTTGAATCTCTTTTGGAAATGCGAGTTTAGAATGGACACTTGCTACTATTTGACAAGTTACTCATGCCAATTCTAAACGTATATTAGGAACTAGCAAGGTTGTTTGAGAGAGGTAGGTTGCCTGATAACTTTATGACGTCATCTGGAGTGCCTCAACATAATGCAAATCTCCATAAGGGCCGGTATTATAAAGCCTGGTTGACCGAAAGTTGAATTTCAACCGACGGTTGAACTGAAATGTCCGTAAAAAAAACCTCAATGGTATAAAATCATACGGAAATGTCAATTCAATCACTATGGTTGAATCTCAACCTTCGGTCAACCAGGCTTTATAATACCGGCCCTAAGGCACCCCAGATGCGTCATGAAGTTACCCATTACCAGACAACCTATTAACTTTAGGAACCTTCTATACAATACCAGTGTTTTCGCACTCTGCATCTTTTGCTAAAAGCATATAAAATGTAAGGATAGAGATAGGTACATTTTTTTTTGCACTGATTCTGTAAATGGAAATTGCTATAGTGATTTGTAATTTTCTCTAAAGTGTACTAAAATTTTTGATGGTGTACTGACGTACTAAATTACACTAGAGTGTACTGAATCTAGTACAAATGTACTAAAAACGGCATCACTGGTCATAAAAGAGCATTCACAGGTCAGTTGATTAATTGTTATTTTGTTTTTGAGAGTTCAATTTATAAAGTATTATTATTTTTTATTTTTTATGTTTTTTTGTTTGTTTAGAACATTTTTTATAACAGGTGCATTGTTCATGTATTTAACATGACCCAGATAAAGAGTAGATTTAAAAAAACCTAAGAAATTATGTGCTGTTTTTGGTGCTGAGATTTTGATTTTGGATTCAGAGCGTGCATTAGGGCCTTGTTGAATTTACTAACATTTTCCTACCCTGACGAGCGAATATCCTAGCAAAAAAATTGAAATAATCAATCTCTAGAGATATTGGCTCAAAAATAACTATAGTTGAGTAGCTTCCTGTATGAGACCTCAGTACCTGCTAGTGAAACTGGCTAACTAACCAAAAAACTCTTCAGTATTGAATATAGGTAGTGTTGATTGGATGTTGTGCGTGAAGTTAAAATTTTAGCACAAAGACAAAGGATGGTACCTTATTTAAACTTTTATTGAATTATTGAATCATTGACTTAAATTATTGATTAATGACTCATAATTATTATTAAAATGGCACAATATGTTTCGATTTTTGAGGAATTGAGGTCGAGGGTTTCTCTGCCGTACGATTTACTTCAATAATAAAGTAAACGTTTCACAAATTTTTCGTTTCTTTTACATATCACAACCTCCCTTAAATTTCCCTAATATTTGCTATGTCGGGCGCATGTCCAGTGAGTAAAATTGAGTAAGTTTCCACAACGTAGGTCCTATTTGTTTTTCATTTCGTTTTTCAGAAGAGTTGTTGTTTAAAAGGTAATAAAAATTCTCACCGTTCAATCTTGCTGAACGAACATGTTATACTACACCTTGTCAAAAATACCGAAGCATATTACATGAAAAATTTGCTGGTTGCGCAAAAACCAGAAAGAGAACACATTCGGAGGAAAAAGGATGCACGATACGCTCGGCCGGCTCGCCCATTGCATATGGTTAATTCTGATGAAATAGATTTTTTTTTTTTTGAATTTTTACCAATGGGTACGACTTATTTTGTATTATTATTTGAATAAAATATATTTTTCTACTGACGTTTCATAATACGCCTAAAATCTGTTTCATAATGAATTTCATTACGATACAGATTTTCATTATGATACAGATTTTTCAGCCACTGGAATCGAGTATTTTGAACATGAACAATGTTTATATAAAAATAACAGACTTGCTTTGGAATTTTGGATTGTTTCTATTAGTATTTACCAGAAGAAACAACAAAAAATTAATAAGTCGGGTGCGGAATTTATGCCCAAATGACGTGTAGATTTTAATTTTTGAAATTGTCAAGTTGTCAACAATTGTCACCAGTTGGAAAGTTTACTATTCTTATGCCTGAATTAAGAATTAAACTAAATTAAGAATTAAACTAAATTAAAAATTTAAATGTTAAACGTTCAAATTATGGTCGTTTATACCTCAAATTAAAAAATTAAATTAAATTAAATTAAATTGAAAGTTGGCTAACTTTCAACTAAAAATTAAAAATTAAGGAGATCGATCTATTTAGCTGGTTTTTGTTTATTTCAATGTTCCTTTCTGTCATTTCTGATTACGTAAAGAGCTAGCTAATTCCAGAAAATCCATAATTCTTAATTTTAGATATAATTTTTAAAGTTTAGTTTAATTTAATTTTCAATTTATTTCTTAGTTTAGTTTAATTCTTAATTTTGGAAGTATAAACCAGTCATTATAAAATAAATATGTTTTTCTGCGATTAACAAGAAATGTCAGCATTTTTGACCGGTTGACAGGTCGCAAAACTCAAGATTCTGGTATTTTAATTATGTTTCAATAGTTGCTAGGGAATCAATGAATAACAATACGGGAATCACTTTTCCCCTAGGCCGGGAAAGTGATTCTCGTACTGCTGAATAATTGGAACAGAAAGACAACCATTTAACAGATATTTAACCGATCGCAGGAAAAATAGTATGTGTATTTCGGTGTTTGCTGGCCTCGGCTACGCCTCGCCCGTCAACTTACACCGTCGGCCGAGAATGTGTCACTTTTCCACCTAAATACACAATATACTATTTTCGTTCAGTAGAAAAAATAGTGTATGCAACTCTCATGTAATGGCCAATAATACACTCGCATGTTATATACGAAACTCGCCTGCGGCTCGTTTCGTATCCTACAACATGCTCGTGTATGATCATGAAAATGTTAGTTTACACTCAGTTTAAAGTTTAATGATAATAAAGTCTGTTTTTTTTTAAAGAGAAAAGTCAAAATGACATTAGGTTGGCAATACAATGTAAAATTGTCAATGCCTTCAAATTTTTTATGTGGAAAAGGCTTGTGTTGCCAACATAGCTACTAAATTTTTGACTTGGAAAATTATCTTTAAATAAAAAACAAACTTCAGGTAGGTACATTTATTGTACCTACCTATTATTATTAAAAGGGTCTTAGGGCTGATACTTTTGCTCTCGATTAACGAATTTGATACGTCGTCAAAGTTTTGCATGAGCCAAGGTCCATAAGTATGATGTGGTTAGAGCACATTCAAACCCCTGATTATTTTTAACGGCTGTCAAATGAGAGCAAAAGTATCAAGTGTTGGTTCCTATGGTTTCTGAATAGTAAATCTAATATATAAAATTCTCATGTCACAGTTTTAGTTACCTTTGTCCTCCGAAACGGCTTCACCGATTTTTATGGAATTTTAAATGTATATTCGGTAAGTCTGAGAATAGGTTTTAAGCTATTTTTTATACCCCTAAGTGATAAGGGTGGTCCACCCTAAAAAAAATTATTTTTTTCTGCTTTTCACCATTGCATAACCCAACTTATTTTTGTCCGCGCATTCAATGCCATTCAACCGACGTAACAGTTTTATCTTATAGCATTTTCGGCTCCCAGAGCGCTCTCTATTTGGGCGGTGACGTCACAGATCTCTGCGGAAGTGCTCCGAGAGCAATTATGATCCAAGCGAGGGCACCCTATTTGAAATCAATAGCCAAACGTTCTTTGTTTTTAATCAATCATTGATCTATCGAATTTGACGGAGCAAGGAATAGCGCCCGTGTGAAATTTGAGAGCGTTTATTGTTCAAGTCGAACACGTGAATCCGCTTCGGATCGCTTTTTGATCAATTGGGAGAAATTTTGAGACAAAAGTCGAAAGCGCTATTACTATCTCTCTCTATATATATAAAAATCATTGTTTGTTTGTTTGTTTGTGCCTTATGCGCTCCTAAACCACTTATCCGATTACGATGAAACTTTGGTAGGTTGTTATGGCTATCCCAAGGAAGGTTTGTGGATAGGTTACGCATCTCGGAAAAAAGAAATTAATTTTGAATTAATTATTAATTTAAATATAAGCAAAGTCAATCACATTACATAACAACATAAGCTAACATTTTTTTTGACCACATGAAACAACGTTGCCACATTTCATTTATTTAGGCTTGCGCATTCAACCGACGTAACTTTATTATTTTTTGAAATCGAGAACGGCTAGACCGATCTTGAATTTAATACCACGTATCTCTATATAAGCCGAATTCGATTGACCTAGATTAGATCGATTTAATAGGTGTTTAATAATTCAGAGGCGGTACGAAGTTCGCCGGGTCAGCTAGTTTAAATATAAATTCGTAGAACCTAGCATAATAGGTATTTAGGTATTTTCCCTAGGCTATTACATTAGTGGACCAATATGATCCTAAAAATTAGACCTAGACTTTAATTATGGTGATCTATATTGTGGCATTAGCTCATAAGACTTGCTTACAAGTCCTTATTTGCGAATACTTGACAAAACAAGCAACTACCAGCAAGTATAAGCAAGTAGTGAATATTGTCATTGAGTGAATATTCTTATTGAAAATTGATTTTAAATCAAAATTAGAGCGTGAAGTTTTGTCAGGGCAGACTAGAGAGGTAGTAGCTAATAACATCCCCTTAATGCAGAATTTTTTGGGCTATACATAAACACTGAAAAAGTTTAAATTTACCTGCCTATTTGGGCCGCAATTTGATTATGCCCTAATAAAACATAGTTCCAATTTCGAAGAATCCGAATATTTTACTATAATTGATTTACTTTGATTTTATCAAAAAATCCAAGTAAAGTGGCAAATTTTGTCGCTCTCCACTGTGCATGGATGGGCCCGATATTTTCCATATGCATTCCTAGTCTTGACAAGGTGATGATTAAGCCCAAATCTACATTTTATTTAATCCATGTATTTAGCTTATTTATCATATATTCCCAGCTAGAACAGTTAATAAAAATGGCAACAAATTTTGGCATTCTTGTGAAGCAGTAGACGAACAAAGACAAAATCAACCCAACTTTCACCGTGTTCAGTTTAAACAAATAAATCCACAAAATTTTGATAACTCTTCATCACAACACCGGTCTCTTCACCCATTTTTTGACGAATCAAACGATACAAATACTGATTGTTCTGCAAATGCGGTCAAAATACAGTCAACTCCGTTAGCTATAGGAAGAGAGGAAACTCATCTTGCAGAAATGAGAAATGCCTTTTTGTCTGCGGTATAGACAATTGCTTCTGCTGTTAACATTAAAGATAAACCCAAACCTTTATTTTACGGGAATGATACCGAAGAACCATTAGCTTACATCCTAAAAATGGCATCAATCTTTAATAAAGAATAAACTCAGAGTTTTGACAAAGTTGATTATGCAGCAGGCATACTCAAAGGCGAAGCTGCACAATGGTTTCAGCCTTATTGCCAACTTCCTCTCACTTGGGAAAGATTCAAGATTTTATTCATGTGAAGATTTAATAATGTAACAAAATTAACTTCACAATACTATGACAAAAATCAAGAAGAATCTGGAATGTGTTCTGTTTTCATTGCTAAGAAAAAGGGTCTCTTCCATGAAGTTACCCATTACCAGACATTCGTTCCAGAATTCAAAGTTTGTGTTTTATTAATATACAACAGCTTTCACACACAGTTACAGCCATAGACAATGATTTGAAGAAAGAGAAGATGCAAGATACGTTCAATGCAAATGGAAAGTTGACTGGAACTAATTCTGGAAATGACAAAAATGCAGGACCACCTAGTGCTTGTAAATTTTATCGTGATTGGCATTTCCATAATGAATGTTTACAAAATCCATAGCTAGAAATGAAGAGAGAAATAACAAGTATTATCAAAGAAATTCTTTACCCCAAATTGACAACTCAACTTACTATTGACAGAGTCGACAGGGAAACGCCTACAGGGGAAGTCGCAATCCTGCGGTAGACCAACCCTAAAAAATTATTATTCAGCAGGAAAACCAATAGATTCTCCAAAAATTCCTATATCAATAAATAATTTGTAAATTAATGCCCTTATAGATACAGAAGCCAGCATTAACTTGGTTTTCTCTAAATTTTTCAAAGTCCTTCCAGCAATAACAAAAAGAACAATTCATTCTGGATGTGATTTTGTCGAAATTGAGATTCATGGTTCTTTCAAAATTAAGCTAGCTTCTGAATGTCATTGTAGTCGAATTTTCTTGTTGTACCTTATTTACCAGAAGTCTGCATATTGGGTTTTCATTAGTTTTTAGAGCAACAAGCTGTTTTGGATATTATTCGATCTTGTATACATATTAGTACAAGTATCAGGCGTACTATTTCCCTCATAGAGAAATATAATAAACCAAGGTGAAAGTTACCGATTCTGTGGTGCGCGATGACGTCATATCGATACTAGCGCCACTATCCACTACAAGACCAACTTAAATAATAATTGGCGGGTTTTTTGAACTTTTAAATTACAGTCTTGTTATTTTTGAAGTTAGAAAAATAGCTCAGCGTTTTTCCGCAGTCAACAGGAAAAGAATTGCGGGAAAATGCTGGCCTGAAAACAAAAATCAATAATCAAAAAATGTCCATGAAGTATAATCTATACAGGGTGGGGACTTTAACTGGAACTAATTCGCTAGAGCCTTTGGATAAAATATGTGGACAAAACGCAAAAACACGTCGATTAAGATTTTTTTCCTAGGAGTTTTTCACATCATTTTTTTTATACAGGGTGTTCCGAGAACAGCTGTACGGTTATCAACTTTATTTTTTCAAATAGTAACCCCTATATATTATGACATTTTTGGATTCTGCGGAAAATTCTAGACATATTTTATGTACAATGTCCTATACTTATCTTCAATTGTTTCGGAAATATTGACAGTTGAAAATTGACTTTTTTGCATCTTTGACAAACTGTAAAACCTAAATGGTTGATTTTACAGCAAAACCGATCATACAATACATGTTGATCTTAGTTTTCCATAAGCTATCATTTGACACAAACTTTGAATTTAATCTATGATTAAAAATTCCGTCAGCCAATCAAAGTTGCTAAAAAGTCAATTTTCAACTGTAAATATTTCCGAAACAGTTGAAGAATTTTCCGCAGATTCCAAAAATTTTATAATATACAGGGGCTGCCATTTAAAAAAATGAAGTTGACAACTGTACAGCTGTTCTTGGAACACCCTGTATACCAAAATTAATGTGAAAAAATCTTAAGCAAAAAATCTTAATCGACGTGTTTTTTCGTTTTGTCCACATATTTTATCCGATGGCTCTGGCGAATTAGTTCCAGTTAAAGTCCCCACCCTGTATATTTTGATCAAAACATCTCACTTTTCACTAATAATAGGTAAGTATTTAATAATTATTATTATTTATGCATAAACTTAACGATTTTCACATTGTAAATCTTACCAGAATCATGTATTTTTATAATAAACTAAATAATTTTAGGTTCATTTGACACTTATTCGTTTTGAAAAAAGAACATGTCATTTTATAGGTCAGAAATCGCAATGTACAATAAATAAAAAACCCTATGTCCTCTCTTCCTTTATTATCACATCTCTTAAAACGAGACAGATATAAGAATGGGAGGCGATGTCAAAATTGTCAGTTAGTACCAAGCTATACTAGCGCCACCATGTGCTACAAGAAATACGTTGCCACTTGGCGCATATGAATCGGTAACTCTTACCTTGGTTTATTATATTTCTCTATGATTTCCCAGTCTTCAACTTTTCAAAATCCTCTCACACAAATCGTTCCCGAATTTAATTTAAATAATTTGGATACAAAGCTTCAAAATAATTATCAGAAGCTGCTAACAGAATTTTCTTATCTTTTTGATGAATCATTGAAACGACTAATAACACAGAGTGTTCAACATGACATGAGACTAAATTCAAATAGAGTGGTGAAAACAAAATCATATTCCTCAAGTGAACATAAAAAACTTATTGTAAATGAACAAGTCAGTTGGGCTACTACTGGTGTTAGTTTATTACGTAATTCATTTTAGCCTGTTTGAGTTACGCAATAAGTTGTATTATCGTACTCAGCGATGTAATGAGCTCATTACATCACTCAGTGATGTAATATAAATCACTAGTGATGTCATGAGCTCATTACGTAACTCATTTTTATTGAAAAACTGCACTTTTTAAAATTCATTTATCAAATATTATAAATATAATCCATTGTGAAAAATTAAAACCTTTTCGAATACATGGAAAACCAGATGTCAAATTTTTGACATAATGCTTCCTAGACAAATAACTACCTAATTAATTATTGTCATTGTCATTAATTGTCATTTCAAACCAATGAAGCCTATTGAGATTTTTGAGATTATATAAAGCAAAATGAGCTCTATCCAATCAATGAAAAAAAAAGATGGCGTTCCCATTTAAAAAAAAAAAGATCAATGACGTCATATCTTTGAGAGGATTTTTTTTTCCTATATCTCTGTGTAACTTTTCCCTACACGTCTTCTTATACCTATTTCCAAAATTTAATCAAATCCCATCGAGCCGTTTTCTCAGAAAAATGCCAACACACAAGTTAACAAGTCAGCAACCGAGGGTTGGTTTTTAAAAAATGACTTTATTAACAATTCGAAATTATTACTAGCGAAAGCACGTTACAATAAAAGTTATAAGTATAATAAATTTCAACTGACTAACTATCCTAAGAAAATACATACATTTATAATAAGCTGAAAAGCAGAATAAGCATTTTAAATGAGGACTCAGCAAATAGACGTGATATAACTCCTCCCTTCTTAGCTTCAACTTTCACGCTAGCGGGGGAGTTGAATACTCCGGTCTTCTTCTGGAACGGGGGTGGACCTCTTCTTCTTCATGGCAGCTTTTACATATTTCATGTAAACCAAGAAGATACAGGCAATAACGATGAGGACATAATATATAAGGATTGTCCCAAGGCTGGGCAATCTATTGATTTCGGTGAAGCTCAGTTGTGGGCGTATGTCCAATACTTCTTTGCTCAATTGGTGAAGGTCGTCTAACTTCAAATAATTTAGATGTCGACTTAGATTGAGGGTCGGCATCATGGCGAGTGTATTTGGTATGTCAGGAAACAGTATCGGTTGAGTATCGGTCTTGATTGTCCTATTTTCATTGATGACTCTTTTGGAAGCGGTGGCCACTTGGCAACCAATCGGTATTTGGAGCATAAATTTTCCAATGGTGTTTTGTACTTCTTTTTGTTGAAAGCACTTGAGTTGGATGGCTTCTTTGACAGGAACAACCAATATCCATTGGTTGGAATCGTCCAATCGATTGATGATAATTTGTGGGACTTCAACTTTGGTTTGTTCGCAGGTGGAGGTATTTTTGTCAGAGTGGAGTAGTTTAATTTCGCATGGGCTGTCTTCTTGAATTTTGTGAATGTCTTCTTTTCCACAAATATGGGACTTCGGAGTGACTTCTTGACATTCTTGGCCATAGTATGTGTAGTGCAATTTATTTTTCAGCAAGAATTTATTTCGCGGTAAGACAACCTTAAACTGACTCTGAGAAAGTACTGGAACCGAGTATAAATGAAAGTAATCAAAAATTTCCGAATACATTATTGGTATATGTATTAGGTATGTTATTCTATTATTGATGACAAAAGATTCCAGTTCAATTATTTTTTCAAAAAGTGAAGTATTTTCCAAAGTAACCGCTAGGGGCATTTGTTCAGAACTTAAACGCTGTTGAAGTTTGTTTAATTCATGATAGAGGTCTTCAGTTTTTATTATGCTTGGATGCATAATTTTCAATTTTGAAAAAGTTAAGGAATTTTCTATATCTTGTAAAATAGAGTCAATTATCTCATAGATATTGACTATTTGATTTATTATGTCTTTGATATAGAGGGAATTTTCTCTATATGCTGCCTTCTGTGCCATGTGTGCAATTTGGTTAATTTTTGATTCTAGAAGTTTTTCGTTGTGATTTATTTGTTTAATGGTTTGGTTAAATTTTTCGATTACTGTTAGAGAAAGCGAGTTTTCTTTCAGAACACTTTCTTGTAAACTATTTTGATTGTTTTGTAATTCCCTAATGATATGCTCGTAACGTTCTCCGTCAGATGCGTCTAGGTTTCTAGTTACAGATTTGAATATTGATCCTAAGCCATTAATTAGTCCTCTTTTAATTCTTTGTGGCTAAGGAATAATCTCTGATATTTTTGTATCAATTCTATTCTGTGTTATTTTCAACAAATTTATGTAATTGCTAATGTCTTCAGAATAGTCTTGATGTCCATTAAGAATGTTTGTAATATTATTAGATTTTACGTGAAGCTTATTTATTTCACGTATTATTGGGTTCAAGTCATAATAATGTATCAGGGTGTAGGTGTAATCTTTGATTTTCGCGTTCCCTAATTTGACTGGAATTATGCCAGGATTGTCATCCAGTTTTCTGATGATTATTTGTTCTTGAGTACCAAACGCGTAGGCAAAGAAACTGAAATATAATATTTATTGTTATAAAGCTAATAAGCAAGCGTATGATATAAAATGCATTTAAAATAGTTAATTAGAGTAATTGTAATATAATATTTTATTCTTAAAACTAGGTGTCAAAACTATATTTATTTCTCAAGGGACGTTTAATGTTACCCATGTGTACTTTTCCGTGGGAGGTCGTTGCAATTGTTTTACGTACTGGGTCAACGGTTTCCACTTGTGTCTGAGGTGTAAACTTATCGGCTAGTTTTTGACGTGTATGCTTTTTAATGTATATTTTTTGTTCTGGGTGGAATAATGTTGGTTTATCGGAAGTTTCATTAATCTTTCCTATGCTTTTTTCTTTCTGATTTATACGTTTTTCATTGATGGTTGAATATAAGAGTTTAGACTTATTTTTATGTTCTGTGACATAATCTGTCAATAAAAGTTGGTCTAATTTTAGGACAAATGGATCGTTTGGGCTAATGTGTCCTGAAATAACATCTATTGGCTTGAATTTAGTCACCGAATGGATGGTGTGATTATATGCTAGGATTGCATATTTCATTTTTTGGCTGATAGGTGTCTTCAGGAAGCCACGATTATTTAGAATTCTTACGTGTTCGGATAAAGTGGAGTGTACCCTCTCGATAACTCCGTTAGACTGGGGGTGCTCGGGCGAGCAAAAATGAATTTTTATTTTATGAAGTTGTAATAGTTCTGTGACCACTGTATTTTTAAATTCAGTTCCGTTGTCTAAAATGATTTTGGATGGAACACCGTGATGTGAAAAGAACGATATTAAATTTTCGCTAATTTCGGTGGCTGACAATGAATTTAGGGCGTAAGCTTGTGCGTACTTGGAAAAACTGTCAATGATTGTGAGAAATTTAACTTTATCTAATGTATATGTGTCAAGGTGAATAGTTTCAAAAGGTTTGGTTGCCGTGGGTGTAATATTCATTTCCATGTTTAATGGGTGTCGTTCGTATTTACTTCGTTGGCATATTTCGCATTCATTTATGTACGATTGAATAGACTCTTTAAGATTTGGCCAGTAATACTTTTCTTTAATACGCATTTCGGTTTCCTCGATTCCGCGATGGTTCGTCTTACTCTCATGGTAGTTCTGTATTATTTCCGGTATACTTTGTTTGTCTACTATGTCGATTAATTTTTTCAAACATCTTTTAATTCTAATCGAAGGCCATTTAAAATTTTTCCTAACCACTTCGCAGAATGGTTCATATGTATCTGGGTTCTCGAAATAAGCATAGTATAATTTACCTGGCACAACGTTTTCTTTTATAAAATTAATTGTATCATTTTCAAAATCATTTTCTGATATTTGAACTAAAAATCTTCTCTTCTTTTCAAATAAAATTACTCTTTTTGTTTTGGCTGGTGAGTGCATGACCTTTGTGACGATTATTTGATTTGCTCCATAGTTAACAGCAGATTCTTTAATTGGAATTCCAACAATAGGGTCTTGTTCAGCATTAGAATGGATAGTTTCGTTATCGTCTTCAGCTGTTGCTTCGAGGTCAGGTTGCGCCATAGTTGATATTTGGTCTAGGTTCTCAATCTCTTTGCTGGTCGTTGGATTATTTTCCATTCTAGCTTCTCCCTCTAATTCTTTATTGAATTCTTCAATATATGATACTAGATTCGATATATTGTCGGTTTCTTTAGTGTGTAATTCAATACGGCTTAGGGCGTCTGCATTTGTATTTAGTTTACCTTTTTTATAAATAATTTGGTAATCAAACTCTTGTAGTTTGATTCGCCAACGTACCATTTTCGATGTGGGGTCTTTATAATTGAAAAGCCATTGCAAGGGCTTATGGTCCGTTATGATATTGAATTTTTGTCCATAAAGGTAGGGTCGGAAGCACTTCGTCGCCCAGATAAGACACAGGCACTCCTTTTCAATAGTGGAATAATTTTGTTCTGAATCATTCAAGGTGCGAGATGCGTAGGCTATGGGCAAATCTTGTCCAATGGGCCCTTGTGATAACACAGCACCTAGGGCTACGTTACTAGCATCACATGTTAGATTAAATGTCTTCGAAAAGTCTGGGTATTGTAGTATAGGTTCATTTACAAGTAATTTTTTGCAATTTTCAAAACATTCGATAAATTCTTGGTTGTGTTCAATCTTTGCACCTTTCTTCAAACATTTCGTGAGGGGTTTTGTGATTTTTGCAAAATTATCTATAAAACGTCTATAATATCCGAGTAGTCCGAGAAAGCCTTTGATTTGTTTTGTTGTTTTTGGAATTGGGTAATTTTTAATGGCTTTGATTTTGTCTGGATTTGGTCGTACTCCTTCTGGTGTCACTATATGGCCTAAATATGCTACTTCTCGTCTGAGGAATTCACTTTTATCCAATTGAATTTTGAAATTGGTTTCACGTAGTCTTTGGAAAACCAATTTGAGTCGTTCTAAGTGCTCTTGTAGTGACGTGGAAAATATAATAATATCGTCGAGGTACACAAGACATTTTTCGTTCTAGATTCCTCGTAATATACTGTCCATGGTCCTTTGGAACGTGGCGGGGGCGTTCTTCAGTCCAAACGGCATACGAAGAAACTCGTAATGACCATTCTCCGTATTGAATGCGGTTTTCTGTATGTCGTTCTTATTCATCTGTATTTGATGAAATCCGCTGGCCAAGTCCAATGTAGTAAAATATTGACATTTTCCTAATTTGTCTAATAAGTCGGTTATATTCGGTAGGGGGTATCTGTCTGTTATAGTTTTTGCATTAACGCCACGAAAATCTACTACTACTCTCCATTTCTGCTTTCCAGAAGCGTCCGCTTTCTTTGGGACCACCCAAATTGGCGATGACCAGGGAGAGTTGCTTGGGCGAATGATTTTTTGGTCTAACATTTTTTTCATCTGTGATTCGACTTCCTTTTTATGTATAAAAGGGTATCTATAGGTTTTACTATATACCGGTTGTTCATCAGTGGTTTTAATTGAATGTCTTATTTCACTTGTAAATGTCAGGGGCATATTTCCTTGATAAAATATATCTGAGTATTCTTCACATAATTTGATGATTTTCGATTTTTCTTCTGCATTCAGATGATCGGTGCGAATTTGAGAACAGTCAAAATTGGGTTTGTAATCAAGTGAGTTATTTTTTCCAATTCTTCTCGATTAAATGGTTCTACCTTAAATGGTTGGGAAATATCAAGGGTTATTGGTTTGCAAGTGTTATTCAAAATGCTAGTAATAGCATAACCATTTTTTGCGATACTCAGCGAGTTGGGAATTTCGCAGTTATGTATCCTCTGGTAGGGTATAATAACCTCTGCCGTCTTGTATATCAGTTTTAATTTTCACAAGTTGTTCAACTCGAGGAGAAACAGTAACATTATATATTGATGTGTCAGTTTTATGGAACTGCAACTTAATTCTTGGATGTGGAGTTACTAGAAATGCTGTATCAAAATTAATGTTGGCTTGCAAGTTTTTAAGATTATCAAGCCCTAATAAACCATCGAATATGTTGTGAAATTTAAATAGGTAGAATTTTAGAGGTTTATTATGTGGTAAATTAAAGATTTTAGGTGCGGGAATTTGAGCACTGTACTTATGTGCTGATTGTTGAAAAACGGTGGAGACAATAAATGGGTCATCAAATATATTATCCGGGTACAATTTTTGAGCTAGTTCAGGGTTTATAAATGATCTAGTGGAACCGCTATCTATTAAAATTTTTAAATTGTGTTCTGGGAATATAATGTATGGAAGCTCGCTTGTAGAAGCATTATTCAACGATATTATTTCGGGTGTTAAGTTTGGGGATTTTCCGAGGCATGATTCAGAAAATTTGCGTTATCATAAGAGTAACCAGTTGCATTATTGTCATCAGCAGACTCAGCATATTGGGTGTTATAATTAGACTCGGAATCATATAGTTGGTCAAAATTAGATGAATCGTAGTATAGGGATTCTGGGTCACTTTCATTAATGTCAACATGAGGTTCGTTAACGTCGTCAACTACGTTCGTATTATATAGTTCTTCAGCTATGAAATTACTTGGTTGGTTGGACTGGAAATAATTTCTAGAAGGTTGTTGAGCATTGGCATTGAAGGTTTGCCTCGAAGTTGTTGACATAGGAGTAGGTTTTGGGAAAGTTCTATTTTGATTGGGTTTAAATACATTTGTTGAGTTTGTGTTGGATTTATTTTTGAATACTTGGGAATTGGTAGGGAATCTTTGTGGGATTTTGTTAAAATTTGGTTTCACAGCAATAGGCTGAGATGGAAATGTTGGCTTAGCCGTAAATAAATTGTTAGATGTTTGACTATTAAATCCTGGGTTAAAATGTGTGTTTCTAAATTGTGTGTTTGTTTTATTGTGTTGTATGGTTTTTTGTGTATGAGGTTTAGAAAAATTCTGGAAATATTGAGTGTTATACTCATCAGTAACAAATTGTAGAGCTTGCGGAAGGTCTCGTGGACGCATGCAACGAATTGTCGTGCCTAATGGTTCCCTTAGGCCCGATAAGAATGTTTTTAAAGCTAAATAATTGTATAAATTACGTTTCAGCAATTTTGCAGCGTCATTTGTTTCATGAATATCCACGTAGGAACATAAAAGATTTAAAATATGTAAAATACGATCGGAATATTGACTGGGTTTTTCACCATTTTGTTGCCTAAGCATTACTAAATCGCGATTTAAACAAGCTTCATCGCGCTGGTCAGCAAAATGCCTGCCCAAAATAGTTTTAAGTTGGTCCCAAGTTGTTACATTTTGGGTTCCCAAAACTAATTTTGCGTTACCGGTTAATTTACCGATTATCGAGTTCAGCAAGTAAATGTTCTGAAAACTATCTGGTTGAGCAGCATTATAGAAAGCATCAATGAGGCTCTGACATACTGATAAATATCTGTTCAAATCATTCGGATTTCCGTCAAATTGTGGTACACAACTAAGGTACTCTGGCTTGAAATGAGCCATAGTGTTAGAGTTTAAATTCGGAACAATGCAAATGTTTTGATTATCAAAAGATGTGCTTTCGGCACCGTTACTTTCAGAAAATGTTTGATTAATTATTCTAATTAAATCTTCCGAATCAGAAGATGAGTCAGTTGAAGGCGGTAATGATGAAATTATTCAATTTTTCAATTATTTCATCCACGTCAGACATAAGTTAAATTGCACTTACAGACTGAATAAGAAGAATTTCATTGCTATAAGTCCCAGAGGTTTGGTTGGCGATATGGTCCTTCCAAATGGTTCTTGGTCCTTGCGAGATTTGGACAATTTGGTTCCAAACTCCGATTACTTCGAGGTAACAGGTTCACGATGAACTGGGTGTTTCGATATCTAGAAAGCCACTCTGACACCTCACAGTAAACAATTAACGTAAGTCCGATTTTTTTCGGTTAGTCCGAATACCGAAGAACCGATAAACAGTCCCGAAAAAACACGTCCTGTCGACTGCGCCAGTTAACAAGTCAGCAACCGAGGGTTGGTTTTTAAAAAATGACTTTATTAACAATTCGAAATTATTACTAGCGAAAGCACGTTACAATAAAAGTTATAAGTATAATAAATTTCAACTGACTAACTATCCTAAGAAAATACATATATTTATAATAAGCTGAAAAGCAGAATAAGCATTTTAAATGAGGACTCAGCAAATAGACGTGATATAACTCACACCAAAAACTCTGTGATAGATTAGAAGAAGGCAACACTGTGAATTTATATTTTATTTGTCAAACAATAATAAGTATCAAAATTGTGCAATAATTAATGCTGTTAATTTTTATATACTTAAGGTAAATCTTAGATCTAATTGCAATAAATTATTCAGTATTAGGTCTTCACTAAATAGCCCTCTAAAGCAAATGTTGGAACACTGTAATGCCATAATAACTAAGAACAATGATGTTGACATGTTTAGCACTACTGTTAGTGAGTTGAAGATTAGTTTAGACTTGATAATGGTTTGTCACTTGATTTTTTTTTTTAGAATTTTTAGGTTTGGCTTCTAGTTTTAACTTTGTTTCATCTCTCTCTTTGGGGGCTTAAGCCATTTCTAAAAGCATATCGGAGTTTCTGCGTTTCAAGTCAATTTCGTTATCTTTTTCCGTAGTTTCTGTATCTCCAATTTCATCTCTTTGTGCTTTGTGCAGGATTGTGTTCGTACATTTTATTTATTGTTGTATCAATGTATTCTTTTAAGGTTTGGAATATTTTGATTTCAAAGCTCCATTTCTTCGCTAGATTTCTCTGCTAGTTTTGTTTCCATGTTTCGTTTAGTTTGTTGGTTTCTTCTGAAGACTTTTGAGCCTCTCCAAGTTTTACTTTATACTCTTTCAAGGCTTTTTTATTCTCATTTTCGCTTTTAGCCAAATCTTCATCGTCTTCTTATCATTCGAGCTTTCTTCTGGAATTTTTGCTTCTAATTGCTCTTCCAGGTATTTTCTTATTGTTTCAGCATCAATTTTAGCTTCATTGAGTTTTCTTTCCTATGTCTCTTCAAGTAGGGGAGAGTGAGGCAGATTCGGACGGATTTGGTCAAGGTGATACCGAACTTTTATTTCAGCTAAAGTAAATGTTCTAAAAATGCAAATATATTGCTTCATATAATTTTCTACTTTTTTTTAAGCCTTATTCAATATCGTCTCATAAGTTCCTTGAAGCTTTCTGAGGTTTTTTTTTTTATTACTTTGTTAAAGTTTCATCAAAACCTTCCTGCTTTGATATCAGTTATTTTGTTTATGATTTATTTTTTTCGGTTTTGTTACAACAAATATATCCTTTCATTTGGTAGGCTACACATCTTTCGAAGTTCAAATTGAAAACACATTTTCTCCTAATAGATTTACCCATTATTGTTTGAAATTTCAATTGTATATTAATGTCGGATTCCATAGATTTATTATAATTGAAACGGGACAAATTTACTCGAAAATTGATGGTTGATCGATTATATAAGTGCATCAGGCTTCCTATTTTAAGTGCTTTTTGTATACATGAGTATGTATGCTAGAATAACAATGTTGTGGAATTTTCAATTTAAACATCGAATAATATTGTTGAAACTGAAAGTTGTTTAGGAGCTAATATAAATTACTAGCAGAGATAAATACGCTATTTCTCTTTTAATCTTATTTATTTTATTGGATAATAATTGATATCGCCCTTCAAAAATATTATGTTTTCGAACTTGAGAGTCAGTTTAGTTTAGTCTCGAAAGTAACAATTTATAAACAGAAGTGTTTATATTGATATAAGGTACCTGTCCCAAATAAGGCCATGTTAAGAAGTTTTATTTTTTTCTTTACATAATCCACCAAAAACAACAAAAATCACGAGCTTATATGTGAAATGTTTCGCTTCTATTACTGGAATATTAACACCAATTTATTTTTTTTTTTTATATAAGTGGTGGTTTTTGCGTAAAAAAAAGACGCTTACCATTGGCCTTATTTGGATTACTATGCTCCTAATAAGGCCACCATTAAAAAATGTTCAAAATAAATACAATTATTTATAAAAATATTATTTTTTGAGAGATAATTTACAAAATGGAACTCAAACGTTTGCTGCATTCTGCATTCCAAAAACAAACAATAATTGGGATAGTGATACCAAATAGGTCTACGGTCTACACACAACTAGGACAAAATGAATCGCAGCTTCTCTTGCTTGATTATACTCCAGGCATTCTAAAAAACATCACTTAGTTGATTATGTGACACATTCTTTTTAAAAAAAAACACTGTGATGTGAGGCCAATTGAACATTTTTCGTCTGATGGCCTTATCAGGAACATGTTACATTGATAAAAAAAAAGTCTGTAACTAGAAATCTAGAAAAGATATTATTCTGTACTTCCTCTGTAGCTTTCTCAATATATAAATGTTCGTGTAAAAATTACATTTGTTCCATTCACTTTATAAACATGTGTATAAACTAATTAAGTTCCAGCCTCAAAGTTATAACGTGACATATGAAATATATGGTTGGCCATTTTTCGACATATAACGAGTTGCTAGGAACCCTCGCAATAATTTTTGATTTGCATTATTGATTTCTTTTTTAATAATATTGTAATTTTTGAAAATGGGATTCAATATTAAGCAATAAAGGGCACTGGCCTTATTAGGTACATGGCCTTATTTGGGTCAGGTACCTTATATTTTATTTCCATTATTCCAAGAATAATAGAAGAAAAAGCTACAATAAAATATACTCTAGAAACGTCCGAAAACCTAAACAATATAATATAATAATGCTGAATACGCATTATCTATATAAGTATATAAAAATGAATGCCACTTTTCGTTGTAATTTTATAACTCAAGAACGGACTCACCTAGCCAAACCAAATGTTTAGGCTTTGTTCGGACTATTTATTAGATGGTTTATGTGAAGTTTGCACAAAATTGGTCGAGCGGTTCTTCATTTATCACATTTTTGGTAATAAATTAATTATTCAATAAATGGAGCATCATTTTGCTGTCAAATTCAAACTTTTTTCAGCGTTGACAGTATAGTATTTGTAATACCCATTTAGAATAACCTCATCCTTATTTATCACTCACGAATCAGATGAAACAAAAAATTACCAACAAAAACGAAAGTCGATTGCTAATACGTCAATTTCATGTACAAATAGGAAATTCCTAACCTAATTTTATTTGCGTGTCAAGAAGCGACATACGTTTTGTCATTAGAACGACTGGTACTTCTAAATAGGTATTAAAAATACTATACCAGCATGTTGTTATGTCATTAATGTGGTTATTTCATTACTTATTTTATTTATTTATGAAAAAAAATTACTAAGCCCGCATACGGCGCCATGTCTTATAACCGCGATACCAAGTTTATTTTGTATTTTATATACCGCGCCATCTCTGATACCTGGAACGAAGCTCGGCATTGCAGATACAGTAGAACAATGCTGCACAGAACTATTCCACTATTCCGATCAGATAGAGTGGTGCAGAAAGAGTAGGTCAGATAGAGTAGAACAGATGGAGTAGTGCAGTGCATGCAGTGCAGATAGAGTGAAATAGGGCTGCGCTAGAGATTTTTTTTGTTTTCTTTACATTCTTTGAACATTTCTGTGCCTGATTTTATTTATTTGGTGGTACACTTTACAAGAATAATGCCCACAAGCTGCCTAAAAAAGGATGATGTAAAATTTTAATTTTAGGTGCCTTCTGATCCAGAGAGTAAACATTAATTTTCTTCAACCAAAGCCAAATTCACCATCGAAAAAAAATGAATTTAATTCAGCTAATAGATACGTTAACACAACATTTAATAGGTATATTTAATAATTCAGAGGCGGTACGAAGTTTGCCGGGTCAGCTAGTTACATTATAAATTAGGAATTACCATTGTAAACAGTAACATTAATTGCGTGTCAAAGCCAGATCGCTGTTCGTAGTTTTGTTCAACTTAGAAATAGTTTTGTGACATTTAGTTGTGAACTTAGTTAAGGCTCTATGCAAAAATAAACGGTTTTTTAAAACACAGTTCGACGGGTGTGTCACTTAATTGGCGCTGCGAACAGGATAGCACAAATTCGCCCTTTATCGGTTCCGTTGTGCGAAAGTGATTTTTCAATCTTAGTGTGCTATTCTGAATATTTTTGGAAAAAACTCCAGAACTATCCGTGACAAGTAAACGCCGGTCGTCGCGAGTTTCTGCAATAACCAAACAGGAATTTTCGTAATATAACTGTGTACTCTGTGCATACCTCTTCTAAAGAGGTTGGAGATTTTGGAATATCGAAGAAGAAATTGAAAGCTGTAGGAAACTTGCCGTGTCGTCAGAACACTAGCAAGCTGGTGCCTATCCTTCGACCTTCGACCACAACCCAGCCAGAACGAACAGAAGAAATCCAGACGAACAGAAGAAAGCCAGCAAACTTCCAGCTTCACCTTATAGGATTACCCTTGGTGCTGTACCTCTGCAATACAACTCTATGGAGCTTACCTTGTTTGTACTGTAAGTAATTGCTGAAATTGCCATTTTTTTGTTTTGATTTTTGCTCCTTTTATTAATGTCTGGTCCTTCTCAACGTTTAAGAAAAATTTTGCAAAGAAATAGAGCTGCCTTAGGATTAGATTTATCAAATATTAGTGAAAATAACGAAACTGACAGCTCTAACGAATCAGATAGTCCCGAAGATTCTGAAGGTTTTAGAAGTTTCAATCTAACAGAAAATAATCCTTCTGAAACTGAGGACGAATTAGTCAATTTATTAGATAATTTAAGTTTAAGTAACGATAACTCAAACATGGAAAGTTTAAGATTTCACACTACTCTTTTGCCAACTTTTTCTGGAAATCAAGATCACCTAGAAAGTTTTATTCTTTCTATCGATGAATTTTACTCATTGTATTCTAATAACGGAGAAGCTCAGAAAAAATTGGTTCTAGCTGCAATAAAATCCAAATTAGTTGATGATGCAAAAAATTTCTTACTTTCTCGTCCAGACTTAATCGACTGGACGCCTATCAAGGAAGCGTTAAGACAAAAATTTGGGGATCCGATCACGTACCCCATTTTGATGCAACAGTTGCAATATGTTAGAATAAATAAAAACGAAGGCCTTTTAGAATTCGTCGACAGACTAAAAACTTTTGTTCAAAGAATAATTTCGAAAATCCAGTGTGAAGTGGAAGAGCAAAATTCAAAAATTTTACTTGTTAATCAGATCGAAAAAACAGCAGTTATGATTCTAACGGCAAATTCCCCCCAAACTTTGAAAACCATGCTTATGCTTCAGTGCCCTGACAAAATTAACGATGCTTTAACTCACGTTTTGAATTATAACATGATTGAATCTCAAGTGAATTTTTCAAACAACAACTTTCAACAATATAACAAATATTCACAATTACAGAATCCCATACAAAAAAAATATAACGCCACACATAAGAATTTAAACCATTCTATAAATCGATCCCCAACTGATATTCCACACCCTCCCATGAATTACCCCTTACCAGCTCAACAGACATTTCCAAGTCAACCCATATTCGTAAACCCACGACCAGTTCAAAGAAATTACCCTACCCTACAAACTCCCAAGTTTTTGGTAATCAAGCAAAATCGCAACAATCCAATAGACCTCCCAGACAAGATGGGCCTGCCCCTATGTCAATTTCGACTGCCGGTCCATCCAGAATGACTCAGCAAAGATAACCACCTTTTAGATACCCCAGTCTCTCTCAGCCACCAGGGCCTGCAAATTTCACCTCCCAAGAGCTCTCAAATGTGGAAACTCAACCGGAACTTTTCATCTATAACCCCTACGACGAGCAATCCACTATGGCTCAATACGAAGAATATCCCCAATATGAAGATGAGACGTACAACCCTGAGGCGTATACAGAAATCCAAGACCCCTAATAACTCTCAAAACCCTGAAAGCAAGCAAGAAAATTTTTTGATACAAGCCTCAAATGCAACATTAACCTAAATAACATAGCGCAAAAAATTGAGTTGCCCTATTTCTACCTCCCTCAGAAACAAATCACCATACTTATTGACTCAGGCGCCTCCGATTCTATTATATTTCCTAGAGTTGCTGAGCAATACCCAAAAAATATATTTTTTGAGCCTTTTGAGGTCACCGCTTGTAAGAAAACTTACAAGGAAAACAAAAACTTGAATATTACCCTTTTAGAAGAACTCGGCATTAATCAACACTTTAAGATGCGTGTTCTAAATTGGCATAATGACTTTGATGCCCTCATAGGGACGAAAGATCTGAGAAATTTAAGGGCTCTTATTGATTACGAAACCAAAACTTTAACTCTCAAAAATATAAAAATTCCATTTTCTTTAGCTTACAACAAGCCTTTAAGCCAACCAGGAAAAAATTTCAATAACAACTTCCTGACAATTCCTGTAAATTTTGAGAATGGAAATGCCATTTTACCCTCGTTTGGTATCCAGGAACATGTTATCCCAGATTCCCTAGTAAAAGTAACCAAAGGATTCTGCACAATTCCAAATCCGATACCAAATGTTAACATAAATTTCCATCAAAGGATAAAAGTAATCCCACAGGACCAATTCGAACTTCTAGACCCACCATCTACAACTCAAAATAAATTCGACCCAGATAAACAACTAAGGCTTGACCATTTAACTGCTCTTGAAAAATCGAAAATTTTGCCCATTTGCCACGAATTTAAAGATATCATGTATCACGAAGATTCTGACCTTTCGCTCACAAGTAAAACAAAACACGTTATCAGAACTTCAGACGAAAAACCCATTTATGTCAAATCATTCAGACACCCTCCCAGTATGAATATTGAAATTCAGTCCCAAATTCAAAAACTTTTGGACAACAAAATAATTCGACCATCAATTTCTCCATATTCTGCCCCTGTCTTGATTGTTCCAAAAAAACCTGATGCCTCCGGAAAACGAAAATTCCGCATGGTTATCGATTACCGCCGTCTCAATGATGTCACACACGAAGAAAAATACCCACTCCCAAGAATTGAGGAAATTCTGGACAACCTAGGCAAATGCACTTACTTTACAACCTTGGATCTTGCTCAGGGATTTCATCAAATAGAAATGGATCCCAACTCAATAGAAAAAACAGCCTTCACCGTTAATAATGGCCATTTCGAGTACCTTAGAATGCCATTTGGTCTCAAAAACGCCCCGGCCACATTCCAGAGAATGATGGACGAAATTCTCCGAGACTATCTTTATAAATTCTGTTTCGTTTATATGGATGACGTCGTAATATTTTCAAAATCTCTCTACGAACATATAGACCATATACGACAAATCTTTAAAACACTTAAGGAAGTCAACCTTAAAATTCAACCAGACAAATCGGAGTTTCTATGCAAAGAAGTCTCATTCCTAGGACACATCATAACACCCGAAGGAATAAAACCAAATCCCCTCAAAATCGAAGCAATCCAAAGATTTCCAATGCCAAGGACACAAAAAGAAATCAAGGCATTCCTTGGTCTAGGAGGATATTATCGAAGATTCATTCAAAACTTTTCCCGAATCACATTCCCGATAACCAGGTGTCTCCGGAAAGGTTCCCAAACATATATTGGGAACCAAGAATTTCAAAATGCTTTCAAAAAATGTAAGGAACTTATTACGAATTCACCAGTCCTACAATACCCTGATTTCTCAAAAACCTTCAAACTGACCACGGACGCCTCCAACATAGCTATTGGAAGCGTACTCTTCCAAAATGAACCTACTATTCTCGCACTCTTAACAGTGCAGAGAGAAACTACTCAACTATTAAAAAGGAACTCCTTTCAATAGTAGATTCCACCAAACACTTTCGTCCATACTTATATGGCCAAAAATTCGTCATCAAGACCGATCATAATCCCCTAGTGTGGTTATCCAAAGTAAAAGAACCTAATTCCAGATTAATTAGATGGAGAATCAAGTTAGAGGAATTCAATTTCGAAATAAAGTACAAAAAAGGGACAGAAAATGTAGTAGCCGACGCCTTATCCCGCATAGAACTTAATACCCATGATACTAATAACGGCGAAGAAAACGATACGTCATCCAATCTCCCCAATGCGGATAATACCGTGGCAAACCTCGCCGACTTTGACCTCGCCGATTTCGTACTGAACGAACGGTACAACGATGTAGTAAACAAGACTATAAATGACCTACCTCAACCTCAACAAAATGAAAATCAAATCGATAACGCATCAGATAATACCATTCACTCTAATAACGAACCACAAGCCAAATTTCTACCAATTTCAGAGTTACCTCTAAACTATGCCACAAACCGGCTAGTGATTGAATACGGCAATGACTTTAAACATAGCCTCACTAGACCTTTCAAAAAATATCACCATTTTGTGAAAATTTCCAAAGAAAACCAACAGATTGATATTTTGAGAATAATGAAGGAAATAATCAGACCTGACCTATCCTTCACCATCTTCATCCGCAATATAGAACTTAAGCTAGAATTTCAAAGGTTAATAGCTGCAAATCTCAATGAATCCGCAAAGCTTGTCCTCGCCAACAACTACGTAAACGATGTTCTTGACCATGAACATCAGCAGGAAATTATCGCACAATATCATCAACAAAACCATAATGGCATCACAGAAACGTACAAACATCTAAAACAAAAATATTATGGGAGATTCAATCACGACATTTATAAACACAGGGCGAGCTTTGTCTCCAAAACAAATACGAAAGGCATCCATATCAAATTGCATATGAAGGTCCATTGCTCTCCCAAAAACCATTCAAAACCTTACATATTGACATTTTTCATTTCTCAAATTGTCAATTTTTAACCATAATCGATTCATTCTCAAAATATGCTCAAGCATACTATATTCCCGACAAAAATGCGATCATTATTTTAAATAAAATAAGACACTATTTTTCCCATCACAATACGTCTTCAAAAATTGTTTGTGACCAGGGAAGAGAATTTCAAAACAATCTCCTTAAGGAGTTCTGCCAACTCTTCGGTATAGAAATGCATTTCACCACCCCTGGAAACTCTTCATCAAATAGCCCAGTTGAAAGACTACACTCAACTCTTCTGGAAAAATTAAGAATATTAAAAATGCAAAATCCCGACGAGACTCCTCAAAATTTAATGACGTCAGCAGTTTTGATCTACAATCAAAGTATCCATTCCACCACTGGCCATTCCTCATTTTCTATACTGTACGGCCCTTACTTGAATGAACCCAATATTAACAATGACTTGACGATATTTGAACAATACAATGAATTTCATGATCAAATTTTCAAAAATGCTTATCAAAAACAACAAAAAAATACTGAAAAGCAAAACAAAAATGTATCAGAAGAACCCCTGATATTCAAGTAGATCAAACAATCTACAGGAAAAGTAACCTTAGAAACAAAAGTAGCCCACAGTACATCCCAACGAAGGTAACGAAAGTAAACAAAAACAAAATAAAAGGAATTTCGAAAAAAATCCCCATAAATACCCATCTCAGAAAAATTAAAAGAATTAGAAAAAATCCTATTTCTTCACAGCCTCCCACTCCTGTTCCTCCAGAACCAGATGAACCGGTCCCAGGCCCTTCAAGTTCAAAAGCTACCAAATAATGGCTTTTTCCAAGAAGAAATATCATCATCCCTAATAGTTAGTCACCACCATTCGACATATATTCCATTTAATATAACTAGTATTAAGTTAACCTTACATAATTTATTAAGTAATATTTTAATTTTAGAACCTACTATGAATAACAGAAACAATAGTTATTGCAAAACACATTTTCTGCATGCCTACAAAGCTCTAAATAAAACATTTGACACTTTTGCAAAATTAGATACCTATAAAACAAACACTCGCGGGAAACGCGGGTAGATGAACTTCCTTGGTAGCGGAATCAAATTTATTACAGGAAACTTAGACAATACTGACCTAGAAACAATAACGCAAAACTTAGAAATTTTGAAGCATAATCAGCTAAACGCGATGCATAAAGTCAATGATCTAAGTTCATTTGCCGGCAATATAATGAGTAAATTCACAGAAAACGTAAAGATTATAAACGATAATTCCGAAAAAATTAGTTCTGAAATCTTAAATTTGAGCAATTCAGTCCTTATTCTGGTGAGGCTGCAGGATTTGTATATACAAATAAGCAATTTGAATGAATTTTTAGAGAAGCTTCTACGCATCTTTTCGTTTGCCCATTTAGAAACTTTAGATCTCGAGATTCTCAGCTTGGAAGATATAAATAATATTTGGCAATATTTGGAATTACAATATCCTAAAAACACCTTATGGAATATTACTCACATCTCGGAGCTAACCTTAATCTGCAAAACCGGACTTTTAATTTTCAAAGAAATGGCAATTCTAGTGATTAAAATACCGATTTTCGACAAGGATATCTGTAACTTGCAATATGTATACCCAATACCAAACAACAGCTCGAGAATACTTATAAGTCCCATTAAATATTATTGCAATATCCTATGGTACGAAAATTGCGAGGAAATTAACTCCAAATGGATATGCTATGATCCAATCATTAATAGCTGTACCTTGGAAAAAAATTGTCTATATGCCACTGTGCAAAATAATCACCAAGTGCACACACTAACGCACAAGAACTCTCTTATCTTTTGTACAAGATCGCCAGAAACCATTTATGAAAATTGTTTCCAATTTCAGAAGATCATTTTAAAAGACTTATACAGTCATCTTATACAGAGTCGGTGCGATGTCATTATCAATCAACATAAGTATTCCCTAGCCATAAATAATATATCCACCATATATTCAGAACTTTCGAATATTGTAATAACAAATTTATCTTTGAATTTACAAATTAGGCATTTAGAGAATCCAAGTAAAATACAAGAAGATCTAACTGAACCAATTAACTTCGAAGAGCTGAAAATGTCTAAAGGTCATTATTTTTTGTCAATTATTATTATTATGATATGTATTATTTTTAATATAGGATTAAGCATACTTTATTATAGGAAAAGGCGATACATTAAATCTATTCCAGTGGACACACTTCTAAAAATTATCAACGAAGACGTTGAAACCTCTAAGGGTGGAGGAGAAACGTCCGAAAACCTAAACAATATAATATAATAATGCTGAATACGCATTATTACATTATAAATTAGGAATTACCATTGTAAACAGTAACATTAATTGCGTGTCAAAGCCAGATCGCTGTTCGTAGTTTTGTTCAACTTAGAAATAGTTTTGTGACATTTAGTTGTGAACTTAGTTAAGGCTCTATGCAAAAATAAACGGTTTTTTAAAACACAGTTCGACGGGTGTGTCACTTAATTCTCTCATTTATCTAAAAATCCGCTCACGTAATAGCATTTTTGAAGGACTATTCATCAACAAATTTTATTCAAAGGCTAGAGTAAATTATTTCTTGTGAAATATTTAAAACATACTTTTAATTAAAAATATTCGGTACGATAAACTTAGCAAAAAATTATATCTCGGATAAAAATGCGTAATACGAAAATCGTCTTTTTTATTGAATATCTATAGTCTAGGAAAATTGTCGATTTTCAAAAAAAAAAATCCTACCCAAATTAATTTTTCAGGGATGATAGGGGGCGGGTGGGTGATCATAAAACCGAAGTTATCACACATGCACTTCTCTGGCGTTTTGCGCTATATGGGTTGAAATTGCGCCATTGGCGATTACTTGGTACCTATTGATTTTACAAAAAAATGTTTCAAATAGAAGATGTGCAACATTATTTGATCTACAAAGTTTATCTGAGGACTTTTTTGATTAGGGGCCATCTGTGGTCATAAGGGCCGTTTGAAATTTTATAATGAAAATGAAAAATTTTAACCAACGTGAAAAAAATTTCTACAACACATACAACATTTTTGCTTTATGAAGTTTTTACTCACCCCCTGCCGTTTTTCAATAGGGGTAGTTTAAAGTTTTTTTATTTTTTTACAAAAAAATTTTCCTAATAAAAGTTTTATAAGATTACATTTCCTACAATTTTTCCCAATCAACTTTTTTTGTAACTCACCACCATTCGGCGGGGGGACACTTCTCTCAGGGAGGAAATTTTAGTTTTTAGGGGTTTATATTATTATTTTTTTCTTCTCTCGCCTTAAGTGCATATAAAAAGTTGCAATTAACATTGTATTAAAAGGATTTTTTTTCCACCACCTTTTTGTTTTTAGGGGTAGTTTATTAGCCTATTTTCATCTTTACAAAAAAAAATTATAGAGAAAAGTTGTTCAAAATAATAAAATGAACAAGTTTTCTTAATAATTTTTTTTGTAAAGTTGAAAATAGGCAAACTACCCCTAAAAACAAAAAGGTGGTGGAAAAAAAAATCCTTCTAATACTTGTTCAACTGGAATTAATTGTAATTCCAGTTGAACAAGATTTTTCAGAAAATGAAAATTTTGAAGAAGAAACTCGAGAAGAAATTGACCTTTCTTCTGGTGAAAACCAAGAAAATCAAAGTGAATATGAATATCAAGATTTTGAAAATCCTGATGAACAACAAATTGATGAATCCGAAAATTTTTGTTTAAAAGCCTCGGATCAGCATTAACTTTAAATGAATTCCAAATTAATCAATAAATCAATTACCTTTTATAGAAATTCAATTTCCACCTTGTAAATTATTAATTGATACCCGAAGTCATGCCTCACTAATAAGACCTTCCATAGCTGAAGAATACTTTAATCAGTACATAACTAATACAAAATCTAAACTTTCCACATGTACGGGAACAACCACAATAATTAAAGGAAAACTTAAAATTCCAATTTTACAAGAATATGACATAAATGAAGTAGAAATGCTTATGTATTCATTTCACGATTATTTCGATGGAATTATAGGAATCAAAGCTCTATATGATAACAAACTTAATATCGATTTTGAAAATATGTGTCTTGTAAATGATCAAACATGTATACCATTTCAATTTAGAAGTGACTTTGAAAATCAAACTATCGAAATTTCCCCTAACACAGTTCAAAAATGTGAATTTCTCACAAGAATTCCAGACGGAACTAAAATAATAACTGACATTGTAGAAGATGAAAATTATTATATTCCATCAACTATTAATACAATTAAAAATGGTAAAATACCACTTGATGTTTATAATTTAAAAGACAAAATCCTCACATTAGATTGTCATATTGATGATATTCAAGAACAAGGGCGTACCCAGGATTTGAAATAGGGGGGGACTGACCAAAAAAAAAAAAAAACAATGGATTTTGCATTTCTCTTTTTAATTACTAAATTTTGACATAACTCGCTTAATTTTTACTTCAATAACAATTTTCTTGGATTTGTCGCAAATTTATTTAAAACTTGATTTTCAAATTGCTCTCGATTTGATTTAATTAAATCTCGATGCACACTCATGAGACATAATCCTGTTAACCTTTCCTCTCCCATGGTACTTCTCAACCAAATCTTCACTCTTCGAAGAGTACTGAAGGATCGTTCTACAGTGGCCGTGGTGCATGGAATTGTGATTAAAATCAAAAGTGCCTGTTTTAGGATGGGATAAAAAATATCGGTCTCGTCGAGAAGGTCAGTTATTTCGACGTCTTTTAGCTGGTCCTCAGTTGACTTTTTTTCCTTCCACAAATTATACCATAGGTCCATTTCCGCAGTAATATCGTCCAATTTATAAAACTGGGTAAAATATTGTGCATTTTGTTCTACTTGATTGGTTTCCATGTCGAGCATATATAATGGATGTATTTTTGTTAAGGCAAACGCTGGAGTATGTTCTTGAGAAAAGCGAATATTTAAAGAGGCTATAATTGAATCCAGATACGGTATAATTAACGAACGCTTCCAGTAGTCACTATCACAGTCTGATGGAGGATTGTTTCTATGTATTTGCCTCTTGGTAATTCGAGGGATAGAAATTTCTATTTCCAATTCCAATGCAAAGTCTTGTGCTTTTTTAAGTACTTCATCAATAACTAGGTCGGCATCTTCACGGTTTTTCCTCAGAACGTTAAGGATTACGTTCAGATGTTCTTGCAACTTAATGAAATCCATAGTTTTTGCTTGCAAGGCATTAACAACCGGCTCCAGTAAAGCTGAATATTTTGCAATTATAGTTAGGGCAACAATTAGTGAGGGTTTGGTAACGGCGGCATGCAACTGGTACGCAGATTTTCTCCTGGCGTAGTTTCCTTCGATAGATAGTTTTTCAAGTGATTTCACAATTTCGAGGAAATTTTGTGCAAATAAGCGAATACTTTTGTATTTTTCAGACCATCTAGTCTCACACAGTCGTGATAGATTAGGAGCGGAACTTCTGCGAGTGGTGGATTCCCTGAAAAAGGTTATAACATCCTTTACGGTGCCAATAGTGTTTCTAATTTCCGGAACATTATTTGCATCATTGACAACAAGATTTATTTTATGGTTTGAGCAATGAAAAAATAATGCTCGTGTGTACTTTTTCCTTAAAATCGCTTGTACGCCACCCTCTTTGCCCGCCATCGTAGCGCAGCCATCAAAACCAAGTCCTACACAACTATGCGTTCCAAGCACTGCATGCTGGAGGTGGAACAGGGGAAATCGTTTTTGTTATCTATCTAACCTTGGACTCTTCCTATACATTTCATTCTATTGCAATAAAATTGGCCTGTAAGATGCTGGCTTGCCAGACCTGTATATTTTTCTATTTTTCTCTACGAGCGTGCGAAAAGTGCTTCTTTCTGCACGCATTTCAGCCCAGAAAAATATCACTTCTTTGTACTAGTATGCGGAAAAGTAGAATAATTATGCAATTTAAGGTTACCCTGGTACTTTTATGTCCTAAAATGCCTCATGTCCCGATTATTATCAAAGAATAGAGATGGAGATGGAAAATAGCAACATTAGCAATATAAAGTAATAGAGTATAGAACTGACCACAATAACAAAAGGACATAATACTAATACCTTTCTAATCTAAGACTTGTATAATTCTTATCTGTTGTTGTAAATTTGAATTACATGATACCCACGAGAGCTCCGAGCACCCATGAGAGGTTGCTTATGGAAGCACCTGCCCCAATGCCCCCATGTACTCGGCGCCATTGGCCTGGCGCCTGTTATTGTAACTTATTGGAATCTTTAAAAAAGTAGAACAGTGCATTTACTCAGGTATGTACCGTGAGCTTATTTCGAGGATAAGTTATGAAAACCTGCATTAGATATAGTAGGTATGTAATTTTAAGATACAAGAGTGGATGGGATATATGTTAGATCCGAGATAGAGATGAATATCTTGCGCCTACATCCGTAAGAAAAGAAATTGCCCCCTCTGATATACTAAAAATGGTATTCTGTAATTGCAAGGAAGGGACATGCAACAAGGCATGCTCCTGCAGAAAACTTGAATTAAAATGTTCTGCAAAATAAGTCAATGCTTAGGAATGATTTGCTGGAATTCGTGCATCGTATATGAAAATGATGATGATGATATTACTTATAATTGAACGTAGTAGGTACCTATATTCTTTTGTGAAACTGGAAAAAGTCAGTAATTATTTAAATACATGTTGCTGATACATCCCAACAATTATAAATTTGCATTTTAAGTAAATAATTTCCCTACACTTTTCCTCATAAACCTGATAGTTTTTGAGATATTTGCAATAAAATGTAAAAAACAAAATGGCGGCCGTTTTTTTCAACTTGCCAGAGACATAATCCATGGGACTTTTAGTATGTTGTTTAGAACGTTACTCCTCGTACATTTTTGTTAAGAAATGCTTGTATAGAATTTTTTCAGGTTCAACATCTAACTTGCCTACACTAAATTAATTAGATATTTCAGTGACCATGGAATTCCCCAAATAATTACTTCCGATAACGGAACTGAATTTAAAAACGCAATTGTAACAGATTTATGTACTTTACATAAAATCGAATTCCATTATACGACACCTCGAAACCCTAATTCTAATAGTCAAATAGAAAAACTACATTCTACCCTGCGGGCCGATCCTCGAGCCAGGGAGTGGAGCTCCCCGAGAGAACAAAATTTTCGTCCTTATCATTCTCGTTTACTTTTCGATTACGTTGACAAGGACAAAACATTCGTTCTATCGGGGAGCTCTACTCCCTGGCCCGAGGATCGGCCACCTGAGAGAAAGTCTAACAAGCTTGAAATTACAAAGCCCTAATAAAAACATTAATGATTTAATGGTAATTGCAATCTTGAATTATAATAACAGCATACATAGTGTTACAGGTTATACACCTTTCCAAATAATAAAAGGCGATTAAAATTATTCAATACCTATTGAAAATTCCCAAAATAAGATAACCACAGATTATATTAATAATCTTGCCGAATCATTAGAAACTCTAAATAATGTAATTCATGACAAATAAATATCAAAACAAACACAAAATTTAGAGAAAATCAATTACCTCCATTAAGAAATCCTATTTTACCAATTTCTATAAGAACCACTTACATCACAACACAACACAACACAACACTGCATGTTATCACATTAATACCACCCTTATTGGAAACAGTATTAAAACTCTCGAAATAACTTTAAAGAATTTAAACAATACTTTAAATTTAACCAAATGGTCTAATAAAGACGAAATTGTTACTTGATTACAAGTAAATATTGAAACTAAGTCAATCACGTATCAATACATTAAAGAAATTTCTTAAACAATTTTAACGGAAAATATAAATATGCACAGTAGTAATCTATGCGAGATAATCAGCCACATACAAAACGCAATAAGCTTTGCACGCGTAGACATAATGCACTATACGATTGTGCAGCATCATGAGTTAAATTTTATTTTAAACAATATACCCGTCAGAGAACAAATACCCTTTGATAACGTAATTAAATACTATGAGACAATGTCCTCTCATGTAATTATTCAAAAGGAATTAATTATTTTTACTATATTCACACCAATAATTAATCCTAAACCTTTTATATTGTATAAATTATATCCTATACCCATCCAAAATTATACAATTAGTGTTAAGTATCCTTACCTTTTACTTACCACAGACAGGTATTACAACGCTTTACAAAAATGTCCAAATGTTGAAGACATTTATTTGTGCAAAATGGAACTATGGAAACAAGATAAGCCCTGTGTTCACGACATTGTATCTAGTTAACAACAATTATGCCCATTCACGAAAATTCAATATGAAGAATCGACAATTGAAGAAATACCCAATAATCAAATATTGGTTATTCCAAAACGACATATGACAGCAATGCTGCAATGTGACCAGAAGAAGTACATGGAAATCATTTCCAGTCCAATCGTAATTTCCAAAGGTAAATGTTCAATAACAATTAATAATCGAACATTTTTGGAAGACACGCATGAGAACTTCAACCTAGAACTAGACAACAAAGACATTCCTGAACTTCTAGAGAATACCACAACTGTAAGACTAAAAACAGTCGACCACGAAGCTCTTCAATCAGCGATTAAAGAAGCAAACAATTTAAAGACTGGCCCATTAAAAGTGTTAGATTTTAAAACCAATAATGTGTCAACCTATATTATAATCATAGTATTAAGTTCTATTTGCATAACCATTATTCTTATTCTATATTTTAGAGGAAATGGTAATAAAACCCAAACTGAGGTGCAGATTGAATTGCCCAACATTGTTAGTCAATCCCAATTTGCAACCACTTAAGGAGGGAGGAGTTATATTGTAAGGCCCTATGTTATCTTTATACTAATAATTCTCCTTTCCTATGTTAATTATAAGCGTACGCCTATGTCAATACTAATAAATATATAAAACTGCTTAATCAGCGGTACTGCACTGGTAGTACCACCACCTGCATGGGAAAATGCTTGGATCAGCAATTATTTATTATTTAAGCCAGAGCTTTCCAGTAAGGAGCGTTCATTTGTTTTCAGGCACTCCCTGTAGCAATTTGATCCACATATTTTCCGATTGTCACTATTGTATTTTAATTAATAAAATAAATGTTTTTTAAAAATACAAGTTTCTGAATCGAAAATATAATTTGTGCTTAAGAGCACACGACAGAAATGAAAAAATCAATTAGACGATATTTACAATAAGAAATACAGGTATTTTTATGCTCTATATCTAATTCCCAGATTGATATGAATAGTTTATAGTTTTGTTTGATTCTATTTGCTGAATATTGTTTAGATTATACCTGTATGAAATACAGCAATTTGGTCTAAGAATTTAGGTCACATTTACATGATGAGAGCATACGTGTACATATATTACATGTATTAAATTACGATCAAAGAAAAAAAAAAAAAGATTATTGTCACAAATTACTTTAAATAAAATGTGATGACTGTTTCTCTCTCTCTCGCTTGGCTGAAGTCGACTCGAGCTGACTGTATATTGTCAACTACATAAGTAAATACCACTCTGTACATCAATTTTACCAAAGTGTGTCGACGAGTCAGCATTTATTTGGTATAAATATCGCGCCGAAATTCATTATCGGCAGACTATAAGGTTAGTGCAAAGTACCTCAAATGGGAAAAGCCCCACTAGCTAAGTCTCCTCCCAGTGCAAACTATCTTTAATGGGAAACGCCCTTCTGGACCTGTCTCAAACCTAGCTTCTTCTGGAAGTATTGAACGCAACAGACTAGGTCCAGTGCAAACTACCTTTAATGGGAAACGCCCTTCTGGACCTGTGTCAAACCAGACCCTTCGGGAAGTATTGAACGCAGCAGACTAGGTCCAGTGCAAACTACCTTTATTGGGAAACGACCTTCTGGACCTGTCTCAAACCTAGCTTCAGTCTTCAGTCACGCCAAGTGTACAGAGTGTACATAATACAGAGTGACCTATAAGTAGTACGTCCCTCCGTAGAAGAGACGTCATGACACTATTTCTAGGGTAATATTATTATTATTCAATACATATCCTATTATACCTATACCAAGCGAGTTTCTTTTTACCTGAACCCCACCTACGCCCCCAGGGAACCGATTCTCGGGTCAGGGAGTAGAACTCGCCGATAGAACGAATGTTTTGTCCTCGTTAACGTAATCGAAAAGTAAAAAATTTGTTCTCTCGGGGAGCTCTACTTCCTGGCCCGAGAATCGGCCCCCTGGTCACGCTCCTGTTGTGACGTCCCAGGACGAAACGTATAGGAGGGTTGTGACAATATACCCAAATGAGCGTTACATAGCCTAGCTTGACGGTTCAGTTTCATTCAGTACCCACAAGAAAGTGTGCTGAACGCGCCTGAATAAGTTTTCACTTTAAAAATATTTCTTGAGGTTCCAATATAATGGAAACTTTCAAAAATCAAACGTTTTTATTAAACATTTAATTTCGTCGACTTGTTTGATAGTCTGATGTAATCTTCTAATCTAATAAAAAACGTTTGAGTTTTTTCAAAGAAGTTTAATCATTATTTTGTAACTTAACTTTCTCTTTGAAAAGGGACTATAACCAATGTTAAATCTATATGTAGCAACTTTTTATAAAGCAAGAACAAGAAATAGCAAGTCTTGCAGCAAGAACAAGAAACAGGCTTGCAAGAAATTTGCAAGAACAAGAGATTGGAAACTTCTTGTCTTGCTTAGCAAGACAAGACAAGAAATAGCTGAGCAAGACAAGATTTCTTGCGACCTACAACACTAATGAAAAGACGTCATGATACCATTTCTAGGGTAATAACTATTATTAATCAATACACATCTTATTATACCTATGTAGGATAAGTTTTCTTTCAATGCATTTATTTACATTTATATTTAGTATCATTTTTATTCTTTTAATAACGGGCGATATTTTTACCTTGCGCAACAATGTGTAGACGTTGGAGAATTTGTGGTGCAATCTGACAACACTGGCAATTTCTGAAGTGCGGACCCGTAAGTGGGGGCAATGGCGGTTTTTCGTAGAGCACTGGCCAGTAGAGTACTCCCTGTTTTGATGCGAGAACGCATGCAAGAAAAAGGGGAAAAATATTTCTCAAGACGTGCGAAAAAGCCGTAGGGACAATAGGAAGACGTTCTGTTGTTTCCTGACCAGAGTTTGTTTGTAAAGTCGTGGAAGTGATCGTTTTACGATTAAATAAAGACGGTGATTGTGTCTACAGTCTAATTAGGAAGTAGTGCATTCTATTGTTTAGAAGAGCCGCGTGCCGCGGAGTGTAAGAGTGTCTTGCCCGATTATTTAGTGTCTTTTTTGTATTAAATTCCATCTTAAAGTATCCGGCGTGCCTTATTTGAAGTCCAAAACCCCTAGACAAAAATAAAACAACCTACACCTATACCAAGCGAGTTTCTCTCTACCTGAACCCCACCTACGCCCCCAAGTCACGCTCCTGTTGTGACGTCCCAGGACGAAACGTATAGGGGTTGTGACAATAGTTTAAGCAATATAAATTGAATAGACTTCGAAGAACCAGGATAAATTAATTGCGAAGAGGAAACAGAAATTTAGAAAAATCTGCCACTTTTGAATTGCTTGCAAGTCAATTGTTATGGATTTTAAAGTGTTCGCCAAAACTAAATTAAATCCAAGTTCTAGACATGATAAAACTAAATACCGTATAAAGCACCTTCGAGAATCAATATTGAACTTTTACCCTGAAACCATTTTAAAGTTTTAAAATAAAAACAAACACAAGTTCCTTTTCCGGTGTGTGTGTGTGTGTTAAATTTAAGTTTAAGAAAAGTTTGATTATCTTTACTTTGCGTCGGTGATCTTTAAAGGTACGTGATTGAATTTTCCGCTAGTTCTTGTTTTTTTTTAATTTGTTTTTGTTTTTCTTGTGGATTTTGTTTTGTATGTTTATTATTTAGAAGGCAATTATTCAGCTATCAAAAATACTTTAAACTCCCACTATCTTCTAATCATATTATTAAAACCATCAGGTAATAAAAATTTCTCTATAATTTTCCAATAATTAATAAAATTTTATCTCCCTTCCTAGGCCAGAAAAATAAAAAATAAACTTTTTAATTAAACCTCATTAAAACCCGCCAGAGGCTAATAATCATAATAATTACAAAAGTTAATTCCCGGTCGTGCAAATTCAATTACCCGAGTGCGGTTAATACGTTTTAGCTTTTTAGGGGGTGGCTGGGCACCATTAACCTACAATAATAAAACTTTAAAGCGGAACTGACGCTGTTTTTGTTTTATGTATTTTGTAAACTAATGCGATAGCAATTATTTTAATTTCGTGCTTTCAAATGTAATGTCGTTTAAAATTATCAGTAAACACACGTATTAATTGGTTTTGATCATATCTGGCGTATTTTAAAGTACCTATCTACTCCGACAGCAGCATTGAAAAGTGTTACAAAAGTATAACTACAATTAGGCTTATCTAGTCACAATTCATTGTCTCACTATCGACTCGCGATCCACCAATTATTTCATCATTATCTTATTTGCATTTAATTAATGAATGGGTTTATTTGGCACACAATATGCTTTCATTAGTTTTTTTGTAATAACTTCATTAATTATTATCAGTTTGTGACACTGGATAGAATCAGGTTCGGGAAACTCTGCACAAACGATGGTCGACGGTGACAGAAGTGTTGGATTTACATAAGCCTTGGGACCAATTAATACACTACACTTTGAATTTAATACTTTTTTTTTAATTGATAACCTATTTTACTTATTTAAAGTACTCCTCAACGTGTTTAAATCCAACATTCTAAAACGCGCGTGTTTTAAAGTTATCATGACAACATCAACAACCCAAAAAAGGTAGGTAAAGTCTAAATGTCAACTTTTTGATTATTGATTTGTCAGGAGTAGGTACTTGTAGATAACGTCAAATAAAATATAATAAGTGTCAACGAATTTAGCATTCTACAATTATTAGTAATTTTTAATTTGAACGTATACCAAAAAAAAATATTTAATATCCACTTATACTTTAATATACTATTTTAATATCAAAATTTCCGCAAAACATAAAAATTATTCAAATTCCAACCATACATGAAAAAATGTAGTAGTGTAACCCCTTTTGTTAATGAATTAATAAGAGGCCCATAATATGGTCGGTTTGCTCAGCGAAAAATTATTAGGTGTAGGTTGATAGTTTAATATCCAAAATCGACAACGGTACGGTAAATAATGATGAAAATTTACTATCAAAACAAAAGATAACTTGGTTAAGCAAAGGAGAAATTTTTAAATATCCTAATTAATACGTAGATAAATTTTGACATACTTATACACAATGACCTATTATCACAGATAGACAGAGTATTCCATTCATAAAATAATATTTGTTGTGTTGACAACATGTTTATAAGCCAAGGAGGTTTTGGGGTGCGGGCGGTCCATGGTGGGCATAAGTCGCCCGATCTAAGTCCTGCCTCAAAAGCTGTTCCCTGCCATGTACGAGGCTCAATTGGTCCCGCCCCAAAACCAAAACGATGATATTCGAAAAGTATTCCAGACTAAAACGAACATATCTTATGTATCGGTCTTTTTTTAACATATACTAATCATCGCATAGGATAGAGACAACAAGATATTCTGAGCCAGAACGGAACGTATTTCTACGATAAGCAGGAGGCCGAGTTTAGTCTAGTGCTGTGTTGCCAAGTGTAAATGAAAGGCAGGACTTTATACCTGCGTTAGAAAGAGAAAATAAATATTCCTACGACTAAATGTGGCATTTGATTAGTGGGGGAATTTGATCAGCATAGAAAGAATCGGACATGTTGTCAACATATATTTTTGTTTATAAATCCGTCTATCTGTGATAATAGGTCATTGCCTATACATCAATAAAAAAAAAGATAAATCGATAACACAACGGTAAAATATTATGTCAATGCAATCCAATGCATGACACACGATAAAATGCCCATATCGACAAGGTAAGGTGATGTATATTATCAAAACCAAAGATAAATTGATTAGGCAAAGCAGAAAAAATATATACATTTCATAACACTGAGGTATCAAAATCATTTGAAGTTATATTAGACAGAAAACTTTACTATGAAATAGGGATAAAAATAAGGCATTTATATGGGACTATAGGTATAAGGATGTAACGTTTTCAATTTCTTGGCTAATAAGCTACCTTGTTTTACTTTAGTAGATATGATTCCATATAGAACTACAATGAAATAAATGAATAAACAACTATCTTTTCTGTGCCCAGATTTTGTTACCTTGAGTGCTGCCTTCTACTAGAAGTTTTTTTGGTTCAGGTTTGCAAGTTTGGTTAATTGATCTAGGAAGGTTTGATTCAGTACGGCAGGGCCCGCTGTTATTGATGAGAATCTTAGGAAAAGGAGGTAGCACCATCATCATCTCTGTTTACAAATCCAATCAATAATCTGAGGTTATGATAAATTGTTGTTTACTCTTCGACTTTTCATTTCCATCATGTCATTGAACAGCTGTTTTGTCTAGGCGTTTTCTTTAGATCTGTTCTACCTTTTGATATATGTTCTATAGGTACTTTTCAACATTCACCAGTCATTTTTTACACAACCGATTCTCAGTTCGTACTTTTGGGGTGAGACTGAACACGTCCTTTTCTATAATTTTCGTCAATGTCAAAATTAGAAGTTTGACAGATGAAAGTCTTCTTCCGAAATCTAAATTCTAAAAGAAGAATCTGCCCTTTTGATCTGCGACCTCACGCTGAGTAGTCGCCCGGTCTCGGGCCTCGGCCCTAATTATTTTTGGGGCGAGACTTTTTGGAATTTTGTGCCAGGGAGCTCAAGTTTTAGACTAATTTCTTGCTGATAATTGTCTAGAGTCGTTCCTTGGTCATTTTTGGATTCTGTTTCGGTAAGTTTGAGATTTTCTTCAGGAAATATTAACCTACAACACGTGTTCCATTTTTTTAATAGGACTATTCCGAGCAGCATGTGGAAGTTTAAGACTTCACCTTTGGTCTAGAGTATCCCTCAATTTGAGGTAAGATTATTTCTAATATTTGGGAGCTCGATTTGTTTTTTTATACGAACATCGTTATAGGGTCCTAGTCTCAGGCTATAGTTGGACAATCCTAGTCTCAGGCTATAGTTGGACAATCCTACTCCTACTCCTAGTCCTAGTGCTAGGCTGTAGCTAGACAGTCTTAGGCTATAGTTGGACAGCTCCTAGAAAGAGATTCTAGACTAGATCTAGATTGCTCTTAGTTGGCTTGGTAGCCTCCCTTCAGCAACCCTCTTGGTACCGCTCTGCTAGAACCACATTGAGTTCTACGTAAAACAGATACCACGTGGATAGGACTCATGACTATGACTCACTTACCATACCATAGTCTATCTACAGTGAGACCGAACCTGTAGATAATATCCCTTCAAAACTTCTGGATTTACGCACACCTTTGAAGATAATCAACACTTGTACACATGTAAGTTGCACTTTTTACTATTTAGGCAAATCTTATATAAATCACTTGATACTGATTTACGTTCGGTAAGTGCTCCTTAAATAAAATTCTAGAATTTTACCCTGAGGTTGCCCTAACAATAATTTTCACCTTTCTGGTGTTGAATTTGCCTCTTGGTAGAGTGTAACTGATATTGTGGTTCTAATCGTTCACAAGTGTAAACAGACAGTTAAAACTGTTTATTTAAAAATCAATATTTTTATACATTATTTACATTCTTATTTTTTTTATAATCAAATATTTATAAATTGGTACAAGCATTATTCTAAACACATTTTTAATAACCTCCTGGCTATCCCTATATTTTGTTATTATTTTTAATAAAGAAGCCAGATACATTATTGTACCTAATTAGTTGTTTTATTGATAAGCTCTCCAATTGCAGAGGTTTTGTTTATAACATCATTAGGTTATCTTCCTAGTTAAGTCACAATTAATTTGGTGGCGCCCAAAGGTAAGATGTATACAAGGAACCCATAGACCCATGGCCTCCGAACTGAAGCTGACTAGCCGTAGCAGTATAATTAGGCAATTGCCAAAATAAGTACGTTATAAGGACAAGATTTTCCTCGAGTGGAAAATGAAAACAATCAAGAGCTCGCGTAGGCAGGAGCGCTGTGTTCTTGAACAGTCTATCCTTCGCCGGAATCGCTACCTATCATTTTTCAAAAGAAAATCAAAATTCGGAATTATTAAAGAAATGCGAAATTAAATTTCCAGGGAAAATATCGAGAATCAAAATATAGGTGAAAAAAATATCTATTGAATTGTGTTCGGTAACTTATTGAAGATATAGTAATAGTATATTACATACCGAGTAGGGAAGTGTTTCATTACTGTCGAGAGATTTATATAGTCAATCGGGAAGTGACACAGGTAAAGTGACACTTCCAAATTTTTAAAAAACCAGTAATGTCAAGATTACATATATGATTGCAAATAAAAGATATTATTATTGTAGAAATTGAATAATTTAAATTTGTCCATGTAATACTGGTATACCTAAAGTCAAGTAGTTGAGTTATGCCAAAAGAAAAGATAATACCAGACTGTACAATATTTAATTGATGCTAATATTAATGATGTTTCGAGGCCCCTTAAGTTGGGCGCTAATTTATGTAATATGTAACCCTTTTTGTTAATGAATTAACAAGAGGCCCATAATATGCTCGGTTTGCTCGGCGAAAAATTATTAGGGGTGGGTTGATAGTTTAATCTGTACAGAATGGCAAGGCCTAGGCCTAGGCCGGAAAAGTGATTCCCGTATTGTTATTCATTGATTCCCTAGCAACTATTGAAACATAACTAAAATACCAGAATCTTGAGTTTTGCGACCTGTCAACCTGTCAAAAATGCTGACATTTCTTGTCAATCGCAGAAAAATGCATTTTATTTAGTCTCAAATTCCTAAAGTTCCCGTCTTTCTAATTCAGATTATATAATATACTCGATAATATATAAATGTTTCTTTCAATGGTTTTGGGAATATCTGGAGTTTAGTTATTCAAAGACATGAATGTTTTGTGAACAGGTGACTGGTAAATCAAGGTAAAATATATTCAAAAAACTACTGTCTTTGAATAACTAAACTCCAGATATTTCCTAAACTATTGAAAGAAAGATTTACACATCATATATTCTGAATCAGAAAAACGAGAACTTTAAGAATTTGAAAGAAAATAAAGGGCATTCCATTTAAAAAAAGTGAACATCGATATATTTTTTTACTTTGCGTTGCTCATTTGTTCAATCTAATTAAAGATTCTGGCGGTTCAGATAAAATGCTACAACTTTTGTATTTACACCTTTTACCTATCAAAATATCATTTCTGAAATTACATTTAGACGAATAATACTCTAAATAATAACCCTGAATATTGCAATTATTTCAAAATTATTACTTTTCCTAATGGCTTTCAACCTTAATAACTTAAAGTGATAAAAATTGGGAATCATTTTGATTTTTGTCTGATTCTTATCAATCGATCCTTTCAGTAGTATGTCTCTTTCGACCTAGTGGCGGACAAAAAAGAATCGCTGATTTCAAAAACCGATAAAATACCCATCAGTTTGATAAATTATTGCCTTTGACTTTTTTTTTCTGTCATAATTTTGTGGTCGGTATTAATTTGAGTATTTGTCAGGACGGCTTTATACGAAAATCTACTTTGTTTTTGTCTTTTATGTAATTCCCCCAACTAAACAAACCAGAGGCTCTAATTTCAAAACTAAGTGAAAGACAAAACAAGAGAAATTTCCAATTTCCAATTTATCACAGGCCAACGGACCAAAAGCCAGGGAGAAATTGGGTCAGAAGCATGATTGCACTGTTGCATTTAGATCCTTTATGAAACTACCACTGCTCTCTATGTGGTGTGTTATGTATTTTTTGAACTCTTATGGAAATATTATTATCCATATGAAAGGAAAACAATCCAAAATAATATTTCGCTAGAACTTTTTTTTTTCGGATTCGTTCAAGTAAAATTTTCATTTGTGTTTTTAGAATCAACAATGATGTGTTTGCAATTTTAGTCTTGGAGTTTCAATTTTACACTCACATACTTCCTTACTTTGCTACTACTACTTTACGCGACTGGGCCCATAACCTGGAGTACTTAAATGAAGTGTTTAAATTCTATGCAAACATTAAAAAAAAAATGACTTCAGGTTATGGGTCCAGTTGCCTAAAATGGCGGCTTTTGAAGAAATAAATGAAAAATAAAAATAAATTATTCTAATTGTGCCAAGCTTGGTGTCGTTTTCATACAAAAAGAGGTCACTGAGATCATCTTTGAAGAAAAAAATGTTGCGACATTACTAGTTTCAGTCCCACAGGTTTGATCCTATCCACCCCTTTGCCGTCATCCGTGTGAAATTTGTTTCATTGCTTATAAACCAATGAAACTTATTATAAGTGAAGAAGAGTAACAGAATTCATCAAATAATGATCTTAAAGATCAAATAGAACAAGAAAGAAGAACAGTTCTCCGCAGAATACCAGATCAAGATCAAACTAATCCACATTTGGAGAAAATAAACCGAACAGATACAAGTCTGGAAATGACAGATCCGACAGAAAATGAGCATAGAACAGTACAAAAAGACCTAGAAGGAATAAGAAAACAACTGAGAGAGGGAACAGAGCTTAACAGGACTATGTTATGACAGTTACTGCAGAAATAAGAGAACCACAGGAGACACTAAGCTACAAAGATTCTATTATTTGCAATGATAAAGACAATTGGATTTTGGCAATGGATAAAGAAATAGTCACTACAAAAAAAAATTGTACATGGGAGGATTAAGAGGTTACCACCAGGAAATAAGGCAGTACCATGTAAGTGGGTGTATAAAGTGAGAAACAATCCAGATGGATCCATTGACAAGTACAAAACTGGGCTAGTTATTTACAAATCACAAAAAAAAGTAAAGATTACGACCAGACTCACAGTCCAGTAGCCAAGGTAGGATTAGTTAAGTCACTGTATTGCTGCTAGCAAGAATATGATACTCACTCAGTTCGATGTATGTACTGCATTTCTCTATGAAAAACTAAATAAATAAGTTTATATGAAGCAATTAGAGGGGTATGAAGATGGAAGTAACATGGAATTTGCCAGTCTTAACTCAAACCATCAATACTACAGGTTGCCAATCTAAATTTCCACATAATAAATACACTTGTGACATCACGAGGCTCCTGAACCTGAAGTTGAACCCATAAATTAGGCAAGACATTAAAAGCAAGGCTAAAGTATCACCCAAAGGGTCTTAAGTCCGATGTTAGAAGGTTATTTAATAAAACCAAAATCAACCAGAACTGGCAGACGTACTGGGCAAGACTCACGCAGTACAATAAGAAGATTCACAAGGCAAAAATGAAGTTGTGGCAGACTCCGCACTAGACGATCTAAACAGACTGCTATAGCAAAGTCAATAGATGGCAAAGATATGGCGCTGGGAACGTTTATGCACCTTTTCCAATTGTAATTCAGAAAGCGTCAGTTGTAATTGAGAATAGTCAAATGTAATTGAGCAAGCGTTGAATGTAGTTGAGAATAGTTAAATGTTATTCAGAATTAGTTAATTTTAATTGAGAATAGTCATATGTAATTGAGAGAGCGTCAAATGCAATTGAGAATGCGTTAATTGTAATCGAGAATAGGTCAAATGGAATTGAGATCATGAAAATTCGCGAGAACTTATGGGGATATCGGATATGGATTGCTCAATTATTTTCCACAGTTTCGAATTTTCCATGATCTCAATTTGATTTGACCTATTATGAATCTCATTTGATATTTTCTAAATTACATTTAACATCATTTCAATTACATTTGACATTTTCTCAATAACATTTGACAGTTTATGAATTACATTTGACTATTTCCGTATGCAATTAACGTATCAACTACATTTGACTATTCTCAATTACATTTGACGCTTTCTCAATTAAATATGACTATTTTCAGTTACAACTAACGCATTCTGAATGATATTTAACTATTCTCAATTACATTTGACGGTTTCTGAAAGACATCTTACTGTTTCTCAATAACAATTGAAAAAGGTGTGGACATAGAGGGAGCGTTCAATAACTCTCCAACAATATCACTGATAAATGTACTCGAGCGTGGGAACATTCTGCAGACCATATGTAACTAGATAGAAGGCAGAGTAAGAAACAGGGTAATCACATCCACTCTAGGCGAGAACACAGTATAAGCAATAGTGGGAAAGAGCTGCCCAGAGGAAGCTCCGTCAAGTTAGTCTCGCCTATTAAATTTTTCTAATTTTTTTTGTGCTAATTAACTGTGCTCCCAGTGTGCTCTACTGTGCTACTAATATTAGGAACTGCGTTGAGTTGCACTCAATGCTATTCACAAAAATTTGAGGGGGGGCCAACTTGACGCTTAGCCCCCCCGTATTTTTGATAATTTTATTGAACAAAAGCAAAAATAAATGCAACTTTCAGTGTGCTGAACTGTGCTGCTAATATTTTTAGTTCAGTTTTTCTCTCAAAAAATGCTATGGCGGGGCCAACTTGACGCTCAGCCCCCCCGTTTTTTCGATTATTTTATTGAACAAAAGCAAAAATCAATGCAACTTTGTAACAGGCTAAAATTGCATAACTAATTCTTACCTACTTTCAATTTTCTATTCAAAATTTCCTTAAATTTGTCAACATTTTCTCTTCATAAAATTTCAACAACAATCTCGTTGGTTGTAGATCCTGTAAATTCCCTTATTTTCAATGGACAAATTCTATTTTCGGTAATTTTTGGGCTCTCGGGAACGGGTTATAAGGCGTTTTCTGATCAAGTTTATTTTTGGTACACATATATAAGGACGTCAAAAGAAATTTTTCCAAAAATTGACCTTGACTGTGACCTTGATCCTGACCTTGACCATCAAAATTCACGTAAATGGCAGTTTAACGTGCTGAAATTATGTATAGCGACTAAGAACATCATAAATAAGCCTCACACCGAGTTTTATCCTTCAAGATCATACACATTCAGAGATACGGCAACCCCGCAATCTCAGTTTGGGCTCTCGGGAACGGGGTAGAAGGCGTAGTCCGATTGAGTTCATTTTTGGTATACATATAAAGACCGCTGAAAGAAATTTTCCAAAAAAAAAATTGACCTCAGCCGTGACCTTGACCGTGATCTTGACCAGTTAAATTCAAGTTAATATGAATTTATCGCAACTGAAATTATGTATAGCGTGAAAGAGCATCATAAATAACCTACACACCAAGTTTAAGCCTTCAAGGTCATACACATCCAGAGATACGGCAACCCTGCATTCTCAGTTTGGGCTCAGCTCGGGAACAAGGTAGAAGGCGTAATCCGATTGGTTCAACTACTAATTTAGTAAAGGTCCTTCAAAAAAATATCATGCTTCTTCTTCACAGATAGTTTAGTTTGATTCCAAAATATTGTTTTATGATCGAAAATGTTGGCGCAAATAACTATAAATTTGATTTTATAAATCTGGAATGAATCCTCTTCTCGACCTTTGACACAGATCAATATATAATATCTATTCTTATCAGCTTAATATCACAATCGCTCTGGTTAGCAGATAAAAATTTAATAAACATAAAAAGCATCATGTGGTAGATATTCGAACGAAGAGAAGAGCTAAGTGTTCAAACCATTTTTTGAAAAAAACATTATTGAGTAATGATAAAGCTTATAATATCTACTGAACTTATGAAATTGGTACACTTCAACCGACAATAACTGTGCTATATCGAATCTGATCAAAAAGATGCAAACTAACCTGTCTCGGTACTGCGTGCTAGTCCCTGTAAACTTACCTAATCGAGAATTACAAAATAATGCGAAACAACCCAAATTAACCCATTTTTGAAATGCATGCTACTTGAACACTTTTATTTTATCTAGCTTGTCGCGCTTGGTTGTCGTTGTTAATCAGTACACTGTATCCAGTTTTAGATAAGTAATTAATATTCAATATCATGATGTTTCCTATTAAAAGTGTCGAAATTGGCCCACCCTGTACATAATCTCAGCACTATAAGTTGATATTTACATGAAGTTCACGGCTAAGGTCAATTTTTTCTTGGAAACATTTCTTTTAGCGGCCTTTATATGCATATACAAAAATGAACTCGATGGGACTACGCCTTCTAGCCCGTTCCCGAGAGCCCAAACTGAGAAAGCGGGGTTGCCGTATCTCTGAATGTGTATGACCTTGAAGGCTAAAACTCGGTGTGTAGATTATTTATGATGCTCTTCGGCGCTATACATAATTTCAGCATGATAAATTGATATTTATGTGAATTTCACTAGTCAAGGTCACGGTCAAGGTCACGGCTAAGGTCACATACTGAGCGGCCTTTATATGTACACTAAAAATGAACTCAATCGGAGTATGCGTTCTACCCTGTTCCCGAGAGCCCTAATCATACCCTATTTTCATTTGTTACTAGTTCCTGTTAATCCATGTGTTAATTCAATTCCAAAATCAAAACAAATCAATATTTTGATTCTAATTTTAAATTCGACCATCTGTTTCCATAACAAAAATAATTCATTTGTCAAAAATATTTCGTGGGGTTATGTTCCGAAATCATAATGACCCGTTTTCAAGTGTATGTACTACTCCGTTCGTACTTACTCTGGTCAGTTATTGAGCTATTGATCTCGGAGCGAGTTCTAGTGAACCCCGGGTCGATCATTGGTTCGATAGCCTTTTGAGATTTTCATTATCCTTGCTTTCGGTTTTTTTTGACTTTTGATTGTCAATAATTTCTGTCAACTGGCGGTCGATTAGTAATGTTTTTAGAATCGTCGATTCTTCTTTAAGCTCTCTAATTTTGCAAACGGATCACTTACTTAATGTTGTATTCTTCAAGCTTTGATTGTTTTATGGGATAATTATTTGTTGTTAATATCATTATTCGTCAGCCGTTGTTATTTTTCTCGGTTTATATTGTTGTGTGCAATTTTTGGTAAGTAAGAATTCTATCGATTAATTTTTGACGTTTATCGTTATCCTGCCTCATCTCTGAATCTATCTTTAGGCTAGCTCGTTGATCTAATGTGGAGCACTTTTCTTTTCACGTTTGACTGTTTGAAGAAGCAGGTCCTTCAGAAGAATTATTTTTGTCTTCACCTTAAAAAGGGATTTTGGGCCTGATTTTCTTCTGAATTGAATTTATGGCACACTGAGTTACCTTGCGTTGTGTTTTACTTTCGTAAAGTGCCATAATTTTCGCCGATGTTATCGGATTTAAAAAAAAAAAACAGTAATTTGTGGTAAGTTGCTTACACGTTTTTTTCCCATAGAAGATTCTGACTTTTTCCATTCAATTATTAGTTGAAAGCTGCCCTAAAGAGTAGAGAATAATCTCACTCACTCCAGGATATTCAATCCAGACCTCGATCCAGATTTCCAGAGATTTTCGAGGCAAACAAACCCTATTTCCAACAGGTAAAAATATAACCTTATTAACTTAAATTTTTGCAAACTCGAGGCACATTTTTCTTAATTACTATCAAAGCTTTAGTATGATTTCATCTAATTTAATTAATTAATACATTATCGTTCAATTTTCCTATTAAAATAATTTTCAAGAGCTATAGTCTTTTTTTTAGGAAAATTTGCTATTGGAAACTAATTGAGTTACATTATAGTTTCATTTTCTTATTCAATCTATTCATAAAGTTGTTCGCTATTGGTTCAATTACAAATACAGTGTGTATAACAATTTTTCTCTTAGGGTTTTACGAGGGGTTTTATTTTACCACCGAGTTTTTACTCCCGGTTACAACAATAGACGTTCAATCGTAACCAAAATTGAACTAAAAGGCTATCACACACCAGCCTAAGTAATTGGACGGTTACTCAAGTCTTCATTCAACTTAACCACAACCAGTAGTCAGGACTAATCTGGTTAATTGTATGAACCACCATCACCTGGAACATTTTGGTATCGTACTAGTTTTAGTTAACATATATATTATTATTGTTTATTTACATTCTGTCCCTATTTGTACACCACAGTGATCACTTTCGGTAGTTCAGGGAGTAATTCATTGCTTGCCCCAGTGTGGCAAATGAATTATTAAATAGGTAGCTTAACTAGACATAACCTGATTAATTTAGGTCAACTTACTGGTAGTTCTGGTTACGTAAGTGTAAGATAACCGTTCCGAGAACTAATTCTGCGTCATTGGTTTTTTTTTCTTATTTTCTTTATTTTTTTTTTTGATTTTCAAACCTTACTTTTCATATATACCTTTTTTTTTTTAATTACTCAGTTAGTTATTGAGTTTCAATAACATTTTTGCATTTAAATTTAATTGTTCATGACTATAGCAATTATTATCAATGTTCATAACAGAATACTCAGAAGAAACTAACAAAAACTAATTATTCATTTGTTTATTGTGACCGGTATTGAAAAATTTTTGGGACGACTTTTGGGCGCATGCAGGAACTGACACCTCTATCTTATATGTTAAATATGTTCTGGTATTTCCTCGTTTTCTTGTGCTTCAATTTTTCTGCAAGTATCTAGGCTTAGGCTCACAATGTAGATAAAATAATGGCCAAAGAAAAAATGATAAATTAATTTGTTTGACACTGATGTGACACTGACCAATAAACACTAAACACTGACAGCAAATTTCATGCAATCATTCAAGGTCTGTTTCCAAAGAAATCACAGATCAGTTAGAGCAAATTTCATTGGTTGAAAATAGTCAGGAGTCGGGAAACTAGTTGTTGACGATTTGAACCAATCAGAAACGCTCCAACTGGTTTGTGATTTCTGTGGAAACAGACCTTTAAGGGTACATGAATATTTTTACTGGTTATTTATCAAAATTGAATGTTGTCAGCACTAGTGCGCAAAATTAACTGTTGTCTGCAGTAGTGCGCAAAAGTAAATTTTGGCTCCCAACTGCGTGTGTTAAAGTACCTATTTCGAGCACGCTCGTAAAAAAAAATTATATTCTATGAAATACCTGGCCAAACCAATAGTGGGGATTTTTGGAATATGATTTGTATTTGTATTTGCTTTTGTTTGATAAAATTATCGAAGAAACAGGGGAGGCTATAAGCGTCAAGTTGGCCCCGCCATAGCATTTTATGAGAAAACGAGAGTTAAACGAAAAACTAAGTTCAAAATATTAACAGCACAGTTCAGCACACTGAAAGTTGCATTGATTTTTGCTTTTGTTCAATAAAATAATCGAAAAAACGGGGGGGCTGAGCGTCAAGTTGGCCCCGCCATAGGGTTTTTTGAGAAAAACGAGGGTTAAACGAAAAACTGAGTTAAAAATATTAGCAGCACAGTTCAGCACACTGAAAGTTGCATTGATTTTTGCTTTTGCTCGATAAAATAGTCGAAAAAAACGGGGGGGCTAAGCGTCAAGTTGGCCCTCCCTCAAATTTTTGTGAATCGCATTAAATGCAACTCAGCACAGTTCCTAATATTAGCAGCACAGTAAAGCACACTGGGAGCACAGTAAATTAGCACATAAAAAAAATTGTTAGCGGGGCTAACTTGACGGAGCCCCCAGAGGAAGGCATTTTATCGCCATTATACTGAGCGGTCCTGGTCGAGGATTTCCTGACAAAAATGGCCAAGGAGTGATTTCACTGCCTCGGCTACGCGAACGATATAGTCCTGGTAGTCAGAAGCAGGCATTTAAAACATGTCTCAGAAAGAACTCAAAAAGCACTGAACATAGTAGATAACTGGTGCAGCAGGAAGTAAGGCTTGTCAGCCAATCCGCAGAAAACCGTTATTATCCCATTCATAAAGAAAAAAGCACTAAGAGGGCTTCGATGTTCTTAACTTACCGGAGCGGAAATCCTTCTCTAAAGAGGTGAAATTTTAGGTATTTTCGTCAAACTTTTACAATATTAGGATTCAATAGTGAAATTTTTATTGAATTTTGTGACTAATTAAAGGAAAATCTTTTATAAAATTATAAATAAAGATTCAAATATGAGTTTTCGAAGTCTCAGGATGACTAGGATTTTATTTAGGAAAAATAGGACTGATTTCACCCTGGAGTTAGAAAATAAAGAGAACTGGCTGTAACCAGGGCCGGCTCTAGGTATTTTGCCGCCCTGGGCAATGAGTAAATTTGCCGCCCCATCTCATGGCCCGTGAAAGTGTGATAGATTTTGAGTTGTAGAAACAAAAAAAAATTACACGAAACAGTAATAGTAATAAAACCATACACACACATTTTATTCTAACTTAGGTAACTACAAAAAAAAAAAAAAAACTAACCTAAGAAAACAAGAAAAATAACCAACAAAGTAAGAGTCAGCCAATCCAAATTCTTAGCAACAATTAACAGTTGCGCAAGCTTGAGGTCTATGGCAGTCTATGGATTTAAAGGGAGATGTCTTGAGGGGCTGGCATCTTACCTTGCGAGAAGAATGCAGACTGTTGTGGGTAATAACATCGAGTCACTTGTGCGATATGTCGGGGCAAGGGTGCCTCAGGGATCCTCCCTTTGCCTTGTTTCTACTATATGCAGGGTCGGCGCAACCATTAGGCGAACTAGGCGATCGCCTAGGGCGGCAAACTTAAGGGGCGGCAAAAACGCAAAAAAAAAAAAATCTTTTGAATTCTACTTTTCTTCATAATATTCAGGATTCCATTTCTCTTGCAAACCCAAACACAAACTTTGCCCTCTTCTTATGAGTACATATATACTGCTATACTTGTTTCTGCTAGTAGCTATCGGGGTCGTGCGTCTGGGTGGCGGGCGGTCAAAACCTACTTATTTTATATACCTAATGAATATTTTTGGCAGAAAATTAACGTTTTGCGCGTGGCACCAACAGGATTTTTCGCCTCCGCCGGCGCCTGCGGCGGGCATGTGTGTATATTTTTTTTGTGTTGATATTCTATAATCTCTATTCTGTAATTCAGGTTCACCTATATTATGTACAATGACTTATAAAACTATAGAATATGTTTTTGAAATAACCATGCATATTCGTATTCTCACTTGATGGGGGCGGCAGACAATATACATTTGCCTATAGGGCGCAAAAGTCACTTGCGCCGACCCTGACTATATGTGAACGATCTGCCTAAGACGGGTATGACTGGCAGTTGGCACTCTAACTGGGTTTTCCGTTGACACAATAGTTCTGTGGCACGGCTTAAATGCTGATATCCTAGATACCACAATTAGGGCCGACATATGGGCCGTATTGGGCAGTGGTGTAATGCAAATCGTCTTGTACTCAATCTGACAGAGACTAATAGGATGGCTATTAAGTGTAATCTGTCTGACATTCATCTTGACTCCTCAAACATCTGTAGTTGTGAACAGAGTAAATTTCTGGGATTACACATCGATAAATCCCTTAAGTTCGAGCATCGTCATGGGGGTTGCAGACAGGGTTTCCAGGGGTTGTTTTGCTATGCGAACGGTCTCTGGTGAGCTTGGTGAGGCTACTGCAAGGTCCACCTATTTTGCATTGGTGCAATCTCATTTGCAGTACGGGATTAGTGTCTGGGGTTCACGCAGCGAGTACCTCTTCAATTTAATTTTGGTGTTGCAGGAAAGAGCAGTGCGTTACTTGTGCAGCTTCGCGCCATCGGAACCTTGTAGGCCGCTGTTTCTTTCTCGTAGGATTCTGACGTTTTAAAAACGCCTCAATAAGAACGCTTGAAAACTAAAAAGGACGTTTCTCAAAGATCTCTATGAACATTCACTGGACTTCCTTCCAGTATCCAACACCATCTAATGGACTTATTTTATAGGTAGTGCAAATATCACAGTTACAAACAACCTTTCAAAAACGTCTTATTCGAACTAATTTCCGAGTGTGTGGACGTGGGATACATGTTTCCAATGCTGTTCCCGACAATGAACAACAGAAACCTTTAAATAAAACGTCTCTCATGACTTTTCATGAAAACATAGCTACTTTTACGAACTCATAGAAAACATTCTAACGTTCTTTAATTGTTCCTAACAGAGGTTTTAAAAACAACTTAATCAAACGTCTAAAGAACATCCTTTCTTTACCTTTTTAAAAACACTCGGACACGGACATTACCACGTGCAGAAACAATAGTTTCGAAAACTTTTCTCTCAGAACTTTATGCTTATGGACGTTTTATGTGTTATGTGTTAAAATACATGAATTCAAAATATCTAAATATCTAAACGGCGAGACTTTTTATGAGGGTAAATATGGTCAAACAGCTTCCAAATGACCCCAACTATCATTCATTAAATCTTCCTATCGATGTACTAAATACCCTGTATAATTGGTTCGCTGTTCGATTTATATATCTTAATTTTTTTTAAATCGTTGGTTTCATTTTCTATTATTTTTTTTTTGTTATTGTATGGTATGAATTTGCCGCCCCTGGATCGTGCCGCCCTGGGCGGCCGCCCATCTCGCCCCCCCCCCCTTAAGCCGGCCCTGGCTGTAACGGTTATTAAATTTTGAATTTTGGATTAGGTATTTTTAGAAAGGCTCTGGTAATTTTATATACAAATATATATCATATTAAAGTTTATGTATGAAAACCTTAGGTACTGAAGTTGTTTTTCTCATTTGCAAATAGACCCTCTTCACAATTTTATTTGGAGCTATACAAGGAAATAAACGCCATCACTAAAACCGCTCGCCATTTACCATTTAACTGATTAATAGAGTGCTTGAGGCAGACTATATAGGTAACTATAAAAACACATCAAAATACAAAAAAGTAAACATTTCATACCATTTGATATTTTCACCTTGTTGTTTTAGTCTAGGAAAATAGTCGAAAATTACATGCATTGCAAAAAAAAAAATTCCTACACAAATGAACTTTTCAGGGATGATAGGGGGCGGGTGGGTGATCATAAAACCGAAAATATCAAATCACCCCTCTGGCGTTTTGCCCTATAGGGGTTGAAAGTGCGCCATTGGCGATTACTTGGTACCTGTTGATTTTACAAAAAAATGTTTCAAATAAAAGATGTGCAACATTATTTGACCTACAATGTTTATCTAAAGACTTTTTTGGTTAAGGGCCGTCTGTGGTCATAAGGGCCGTTTGAAATTTTATAATGAAAATAAAAAAATTTAACCAACGTGAAAAAATTTTCTACAAAACATACAACATTTTTGCTTCATGAAGTTTTTACTCACCCCTTGCCGTTTTTCAATAGGGGTAGTTTAAAGTTTTTTTTATTTTTTTACAAAAAAATTTTCTTAATGAAAGTTTTATAAGATAACATTTCCTACAATTTTTCCCTATCAACTTTTTTTTAAACGCACCCCCATTCAGATAGGGGACACTTCCCTTAGGGAAATTTTAGTTTTTAGGGGTATATATTAATTTTTTTTTCTCTTCTCACCTTTAGTGCATATAAAAAGTTGCAATTAACATTGTATTGAAAGGATATTTTTTCCACCACCTTTTTGTTTTTAGGGCTGGTTCGCCTATTCCCAACTTTACAAAAAAAAAATTATAAAGAAAAGTTGTTCAAGATTGAACAAGTTTTCTTTATAATTTTTTTTTTGTAAAGTTGGAAATAGGCGAACTAGCCCCTAAAAACAAAAAGGCTGATGGAAAAAAAAATCCTTTCAACTACAATGTCTAATTGCAACTTTCTATATGCACCTAAAGGTCGAGAAAGAGAAAAAAATAAATAATATATACCCCTAAAAACTAAATTTCCCTAAGGAGAAGTGTCCCCTATCTGAATGGGGGTGAGTTTCCAAAAAAGTTGATAGGGAAAAATTGTAGGATATTCTTTATAAAACTTTATAAAGAAAATTTTTTTTGTAAAAAAATAAAAAAACTTTAAACTACCCCTATTGAAAAACGGCAAGGGGTGAGTAAAAACTTCATGAAGCAAAAATGTTGTATGTTTTGTAGAAAAATTTTTTCACGCTGGTTAAATTTTTTTATTTTCATTATAAAATTTCAAACGGCCCTTATGACCACAGACGGCCCTTAACAAAAAAGTCTTTAGATAAACATTGTAGGATCAAATAATGTTGCACATCTTTTATTTGAAACATTTTTTTGTAAAATCAACAGGTACCAAGTAATCGCCAATGGCGCACTTTCAACCCCTATAGGCGCAAAGCGCCAGAGGGGTGATTTGATATCTTCGGTTTTATGATCACCCACCCGCCCCCTATCATCCCTGAAAAATTTATTTGGGTAGGAATTTTTTTTTTGAAAATCGACAATTTTCCCGGACTATTTGGAAAGTGATAAAATAAAATGACAAGCTTTTTTTAACTTTACTCACTTCACAAATTATAGTTTTTCAGTCAGCAGAGCTGTTTATTACTGGCAAACGAAGTACTAAAATGTCCTACAAGTCTGAGAAACCTATAAAAAGTCTTGATGCTAATAAAAAGCGGTGTTGATAAAACGATCAATTTAATTTCCCTTTTTGTTCGCAACAGCATCAAACATATTTTCAGTACACCATTAGCCGGATTAAACCGTAAACCGTCATAGAACCGCATCCAGTGTAACGCTTTCGCTGACGGGATTTTATATAGCTTCGGAGCCTCTCTAAGGAATAAGGGCTTTGATCTAGTGCCTGACGATTCTTGGCCGACTTCATTTTATTTTTTTTTATAAAAGGATAATATAGCAATTTAAATGCAATAATATTTCAATTGGGCTTCGTAATTTAAAAATTTTTATTGAAAGTTCATTCCTTTTTTCATATTTTCCCAGCATTGCATAATTAGCAAATAAATACCAATATTGGGAAATCTATGGAATTTGAAAGAGGATGATGAAAATTTATTTGAAATTTCGTACTAGCAAAATTTTTCCATTGCGATCAATTTATTTTTGATGCTAAAAGTTCACTTATTTAGTACTAACAGCAATCGGATAGAAATTATATTTTTCGTTCAGTAAATCTTGTTTTTAAAAACTGCTACTAGATTCTAAATTGCTGCGGCGGAAGCCAAGAACAAAAGAACATTTGATTCTAAATTGCTATAGTTCAGGGCTACAATACAAATGAATGAATGTATAAAAGGCTCTTTGCGCCGTATTGATAATAAAATATCGCTGACGGTGCAAGTGAGTGAGCGAAACCTTGATATGACGGTACTTTTTCAGTCCAATACTGCTTACTTAGCATCTTTATAATATTGTGAGTTTTTACAGTGGCGTACGCTTATATTTTAAATTGAAAAGAAGAATTATGTATATAATAATCACATAGGGATTTATAATATAACTTACACTTAAAATAAAATATTATGTTGATATTTCTTTCACCCAACAAATCACAGATAATAATAACTGGTATTTTCGTTGCCTATTTAGGAAATTTCTATTCGTTTTGGTTGGCTCCGGTTTGTTAATTAAGAGCAACTAGAACGGCGGTTTGGCTTCGTTTAGTTGAATGTTTAAATTACCGTCAACTCTTAGGTAATCTAGCTAGAGTAAGTAGGTAATTTAAAATAATGCTCTTGACGTGGTTTTACTTAAAAGATTTTCTACAACAAAATAATTATTCTAGGGAAAACTAAGCTCACGCTTGTTAGGCAAAATATTATGTAAGTACTTTGAAGTTATTAATGAGGTCGTATGAAAGTCATGTTTCAACGCATGTGAATCTTATAAACGAAATATAAATATTTCAAGCTAGTTTATACAGAGTGAGTTTTATGTATGGAAACGCCCAATTATCTCAAAAACGGCTTGCTCGATTTTTATAAATTTTGGTATGTGAGGGTATTGTTATATGGCCGATATTATCGTGCCATTTACATGGTTGTCAGATCATTCGATTTTTGGCAACTATTAGGAACTTTGTTATTTCAAATGGATCACCCTGTATATTTTTCAGTTTTCGTAATCCCTGAATAATACTGAATATTTTTCATGAAATGTTTCCTATACCCAAATGCCTTAATTTAGGAATTATAGCTACATTTACATTAAAAACCGCAAAAGTTGAAATAATTCATTGGCTTGTCCCGCGTGATGAGAGCTCGTCGCGGGAGCGTCTCGTCATGTCTGTGCACACCTTAAGATCTCTATGACTACAAAAATAATAGCTTTCACGTTTCAGTAAATTATTATTTGTCAGTTTTCATTGAATGTGATAATGAATCGTTTATCTGAAAAAGAACGAATTGAGATTTTGATGATATTGGGATATGGTGATAGGCGTAGAAGTCAACAAGAAACGTGTGATATTTTCAATGATTTATATCCCAACCGCAATCCCATTACAAAATCAACTGTTAGTAAATTGCTTAAAAAGTTTACCCAAACTGCTGGAGTAAAAGATCTACCCAAATCAGGGCGCAGGAAGACTAAATCAACTGACAACAAATCTCTAGATGTTTGTGTCATGTTAGAAGACGATCCTCACTTGAGTACTAGGCAAATATCCAGGGAACTTGAAGTTTCTCAAACAACCGTGATGAGAATTCTGCATGGTAATAAATTCCATCCATACAAAGTGAGGTTGGTTCAGGAGTTGTCAGATGACGATTTTGATAGACGTGAGGAGTTTGCCGATACAATGATGAGAAAATGTTACGATCCAAACAATCCAAATTTTTTAAATAATGTTATGTTTAGCGATGAGGCCACTTTTCTTATCAATGGCAACGTAAATCGGCATAATTGTAGATACTGGTCTCGTAACAATCCTCATTGGATGCGTGAATCCCACACCCAATATCCCGAGAAACTGAATGTATGGGCTGGAATAATAGGCGACAGAATAATTGGACCGTTTTTTATTGAAGGAAACTTGAATGGTCCCGCGTATTTACGTTTATTGGAAGATAGTATTATACCTGAGTTGGCTCGGTTATTTCCAAATCCAAGTGAGTATTTTCAATTGCCTTTAAAATTAAAAAAAAAAATAATTTATTGAAACTTTCAGACAATAACAATATTCCCCAAAACAATATTTGGCTGCAACAAGATGGAGCTCCACCCCACTATGCCCGTGAGGTGAGACAATACCTAAATCGTTTGTTTCCCGGAAGATGGATTGGAAGGCGTGGATCTATCGAATGGTCTCCTCGATCACCCGACATGAATCCTCTAGACTATTTCCTATGGGGCCACTTGAAAAACACTGTTTATAAAACAAAACCTCTCAATATTGAGGAATTGAGAGATAGAATCACCAACGAGATAAGAAGAATAGAGCAGACAGGGATGTTGCAAAATGTATTGCAAAGTTTTAAAAATCGCATGGCTTGTTGTCTGGAAGTCAACGGACAACATTTTGAGCAGCTGCTGTAATGGGTTGGATAAATTTAGATTTTTCAACCCTCGTTGGGTTCATCAGATCACAATCCCAACTCCGCAACCTGTGAACTAGCTATCAAACCATGGTTCAATAAAAACTGCTCAACAGCGGGAAATTATAAAAATGCTGCTTATTGCAAATGGCATCGTAATCCGACAGCCTAAAATCTCAATACATTCTCACGACTAGAAACCACTGTAAGCAGACCAATGGCGAAGAAGAAGAAAAAAAGGCAAAAAAACAGTTCGGAGAAGTGATCAATTAATAGCTCCTGTCGAGTGCCAAGGCACCAGCACAAAAGCTAGGGGCGCTCTATAGAGCATCCCTCGAAAACTGTTGCTGACCTGGAGTTGACCAAATACCATTAATAGCCATAAACCTCGGGAAAAAGTGGTAGACCTATCACTATTCTATCGATATCATTACAGCAGGTGCTCGAATTAACTGACACTTGTGACTCTGCCCAGAGTTGTACCAAACAGATACACTCGTCAACACAAGCAGCTCATGAACATACAATTCAGCTGCGAACACCTAGGACGTCACTGTTCAGAAGTCAATTTGGTCTGGAGGGCTGCCTAGCTCTGGAATGAACTTCCAAAGGCATGAATACTTTTCTCGAAAACTATAACCTACAGCGCAATGTCCATCGACATCTCAGTGTACACGCCGCTCGTTGAGTGGTAAAGGATTTTCCGTTTGTGTGTGAGCCAACCATGAAAAAGTAATATTAAGATAGCTATTGTTTTCAGTTAATTTAGTTTTCCTGCGCCCAGATTTGGGTAAATCTTTCATTGCATCAGTTTGGGTAAACTTTTTTACCAGCTTACTCACAGTAGATTTTGTAATGGAATTTCGGTTGGGATATAAATTATCTTGTGGACTTCTACGCATACAACCATATCCTAATAAAATTAAATTAAATTAAAATCTTAATTCGTTTTTTTTTTTTCAGATGAACGATTCATTATGGTATTCAATGAAAACTGACAAATAATAATTTACTGAAACGTGAAAGCTATTATTTTTGTAGTCATAGAGATCTTAAGGTGTGCACAGACATGACGAGACGTTCCCGCGACGAGCTCTCATCACGCGGGACAAGCCAATGAATTATTTCAACTTTTGCGGTTTTTAATGTAAATGTAGCTATAATTCCTAAATTAAGGCATTTGGGTATAGGAAACATTTCATGAAAAATATTCAGTATTATTCAGGGATTACGAAAACTGAAAAATATACAGGGTGATCCATTTGAAATAACAAAGTTCCTAATAGTTGCCAAAAATCGAATGATCTGACAACCATGTAAATGGCACGATAATATCGGCCATATAACAATACCCTCACATACCAAAATTTATAAAAATCGAGCAAGCCGTTTTTGAGATAATTGGGCGTTTCCATACATAAAACTCACTCTGTATATATAATATATATATATATATATAATATATATAGATAATTTTTGTCATTGTGGCACCATTAATGGGTAAAAATTGTCTTCACGGCACCCAATTTTACGTACCGGCACCCGAGGTCGGGTGCCAATACGTTCACCGTGAAAAATTTCTCCTATGACCATAAATAGGTCTCTAAGAGCGTTTGGCCAAATATTGGGGGGATTGACAATAAATCTGAACGAACATATTGATTAGTTCGGCCATCTTCCGATAGGGGGCGCTGCGTTTTATACAAGTGTATATAAAAACACAAATAATGACAAAATGGCACCCTCCAAATATGTTTCCATTTTGGCACCATAAATTTGGCAACACCTTAACTGACTGATTTGCATTGAACAATTTGAAATTGATTTAGAGGATATATCGAGAAGGTATAAAATACATTAGCACTTCTTCAAATTAGTTAATCCAAACCACGTGACTTAAAATGCCGCTTTGTTGGCGTTGTAAGGTTGTGGAATTGCTTTTGAAGTAATACTTCTTTTCTTTAGCGGGGGTGTGGAATAAAAAATTGCAACGAATATTGCATCATGCAACAAAAAATATAACGAAAAATGTAAATCATATGTTTTTTTTTGACAGATGTCAGCAGTCAAAATATGAATTTAGGGCGTCACAGACCTGCTCTTATCGTCAGAAAGGTTAAAGGAAGATAACAGGATTGAAAAAAATGACAGGTCAACTGTCAAATGTGACAGGTGCAGATTTATGAACCATCTCTTCGCATCCTCTCAACCGATTTTGCTGAAATCTGGCATATACTATAGGTTCGGGTGACAATACAATATGTGATACTCAACCAGTCAAATGTCATTTATGACAGATGCCAGCTGTCAAAATATAAAAAAGGGCGTCACAGGCCTGCCTCCATCGTCCGAACGGTTAGAAGAAGATAGAAGGTTTGAAAAAAATTGACAGGTGTTAACTGTCAAATATGACAGGTGCAGATTTTTGTTGCGAAGAATGATTTTGCAGAAATTGCGCATATACTTTAGTTCGGGTGATAATACAATATGGCAATACTCAACAGCTGTCAAATGTCATTTCTGAAAGATTTGAGCTGTCAAATAATGAAAATAGGGCGTCATGTGCCTGCCCGGTTTTCAGAATGTATTAGACGTTGGAAAGAATCGACAGCTGTCAACTGTCAAATTTGACAGGTTCAGATTTTTGAACCATTTGTTCGAAACAGATTCTGCTGAAATTTTGCATACACTTTAAGTTCAAGTGATAATACAATATGCAATACTCAACAGCTGTCAAATGTCATCTCTGACAGATGTCAGCTGTCAAAATAAGACAAAAAGGCGTCATAGGCCTGCCCGGTGCTCAAAAGGATAGAGGATAGGTTAGACGTTGGAAAAAAAAATACAGGGGTCAACTGTCAAATGTGACAGATGCAGATTTTTGTGACATTTCTTCGCAACGGCTTCTGCTGAAATTATGCATACACTTCAATTTCAGGTAATAATACTATATGCAATACTCAACAGCTGTCAAATGTCATTTCTGACAGATTTGAGCTGTCAAATAATGAAAATAGGGCGTCATGTGCCTGCCCGGTTTTCAAAATGTGTTAGACGTTGGCAAGAATCGACAGCTGTCAACTGTCAAATTTGACAGGTTCAGATTTTTGAACCATTTGTTCGAAACAGATTCTGCTGAAATTTTGCATACACTTTAAGTTCAGGTGATAATACAATATGCAATACTCAACAGCTGTCAAATGTCATCTCTGACAGATGTCAGCTGTCAAAATTAGACAAAAAGGCGTCATAGGCGTGCCCGGTTAGACCTTGAAAAAAATATATAGGTGTCAACTGTCAAATGTGACAGATGCAGATTTTTGTGACATTTCTTCGCAACGGCTTTTGCTAAAATTTTGCATACACTTCAAATTCGGGTAATAATACTATATGCAATACTCAACAGCTGTCAAATGTAATTTCTGACAGATGTCAGCTGTCAAATAATGACGAAGGGGCGTCATATGCCCGCCCAATGTTCAGAACGGATAGAAGATGGGTTGGAAGTTGGAAAAATTGACATCTGGCAACTGTCAAATGTGACAGGTGCAGATTTTTGAGCCATTTCTTCGCAACGGATTCTGTGAAAATTTTGCATACACTTCAGGTTCGGGTGATAATACAATATGCAATACTCAACAGCTGTCGTATGTCATTTCTGACAGATGTCAGCTGTAAAAATATGACAATAGGTCGTCATATGGTTGCCAGGTGTTCAGAACCGATAGGGGATAAACAAGGGGAGAATTTTTGTCGGTTATAGGTACCGAAACTAGTTTTACAAAGAAAATTTGTGGAAATTAAAGTCAAAGGAAAATTGAAAAAGTTGGGGTTTGTGCAGGATTTGAACCTGCGACCTCCGCATTGCTAGTACGACACTCTACCAACTGAGCTAATAGGCCCGCCTGGTAGAGATCGGCGAATACATGAGCACTTTCGTTCTCCTCCCACTCACTCCAAACGTTTTTCAATTTTCCAATGGCTCACGAATGTGGCATCGGTCCTGCTAGGGTAAGTCACCTATACCACTATGTGCAGGTTTCGTCCACGATGTGTTAAAATTTCTTATGTACGCCATGCGACGCAAGCAGAGTTGAACAAAGGGAGAATTTTTGTCGGTTATAGGTACCGAAACTAGTTTTACAAAGAAAATGTAAAATAAAAGAAAATGTAATTTTCTTTGTAAAACTAGTTTCGGTATGCGGCAATGCGGAGGTCGCAGGTTCAAATCCTGCACAAACCCCAACTTTTTCAATTTTCCTTTGACTTTAATTTCCACAAATTTTCTTTGGATAGGGGATAGATTAGACGTTGAAAAAAATTCACAGGCGTCAATGTCGAATGTGACAGGTGCAGATTTTTGAACCATTTTTTCGCAACGGATATTGATGAAATTTCGCATACAATTTAAGTTCGGGTGATGATACAATATGCAATACTCAACAGTTGTCAAATGAAATTTCTGATATATGTCAGCTGTGAAAATATGACAAAATTTTCGCTGGAAAAGTTAGGGCAAACTTTTTTCGCTGTAATTATCACAAAAACACCATTGCTTATGGGATTATAGGCCCAGTTGTACATTTGTTGTCAATACATCCCATTTGGGATGCATTGCTGTCGAAAAACTAAAACTAAGCCATACAAATTTTTAAAGGTACCCGTTTTTTAAAGCGCTTTTAAGTTAAAAGAGGATGTTGCATACAGCTGTTAAAGTTTAGTTCGTTGTATAACCTTTTGAATACCACTCGATGTTTCAGGATTATCTAATACTTTTACCTGACACTCAACGCGTTACCAGCAACACCACTCCTCCTTCGGAGTCGTGGTGTTGCTGCGTAACGCGTTTCGTGATAGGTAAAAGTATTATCCGGTAATCCTGAAACCTCTTGTGCTATTACATTCGATTAAACAACTCACTGTACATTATTCCCATATGACACGAGAGGCTTAAAAAGTGATAAGCCTTTTGGGATTATCGCGCTTGGTGGCATTTATAGCAAATTCTATTATAGAATATTTTTTAAATTTTAAAGTATTAAAGTTTAATTCGTTGTATAACCTTTGGAATACCACTCGCTGTTTCAGGATTACCTAATACTTTTACCTGACACTCAACGCGTTACCAGCAACACCACTCCTCCTTCGGAGTCGTGGTGTTGCTGCGTAACACGTTTCGTGACAGGTATAAGTATTATCCGGTAATCCTGAAACCTCTTGTGGTATCACATTCGACAATAAATTCGGTATTCAGCTGACAGAGCTAGGCAGTAGCTAGCTACCAAGTAGTTAAGCTACTAACTTAGCTACTTTTTTGGTAGCTAATAACTTATTCAAGCTACTTTTTTCAAAAAGTAGCTTGTAGCTGTAGCTTTTAGTAATTTGTTTCATGTATTCATAAGCTACTGTGAAAAGTAGCTAGCTACTAAAGCAAGCTACTCGAGCTACTTTTGGTAACTTAAGCTATTTTTGGTAGTTGAAGTTACTTTTATTGATTAAGTTGCAATAATTATTTTCCCAGAAAAATCTTATCCTGTGTCTAGTCTATAGACTAGTTTCAACTTGTGTCCCGTTTTATTCTCGCATTCGCACATCGCTGGAGTTAGTGGTTCTGTTCCCCGCAGTTTCACCCGCCGTTAAATTCAGAAGAAATCAGAATTTAGAGTAGGTACTCTCTCATATAGACAGTAATTTTGAACAACAATATAATATATCTAAAAACAACGTAGATGAGCTCAAACAAATTCGTTGTTGTCGTCGGGCGCCTGTCAAAACTGCCTCCAGTTAAAATCTACCAAATAAATGAGAATATTTTTTAACTATGACACTGTTCTCTACGCTACGGCACTGTGTTCAGTGTGTTCCGACGACGTACGAGGATTGCCGATTTGAATTTCACCGCATTTCTTCGGCACGGTGCGCACAAGAGCTTGGTGGGAGTCTCAAAACAATTTATATATGCCACGCTGCAATTTTTGCCTTTTGGCATTTTCATGTTTGGAGTGACTGGAATCAGCGCCCCGCCACGCCACCACAGTTGTTTATTATTATAATCCCCGCTTTTTCAGTTTTCAGACTTTGGTTTGGACAGAATATAAAAACCTTATATACTTTGATTGATTTTTGTTTTCATTAATTTAACTTTTGAAAATGTAGCTTAAAAAGTAGCTTTCAACTAATTTAAAATGTAGTTAAGTTACCAATAGCTTAGCTACTTTTTCAAAGAGGTAGTTAAGTTACTAAGTATTTTAACTACTTACAATATATAGTAGCTTGTAACTTGTAGCTAGCTACTTTTTTCAAGTAGCTTGCCCAGCTCTGGCTGACAATATTGCTACCTGGGGACAATACCAACAACATGGTATTTCAGCGACCATTTTTTGACATTGTCAAACTGATATTTTTAATTTGAAGTTTTTATTCATATTTTTGCATTCTATTTATTTCCAAAATCTTACGTGAAATAGTCATGACGAAAATCATTCGCCTGACAGCTCGTGATTTTGTCAAAAATGTCAGTCGCGAAATTGCCAAGCAACAAACTTTCATACCTTTCGAAAATTTTGCCGACAAAATTTTTTCTCTTGTGATATTATATATGAGAATATCACTCATCAAATTAATAAGTGAAAATTTATCTATCAGAAAAATTTCCGGAAATTTCTTTAGTTGTCAGTAGTAGTATCACTCGTGCAACAAAATTTCCAGTAGTAATATAACTAGTGCATAAAATATTTCCGGAAATTTTTGAAAATTTTGTCTGAAGCCAATTTTTTAACAAAATCAGCATGAGTGCATAGCGCCTGAAAAAATCCCGAACCCGAAGGGTGAGGGATTTTTTCTTTGGCGCTATGCACGAATGGTTTTGTTTAAAAAAATTGACTAAAGACGAAATTTTTAAAAATTTCCCTTAGGAAATATTTTATGCACGTGTTATATTTTGATAGGAAATTTCCCGAGTTTGAAGTTTATTTACTATAAGTTGTGTCGAATATTTTAATTATGGTGATTCTGTGATGGTGATTGTTATTGATCTTTCCCATTTAAATTGCGTTTGTCAAAAATATACACTTTGACAGATTCCTGACACCAATGCATTTTAAATGGAAAAGCTGGTCTCAATGCCAAAAATGACAACCTAAAGGTGGGTTTCCGACGGACGCCGCGTGGCATCGTCGCATTGGAAATTGCACCCGGAAATTCCACTTATCAATTTTTGAAAATTACGAGGTAAATTTCCAGTTAAATATGCATAAGGGAAATTTCCTGAAAAATTTGACAACCTTTTTTTGAAATAAAAGCATTCGCGCATATGATCAGAAAAAATCCCTTTTCTTACGAGCTCGGGATTTTTTCAGTTGATTTCACTCATGCTTTTATAAAAAGTTGGTTGTCAAAACAAAAAATTCACAAATTTTCGGAAGTTTTTTATGCACTGTGTTTTACTTACAACTTAAAAAAAATTCCGGGAATTTATCTGGGTACCCTGGGCGTGATTACACTGGAAGTTTTTTTGACATGACGTATAATCACGACTATTATAATATGTATGTATTTTTTAATACAACTTAATCCCTAGGGTTTGAAAGTATTTTTTCAATCCCTACTTCTAGCTTCTTGAAATTATGGTGATAGGTTTTAAACTGTTCAAAATTTTTAAATTTTATAAACCATTCGATCAAGGGAATATTTTTACTTTTCTTTTATATTTTTGATTTAATAAACGTTTCAAAAAGCAATTTTTTTAAAATTAAATCTCCGCCGAGTATTGTAGTTTTTATTTTTCAATCATTATCTTTCTCATCAAATGCTAGAAACAATTTTTCCTCTAGAATAAAAGTGAATTCAACGGAATCTATTGATTTCACTGTTTTTGCAAAAACCAAATCCTGAATTTTATTTCGAACATCTCCCAAAATTGCAATTTGGTCATCAATTTTCCAATTTTCCTATTGTCATATTCCAATTTTTCGAATTCTGTATTTGGCGCGATTTTTTGGAGATGCGGGATATTATATCGAAAAATGACCGGTAATGTTGAATGCGACGGTGTCAGTTTCACCAGTATTATCACAAGTTTATACATTCTGGTGTCATTTGTATCAAGAAGAACGAGGGTGCCAATACACGAACCATTTGACAATTTTGTTTTATATGTATTAAACGGTTGAATGTATTGGCAACGCTGCAGGGGGTCAGTTTGATATCGAGCATCACAAGTTCATACATTTTGGTGGTATGTAGACACAAGCTGCATGGATGCCAATATAGCAATATGTGACACTTTTAATTTTATATGGATAAAAGTTTGGGTGTCAGATTGAACATGGGTTATGTGGGTGCGATCAAATGCAAAAAATATGTATAAATATAAATATTTATATATATAATTGCTCCATAAAAAAGGAAATTCAACGTGCTTCCTGGTTATTAGGCATCAACAAACCTACCTACATCAAAACTCATACATGACAGGTATAGAGAAGGCAATAAAATTGATGAATTTCTTTCATGAATGAATGATGAACAAAATTCATCAAATAATCACTGTTGCGGTTGGCAACGTAATTAAGATAAAGTAGTGAACTGTATCTTTTATAGGGTTATACAAAAACATAAAAGCTATTTCAAATAAATGTCACAAATAAAAACTGAAAGTGTAAGAATAGTAAAATTGTAGTTTCCACTTGAATCATCCATATTCTAGTTTCAGTCAGAATCCCAAAACTAGTAAAATTATTCGAATTTTGCATCTGAGGCCCAGATGACGACAGTTTCATTTCCATAAAACCAGAGAGGCTGCTTGGAACATGTTGATAAACACATAAGATTTCCATAATTATTTAAATACCGAAATGGTTCTTGAATTATTCCGATTATGGAAATTCGTTCAAATAATTTAATTTTTGTTTTAAAGAATTATAAACTATTATAGTTAACAGCTTTTTACGACTATTATCGGATGGATCATAACTTAAAAATTTCGAAAATATTTTCTTGAAGAAGCATATTTTTTCAGTACATCGGTAAAATTGACCAACATTAGTCGCGAATATGATAAATTATATTTTTCGTTCAGTAAAATACTAGACTCTAATTGCTGCGGCAAAAAGCCGACAAATTCTAATTTCTGTAGTCTAAGCTATAAAATAAGAGAATGAGGAGAGAAGGCTCAGCGCGCCGGATTTGTAATAAAATACTACTGACGCCTGCAATCGTGAGGGCGAAACTTTGATATGACGGTACTTTTCCAGACAGTACCGCTTACTCAACATCTTCATAATATCATGGGGTTTTACAGTGGCGTAAGCTTATGTTTAACATTGAAAACAGGGATAACTTCCTAATACTGGAATTGATCCCGCGGAAATGATCTTCACAGTGGGAACTGACCCAAACTGATCCACTGCGAAATAAACAGGTCCAAGTTCGAGTTCGAGTCCGAACCACTTTTGCGTTGTCATTGTTATGCGGACTCGGACTTGGACTAGAACTCGGACTACGACTCGGACTCGACCCCGGACTCAATCGGATCGCGCCGCACCGACCGGCGGAATAGGAAAAAGTGCGGACTCAGACTAGAGACCGCACTCGTTTCGGTCAACGGCTCGGGATTGTCGGGATCATGCCGCACCGGCGCGGCCGCTGGAACGGAGGGAGTACGAATGTGAACCGGCGATTGGATATAGATGGAACGGAACAGAGAAAAACTGATCTAGGTGCTTTATGATGCTAGATGTTGTCTAGGAAATTTAAAGAAGGGAACAGGAAACAAGATGGTAAATGCGGAAAATCGACTCGGCCAGACTCGAACTTGGAACTGATCCATGGAACAGGTATCTGTTTGGGCCGGATCAGTTCGGAACTGATCCGTAAAATTTGTTGGATCAGCCATCCCTAATTGAAAATGGGAATTATTTGTATAATAATAAGATAGGGTTTTATAATATAACTCCTCCCTTCTTAAGGCTGCAAATTGGGATTGACTAACAATGTTGGGCAATTCAATCTGCGCCTCAGTTTTAGTTTTACTACATTCTTCCTTAATATATAAAATAAGAATAATTGTTATAAAAATAGAACTTAATACTATGATTATAATATAAGTTATGATACATTATTGGTTTTAAAATTTAACCCTTTTAATGGGTCAGTCTTTAATTTGCTTGCTTTTTTAATCGCTGATTGGAGAGCTTCATGATCGACTGCTTTTAGTCTTACAGTTGTAAAAATTCAAGAATGTCGATGATGGATAGTTCTAGTTCTAAGTTGAATTTCTCATGCGTGTCTTCCAAAAATGTTCAATTGTTAATTGTTATTGAACATTTACCTTTGGAAATTACGATTGGACTGGTAATGATTTCCATATATTTGTTCTGATCATATGTGTCTGTGTTAAGTAACACGAAAGGAAACTTAAATGGGAAACTTTTGGATGGGTATAGGAAATAGTTTATACAATATAAAAGGTTTAAGATTAATAATTATTGGTGTAAATATAGTAAAAATAATTAGTTCCTTTTAAATTATTACATGAGAGGACATTGTCTCATAGTATTTAATTACGTTATCAAACGGTATTTGTTGACTCGTGGGTATGTTTTTCAAGATCAAGTTCAATTCATTATGCTGCAGTAATGTATAGTACATTATGCTTGTGTGTGCAAAATTGATTGCGTTTTGTATGTGGTTAATTATCTCGTGTAATTTACTACTGTGCATATTAATGTTTTCTCAAATTAGATTAATCGATGAGATAGTTTTGAATATTTTGATTATCCAAATATTTCTTATCTTATCTGAAATTAATATCTGATTATTTTCGATTTTTGAAAATTGTTCATGAAATGTTTTCGTTACTTGTTTAAGTATGTTTGTTTGATCTTTTGGATTTTTATCGATAGTTTTCTGATTCTTATTTAACGTTTGAATATAAAAATCAAATCTATCACAGTAATTCGCGTCTAATATACCATACAGCCATTTTTGTGCTATACCTATGAAATTGAATAATCCACGTTTATATCGTTTGTGTGAGAATTGTTCTACAACTGTGTTTGTTTTGAAATTAATCTGACATGGATTATATTATTTAGAGTTTCTAATAAATCGGCAAGATTATTGATATCTGCGGTTATCTTATTTTGTGAATTTTCGATAGGTATTGGATTATTCAAATTGTCTAATTATTTGGAAAGATGTATAACCTGTAACACTATGTATGCTGTTATTATAGTTCAAGATTGCAATTACCATTAAGTCATTAATGTTTTTATAAGGACTTTATAATTTCAAGCTTCTTAAACTTTCTCTCAAGGTAGAATGTAATCTCTCAATAGGACTATTCGAATTAGGATTTCGAGGAGTCGTATAATGAGATGCGATTATATGTGAAGTACATAAATCTGTTAAAATTGCATTTTTAAATTCAGTTCCGTTATCACATGTAATTATTTGTGGAATTCCATGGTCACTGAAATATCCTATACCTAAGTTGTGATGCAATCTCAACTGAAGTTTTGCTAATAATTGGTATAGCTTGTGCAAACTTCGAAAAGCTGTCAATAATTATTAGGAATTTTTGATTCGAAACTACGTATGTATCAATATAAGTGTTCAAAGGGTTTTGAACCGACTGGAGTTGGTTTGAATAATATTTTGTAGGGTTGCCGTTCATATTTTGTCTTATTACATCTTGTACATCTTTTTCTAGATAAGGCCAATAATATCGTTGGTGTATGGTATAGTTTGATTTTTTCTTGCTGTTCATAAGTTTTGTTATGTCTTCGACAAAAGAATTGGAAATACATAACATTATTATTAGAATATCTAAAAATTATTTGATCAGCAAAAAAATTTACATGTTTTTTTTTTGTATATGGGGATCCTAAAATAGGGTTTTCAAGAGAAGTGTGAATAGTTTGATCGTCTTCGATTATTTCATCCTCAACTGAATTTTTTGGAACTATATCTTTTTCAATTGTATCATTTTCAATTGAATTTTTCTTCAATCTTTTTGGAGGTATTATTACTTGAGACAAGATTTTCATCTTAGGTTTGTGGTGAATATGTTGAGTTGAATTGAATTAGGAATTCATAAAAACACCCAAATTATGAAATGAAAAATATACAAAGCGAAAGTTAGTTACCAGAAGAACCTTTCCATTGATGTTGTCTCAATATTCGAAGGGACACTTGCGAACTCAGAATCACCAATATTAATAATATTTTCCACTACGAAACTGAATTTATGGCACAAAAATGAACTCCAATATTGAAGCTGCCAAAGTCAAAATTCTAAAAATTAACAAGCAGGTTCTCGACTAGTAAATTTTGAATTTTAATTTGAAAGGTTTTTGCTATTTCAAGGCAAATCAAATCTATTTGGACCATCGAAGATTAAATTTTGTTCGATATGAACTTTATTAATGAAACTTGTGTAACTGAACTACTCGGCTGTTCATATCGAGCTAGTATCATTAAGAACTATAATCATTTCCGATCTTTTGAAGCACAGTAACAAACTGTGGTCTTTGTGACAAATTTTGCTGTCAGAAAGTCACCTTTAGGCACGAGAAAATCTTCTTCAAAAGACAGGGAGATCTCATCCATCACTGATAAATCGTCATCTGTGTCAACTAACTCCAGTGAATCGCCTTGACTCTGACGAATCGCTCTATTCCAACACCTTCTTATTAGCTCTTCTTGAACTTTTTGTTCTTTGTTGTTGCTGAACATTCCTTGTCATGTTCATCAGTTCGTTTAGAACTGGAGTAAATGTATAGATTACTTACTTTGACTCCCTTTTTCTTTCTTTATAACCCTTTTTTCTTTCATTTTTAGATACGCGCTTACATCGGTTAAACTTATCTTTCTGGTCTTACAGTTTATGTAAAATATGGGTTGGAGATGACATAGAAGAAGTTGACGGCTAGCCAGGCGCACAGCTTAAACCGCCATTTGTAGCCAATGTTTCAGATTGTTCTCTATTAGCAGTTGAATCTTGAGCTTGGTTTTGAGGTCTTGAAATCTTCGTCGGAAAAAGCTGAACGATTAACAGGACAAATACGTCTCATTTTCTGATATTCTCAATATTCATTCCCCCCTTTTCTTGCTTTGGTCTTTTTCGTTTATCCATCCCAATCCGAGACTTCTCGTGAATCTTCACAACCGCGGCATTACTTATAAGGTGGGGTGGTTAGCATCACGCTCAACCCTCCTTCTTTATTCGGGCTTGGGACCGGCAGTGACATCCGAGAGAGCCACTCCTACTCCTCTACCCCTCAGATGCCCAACATCTAATTACCAAGACTAAACCAATATCGGACAGAGTATAATACAGGGTCTCTCGAATAAGGATGCACTCTACAGGGATCTCCGTAACCATAGGAGATATATAGGGTTGGTTGAATTTGCAAAATTGCCACTATAGTGTAACCATTAACGGGCCTCCACAATCTCCAGACATTAAACTCATGGATTTTGTATTTTCAGGATTCCTTAAGAATGAAGTTAACTGACTTTTCAAAATCCATTAGTGTAATGTCTGGAGATCGCGGAAGCCCGTTAATGAGACCACTAGTGGCAATTAATATTCCTGTATTTATGAGCTTGATATGTCGTTGGATTCAGAATAAAAAGTAGAGTTTATTAGGCATAAAATAAAAAACTTCGACCATTTGAAAAAACAAAGTTGATTAGGATCGCGAAGACACGAAACGACTAATCAAAAATCTAATACCTTTATCATGTAGTACAGAAAAAGTGACAATGAGAATGTGAAGTTTATTTTGCGATATCATTTCAAATAAAGTCAGAAAAAAATAAGAATGATTTCGGTAAAATTCGGTTTCTTATGGATCTTTGGAATTATTCGGAATTTCCGAAATATCAAAACATGACGACATTGAACCCAGTGATGCGCAAGTTTTTCCAAAGTTTTTCCACAATTTTCCAAATAATCAACCCTGTATGCTTACCGAAATCTCTGTAGAGTGCATGCTTATCCGGAGTACCCTTCATAGAGCTAAAACTGAACAATAAGTACTGTATACAGATAATCCATGCATATGCACCAACTTCCAAGTCAACAGACGCAGATAGCGAACAATTTCACGAAGATCTGACAGCAGCAAAGATCGCAGAAAAAAAACAAATTAAACTGTCGTATCTAGCCAAACTTACTTAACAAAAAGAAAATATAGTGTACGCACAGGTACCTTTTTCAAAAAACAACTTCGAAAAAAGAAGAAGAAAGAAAGAAACAAGACCAAAAACGAAATATTTAGATTACATACTTGTCACAGATTAACGCCTATGCGTAGATGTGTAAGTACTAAACCGCTTCGCTACTGGTAGCGATCACAGACTACACCTTTTCCATAAGTATTTCAGAATGTATCACTTGTATTTCAGATTCATCAATTCTAGTTCAGAATGCGTCAATTGTATTTCAGTTGTGTAAGTTCAATTTCAGAAAGTGTTATTTGTATTTCAACTTTGTCAGTTGTAGTTCAGAAAACATCATTTGTGTTTCAGATTCGTCAGGTGTATTTCAGAAAAAGTCATTTGTATTTCAGTTTGGTCACTTGTATTTCAGAAATCGTCATTTGTGTTTCAGATTATTTATTTGTAGATCAGAAATTGTAAATTGTATTTCAGAATTCGTCAAATGTATTTCAGATATTATCAATGTAGTGTATTAAATAAAATTTATAATGAGTCACCCATACACCTATCTTGTGTTGATTTGGGGAAATCTGCGTAGATACCTACTAATTTCCGAACTACATCTGACAATTTCTGAAATACAATTCACGTTTTCTGAACTACAATCAACTAATCTGAAATACAATTGATGCTTTCTGATATAAAATTAACTAATCTGAAATACAATTGACACTTTCTGAAATAAAATAAACTAATCTGAAATACAATTGATTCTTTCCCAGATAAAATTATTTATTCTGAAATACAATTGACGCTTTCCGAAATACAATTTACTAATCTGAATTTCAATTGACGCATTCTGAAATTAAACTGACGATCTCTGAAATACATATGGGAGAGGTGTAGTAAGGGCACATATCCAAGTCAACACACATCTTGGGAAGAAAAGTGGACCAAACATTGGAGAATTACGAAAGAAAGAACAGGAGTTCAATACCCAATTCGAACGGAAACTACAATCAACCAAAAATCTTCATAATATGGAGTTAAATGAATTATCAAATAAAATCACGAACAGCTTGCAAACAGCTGTTAAAATAGTATCCTCGCTTCAGAAACACGGAAAGCCAAAACTCGGTCCTAACACCAAGAAACTAATTGAAGAAAGAAAAAAACTGACAGAGACTCACCAAACTACACACCAACTGAATAAGATGAACAAAGTCATCAGGAAAGACCTTAGAGCTTACAACAAACACAAAGAACAATACAAATATGAAAGTTTTACGTCCAAATATGTCAAAAGCAAAGCTACAAATTCACATAATCAAGAATGAGCTTGGAGAAATGGAAGGGAGGGAAGTCGTTGTAAGAAAAGACAAGATCACGGAAGCCATCGAAACCTACCGGAAACCTTACATCAAATGTGCTCAAAACCAAGAGAAACAACAAGAACTGCGAAGACCCATTTTGAATGTGGGATCAGAAGCAGACGCGCAACTAGGAGGGTGATTGAGGGTGCTAAGTACCCCCAAAACAAAAATTAGCACCCCCTATTCGGCATTCCACCATAGCACTTCTTAAAACTAATTCAAAAAATTAGTGAAACCAAATTATTTATAATTTTTTTCAAGTTTTATCGTCTGTTATATAATTTTAGTGTGTTGGATTTTCGTGGCATGCAGACGTTTCAATTAATTATTATTTTTTTTGCACATTTTGTACGTACTTACGTAATCGATGACGTCGTAACTTGGAAAAAAGGGTTTGTCGTTCATTAATTTATAGAGCACGTTCGGAATTACATATTTGTTTTGTTATAAAAATTTAATACATTTTAGACCAATAATGATAGGTGTGAACTGTCAAATATGACAGGTGCAGATTTTTGAACCATTTTTTCGCAACGGATTTTGCTGAAATTTTGCATAGACTTTAAGTTCGAGTGATTATAAATTTTAGACCACTAATAACAGGTGTCAACTGTCAAACGTGACAGGTGCAGATTTTTGACCCATTTCTTCGCAACGGATTATATGAATGAGACTATAACCCGATCGTAGATCGGCTTCCCGCTAGTAGCTATTTATATAACAAGTACATAAAGTAAGGCTTTATTTTACGAATAATTTTATGGCCTAGCTATTAAATAATGAGTCAATGAAGCCTGTTTATATAAGCGTTATATACATGATTTTATGTACGATTGCGACTGGTTTTTGTTAAAAATTGAAATATTTAATGAAAATTCGCGTAGGTATACCTGTTTCACCTTGGCAGATTGTCAGGTAGTCCAGGTAGGCAATAAAGTAGCACTTTATTTTACTAGTAAAATAAAGTGCTACTTTATTGACGCAAAACTGTTCTATTAATAGCACTTTATTGGTCAATCGGACATAAAAAATGTATATCTGTCTTTCTCTAACTTTTGATCTTATTATTATATTAACTTGATGACATAATTAATTAGTGCTTTTGTGTTTCTAACATAACCTTCATTTAAATTATTTAAATTTGGAAATTTTTTTAATAATTCTAGTGTGTTTCTATCTATTCCTATTTAATCAGCGTGGTGTTTCAATAATGAAGTGAATATGGTATTTTGTAAGTGTTGTCTTCTGATTGGTTCAATGGTTCCTACGCAATTAAGTATAAAAAAATACAAGACTGGTTTTCTTCAGGGATTTTGGTTCTAAAAAGGCCTCTTCTTTTGCAGACCGTTGATCAGGCAAGCATTTTCACTTTGTAATTTTTTTTTTTTCCTCTTTAGATTTCTAGGTTTTCCCTCAATATTTTTCGTTTTATTTCACCATCAGTGTCTACTATCACTGTTGGGTTTTTATTAACTGATAGATCTTAATTTATCTACCTTTGAAATATAAATATTATTTTTTTTATCCGCTGTATTGTGTTTTTATTTATTGTGAACCTCCATTTTGTTTGGCACCACATTTTTCTGAGGAGAGTCAATTTAGAGTTTTGACTAATAAATAGGTATTCCTGCTTTGGTATTTATATTCAATTGTAAGTGTGGGATTATTGTGTGTCAATCCCTATCAACTCTTCACTGAATGTTGGCAGTTACTTGGATTTAATTAATTTCACCCTCAGCTTCATCTAGTAGTACCAATATAGTAGGTACCTTAACTTAAATTTTTTTTAAAATCTATTTGGGGAAAATCTAGAAACTTATTTTTTTATCTTATACAGGGTGCCCCAGCCGAGAATGACCCATTTTAAATGGTTACAACTTTTAGACCAGGTGTGCTAGCTACCTGCGGCTTACGCCATTCGATTTCTCTTGGCCTATAGTTTTTTTAGTAGGTTGCAAAATTTTTTGAAACCTACACCGGGCGAATAAAAAAAATTCATTTTTTAACATCGAAATTCTTCACTATTTTTAATGGAACGCCCTGTATATCACAACGTCAAAAAAAAAAAGATTAATGTTCGAGGTATTCATGTACGAATAGACATCGTTCCTAACACTTGAAGTTTTAGCCGTAAAAAATCAAAATCGAAATCTTGGTATTTTTGCAACACCGCAGATTATGGGTGAAAGAGAGTTCAAATTTTTATCGGAAAACTCTCCCCCCCCCCCTCAATAAATACGGTTATTCATTATTCACACCTATAACTTTATAATCTACAGTATCAATAGTTAGTAATGTAGCGTATTCAAACAATTATGTAAGTATTCACATCAGATAATTATAATAATATCTCACGCGAATTAATCCCTAAGAAGAAGAAGAATAATATGCTCCGACTGTGTGTTAAGTGCGTCTCCTCCGGAACGTTTGGTTCAAGTGGATCACGTCGTCGTCTAAGAATACTTACTCCAAGTTTCGCCTCTCCATTCTCCTCATTGTCGTTATCGCCTGCAGGAGACATATGATGAGGGCTTGTTTGTTAAATCTGTTTGTGTTTCAGTAGACCAAAAGAGTTATTTTTATATCATAATATTTTTATAGATAAAAGACAATTTGACAAAATAATGGTGAAACTTTGCCTTAAAGGTGTCGAACAATAAGGCAAAATAATTATTCCAAAACTAATTAAAGTTTCCAGATGGGACGACGGTGTTTAAAACATTTGTAACTCGAACCTGATTCTGACTATATAATAAATCGTTTTAAATTCGAAACGCTACTCCTATTTTGGGGTCGTAGAATGAAATGAAATCTGTAGAAAGCCGTCAGCTTTGTTGTCATAAATAAATCATCTTTCCGTTTTGCAACACAAAACTTGATGGCGGTTTTGATAGTTTCCGAGGATACGGCATCAGGCGAAGCCATTTTCAAATTAAGTAATTAGATTTTGAGGGTGGATTAAATCTTTAGGGGGATTGTTGCCTCGAAACCCTTAATTAAATATGTATCCAACATTATGGATAAAGCACCTAATCAGTCAGAAGTGATAATATAAAATTGACTAAACTTATTATGTATTAGTAATGACATGAATTTCGATATTCAATCAACCTGAAAATAATAAATATTGAATTTCCAATTGAAGCTTTTGACGATGTGGAAAAATAACCAGGTTTAAAATAATTATTTATATTATACTGCCCCAACTAGAAAATAATTCCTGAAATTGGAGTTTAATTGGTTCATCAATATTTAATTATTGGCGCGCAAACCTGCGGGCATAAAGTAATGAAATTTTAGTTATAATACACTTTGGAAATTGTTTTTGTTGAAAATATGAAATTTAATATTTGCTAGATGCATCATAATTTATTAAATTACAATATACGACGTGATATAAAAGCTAGCAAATCTATGAAGCAATTATTGTTATGTACATACATAAAATATACAAGATTTTTGTGCGATTCCATCTCAGAACTTCCTGTTTTATAGCAGATGAATGTTTTTCATTTAAGTCAAGTTGGATGTTGATGGTAAAATCAGAAGGAACAGTTGAGCATTTAACAAGGCAGCTTCGCGCTGCTGGTAGGAACTTCCATTCCGAACAGGTGAAGGTGAAGATAGATGCCCACATAATGGAGAATGTGTGATAAAGAGGAAATACCCCAGTGAGTCACAATCTTACCGCCGATTCCCAACAGGTGAAAACTCATGGTTGACAATGAAGGTGCCATTAAAATATTTCGCCCCTAGAGAAGACGTTTTTTCTACAACCAGAAGAACCAAACGCAAGAAAAATGGATACAAAATTTAAATATTTGGAAGCGCGAGTTATATTATAATACCCTATGTTACTATTATTTACATTATTCTCCTTTCCAATATTAAATATAAGCATACTGAATATATTGATAATATGGATCTTATTACCAATACCGCTTTTCTGGATCAAGCTTCTTGCAGCGCTTGCAGAATTTGCGTATTAGAAATTAATGAATTTCAGTGGACTGTATTTTGAAAAAGACTCGACTATATTTTTACTTTTCAGCTTGTTATCCACAGATTAACTCGTCCTAAAGATAGGAAACTTCCATGTAAAATGTTCGTTCGGAGCTGTCTAAAAAATTACACGTATGAGAGTTTCATGACTGCCAAAGCTATGCAGCGCTAGTATAGCAAAACCACAAGCAAATGTCATCTGTGAAAGAATGTAATTTGTCATTGTATTTGCCATTAGACAGCCGTTTGATATTTGTTAAAAGTGTTCTTATTCTATGGTGTTCTTTATTTGATTTTCTATCAATTTTTGGTAAAACTTTGACTTCTTAATATGTTTTTAACCAAAGAGACTTTATGTTACATGTAAATATTGTGGAAATGGTTTTAGTGATGGTATTTATTTGCAATTTTTGACAAAAGTCATTTGTGCACTAGACCCTTCAAATTGTTAGTATTTTTTTTCCAATAAGGTTTTCTGTTGTTGTGTTAAAGGATTTTCTGTTAAAGAAGGAGATAGCACTGAAATGTTATTGTTTTATTTCCAAAAAATAGGGTTTAATAATAAAATGAAATTGATTAGACAAATTATTTGAAAGAAGGCGGGAATCACGTGACTACTGTCACAATACTGGACACAACGAAGTGCACACTAGCGCCACCATGCTGTGGCAGTCATGCAACTCGCTGCATGAGTAAGACAAGGATAGGGAAAAAGGTCTGAGTTTCCTATCTTCAGGACGGGTTAATCTGTGTTGTTATCAACAACACCATTCATCCACAAAACATCCCCCCTTAGAAAGGTAAGTGCCGTGTTGAGAACCTGTGTATAAGTTTCCAGCGCCTCTAGTGACTGGGGGGGTCAGCTTTTGTAATTCTGGATTTATTGGCGAATGCAAAACGAAATTAGGGTTCGTTCGGTATCTTATTCGTTCCGGTGGATCGTTTGCACCATTGTTTGATTCTAGCGATTCAACACCACCACTTTAAAGTTTCTACCATTTTTTGGCATAAAATAATCGTGCCAAAAAGAAGAAACTCATAAAAACGGTAGTGTTGAAGCGCCAAGGTAAAATTGACTAAGAATTAAGATGACAAATTTAGATATTTATTAAAGTTTGAAACAGAAAATATAATAGAATATGGAATTAATTACAATTATTGCGAAACAGTTTTTTTTCATGTAAGTATACATACATAGGTAGGTAATGCTAGTTAAGTTAAAGATAATAAGTACAGTTACAAGAAGTAATGACGTACTTTTAACAATAGCTTGATGAAAAACTTAAATCGTAAATAAAATGACAAAAGAGGTCCTTTTCTCACAATCCAAAATCGTTGTTAACCTAACAAGTGAGGAAAGTGTTTCTGCACGTGATGGAAATCGCACGAATGACAACAAAAAGCAGAGTTCGGACAAGCCTTTAAGTCCAGAAAATACACTTTCCGCATGTGTTAGGTAGAAAGTTTATGTAGTTATACATATTATAAAGCTCATTCAAGAAACTGATTTCGCCTGGATGATAGAATAAATATTTTTGATAATAGTCTATACCCTTTACCACTAGCTTTAAGCAAAGAGAACGCCAACAACTTCTCGTCCAATGTAAATCGTCTAGCTTTAGGCTTTTGGTTTTGAGTACGGACTTGGCTTAAAATAAAGCTGTATATCAATGGATTGACGTGGTCTACGAGCCTTTGAAATTTGGTTTATGATGCAAGTTATTCAGCCGCAGAAACTTTGGATTTAAATGACGACAACCTTCTACTGATTCTTCTTAACTTATTGCTGGATTCTATAACTTTGGAATAAAGATATTTTTCCCTTGGGGATAGGAATTTTTGCTTAGTGACGTTAATGTTCTTTAAAATTTGGCATTGTCTCTCATGACCTGCAAAAAAAAAAATAGATCAAGATTGGAGACGAGCTTTTCGCACATTTAGCTTCTAATTTTTCTAGCATTCGACTGCAAGTTTTAGTAATTAGTAGTCTTTTATAGTAGTAGTCCTACTTGAGTTAGGATGTTTTAAAATTCACCTACTCCCAACTGGGTGGTTATTCATTAAGCAATAACACTTAGGTACCTACCAATAAAAGTTTTAAGAGACAAAGTTGGTTGGTGACTTTTTCATGTTTGCAGATGTGATGGTTCTACTTGGTGTAGCAATGTCTGCCCGAATTGCAGAAGTTTCAGTAGATAAAAATTGACGACATGAAGGGCCTGGTTGATCTAAAACAGAAATTTCGTTACCAATGATTCTATCAAAAAAGTTTGGATACATGCATTGCAGAATATGGTGTGCCTGTATGTAACCAGGAATATTTTAATTATTGTGTCGCCTGATAAAGGAATAAACATTAAAAAAAAAAGAAATGAATAATATTAGCTTTGTTCCAACACAGCAGAAAACCGTACAATGTACCGTCACGATTCTGCGCAGAAACTAAAATTGTTATACTGAGTTGTTTCGAAACCGTTCATGGGACGATTTTTTGACGTGTTGGAACAGAGTTATTATGTTTACCTACCTATGTCAATCATAGTTGCGAAACTAATTTCTTAAGACGTCTTAGGACTCTTACGAGTTTCAACTGTGTCGATCTCCACTTTTTGCCATTTTGGTGATTGTGGTTTATCAATTAACGACTCCTCACTGTTTTTGATAATTGGGGCTAAAATTAAAATTAATTTTAATGTTTCTGACCTATGCTCCTTTAAACCCGAATTCTAACACGTTGTCGTTAATCAGAACTATGGGGAGGGGTAAGTGAAAATGTAAGTACGTCTTTCTCACATATATCTAGTATTAACTTACCTTCAGGGAGATACAGCAAAAGCGCAGCATTCCATGTGAGTCCTCGTCTGGCTTTTGGATCCCCAACAATAAATTCTCGAGGAAAATGTCTTGTTCACACTCTATAATTATTATAAGCCTTCTCGACACTGAGGCTATTTAGTAAAGGATTGCGAACTTTTATTAGCCATTGTTTCATTTTTTCGGCATCTTTTGGAAACCGGAAATAGCTGCTGTATTTGTCGCCGCACCCCGGAACACAGCATTTCTGATGCTTTTCAATTAACAAACTGGGAGAAGACATTTTGAGATAATAATTATTGATAATTGATAGGTAATTGATAATTCTAAATGTTGGAAGAAGTTCAAAATTTAAATTTTGACGACTGGAAATGACAAAATAAACTTCAAATCTTGGCGCACGGTCCGGCAGGAAAAAGAAAACTTGAATAGGTTGATTGAAGCGCCTCTAGTGATTGGAGGGGAAAGCTGAAACGACTAGACTGACGTCTCTCATAAGACTTACATTTCTAAGGGGGGATGTTTTGTGCATTCATCGTTATGATAATAATAAACAAAACAATTTCAAAGCTAGAGTACAAAAAGTTTATCTGGTTGCTAATTTGTGATTAATTGAAAATGTCAATTTTTGATTGATTAGAAATAAATCTCAACATGGCCCCCAGCTTTGAAAGGAATCTTTCAAATTGAATAATACTAAAAAACTTAAATTAATTACATGGGCTCAATGCCAGAACCGAAACATCAATTGTATCGCTAAACCTAAAATTAATCTATTGGAAGTGGTGCTAATTTTACCACTGCGCGTTTAATAACACCGTTCGCAGTTTTTACGGACGCAACGCGCACAATTGACCAGGGGGCGGATTACGAACTCTCGATTCGAACCGAAACCGCCATGGATTTCGAACGCACTCCATGCGAATGCATTCTCATGCATTCGCATGGAGTGCGTTTGAAATCCATGGCGGTTTCGGTTCGAATCGAGAGTTCGTAATCCGCCCCCTGTCTCGCATAAATAGAAAAAGATAGCTTAATTGTAATAAATAGAAGTTGAAAAGTAATGAAAGATGACATGCGCGCGCAACTAGTGGGTTGCAGTGTAGCCAGTTTGTATCGTTGCAGAACAAATGTAGAGAATACAAATCGAACTTATACCAATAAAAAAATGATTTTTTACAACGCGTCTTACACTGCTTCAAATCAAAGGAAAGTAAGAGCTTTAAAGTGTATGTTAACATCGTTTGCACTTTTATTTTCATAAATGTTTCATCAGGCAACATCGCACAATGAAAGTGGAAATGAATATGTCAAGGATAATCTGACATATTTTCAAACGAAACTACAGTGAGTTCAGAAGATATACGTAAAATGTTTGTTTGCTCTTTGTCAAACTACACGTTACAAAGAAAGAAGAAACGATTAATTCTGAACTGGCCCCTGAATAAGAATACGACGCAAGCCCGTAACAAACTCGCTTCTCATTGGACGCTCACCTGCAACCCACGAGTTGCGCGCGCAGTCAAGGTAAAAAAAGATAGGTCCATTCCATCAGTTCCTGGATGAACGTCACAAATGCGCCCAAGATGCCATTTATACGGAGGCAATTCATTGTCATGAATTAACACCATTTCATCAACCGCAAGGTTTCGCATATTTTGTTTCCATTTTTGTCGCTGTTGCAATTGAGTAACATATTCGTTGCACCACCTTTTCCAGAACTGTTGTTTTATTTTTTCTAACTGTTCAAACAAAGATAATCTGTTAGATGGGGTGCTCATAAGGTCAGGGTAAGGAAACGATACAGACGCACGACCTATTAAAAAATGAGATGGCGTAAGAACTGTTAAATCATTCGGATCAGCAGACATCGGTGTCAAAGGTCTAGAATTTAAAATACTCTCTATTTGTGAAATGATGGTATAAAAACTTTCAAATGTAAAAACACCTGGTGAAGATGTCATCACTTTGAGTAAATGTCCTTTGACGGACTTTATTCCCGCCTCCCATATACCACCCAGGTGTGGGGAATAAGCCGAAATGAAGTGCCATTTATTGTCAAGATCATTACCAAGTTGTTGAATAATAATACTTTTATTAGATTTTAAAAATTGCCCCAATTCTTTTAACCGATTATTCGCACCTGAAAAATTGCGAGATGGTTTGCCTCGACGTGATATGAACCTTTGAAAGGCTTCAAGAAAGATAGCAGTGCTCAAATCCGTCACCAGTTCAAGATGAACCGCTTTTACTGTTAAACAGATAAAAAGACAGAGATAACATTTTTTTGTTTTTGCACCACGGCCCTTCCTATATTTGTATTGAAATGGACCTGCATAATCCACACCCACGTCTGAAAAAGGGGGTCTCACAGATATTCTGCATTCTGGCAAATTACCCATAATTGGATTAATGAACTTTGGCTTAAAACGGAAGCATATTACACATTGCCGCACAATGCGTTTAGCGACACTTTTTCCCGAAATTAGCCAAAAGTGTTCACGAGTCTTGGACAAAAGTAGTTGAGGTCTACAATGTTTCTCATTATGTATATTTTTTAGAATAAGGTCTGTTAATTCATGCTTATGAGGCAAAAGAGCAGGATGTTTTTTGTCGAATGAATAACTCGAGTTTTTGAGGCGACCACCTACCCTCATGATGCCATCCTTCAAAAACGGAGTTAAATTATTGAGATGACTTTTGTTGCTAACACTTCCAGACTTGATGAGTTCTTTTAATTCATCAGAGAATGACTCACGCTGAGCTAACATAATTAATTTATGGGAAGCTTCACGTAATTCGTCCAATGTTAATATTTGTTCATTGTCTATTTGATTGTTAGTAGCCTTACAATTTCTCAAAAATCGTAAACAATAAGCCATCACATGTTTTGCCCGTTGAAAAAAAGAAAACCTTGAAAAAGGAAATAGCAAATTATTAGAATCTAATTTGCCATGAACCAAAGCGCGTGTATTTTTTCGACATTCTGGCAATTCAGAAATTGGAGCTGAATTGTGTAAAGTAATGTCATTTGGCCATTTTGATGAAGATTCATATAACCAATTAGGGCCATGGAACCAGGAATTAGTTTCAAGAAGAGTTTTTGGTGACATGCCCCTCGAAAGAAAATCTGCTGGATTTTCACCAGTTGGAACATATCTCCATGATTCAGAAGGGGCTAACTTCTGAATTTCCGAAACTCGATGTCCAACAAATACTTGGAAGTGATGTGGTGAAGAACGAATCCATGAGAGAGCTACCGTTGAATCACACCAAAAATAAATATTATCATAGTTTAGGGTTAAAGATGATGTAATTTTGGAAAAAAGTTGTGCTAGAAGTAAAGCACCACTCAGTTCCAACCTAGGAATTGTAATAGACTTGATAGGAGCTACACGAGTTTTAGAGGGAAGAAGACGTACATGGACTTTTTTACCAATATCAACTGTGCGTAGATACACACAAGCACCGTATGCAGATTGAGAAGCGTTTGAAAATCCGTGTAGTTCAACTCGAACCAGATTTTCGCAAGTTACTTGCCTTGAAATTTGAATTTTGTTAAGTACTGGAAGTTCAGATCTAAAAGAGAGCCACATATTTGCAAGTGCAGAGGGTACTTCTTCGTCCCATGATAACTTGAGCAGCCATAATCTTTGCAAGAAGATTTTTGCACGAATTATAACTGGAGCTAATAAATCGAGAGGGTCAAAGATTCTAGCAATGTCTGAAAGAATTACCCTTTTGGTTACCCTTTTTGTTGATGGAAGTAAGTCAATATAGAAGGACAACAAATCATCTCGGCCAGACCAAAGCATCCCAAGTATTTTACTTGCTTCTGATGACCCAAAATAGAATTTATCCTCAGATACATTTAATGATTTAATTTGATTTAGAACTATTCGACTTCCACTTTCTTAACTCAAAGCCTGCGCTTGCCAAAATAAATTTGACCTGTTGGCATAAGTCAACAGCTTCTTCGAGGGAATTTGCACCAGATAAAAGATCATCAACGTAGAAATCCCGCTTAATAACATCGGATGCCCGAGGATGAGATGCTTGATGATCGATTGAAAGTTGCAACAAACACCTAGTTGCTAAAAATGGAGCAACAGCTGTTCCATAAACAACAGTATTAAGGGAGAAAGTTTGAAGTTCTTTTTCAGGACTAGACTAGAATTGATTGAAATGGTTTAAATTCGTCAGCAATAAGAATTTGCCTATACATTTTGCATACATCAGCAGATATTACATATGAATGCTGTCTAAAACGAAGTAAAATTGATAGCAAATCCTCCGGCACTGTTCGACCTACCATCTGAATTGAATTATATGATTCACCTGAAGAAGACGGATAAGAACTATTGAAAACAACTCGTAATTTAGTAGTGCTTTTATCTTCACGTAGTACACCATGGTGAGGGGAAAAGAATAGTGATTGATTTGGTTGGGGTTGAAAAAGAGACATGTGATTAAGTTCTTTGTATTCGGACATAAATTCAACGTACATTCCCTTAAGCTTTGGATTTGACGCTATAGTCGTTTTTCCAAATTATAGAATTGTTTAGATGCTCCTTGTTTAGAATCACCTAATGTTTAGAGTGACTTCTTTAATGGAATAGATACAATAAATCGACCTTCGTAATTTCTCTTGAATGTTTGCTGGAAATGTTGTTCAGCTTCTTGCTCTTCATCAGAAAAACTAACTTCGGATGATATTTCCTCGAGTTCCCAAAACTTGGATAATTGAAATTGAATGTCTTTGGAAATATGACAGGTAGTGGTTTGTTGTAAAGTTGATCCGCAAGGTCCTGAAATGTACCATCCAAATTTGATGTTCTGCAAAAATGGCTTATCTGAACCTAAAGACTTCGTACCTTTACACAATAATTGCCAAAAAATACCTGCACTAATGAAAATGTCAATTTTACTCGATTCGTAAAATTTTGGATCAGCAAGCTGAATATACGAAGGAATTTCAAGAAATTTAGGATCCAATGCAAGGTAAAACTAAACACTTGAGACTTGTATTGTAACTGGAACATAAAGATTTAATGAAAATTTGACATGAATTTGAAGCATGAGCTTGGGCCTCATTAATACCACTAACGCAAATGTTAACTGAATCTTGTGGCAATTTTAACTTCTTAACTGTACTTGCACTTATAAAACTTGACATAGAACCACTATCCAAAAGAGCACGACAAACATGAAACCGACCAGAAGAATCTTTAACTTCCACCAATGTGGCCAGCAAGATTTGGCCTTGATAAGATGCATTACATGTTGTTGTTTGAATTTCCTTAGCTTTTTGTTTATTTTGCTGATCCAAGATCTGCTCTGAAACCGAACTTTGATCTTGATCAGCCATTGAAACGTTAGCAGCAGTTTTTTCTTGAAATGAATGCAATAACGAATTGTGCCTTTCATTGCAATGTTTGCAACTACCTCGCCTACATTGATTAACATCATGACCTTTTTGCAAGCAATTGACACAAAGTTTTAATAATTTTATTTTTTCCTTTTTATTTTTTAAGGGAAGTGCAATAAAATCATCACATTTGAAAATAGAGTGTTGTTTGCCACAAAAGAAACAACTAAATTTGTGTTTTTGATCAGCAATTTCGGTATTAAAACATTTTTCTTTGATTTTATAAGGTACTGAATTTTTAGATTTGTACATAGTTACTTTATCCAAAAAGTCAGTTCGCGATATCAAAAATGTTTTAAGCTCAGAAATGGTTGGAAGTTGCTCATTTAATTTATATTGTTCCCAATTGCGAATTGTATCTAAATCTAGCTTACTGGTTACTAAATATATTATAAGAGGATCCCAATTTTCAGTTTTAACATTGATTGCTTCAAGAGACCTTAAATTCTTTGACAATGAATCAACCAAATTGCGAAATGCTTTAGGAGAATCTGGTTTGAACTCTGAAATGTTAAAAAGTGATTTGATATGGTTATGAATCATTAACCTCTTATTATCAAACCTCTCACACAAGATATTCCAAGCCAATGCATAGTTATCACCTGAAATTTCTAAGCATTGAATACACTGAGCCGCAGAACCCTCCAAAGACGCACGCAAATAATGTAGCTTTTGAACTGGATCGAGATTTTGAGCATTATGAATTAAAGAAATAAATAATTCTTTGAATTCAAGCCATTTATCGTAGCTCCCATAAAACTTAGGCAACTCAATGACAGAAAGTTTAACATTAAATTGCTTAACAGAATTAGAACCACTAGAGGCATTTGACTTGACATTAACATTTTGATTAGAATTTTGAGACCAAATAGGAGAACTTTTGGCATCAAAAATAAATTGTTTCGCAAAAGTAATATTTTGATAGTATAAATTTTCAAAAGAATTTTCAACATCCTCTTTAAACTTTTCAAAATCTATGTCTTCTAGTTCAAATTGTACATTGATGTAATCTGAAAGCAAATTATTTTCCAACTCTCTCAAGCGCGTATCTAATTCTATTAACTTGAAACTAGAAAGTTCTGAATTTTTTAAAGATTGTAAAAATAACCCAAAATTGTTCAATTTAGAATTCAAAATATTACGTTTTCTTTCTAAATTCCTTACTCTTTCGGCAGTTTCAGACATTGTTTCTTCCTGTACTGACGAAGTTGAGATTGACCTTGTCTTAGGCATCTCCACCTGGTTTTAATTGATTGAAAGCTTTTCTACCAACACTCCGATTTATTTATGGTCAAATTTCACGCAATAGGGTACCTAATGAAAACAATAATTAATATATTGATAAAAATAAGGGTAAATTATTGATTCCGCGTTTACAAACCTACACAGTCTAATATAGTCCAAAAACGCGACTTTCTTTCCTGACCTGGATCCTTATGAGAAAATCCAGGAAAATGGGTACCTGCTAGACTCGTTGTTGCACAGTAGTTCTTGCTTGAACAATGAAATAATGCGCCTTCTTCTTGTAGGCAATGCACTTGTAATCAATGACTGGTTTTGAACAAATAATCCACGTAAAATGATCTGGACCTGGACACCTTCTGGTCGGGTGACGTCCAATTTGCGGTTTTCGAAGGCTTGCAAACGATTATCATAGAGGAAAAATGTTACTGTGATGTTACCTTGCTCGCTTCTATCTTTTTAAATGACCATGGAGTATTAACTTGCTCCCTTGAACTCGAAAGGGCCTTCTTATCGCCTGACTACTTCTTCATCGGACAGGATACGCTAATAAATAATTCGGCAACGATGGACCATTGAATATATTGATAATATGGATCTTATTACCAATACCGCTTTTCTGGATCAAGCTTCTTGCAGCGCTTGCAGAATTTGCGTATTAGAAATTAATGAATTTCAGTGGACTGTATTTTGAAAAAGACTCGACTATATTTCTATTTTTCAACTTGTTATCAACAACACCATTCATCGTTATGACAATAATAAACAAAACAATTTCAAAGCTAGAGTACAAAAAGTTTATCTGGTTGCTAATTTGTGATTAATTGAAAATGTCAATTTTTGATTGATTAGAAATAAATCTCAACACGTACGCCTCTGTAAAAGTTCACAATAATCTAAAGATGCTGACGAAGCGGTACTGCACTGGAAAAGTACCATCATATCGCCCACATGATTGCAGCGTCAGCAGTATTTTATTATAAATACGGCTAGCAGAGCTTCTCATTAATTCATTTGTATTCTAGCTAGACTAGAGCAATTTAGAATCAAGATTCTCTTGTAATCAACTTTCCGCCGCAGCAATTGAATTCTAGTATTTTTTGTTGTAACTTCTTATAGCTGTAAGCAACATCCTCTTTTAACTTAAAAGCACTTTTTAGAACTGGTACCTTTAAAAATTTGTATGGTTTAGAATACACATTTTTAAAAGTGACCAGTTTTAAAAAGCGCTTTTAAGTTAATAGAGGATGTTGCATACAGCTGTTATTTTTTAATAAAATATATAGTTTTTGAAAACAAGATTTACTGAACGATAAATATAATTGGCGCAGTTCGGAGCAGCTGTTCTTCAGAGTGCTATAGAGTCCTGAGATTGAATTTTCGAAAAAGTTTATTCCAGTTCGTTCCACTTTTTGGAAAAATTCACTGAAGAAAAGAAGCAAAAAGATCCAACGTACAAAGTTAAAGTGATACAGTTTCAAGCATCGTGCCTTGTAAGTAATCCCTTTTTCCTAAAACTTGTATTTTGTAATTGGTGTTTAATAATTAAGTTCTTTTGAATAATTCTTTTTTTTTGAGTTTTTTTATCAATAAAAAATTTTCAATTTCAATTTGTTTTCTCATTGAGACCAAATACAAATGAAATAATTTTGAGAAAGTAACCTACGAGACTGAATAATTAATTTAATTTTAATTTTTTATTTTTGAAGGAAAAAAAAATAAAATTCACATTTTTTAATTTTTAATTTTAAAATAATTCAATAATTAATTTAAGACTTTAATTTTTAATTTTTTAAGAAAAAATAATAAAATTTCCCAATTTTCAAGTGACTGGATAATTAATTTGAAAACTTCAATTTTGAATTTTTAAAGAAAAAAATAAAATTTTTAATTTTTAATTTTTAAAGAAAAAATTAAATTTCTAATTTTGAATTTTTTAATTTTAATTTTAAGAAAGTAAACTTTGAGCATAAATAAATAATTTTAAAAATATAATTGATAACTAAGTAATTAATTTTGAAAATATAATTGACAACTAAATAAATAATTCATTTTAAAAATCTAATAATTAAATAAATAAATAATAATAAATAAACTCAATATTTAATTCATTTTTAAATTTTTAATTTTTAATTTTTGAATTTTTAATTAAAAAAGAAAGTGCATAAATCAATTCTGATTTTTCCATATACCTATTATATTCATAATTTTGAATTTTTCTGAATTTATAAATCTTTAATTTTCAAAAAAAATTATAACACTAATAATAACTATTGTTATATTATTTATTGTAAACTGTAAACAAAATAGCCAACGGCAATTATAGCAAGCGTGCTAGCACTCACGGGAAGACTGACTCCGTTTTTTCAGTACCTGCCTGTCCCTTTTCTCGCACGATTGCCCGCGGTTGACGAAGTATATTCGACCCTTTACTTTATTTACCTGCATCATTTCATGTTTCACCAAGATAAATAATAGTCCGGTTGAATTATCATCACAATAATTTAATTCCTTCGAAAAATATTTTATAATAATTATTATTTTAAATTCAAATATAATTTTAATTCTAACACGGCCAACCCTGATAGTAGTTTCGTTCTCGGAATTGCAACATCCAATAATTATTTTAATTCTCACTAATAGTAGAGACATCCTCCTCCTCACAGTCCTCACTGAAATTACAAATAATTCCCAATAAGTAACTAACAGGAAAACGAAGGAAAAGAAACATAAATTTGTATTTTCACAAAACAGGAAATACTTCTAGTATTTCGGCAAAAGAGAAATAACTTTTAGCATTATTTGCATCAAAACAGGAAATACTTTTAGTATTTCGGCAAATTTGGAAATACTTTTAGTATTAGCTGAATCAAAACAGGAAATACTTTTGGTATTTCGGCAAAATAGAAAATACTTTTAGAATTGGTTCAAAATATCAGCAAATACTTTTAGTATTTCGGCAGAATTGAAAATACTTTTAGTATTAGTTTCATCAAAACAGGAAATACTTTTGGTATTTCGGCAAAATAGAAAATACTTTTAGTATTGGTTCTACAAAACAGGAAATACTTTTAGTATTTCGGCAGAATTGAAAATACTTTTAGTATTAGTTTCATCAAAACAGGAAATACTTTTAGTATTTCGGCATCATCAAAACAGGAAATACTTTTAGTATTTCGGCAAAATAGGAAATACTTTTAGTATTGGTTCTAAAAACAGGAAATACTTTTAGTATTTCGGCAGAATTGAAAATACTTTTAGTATTAGGTTCATCAAAACAGGAAATACTTTCAGTATTTCGGCAAAATAGAAAATACTTTTAGTTTTAGTTGCAATCATAAAGTCAAACCCTTGGTCAAAGTACATACAAAATGTAGCCAAACTAATAAAAGGTATAACACACAAATTTACAAGTGTGAAAATTCCCTGATATATGTTTAAAATACTGGCTTCTAGTTATTCTAACATGGCCAGATATCCATAACCAACAAATAAATAAAAAGTTACTCGCCTGAATTCTTCTTCTAAAAGTTCCAATAAGTCTGGCATGTCTAGTGTGAGAGACCAGTCTGTGGGCCAAATTCGTAGCTGCTCTTTAGCTGCCTTGGTAATGGTTGATTTTCCAACTCTTCGTAGCTCGTAACGTTGTTGCGGGGTGATGCCAACAACCTCGAAAGGACCATCAAATTCATAAGATAGCTTTCCCTGATGCATCTTTTCGTCTCGGTGCATTAAAACAAAATCACCAACTTGAAAAACTTTCGTATCACGACGTTTTGTATTTGATCTCAGGTCCCTTTTGGTATTGCTATCAAGGGCACTTTTGACTCTTTCTCGATCCAAATTTAAGTTCCTTATTGGCACAGAATCATCCGTGAGGTTCTTCAACAAATTCTGAATAAGAGGCGTTGCACCATCGACTCCAATCAATGCTCTTAGTGGCGCAGTATTGGTTGACTTTTGGACGGTGGTGTTAAGTACTAATTGTATCTTCCATATTTTGCTCGACCATTCTGATTTAATACGGGTTTCTACCCGCAACAAGTTCATGATAGTACGCATATATCGTTCAACTTGCCCATTTGAACGATGTATGTCAGGTGTTGTATAATGATATTCAATATTCAAGACATCCAAATATTCAGGCAAGCTTAAATTTTTAAAATTCGAACCTGCATCCATGATTATCATTTTTGGAGTACCAAACAATGAAATGATATTTTGAAAAGCTAATTTTGTCTCTTCAGCTTTGACGGATTTTAAACATTGCAATACACAGAATTTGGAAAAAGTGTCCACAACTACCAAAATATGTTTAAAACCATCAGACGTTGCAGGCAATGGTCCCAAACAGTCTGCATGTAGTATTTCCATGGGCACTGATGGTTTGTCAACATTTTTGATAAATCCTTGAAGAGGACCTGCTCTGGTTTTCTTAACAGCACAAATTAAACAATGTGTTTAATTGTCTTTGAAACTTGTGGACTGTATATTTTTCTTTTTGTTCAGCTCAAATTCGCCAAATTCGGGGAGGAAAACGGACAGGATTTTGAAACATTTCATTAATTTATTGACAACTTGACAACTCGTCAACTAAAAACTAACTGGTGCTAAAAGATACAGAGTTTTCAAAAGCAACTTGAATCAAACACAAATGTCGGGCTTTAACATACCGCCACCCTTGAAAGTACCAAGTACTTCTCAACTAAATCGACACATATCGCTATCAAAGTTATAAAAATGAATGAATATAAAAACTAAATTAAATAAATATAAGTACCTACAAATGTTTAGGTATTAATGTAAATTTCAATGTAGATTTCAACATTAATCAATATAAATAAAAAATACTAATTAGTACTATTCGTTAAAAAATATTTAAATAAATAAGAACATTCTAGCAACTGCATTAAAGTTCGAGTCGGAAAATGTTTCATGTATAATCAAACATTCAAAAATTAAAACTAAACCTAATTCTAGAACTCAGATGGTAAAACACATACGCGGCTAACAGCGCGACTAATAACACCACCGTTAACTTTAAGTTCAACGACACGATTAATGTTATCCCTTCCCGGATGTAGGGACAGGACTCTTCCCAATTGCCAATTCATAGGTGGTATATTGTCGTTTTTTACCAAAACCAACGAACCAATTTTTAACAAATCTTGGGCATTTTGCTTCCATTTATTTCTTGTTTGTAATTCTGACAAGTATTCTTTTTGCCAACGCTGCCAGTAATGTTGAGACATAGCCTGAAGGTGTTGCCATCTGGTTAGACGATTGACAGGAACATCCGTTAAATCAACTTCTGGAAGATTTGTAAGAGGTCTACCCACCAAAAAATGTCCAGGTGTTAATGCCGAAATATCGTCCGGATCTTGAGTAAGTGCACACAGTGGACGCGAGTTTAATATACATTCAATCTGAGTCAACACCGTGGCAAACTTCAAATGTCAATCGAATTTCACCCACAACTCGTTTAATATGGTATTTTGCCGACTTTATCCCCGCTTCCCATAATCCACCGAAATTAGGTGATGAAGCCGGGATAAAGTGCCATTTAATATAGTCAAGATATAAATTATCGCTGATTTGAGAAGTATTATTTTTCAAAAACTCATAGACTTTTTGAAGCTCAGTATTAGCGCCTCTATAGTTGGTTCCATTATCAGAGTAAACATTTAATGGTTTACCACGTCTACTAACAAATCTATGAAATGCTGCTAAAAATGCCTCCGTGGTTAGTCCAGACACCAGTTCGATATGTATGGCCTTTGTGCTCATACATACAAAAAGACACATGTAAGCCTTAATTAACTTCGCACCACGAGTTTGCCTATCCTTAATTAGGAAAGGACCTCCAAAATCAGTGCCAACATTTGCAAAAACATGATTAGGAGTTATACGAATTTCTGGCAAGTTACCCATTAAATAACTTTTTTGATCTCTTGGAGCAACACGAGAACACTTATAACAAGTTCTAACAACATTCTTACAGGCATTTCTGCCATTAATAGGCCAATATTTTTCTCGAACAGAATAGAGCAAATTTTGAACACCACAGTGTAATAATCTTTCATGTTCATTTTTTAGAATCTGTTTCGTTAAGAAATGACTATCTGGTAGCACGATAGGATGCTTACCTTCAAATGATTTGTTTGAATTTTCCAACTTACCCCCAACCCTGATTATTTTGTCCTTCAAAAATGGATTAAGAGAAAGTATTTTGCTTGTTTTATCTATGGGTTTATTTTTACTCAAATTAGCATATTCTTGAGGAAAGCATTCTATCTGAACATGCCTAATAATATTATTTAAAGCATTATTTAACTCTTCTGGAAGCAAAGGGCCGATATTTCTATCGTCTTTTTTAAGTTTACTGTTAGTTAAATATCTGAAAATATAGGCTATTACTCTTATTGTTGTTCTGAATGCCGAAAACCTTTTTAGAATCCAAATTATATCATTACTATAATTTATCGATAAATTACACAAAGTTTTTGGTTCACAAATTTCTGTAATTTCCATTTCTGGCTGACTAATATTCCATTCTGACGCATTCAACAAAAACCACTCTGGGCCATACCACCACAAACTCGAATTCATTAAAGCTTCAATAGAAATGCCTCTACTTAGAAGATCGGCTGGATTTTCATTAGATCTAACATGATGCCAGTCTTCAAAATTTGTAAGTGACCTGATTTCGCTAACTCTATTTGCAACAAATGTTTTCCATTTGCTGCTTTCATTTCTGATCCAACAAAGTGTAATTGTGGAATAAAATTTATTAAATTCTAAATCTAAAACACTTATTATTTTTTCTATCAAGTTCGCGAGTAGTACGGCACCACAGAGTTCTAGTCGAGGTAAACTTAATTGTTTTAACGGTGCCACACGTGATTTGGCACATAGTAAATTAGAAAAGTAAGAATTATTATCAATTACACATCGTAAATATATGCATGCTCCGTAGGCCTTGACCGACGAGTCACAAAATCCATGAAGCTCAATTTTTATACGTCGCGAAAATACTGCGCATCTAGGAATCTTAAGCTGCTCTAATTTATACAAATCATAATAAAATGAGTTCCAGGTATTTAAAATTCCTATGGGAATTTCATCATCCCAATCAAGCTTTAATTTCCATAGTTCCTGAACTATAAGCTTAGCAATAACAATAATAGGGCCTAACAAACCTAACGGGTCAAAAATCTGACAAATTATCGATAAAATATAACGTTTTGTAACTTTTTCATTAGCAGATTTATTCAAATTATCGATCTTGTACAATATCTCATCAGTATTTGAATTCCAATAGACACCTAGCGTTTTATTCTGTTCATTAACTCCTATAATTAAAATATTTACATCTAAACCCTCATTTAACTGAAATCTATTCAAAAGTTCTTTTTCATTACATAAAAATTTTCTAAGTTCAAATCCATAACTTGCTAAAAGACTAACAACGTCTCTTTGAATTTGCAATAATTCGTGCTTAGAATCTGAACCTGTGAGAATATCGTCCATATAGAAATCTTTTTTTATTATTTTACTTGCTAATGGGAAGCTTGATTCCTGGTCATTCGCGATTTCAAACAAACACCTAACTGCAAGATATGGCGCAGATGCCGTACCATACGTTACCGTATTTAATTTATACACTTTCAATTCTTCCTCGGGATGCGAACGCCAAAATATTTTTTGGTATTTGGTTTCATTCTCGTGCACTAGAATTTGGCGATACATTTTCGAAATGTCACCTGTTAAAACGTATTTATGAATGCGAAATCTAGCAAGGATAGAAAACACATCTTGCTGAAGCGTCGGTCCACTGAATTGCACATCATTTAGTGACAGTCCAGTACTTGTTTTAGCCGACGCGTCAAACACTACTCGACACTTAGTAGTAATACTATCCTTAAACACTGCATGATGCGGTAAGTAAAACCCGTTATCATTGTAATCTATAATTTCAGACATATGCCCAAGCTGTCTATATTCGTCCATAAATGATACATAGTCCGATTTTAACTGTGAATTTTTAGACAATCTCTTCTCTAGTAAATAAAATCTATTTCTCGCCATGGTACTTGAATCTCCTAACAAATCTAAATTATTCTTGAATGGTACATGCACAATAAATCTACCTAACTGATCTCTTGATATTGTATTCTGAAAGTAATTTTCGCAATATTTCTCTGAATCTGACATGGTTACCTTATAATTACTCACCTCTTCAACTTCCCAAAATTTAACAATAGTGTTTTCAACAGAATTTTGATCTACTATACTCAAACAACTAACTGATTCATTATTTTCATCAAAACACAAATTTCCTGCAATGACATAACCTAGAGCAGTTTCTTGTAATAAAGGCAAATTTGGGCCAAGACGAATCTGATTTGAACTCATAATTGTCCAAAATATGTTCGAACCTAACAACATATCTATTTCACTCGAAACATTAAATTTGGGATCGGCTAATTGTAAATTAAATGGAATATTAAGGATTTCTTTATTAAATGACATTATAGGTAATTTTTCTGTGATCGATGGAAGTACCAAACAGCTTAAATTACTCTTAAAATTGCTTATACAAGATTCATTAGTTACATTTACTTGATAATTGATATTGGTCAACGTTTGACCTACACCCTTTATTGCATGATTTATTTTTGATTGTTTTAAGTTCAATTTTTTACATATTCCTAGAGACAAAAAATTACTCTGAGAGCCACTATCTAGCAATGCTCTTGCCGTCACTTTATGTCTTCCATTGGTTACTTGAATCATAGCTGTAGACAACAAAACTTGCGAATTTCCTGACGCTACAGAAGCTTCCACTGAATGTGCCAAATAGTTAGTCACGGCATGGTCGCTTCCTGCAACATGTGAGTTCACAGAATAATTGTTTGTCCCTGGAACGAGACTGGAAGTGACGCTGCTGTTTCCAACTTTTGACGATTCTGAGGTCGAGGTTTTTTGTCCGAAATTTGTTCTATCACCGGTTGGCATAGAATTTTTATTATTATATGAATCTGAATGCAATAATAAATTATGTGCTTTATTACACTTTCTACATTTAAATTTTTGGCATTTCCAGGAGGGATGAGAATTCCTCAAGCAATTTAAGCACAAATTCAGCCGCTTCACTTCACTTATACGATCATTCACAGATAATTGTAAAAATGAACTACATTTAAATATACTATGTGACTCCTTACAATAGTAGCACTTAAAACTGCTATCTGAATTATTTTCTACAGCTGAATAACTTTGGCTTTCACCTTTATTTTTTCTAAATGAATATTTATTTTCATATTTATTAAACCTACATGTTTCTAGAACTTTATTATGTACTTTTGACACTTCCAATTTTTCTAAAACTTCACATTTCAACTTAAGAAAACTGTTAAGGTCACCCATGGTTGGCAGTTCACTCTGATATTTGTAACTCTCCCAATCACGGCGAGTTGTTGCATCAAATTTATTAGTCATGATATATATAATTAATCGATCCCAAGAGTCAGTATTTTCCCCCATAGATTTAAGCGCTCTTAAATGTTTTGTAATTGTATCAAACAAGTTGCGCAATTCAATATATGATTCCTTCATTAAACTGGGATGATCAAATATTGCTCGTATGTAGTTATAAATTATAAGTTTTTTATTTTCAAACCGATCTGTTAAAAATTGCCATGCAACAATATAGTTAGCTTCAGAAACTTCTATTGATTTTATTATTTCTAGAACCTCTTTACTAAGTGAAGATTTTAGGTAATAAAATTTCTGAATGCCATTTAACGAAATATCTTTCTCAACTAGAGCTATAAAGGAATCTTTAAACTCTAACCAACTACTATATTGCCCATCAAATGTTGGCAACTTAATTGGCGGCAATTTAACAACAGACTTACTTACTACATTAACAATATTATTATTATTTGAGCCATGTCTTGAACTAACCACGGAACCATTACTAGCATCATCTTTTATCTGGTGTTTATTTATGAAGGCAGTGATTTCACCTATTAATTTAAAATAAACCTTCTCAAAATCACCTCTCTCAGCATCATCTGCTGAATAATCTAAATCATCGACTACACTACTAGTTTGCTCTATTTCAAGCTGAATTTCTTCAAATTCATCATACATCGGCATCAACCGATCTAAACGAGACTGTAATTCAGTCACTAAATTATGTTCAACATTATCTTTGTTTATTGATTTAAAATAATTTTCTAATCTTGTAAGTTTTCCTTTAATTATACCCCGTTTTACTTTTAGGTTTGCTGATTCTGCCATATTATTGACTCAAATATCGGTATTTACAAAAATTATTAAAATCAGAACGAACTTATTCAAGATATAACAAAAGAAATTTGCCCAATGTCTGTAGTGGAACACGACACTTTTCTTCTTTCTCCTTTGTTTCACAATCAATCTAATTGAATCTTGAATTTACCTTCTTTAACCTTCAAGTTCTCCTGTTACCTGTTACCGGAATTCTGGTGTTTATTCACCTTTCACCTTTCACCTGAAATTTACTCGATTATTCTCAATTAATCAATATTTTCGCTGATTCCATATTCGGATCGATTGGACCAATGTTTAATTGTCTTTGAAACTTGTGGACTGTATATTTTTCTTTTTGTTCAGCTCAAATTCGCCAAATTCGGGGAGGAAAACGGACAGGATTTTAAAACATTTCATTAATGTTTAATGTATTTTTGAATAAAATGTCTCATCCTAGGGAACCAGAAATGTTTTTGTATTGACTCAATTGTTTTTTCCATTCCAATGTGACACTGTTCATCATGGAAGATCCTCAGAAGTCCCAGACGACTTTTTTGTGGTATTACTGGTTTCGGTTTTTTCGCTGGGTCATTAGGGACCAAATAATGCAAAATTCCATGTTTCAGTAGATAGCGTGTCTTGTCCAATAGGTTCTGTTCAGCATCGTTTATTAGTTTACTAATCTCAGTATCCCCTCGTTGTTCAACGTATAACCAATTTTCATTTTTATCAGCAATTCGTCTTATAGTAACAGAATTGGTAACGGGATTGCGACTCAGATAATCTACGTGAGGCAAGGAGCTACCTTTTCGGTAAATAACTTGGAAGGAAAAATCTTGCATGTAGATCCACCAGCGAGCTACTCGGGGTAGAAGTTCTTTTTGGTTCGCTGTGGCCTTCAGAGCATTACAATCCGTAACCAATATGAAGTGTAGGCCAAGCAAGTAGACTCGAAAATGTTTGAGAGCGTTTACGACTGCTAGAGTCTCCAACTCGTATGAATGATATTTAGCTTCTGCAGAACTTGTACGTTTACTGAAGTATCCAATTATTTTATTATTTCCGTCTTGTCTCTGTAGCAGTACTGCTCCATATCCAATGCAGCTCGCATCTGTGTGGAGCTCAGTCGGCAAACTCGGATCAAATATTGATAAAAGAGGTTTAGAAACTAAACAATTGACCACATAGTTTTTTGCATTTTCTTGCTCCGAGGATCAGACAAATCGTTCATTATTTCGTGTGAGTTTTGTTATGCAGGCTGTTCGGGAGGCAAACTCTGGGACATATTTCCTGAAATAGCCTGCTAACCCCATGAATTGTCTTACTTGTTTCACATTAGTTGGTGATGGAGCTTTAATTAGTGCTTCTACTTTCTGTGATCCAGGACGGATTCCCTGTGATGAAACTTCTTGTCCCAGATAGTCCAATTTTTCTTGAAAGAAATGACATTTTTTGAGGTTCAAGGAAAACCCAGCTTCTTGCAAGGCACCTAGAACTTTTCCAAGTGATTCTAGCCCCTCTTCTATGGACATTGAGGGCACTAAAATATCATCCATATACACCAGGGCTACGTTATCTTTTAATTTACCCAGCGCTTTATTAATGGCTCGTTGAAAGGCAGCTGGAGCGTTTGCTAACCCGAAGGGCATCCTAAGAAACTCATAGTGGCCCTCAGGCGTTACGAAGGCAGTTTTGGGCACGGACTCTGGATCGATCGACAGTTGGTGAAATCCGGATAACATATCCAATGAAGTGAAGAACTTTGCTTTGCCCAAGCGATCAAGTTGGTCCTCTATCAAGGGTAAAGGATATCGGTCTTTAATTGTATGTGTGTTCAGTTCCCTGTAATCGACACACAAGCGATAGTCACCATCCTTTTTGCGAACCAGGATTATTGGACTGGCAAACGGCGAAGAACTTTCTTGAATAATATTGTTTTGCAAAAGCTCGCTAATTATTTCACGTACTGCTTTTCTCTCCACCGCAGAAAGTCGATAAGGATTACGGCTTACAACAAAATCATCCTTTAATTTGATTTGTAAAGTAGTGTTATTTACTTTAGATAGCGTTTTTCCTTTTGGTATCATTCTCTCAAATTTAGCTAAGAGATTCTGTATATCTAACCGATACTCATCTGGAACGTTTATTTCTGTGTCCAAAGAAAGGCTGGTCATTATACGTCGAATAGAAGCTGTTGGGTTTCTAAATATGCGTGTCCCAGTAGAATCAGTAATTGACATAATAGTAGAGTCCTCATACAAATTGGCACCAATAATGACATCGTACTCCAATATATTTTGAGGTGCAAAAACAAAATCTAGTTTTAAGATTACATCACAAATTTCTACTGTACCCTTAAACGTCTGATGTAACTCTATACTGCCTGGAAGTATTCCAGATAAATTAACATTACATGGCAAAACACTTTGAGAAAAATATGGAAGGTGTTTATCAGACATCAAGGAAATATCTGCTCCAGTGTCAATAATACCCTTAAAAATATTAACATCTATTTTTAGCTCATTCAGAGGAACTGGTTTTCCTGTAGTACAGAATTTGACATCATGAGTGTTCCTCCGCTTTTCTATACCCTTACGTGTAAAGCAATTTTCTATACTGTGTCCAGCTTTAGCACAAAATAAACAAACATTGTCTGTTTTTTTTTCTTCATCGACTTTAGGTTGAGGTTGATGAGGAGACGATTTTAGCTCACTTTGATTACGACAACGCGCCTGGATATGTCCTAATTGCCCACACTTATAACATTTTATGTTTTCTCGCCTAACACCTCTATTTTGGTGATTGTTATCAACCGAGTTATCAACTTTGTACCGATTAGCATTGTCACTAAATCGATAACGTTTATTTCCCGACCCAAGTTCATTTTTTTCAAAAGGTGTTTTCATACCAGAGGACGAAGGCTTTGTTAAGGAACCCAAGAAAGCTATCAACTCTGATATTTTTTTAAAATTCTGATTATTAGCTATAGTTTGAACTTCACGTTCTCTTATCCCATAAATAATAATTTCGACAAGATCTGGCTCCTCCCACTGTGCCCTAACATTTCTCAATTTGTTTACCTTTTCATAAACATATGTCTCATAGCAGTTACACTTATCACTACTAAATTCTGCTGCTTCCGAAAGTAATCGGCCCAAAATCTTTTTTGGGGGAAATGATTCAATAAAGTCTTTTTGAAACGTCGCCCAATCGCGAGTCTCCGGGGTCCACATATCAAGCCAAACTTTAGATTCATTTTTCAAAAATTTGCTTACCCGTACTAACAATTGTTGATCAGTCCAATCAAATTCTGTTTTTATTGTACCCACCTCGGCCAATCATTTTTTGGCATCCGTCGTGTCAGGATTAAACAGCGGCAAATCCACTTGATCTGGTGCCGTCCTCGAACCCTTGATAGCCTTTACCAATTCACTAAGCAATTGCTCCATTTTCACACCTTTATTGTCACTAATAACTAATAACACACAGGTAATTTTACCAATAACAATTCAAACAAGAAAAACTGTCATAAACAAAACAATAGCCTGAGCTTTTTTTTTACGAAACGCACAATGAAAAAATAACAGTCCACATTCCGCACGTAAATTTATTTTAGCATACCGCGTGTATTCGATATCCCGCTTCTGATGTTATATTATTTATTGTAAACTGTAAACAAAATAGCCAACGGCAATGGGCTCTTTCACTAATTTTTGAAATTGGCATATTTGGATAAAGCAACTAAAAACAGAATTTTCTGTATTTTTACTTTTGAAAAATTCATAGTCCTTCTTGAGAAAACAGAAAAAAAAGAAATACCTCCAAATAAAAACCCAGAATTTATTTCTATGACGTCGCAGCTCGCTATTTGACCGTGTTGCCACTAATTGTCAACATTGAAAATTTGTAATAGATTTAATTCTGAAATGTTCGCAAAATTTCATGAAAAGTAGTTAAATTAATTAGTTATGGATTCAAGATTTTATAACATTTTTATTGAAATTATGCTTAAACACAATTTAATATAATTTTCTATGTTTAGTTTTATTTATTTATTTTACGTTGCACTACATTTAGTCACCACCGACAACAGCGCATTCGAACCTTTACCTGCATTTACTACAGGATAAATACAGCAGAGGCGGACAGCTGTTTGCAACAACAAGCGAAATGAAAAATATTTATGCGACGTCAGCAAATCGGCGCGTTTTTAAATAATTCAAATTTTGGTAGTTTAAAATGCCTGTAAAAAACTTATTTAACCTTGTAGAACATTTTTTTTTGGTATATGTGCCTAAAATAGTCCCTCCTTTGGGATTTTATACCTAAATTACGTATTTAAATTTTAGTGAAAGAGCCCATTATAGCAAGCGTGCTAGCACTCACGGGAAGACTGACTCCGTTTTTTCAGTACCTGCCTGTCCCTTTTCTCGCACGATTGCCCGCGGTTGACGAAGTATATTCGACCCTTTACTTTATTTACCTGCATCATTTCATGTTTCACCAAGATAAATAATAGTCCGGTTGAATTATCATCACAATAATTTAATTCCTTCGAAGAATATTTTATAATAATTATTATTTTAAATTCAAATATAATTTTAATTCTAACACTATAAATTTTTTGAAAAAGTATTTATTTCACTATTAGGTATAAATAATTTTTTCAATTTTTTTAAATTTTTTAATTTTAATTTTCAAAGAAAAAATAACTTTTTGTAAAAGTATTTTTTATTTTTCTATCTATGTACGTATGTATATGTGTATTCCAAACATACATGTCAGATTCTGAAGAGGAAATACAGAACCTCTTAACCCGATTCAACTTAACTTATTTATATAATCCAAGTATTAATAATTCATAAGGAAATAATAATCATCAAACCAGAACCATGGGTGATAATTTAAAACCTATGGTACAATTACTTAAGCCTTTTGGTGGCGAAAAACTACTTAGAATATTTTATTACTTAACCGGAAGTTATGCCTCAATAATAAAACCTTCTATAGCTAAAAAAGACTTTAATCAGTAGGTACATAACTAATACAAAATCTAAACTATCCACATGTAGATACGTGAACAACAACAACAACAATTAAAGAAAAAGTTAAAATTCCAATTTCAGGAGAATATAACACAAATGAAGTAGAAATGCTCATGTATTCATTTCATGATTATTGCGATGGAATTATAGAAATTAAAGCTTTATATGATAACAAATTAAATATCGATTTTGAAAATATGTGTCTTGTAAATGATCAAACATCTATACCATTTCAATTTAGAAGTGACTTTGAAAATCAAACTATCGAAATACCTCCTAACACAGTTCAAAAATGTGAATTTCTTACAGGAATTCCAGACGGAACTAAAATAATAACTGACCATGTTGAAGATGAAAATTATTATATTCCATCAACTATCAATACAATTAAAAATGGTAAAATATCACTTGATGTATTTAATTCAAAAGAGAGAAACCCCACATTAGATTGTCAAATTGATGATATTCAAGAAATATGTGAACCATTTGAAAAGGACAATTATCAATTATTTAACGCAGAACAGATAATTACCCAAAAAACCAATGATTAAAAAGAGAAACCTTATAAAAAAATGTCCTTGAAACTTTTAGGAACTGATCATTTAAACACAGAAGTAAAAGCTTGTAAATTCGTTTCCTAGAGTCTTTCACAAACTAAATGATAAATTATCATTCAAGTTGAACACGAAATTGAGATCAAAGACGAAATTCCAGTTCACACAAAGACGTATAGATATCCACATATTCATAAACAAGAAGTGAAAAAACAAATCCGGAAAATGTTAGAAGATAACATTATTCGACTATCATGTAGTCCGTGGTCATCTCCTGTCTGGTTTGTACCTAAAAAGTTAGATGCTTCATTCATAAAAAAAATGACTAATGGTCGTAGATTAAAGAAAAATCAATGAAAAAACGATAGACGATCGATACCCATTACCAAATATAACAGACATTCTTGACAGACTTGGAAGAAGTAATTAGTTTACTACTCTAGACTTAACTTCTGGATTCCACCAAGTTGAAATGCATCCAAATTCAATAAGTAAAAAGCTTTTAATGTAGAAAATGGACATTATGAATTTAACCGTATGCCCTTTGGATTAAAAAATGCCCCAGCAACATTTCAAAGAGTAATGGACAACGTTCTAATCGGTTTAAAAAACAAAAAATGTCTAGTTTACATGGATGATATTATTATATTTTCCACTTCTCTTCAAGAACATATTGCAAGTCTTAAAAAGATATTTAAAAGATTAGAACAATTTAATCTGAAGTGTCATAACCCCAAATGGTATTAAATCAAACCTAAAGAAAATAGAAGCAATAAAAAAATTCCCAATCCCAAAAACCGTTAAAGAAATTAAATCATTTCTAGGATTAATAGGATATTACCAAAAGTTCATAAAAAACTTCACTAAAATAACAAAACCAATGACAATTTGTTTAAAAAAGGATAGAAAAGTAATCCACGATTCTGAATTTCTAAAAAGTTTTGAAATTTGTAAAAACTTATTAATCAATGATCCTATTTTACAACACCCTGATTTCCATAAACCATTTTTATTAACTACAGACGCATCAAATTATGATATTGGCGCTGTATTGTCACAAGGACCACCAGGCTCAGATTTTCCAATTGCTTACGCAAGTCGTACATTATCCTGCGGAATGTAATTATTCCACAATTGAAAAAGAATTACTAGCCAGCACCAACAACAAGGACAACTAAATATTTTAAACCATACTTATGTGGACAGAAATTTACAATTTTATCTGACCATTTCAATGGTTATTCTCTGTTAAAGAACCGGGATCTAAATTAGTCCGATGGAGATTAAAATTAGCAGAATATGGTTACGAAATGAAATACAAGAAAGGAACTCTCAACCCAAAAAACAAAAACTAAAAAGTGCCATAGACATACCTAATAAAAAATATTATACCAGTGAAGTTAATAGGGCAGAAGGAAATAGTAAAAAACTGTGGAATGTACTCAACACTATGATATATTATTCCAAGCATAATGCAGGAAACAGTAAAACTCTTAAACTTTTAATTTCAGACACCGTAGTTTCTGAGCCACTTAAAGTAGCTGATAGCAATATCAATTCAGACGCATTATCAAGACGACACACCACTTAATAATGACGAGATAATTGAAAAATATTTCAAAGATACTGAAATTTTTAAACCTCAAATACAAGCAAAGAAACCTATTAATAAAGGTAGAAAAATTGAAATAATTGATGAACATAAAGAAGTTCCATTGTCCGAATCTACTTATTCAGCAGATTCACCACAAAGAGAAAAAGTAAATCCTAAGATTAAAATCTTATCTCAAATAACAATACCTCCAAAGAAAAATACAATTGAAAAAATATAGTTCAAAAAGATACAATTGAGAATGAAATAATCGAAGACGATCAACTATTTACACTTCTCTTGAAAACCCTATTCTAAGAGCTTCTTATACAAAAAAAAACATGTAAATCTTTTTACTAATCAAATAATTTTGAGATATTTTAACAATACTGCTATTCGCATAGAAAGTAATATACCATTTTCTAACAAGACCAGAATAACATTCTTTTTACCTAATGATCCATTAGAGGATCATATTATCAAATTGATAAAAGAATATCTTCCACCAAATACGTATTGTATGTATTTCCACAACAAAACCTTAGAACCTATTATACTAAGAGTCTAGGTACAGCATTCAATTCGAATTCGTTCAAGTTATGTATTTCCAATTCTCTTGTCGGAGACATAACAGAAACTGATGAACAGCAAGAAAAAATTAAACTATACCATGAGACTAAAACATTTCATCGCAGAGTTAAAGAAAATGTTTCATCTTTGAACAAAACGATATTATTGGCCTGATTTAGAAAAAGACGTACGAGCATATGTTAAAACATGTGAAATATGTATTAAGACAAAATATGAAAAGGCAACCCTACAAAATAATATTCAAACGAACTCCAATCGGCTCAAAACCCTTTGAACACATTTATATTGATAAATACGCTGTTTCGAATCAAAAATTCTTAACAATTATTGACAGCTTTTCAAAGTTCGCACAAGCTATCCCAATTATTAGCAAAACTTCAGTTGAAATTGCATCACAACTAATAAGATATTTCAGTGATTACGGAATTCCACAAAAAATTACTCCTGATAACGGAACTGAATTTAAAAATGCAATTGTAACAGATTAATGTACTTTACATAAAATCGAATTTCATTATACGACTCCTCGAAATCCTAATTCGAACAGTCCCATAGAGAGATTACATTCTACCTAGAGAGAAAGTACAAAGCCCTAATAAAAACATTAATGACCTGATGGTAATTGCAATCTTGAACTATAATAACAGCATACATAGTGTTACAGGTTATACACCTTTCCATATAATTAAAGCCAATTTTAATTATTCAATACTGAAAATTCACAAAATAAGGTAACCACAGATTATATTAATAATCTTGCTGAATTATTAGAAACTCTAAATAATGTAATTCATGACAAATTAATTTCAAGACAAACACAGAATCTAGAGAAAATCGATAAGCAACGTGAAAAAAAACAAAACTGAATTAAAGGATCCTATTTTCATTAAACAATTCGACAGAAATAAAATAAGTCCTCGATATGGTACTGAAACACAAGTCAGATTCAGTAAACAAATGGTAAAGCGACAACAGAAAAGCCAAAATGTTCCTGGCAACTTTCATCGTCCTCCTCATAGAAATTTCCAGTAACGCCTACACGTTATTAAGAAATCCTATTTTACCGATTCCTATAGGAACCACTTATACCACAACACAACATAACACTGCATGTTATCTCATTAATACCACCCTTATTGGAAAAAGTATTAATACTCTCGAAATAACTTAAAAGAATTTAAACAATACTTCAAATCTAACCAAATGGTCTATTAATGACGAAATTGTTGTGTTACTTTATTGCAGTAAATATTGAAACTAGTTAATCACGTATCAATGCATTGAAGAAATTTGTGAAACAATTCTCACACGAACGAAATAAACGTGGAGTATTCAATTTCATAGGTATGGCACAAAAATGGCTTTATGGAACATTAGACGCAAATGATGGTGATAGATATGTACTTAAACAAGAAATGAAAACATCTCACGATCCATTTTCTAATATCGAAAATAATCAGATAATAATTACAGATAAGATAAGAAATATTTCGACGACAATCAAAATATTCAAACTAAATTAATGATGAATCTAATTTTAGAAAATATTAATAAGCTACGCGAGTTAATTAGCCACATACAAAACGCTATCAGTTTTTCACGCATAGGCATAATGAACGATTCTGCAGCATAATGAATTAAATTTGATTTTGAAAAATATACCCGCCAGACAACAAATACCGTTTGATAACGTAATTAAATACTATGAGACAATGTCCTCTCATGTAATAATTCAAAACTAATTAATTATTTTTACTATATTCACACTAATAATTGATCCTAAACCTTTTATGTTGCATAAATTATTTCCTATGCCCATCCAAAATTATACACAATTAGTGTTGAGTATCCTTACCTTTTACTCACCACAGACACGTATCACAACGTGTATTCACGACATTATATCTAGAGAACAACAATTATGCCCATTCACGAAAATTCAATATGAAGGATCGACAGTTGAAGAAATACCCAATAATCAAATATTGGTTATTCCAAAACAACATGTGACAGCAGTGGCGTATCAACCCAACTCCGGGCCTGTGTGCCAAAACCTCCGCGGGCCCATTACAGGTCCTCCGCCGGAGGCGATTTTTTTTTTTACTAACCTAAACTAACCCAAAAGTCGTTCAAAAAACACTCCCAAAATTTTTTTTACGTATTTTTTAAATTTTTTTTTGGGGTGCCACGCCCAAATTTTGACCTAAAAGTCATTCAAAAAACACGCCCAAAATTTTTTTCAAGTTATTTTTATTCAAGTAAACGTTGAATTGTGAATTCAGCATTTTCGAAAGTGGATTAATAACTATGTATAGTATTTTTAATTTGACTTGAAACACTTAAAAAACATCTAGTCGGCATACATCAAACAAATAAAGGACATGGGCGTCACATAATTTTTATCTCTTTAAATGGTGATAATCAATATCAAACAACACAACTAAATAATACGTAGAATAAAATAGCAAAAAATAATAAATAAATTGGGATGACACTGGTTATAGAAATCGCGTAGTCTAATCAACAAGTGCACCTACATTATTTCCGGGAAGACGTAAGTAGCCCTAATAATTGAACCTATATAGGCGCGTGCCGACTTAAATTATTAATTTGGGCCACTGTAGCGATATTTCGTCGTTGCTTATAATAGATTTTCTATGAAATTAATAGAAGAAGAACGACGTGATGTTGAAACATCCTTGTATAATGCAGTGTTTCAAGTCAGAATAAAAATACTATACCGCTGCCGGTATTTTTTGTCAAATGTATAATTTTCTTAGTTCAGGAAATGAAAAAATCAACAAAAACCAAAAAAACATGTACAGCGCCGTACACGTGGTAGAAGTGAAACTTCTTAAAAACTATCCCCTCATGACACAACTTTTATTACAGCTGGTATACAACATCCTCTTTTAAATTAAAAACACTTTTTAAAACTGGTACCTTTAAAAATTTGTATGGCTAAGAATAGAGATTTTTAAAAGTGACCAGTTTTAAAAACCGCTTTTAAGTTAAAAGAGGATGTTGCATACTTGCATACAGCTGTTAGACTTTGCGTAATGAGTCGGAGTATGAAGACGAAGAAAAACGCGCACCTGTAGTGACGTCACGAGGGTATCAGCGTTTGACAATAATAGTTTATAATCTTTGTTTTGTGTCAATCGTTCGTCGGCTGTCATTGCCTGTCTTTCTCCGTTCTTCTACGTTATATTTTTTTTCTCTCTCGTAACGAAATTTGCCAAAACGTGACGCGTCTTTCAAATCACTCTACGTTCTCATCCAAATATCAGAGCTGCCTGAGAAGTTTCACTCCAAAAAGCACAGGACACAAATATATGAACAACGAAAACAATGATAATAGTATAACAAAAAGGTGACGCGCATCTGTGGTGACGTTACAAGGGTATCGGCGCTTGTCAATAATAGGCAATTCTCTCTGCACTTATAATCCTTGGTTTGTATCAATCAGTAGCTGTCTTTCTCCGTCTCTTTACGTTAGATCTTTCTTCTCTCTCAAGTAACGAAATTTGTCTACGACGCGTTTTTCAAATCACTCTCCATTGTCGTCCAAATATTAGACCGCCGGCCGCCTGAAAGTTTCACATCAAAAAACCGCTGACGTGACGTAAGCAGCGCTACACAATAGCTTTTCGGTAAAGCTGTTCTGATTAACCCGATAACCAATGGACGCTATCGAAAAAAGACAATTTCTATTAGTTGATGATCGGGTTGATCGGAACACCATTTCCGAAAATGCCTTTTATGATCCGAAAAATACTGACAGATGAGCAAACCTGTGTAGTGTTCCTTGGGTCTGATCCAAGAGGTTCAATCAGCAAGTCGAATGGCTGTTGAATGGCGACCATGGGTGCGCTGTTCTGTTCTGCACTTTACATTTCTGGTAATCCCAGTCTCAGTGAAAAACAACATATTCTGTAGACATTTTTTAAAGGTTGATGAGTATTAGTTGAATAATTTGATAGAGGAAATTTTTCTGTAGATTTTTGGGTATAGTTTGAGAAGGGTTCAAAAGCTTCCTACGAGCGTGCGTGAAACCCCACTTTTCCGCATCCGCAAGCATTTAGATTATGAAATTACCCCTTTTCCGCATTACTTTTCCGTACTAGTGCGGAACAGTAAAATACCTAATATTGGTAGGCACACAGGTACGAGGTACTTACAGGTTTCAGGTAGGTATACTACAAACAGGTGCGGAAAATTAAAATTGGTAAATATTATATAGGTACAGGGTGATCCAGTATAAAGTGAACACCCCTACCTTTTCGCTAAAAAAATTATTTTCGAAAAAATCAAGATAGCCATTTGGCGTATTTTTTTTCTAAGAATTTAAGAACGTTTTTCGAAATTTAATTAGATTTTTTGTTGAAGCGCTGTAACCAAAAAAGTATTTCTTTTAAATGGAATAACCTATATTTAAATCAAGTTTTTAAACGCCCCTATTTTTCTCATTCCAAATATATAGTTTGTTTATCTTTATTTTAGTAATTTGCGATATATTCTCACTTTAAAATTCACATAAAAATAGCCGAAAAGGTATCCTAAAACATATTAACCAGTAGTTTTTAAAGGTAAAATTATTTAGATTTACCTTGATACCTTATTTTCGGCTATTTTTATTTGAATCTTGAGTGAGAATATATCGCAAATTACTAAAACAAAGATAAACAAACTATATATATTTGAAATGAGAAAAATAGGGGGGTTTAAAAAATGGATTTAAATATAGGTTATTCCATTTAAAAAAATTACTATTTTGGTCGCAGCGCTTCACACTGAAAAAAAAATTATTTTGGTCCAAAGAAAAATGGAGTTCCCTTAAATAAATATTTGGTTGATAATGGACAAACAAATATTTGTTTAAGAAAAAATCTGAATTTGTTTGACCGTTTCCATTCCGTTTGCTTGAATTAAATTATTCTTAGTTTAGCTCAATATCAATCATTTTTACAAAATAAATAAATATTTAGTTCTAGTAAATAAATCATGCATTAGTTAGCTCATAGCAAATATTTAAATTAAATAAATATTTATTTATTGTAAATAAAACAAGTATTTGTTTCAACCTCTTTTATTTTGAACCAAATAAACAAATTGTTCCATTTAAAGCTCGATTTGTTCCATCTAATTATGTTTTTATTCTAGTTAAATCAATAAATTATTGTGAAGCTGCATAGGAGGGTCGTTCTCATTCAGTCGTTCATCGTTAGTCCTTTTTCCTGTCCCATCATCAATGTTTGGAATCTGATTCACTTCGATGGCACTTCTGAAAATTTTTGCAGGTGGTTCGTCTGATGCACAGTTTTTGTGGTGGCAAGTATCGTACATTGAATTAAATCCGAGGTCTTACATTAGAGCAACTCGATCTACCATATGAATAAAAAAGAGCATTTGCTTTTTCTCGCAAAATCTAAAGCAAATGCTTCATCCAGTATGAATAAAACTTCAAGCAAAACCTCTTACTTGAAAGTCGGAAGCAAATTAATGCTCCAGGAAAAAGCAAATACTTTTTTTCTTATGAATAAAAGAAAGTATTTGCTTCAAATTGGGAGCATTTACTCCTTGCAAAATCAATCTGCTCCAGAGCAGATGTATGTTTACTATTTTCGTAAATTATTTTCGAATATTCTTGTTTCCCGTTTTTTTTTTGTAGATTGTAGATTGCATTAGGAGTCGTTACAGCTTGTTCCAGCCACTCTAGTGTCCAAGATCTATAGACTCCCCCAAAGGAGGTTAGCTTCCTGGGGCCGGATTTTTGTCTTAGGGAGTAAAGCTCCCAGAGTGAAAAAATTTTTCGTATTTTTCATTCTCGTTTACTTTTCGATTATGTTAACAAGGACAAAACATTCAATTTTATCAAGGAGCAGAAGTGACCAGGACATTCACACATTAAGTGTTTTGTTGCTTGTTCGTAAGATCTGCAGTAATCGTTGTCGGATTTGTCTATTGTTTTTAGGTGATTTCATCAGGCAATGCCCAGTGAGCAGTCGACTAACGACTCTTCTAATGTCTCTTCTGTTCACTGTCACGAAGTTGTTCAGATCTCAGATATGAACCTTCTTCATCTGTTGATTTCTTTGGAGACTGGGCCTTGAAAAGGTGTTAAAGCGTCTTGCTTCGTGAGACGGTCCGCCTCCTCGTAACTCTCTTTACTTTATTCCTACCAGCACAAACTAGCTGAAAATTGCACTTGAGTGCTCCTAGAGTCTTTAGAGCCGCTTGACTAGTTTGAAGTTTTGTGGACGTTTTACCCATTGCTAATGAGAGCTTAAACTTCAAAGTTTGGTCCAGTTATTCCCAGACCGACTCCTTCCGTTAGCTTCGAACCATCTGTGTGACTGTGTACCACAATGATGCGTTGTCCGCTTGCTGTAGCTTTGCGTTCTTCCATGATTGGTGTTCTTTTACAGCCACTTCCAATGGAATGTCGAAGCCCATTGATGTTATCGATCTGGTGGTTTAGTTTGAGATTCGAGCCTTAGATTCAAGTAACAGGTACAACAGGTATCTTTTACTTCATTTCTTTGAAGCATATGCTCGCAAGAAAAAGGTCTTCATTATTCATATGATATGAAGTAAATGCTTCTACTTCTACCTTTCACTTGAAGCTTTTGCTTATACTTCTACCTTTTGCTTAGAAGCAAATGCTCTATTTTTATTCATACGGCTGGATATCTGTCGAACGGAAAATATTGCTGGTTGCTCTAATGTGAGACCTCTAATTTAAATTAATGTAAAATACTTGAGTCCAATATTATTGCGAATTGCCTATTGCTTGTTGCGTCAGTGTGAGAGGATGTTTGTCTGGTCCAGGTAGAAATAAGTCCCCAAAAAAAATTATATCGGCCAAGGCGACGTATTTTTTTGTTCCCGGAGACACCATTTTGCTGAAATTTTTTGCATGATTTGGAAATATTGTGAATGATAACTATTATGTAGGTATTATAATTTCAACATACTGTGTATTAAAGGCCACGGATATTGCACACACGCTTCTGCCAAAAGATCTTCCATCTTGCGGAAACCACTCCGAAAAATAAAAATTCAAAGTAACACCATGCGACGCGTGCCAAACCAACAACAGGAAAGAGCGAGCAGTGGCAGTGATGCACACAGCACAGTATTCGGAACTCGAGCATGCGCGTAAATTGCCAAATGTCTACAGAGATCCCAGTTATTTGAATTTTGGTCATGTTTATTTTGTAAAAATTCCAGAATATTTAATTTAAAGTAGCTGTTATTTCGTTTGAAAAATCTGAATATATTGGATTTATGTCGTTCGTTCCAAATATATATTTATTTAATAATGCAACTTGTATCATTTTAAGAAGTCAAACAAATAATTTGAAAAAACCAAATACGCAGATTTATTTAAACCAAATACATTGTCGTTGGTTTAACTAATCATTATTTGAATGAAATAAAAAAAAATCAAATAAATATTTATTAGGCAAATTTTTCACTAATTTTTTCAGTGCAACGAAAAATCTAATTGAATTTCGAAAAACTTTTCCAAATTCCTAGAAAAAAATACACCAAATGGCTATCTTGATTTTTTGAAAAAAAAAAAATTTATGGAAAAGGTAGGTTCACTTTATACTTTTTTTTTTTTTTTTTTTTACGGATATGCGCACTCGCAAGGAAATGTCCTATCACGCTCGAGAAGCGGCAAGTGCGCGGAAATGTCGGTGTATGTTGGTCTTGAAACGGTTCAGGTTGTAACCTGCAGGGAAAACCGTCGCAGGGAGTTTATTCCACAGCGATGCTGTTCTCCAGAGATATGAATTCTGATAAAATGAGGTTCTTGGTGCCTCTAGTTTGACAGTAAATTCATGGTTACCGTCTGTTTGACGGGTTCGCCTGGTAGGTGCTACTCTCGGTGGAATCATACGTGCCAACTCTTCAGAGCATTTTTCGTGATAGTACCTGTAGAAGAGAGATAAATCGCCCACAGATCTGCGATGTTCGAGACCATCCAAGTTACGAGTAAGTGCGGGGTCATTGATCAGCTTGATAGCTCGTTTTTGCACGGTATTCAAAAGCATTAAGGTATGTTTGGGTGCTGCACTCCATATATGTGAGCAGTACTCCATAGTTGGTCGAATCTGGGCTTTGTAGAGTGTCAGCAATTGGCTTGGTGTGTACAGATGTCTTGTACGAAATAGCACCCCCAGCTTTTGGGAGGCCCTTTTAGCAATATCTGCCACGTGACTGTGCCAAGACATGTTGGTGTCTGCAGTAACCCCCAAGATGTTCAACTGACTCTGTAATGTGACAGCACTTCCAGATAGCATGATGTTTGACTCACCGGTGCTGGTCTTTTTTGAAAACAGAGCTGCTTGGGTTTTCTGCGCGTTGAACTGTACAAGGTTTTTGTTACCCCAGTCCTCTATTATCTCCAGGTCGTTATTTATCTGCGATATTTGAGTTAGTCTAAGATGATGGAATTCACGTGCGGAAAGACCTGTGGGTGGTATGAGTGAGGAGACTACATTGCCATCGTCTGCAAAGCAATAAAGTGGATTTACTGTTTTATCTATGAGGTCATTTATGTAAATCAGAAAAAGAGTTGGCGAAAGGATTGCTCCCTGTGGCACACCAGCATTTATTTGGTAAGAGTTGGAGTTCTGGCCATCCAGTGCAACATAAATGGATCTGTCCTTTAGGTAACTTTCAAACCAAGTGCAAAGTTTCGGCGATAATCCCATTGCTTTGAGCTTGTTGAGCAGATTTTCATGCCAAACTTTGTCGAATGCTTTAGATATATCTAAGGCAATTGTTCTTGTTTCACCCCGCAACTCAATCGCTTTTTGCCATAAGTGAGTGACGTATGTAAGTAAATCGCCAGTTGACCTATATTTTCGAAATCCGTATTGCTTATCGTTGATAATTTTGTACTTTTCCAAGTACTTGGTTAGGTGATTGTTCACAACTCTTTCCATTAATTTTGATATCACCGGAAGTAGAGCAATTGGTCTATAGTTTAACGGATCTGTCTTTTTTCCTTTCTTTGGAATGGGTTGTACTGCGGCAGACTTCCATGATGATGGATATACTCCTTGCCTGTAAGACAAATTGAATAATTTTGTGAAAGTTGGGGTGAGTTCGTTGGCGCAATTTTTGAGTACTATTGCGGGAATGCCATCCGGACCCATTGCTTTGTTTGTATCCAGCTTTTTTAGGGATTTTCGTATTTCTCTGTGACAAAAGGGTATACTGGTAAATACTGGATCACCCAGTACAAATATTAACTTTTATCTCGTAGAAAAAATAGTGTTCCTAACTCGTGCGGAAAGTCTCTTTTCTTCACTCGATTGCTTGCTGCAATCGCGAGCCGAAGAGTGACACTTTCCGCACTAGTTAGGAAATAGGAAATATAAGGTTTGTTCCAACCTGCAATAATATTACTGTAATATTATCGTCCGTAACCGCGCTAATGCGACTGCGCAATCAAAAACATTAATATTATACTAAATAACTTAAAAACTTGTTGGAACGTTTTTTGAACTAGTAGTAGGTACTCGCAACACAAAATGAAAATAACAAAATCAATATAACTTGCATACTTGCAGGTGAATAATCTTCCACCGCAATAAGGAATTCTTCTAAACCCAATATAAGACAAAAATCAGATTTATTAACTCTGAGAACAAATAATAGTATATTACATACCGAGTAGGGAAGTGTTTCATTACTGTCGAGAGATTTATATAGTCAATCGAGACGCGAAGCGTCGAGATTGACTATTAATCTCGAGACAGAAATGAAAACTTTCCTCCGAGGTTTGTATACTATTTTATTTGCAAGCACACCATCAATTATGATTAGTCAATCAATTTTTTTAATAATAAAAAAATAAAACAAACATGCCAAAATGTGTCATTCACTTCTTTGACGTTTTTACCTGACATGTTCTCATTGTTGCCAGCAAAGGTAAATAAATTACAGTGAGGGAAATCGGTGAGGGAAATCGAAGAGGGAAGTGTCACTTCCAAATTTTTAAAAAGTCAGTAATGACAAGATTACATATATGATTGCAAATAAAATAAAATTACTTAACTTCTATAGCAGACCTTTTGAAATAAATAATTTGAATAGACAAAAAACTGAGTTTCTGGGTTATGTATTATTATTTATGTTCGTTGTTGTTTAACCACTGACCCGTTTTCGACCTCACTACGCGTGCGTCTAATTTTAGAACCAACAGTTCTTCCTATCAAGCAAGAATCGTTTTAACCGTAATTTTACTATCCGTAACTCCGGTTGGAACGACGAACTGTCAATTATCGCCAATTCTAAATTAGTAATTTTAACTGGTTGGAACAGCATTTCACAATTGCGCATGTGTGCCAGTAATATTACTGGAAATAGACCGATCTCCTATTACCTGGACTGCCCGCGTCGCTTGTAGGCTGCAGGTGAGCATCCAATGAGAAGCAAGTTTGTGACAGGCTTGCGTCATATTCTTATTCAGGAGCCATTTCAGAATGAATCGTTCCTTCTTTCTTTGTAACGTATAATTTGACAAAGAGCAAACTAATACTTTACATATTACTTGAACTCACCGCAGTGTCGTTTAAGGTTTTGTTAGATTATACTTGACATATTCCTTGGCAATTTCATGAATGATGTTGCCGGATGAAACATTTATCAAAATAAAAGTGCAAACGATGTTCATCCAGTTTAAAGCTCTTCTTTTGTCTGATTTAAGGCGTTGTGAAACACTTGACACTATATCACTTCTTTAATGTTATAATTTTTGATTTGTATTGTCTACATTTGTTCTACAACAATACAATCTGGCTACACTGCAGCCTACGAGTTGCGCGCGCATGTCATCTTTTATTGCTTTCCAACTTGTATTTATTATAATTAGGCTCTCTTTTCCTAATCATGCGAGATAGGTCTATTACTGCCGGTTGGAACAAACCTATAGTATATTTAATACCTATTTAGAAGTACCTGCCGTTTAAGTGACAAAACGTATGTCGCTTCTCGACATACAAATAAAATTAGGTTAGGAATTTCCTATTTCTAGATGAAATTGACGTATTAGCAATCGACGTTCGTTTTTGTTGGTAATTTTTTGTTTCATCTGATTCGTGATTGATAAATAAGGATGAGGGTATTCTAAATGGGTACTACAAATACTATATTATATACTATTTGGCACCAAAAATATACCTTTAGCTACTTTATGCCGCCATTAGTTGTATTCCTTTCACACCTAGGAGGAGCTCCGGAACAGCTTCGGAGCTTCACGCGCTTATTCCTTTCAAAAAGTATTTGTTGCGCCACACATCTATTCCCTGCAAATCGGGGCGACTGAACACCGAAGCGAGTAGCTCGAGTGTTTCAAACTCTTGAAAGGAATACAGCTACTGGCTAAGCACCCATACAGATTTTGGAAAGCTGGCGCCTATGGTGGGGTGTAAACTTAAATAAAAATAACTGTGTGTTTTGTTAATATTATTTTAAAGTTTCTACCTACCTAATCAGTTGACGAACATGCAAGCAATTATAGTTTAGTTGAAATACATAAGGATATTTTTTTTCAAGATACACTTGAAATTTTGGTGCAGTTACTAGAGGCTACATCAACCTATTATAAATATTGACAGGTCATTGGATTTCTTGATTTAAAATAACATTTTTCTAACCGTTCGTTTTCAAGTGGCATTTTCAATGACGTAATCACCTGACATACCGCTACTTATCGTTTTGTAATGGGGTTAGTTTAAACCAGAGTGAAGTGAAAAGAACTAATGTGGCCTTAATTGAATAAGGATAAATCAGGGTAGTATTAACAGATATGGGTCACCTTTTTTCATCTTTGCTTTCTAAATTATTTTCATTTGAACTTTTGCTGTGAATTGAATGAAACAAAAATAAGAGAGAAAAACTCCCTTCAAGTTCTTTAACAAAAAGAAAAAACCCCACATACTTAGGTATAAAAGCTTAAAGACAGATATTCCTGCTCATAATTAGAAAAAAAATCAATCATGGGTTCGTTGGTTTCAACCAATGTAACCATGTTTGTTAAAATCAATAAAATTCGAATATCTTGAAAACCGTGAAGAATTGTATAGTAACATAACAGGTTTTTTTTGTCGGCAATGACCTCCTCTATCACCCCTTTCAGTTTGGTCTGTGACTTATGGGACACCCTGTATTATTCATTATTATACTAGCAAAAAAATAAAAACACAATTATTAATTTTAGGTCTATTATCTTTAGAAACATTTTTTTGCAGATTCGCTGTGGAGCTCACGGGCCCCTTTCGGGGCCGGGCCTGTGTGCTTCGCACACATGGCACACCGGTAGATACGCCACTGTGTGACAGCAATGTGACCAAAACAAGTACATGGAAATCATTTCCAATCCAATCGTTATTTCCAAAGGTAAATGTTCAATAACAATTAATAATCGAACATTTTTGGAAGACACGGATGAGAACTTCAACCTAGAACTAGAACTACCCACCATCGACATTCCTGAACTTCTAGAGAATACCACAACTGTAAGAATAAAAGCAGTCGACCACGCAGCTCTTCAATCAGCGATTAAAGAAGCAAACAATTTAAAGACTGACCCATTAAAAGTGTTAGATTTTATAACCAATAATGTGTCAACCTATATTATAATCATAGTATTAACATAGGTGGTTCTAGGTGGGGGCTTGGGGGCCCCCCCAAATCTGGAATTACCCCCCCCCAAATTTAAATAAGTGATGAGTGGCAGAAATTCGCAGTCCCTGAATAAAAAATATTCAAGCGTAAGGATTAATTAACTACATAATTTCATTAATTTCACTGATTTAATACCTTTATCTAATTATTTCATAAAATTTTATTCAATTATTTCATAAATATCCGAAATCGGGACGTCTGGAAACAGAGGCAACCCCAGCCCCCACCGCTAGGGACAGGGTTGCCTGTAGGTGTGTGTAATAAGTAGGAGCAGCCAAAGTTTACGCGCTGCTCTGTGGAAGCTCCTGTGGGAGCTCAACTATTTGGCTAAGCTCCCCTAAGCCCCCACCTAGAACCGCCTATGGTTATGTGCTTGTGTACAGGGTCATCCAACAAGGACTGAACAGCGGCTTATTTCTGACCTTCCCTTTATTTCTGAAAAAATTCAAAATAACCAATTGGAATACTTTTTCTGTACTTAGAATTAAAAAATGGTACCAAGAAATCATTTGAATAGAAAACCAAAGAGTTACGCCATGGATGAACTATTTTTTTTTTCATGGAACACCCTGTTTTTTTTATGATATTTTGAAAAGTGGCATTTATTATGTTCGAAATATTTGATATTCCAATAGCTGTTTTTATTTTATTTTACAATGTTTGATCCGTCTCTGTGGTATCCCCTATTCTTATTCTAGGGCCTTCTTGGTTCGTACTCTTTTTTGTACTCATAACTTTCCTCAAAACTTTTAGAATTTCTTTCGTTATGTTCATAATTTCTTCGGGAGTTTTTTGTGGCTTTAAAATCGTTTGAATTACCGCCCTTTCGCTCGTCCAATGTTAGTAGGCTGGTTTCATCAGTCATTTGTTGTATCAAGGTGCGTTCCTTTACCTCGCTCAATTTCAGGACCAACGTTCTCAACTTGGCGTGATTCATCGTTCCTGAACTCATGAGGTAGTAAGTTTCGTAGAACGATGAGTAAAGACCATTCTCGAAATGGTCCCTAAAAGTCTCGAAGGGCATTTTAGGGTCTATCTCATAAGCTAGGGCGTATAATTCGAAGTAGAAGTGCTGAAGTGCTTGATATCCTCGTTTTCCTGTTGTATTGTATTCAACCTGAACTTCAATTTTCTTAGCAGTTGTTCTCCGCTAAACTCCTTCGAGAAGTATGTTTTTATAATTTCCCATGTTCGATTTTGATTTGCCTGGCTTGATTTATATGCTAAAAACCAGCTATTTGCGGCGCCTTCTAAGAAACATCCAAAAAAAGATATTTTGTAAGAGTCGGACTAGCCACTCAGGGCTGCTGCTCTTTCATATTTGCTCAGAAAATTAATTGGGGAATCTAAGCTTGGGTTGAAAGTAGGTGGTTCCATGAATTTAGGGGTTGCGGGACTTTTGGCTTCTAACGAAGCGTCCTGGATTGTTGTGTTTGCCATTTTCCGGTTTCTTCCTGACTCCGAATTTATTAATATATCAGACTTCTGTTATTTGCTCTTTAACTCCTGGTCTGCAGTTGCAACGATCTTTTCGACCAATACGTTTGAGACTATCACTGTTGAGTCTCGCTGGGAAAAAGGTCTTTACTTTCTCTTGCTGATTACTGGATTACACTTCTGCGAATATTTTATGCTCGGAACTTTTACTTGGTGGGCTTCTGACTAATGTAAATGATGGGGTGAGAGTGCCAACTACCGTGGTTCGGTGTGTAGGGTTGAAATTAATTTTCTCGATGCTATCGCTTGTCTCCTGTTTTTCCGAATGCGATCTTGCTTTACTACGTGTCACTCTGGCTGCATCACTTCCACTCATTAGCAATTAATAAAAAGGTCTCTTCTGTCCAGACTTATTCTCCTCAGTCATGTATGGTAAAACTTTTGAAGACGATATGAGGTCCAAAAGAAAAAAATGCAACCGCAAAATTTTTTATCAATCGGGGGAAAAACAAAAAAATACTAATATCGAACTGGCACTTTTTGATTCACGTAACACCCAAAAAGAAAAAAAAAAAGAGAAAATGTACAAAATAATTAGACCAAATAGGAAGATTTGGCGAAAGGAAAAGAACACGGCAACTCCACCACCTGCCGCGAGCGACCTCGGAGCAGGGGCTTCAGCCCCCCCAGCACAGATGGGCTAGAACCGCCTATGAGTATTAAGTTCTATTTGCATAACCATTATTCTTATTCGATATTTTAGAGGAAAATGTCGTAAAACTAAAACTGAGGTGCAGATTGAATTGCCCAACATTGTTAGTCAATCCCAATTTGCAACCACTTAAGGAGGGAGGAGTTATATTTCAAGACCCTATGTTATCATTATACTAATAATTCTCTTTTCCTATGTTAATTATAAGCGTACGCCTCTGCCAAAACTTATAATAATGAAAACTGCTGACTGAGCGGTACTGCACTGCAAGTACCACCATTCCGCCAACGCAAATGCTGGCATCAGCAGTTATTTCTTATAAATACAGCGTACAGAGCTTCCTGGAGTTCATTCTATTATTTTTTAGGCAGACTATAGTAATTAGAATCAGGTTCATTTGTTATCGACTTTTACGTCGCAGCATTTGATCCACATATTTTCTTTTATCACCATTGTATTTTAATTAATAAAATAAATGTTTTGTAAAAATACAAATTACTGAATCGAAAATATAATTCCTGTCAGATTTGCCCTCAGTATTCGTAGGTATGATAATAATAATAAATAATAATAAATAAATATATTACGTAATTGAGTTACGTATTACAATTAACAAAAGAAAGAATATTAATCTAGATAGGCACTCGATATTATGTAGATATATTTGGGGTTATGCGTCTAAAGATCTTCAGATCTTGTGCGCACCCAAGTAAAATCACAATCATAATCGTGCAGCAAAACGAAAATAAAAATAGGAATTCGATAAAAGTTAGCGAACATAATAATAGGGAAGAAATCCTATATTTTAAATATAATTAGTGCATGAATCTATATCTAACCTAATAACTAATAAATTAATAACTAATAGACAGCGAGTAAATGTATGGTAAATGTATGAAAATTTTCTGAAACGTTTGCCACTCTTGTGGCTGTATTTGTTCAAAAGTTTAAGGGCGAGAATGTGAGAAGAACATAGCTAATAGGTATACTGCGGTGGTATATAAACATTTACCTATTTAGTATTTGGTACAAGAAGTGCGTTTATAGACTAGCATAGCAGAAGATTGCAACCATGAGCTTTGCGTATTTGCATAAATTAAATCGAATTTTTACTAGTTAATATTATTCATAGTATACATTCTTCATGTCAACCAATCTATGTGCTTGCACTCTACCAATATGTGTCAGCCAGTCCTTTATCTTTTTTTTTAAATAAGTTTTTTGAATTCAATAACTTTATTTCATTAGGTATAACATTGTATATACGGGGGCCCAGAAAAAAAAAGCTTCTTTGAGTAATTGTTTTCAATGCTTTAGGAATGCGAGAGTTATTGTCCCTATGTCGTGTTTCGTAACAGTGGTCAATAGGAGTCAGTGTTGATTTCTGGTTATGCTGTTTTACTAAAATTGACAAGCAGAATTGCTGCCTGATATCAAGAATGTTTGCCTCTGCGAACAATAAGTTAGTTGGATAGAGAATGCTTTTCCCCAGTATTATTTTTAATAGCCATTTTTGAGATTTCTCAATCATCTGCATAAAATTATTTGTTACGCCTCGCCACGCCAAAATTCCATATTTAAGATGTGGGTCAGCCAACCCGTAATAAAACATTTTCAGATAGTGGAGTGGAAAGATCATTTTCAAAAGTTTGAATTTAGTAAATAAAGATCTAATTTTTTTCATTACATATAAAATATGTTTATCCCACTTAAGATGCGTGTCAATAATTACGCCAAGATACTTACCATTTGATTGTAATTTAATACATAATTTGGGGCATAAGCAATCACTAGAAATAGTGAGGGTTTCATAATGTGGCAGATTTGATTTGTAGGAAGTGAATGGGATGAAATATGTTTTGTCAATGTTAACAGTTAGCAGCCTGTGGTTGAAAAAATGAAATACTTTAGAAAGTTCTTTCTCTGCTGTGAGCTTTAGCTCAGTCCAGGATTTTCCCCTAAATAAAATAACTGTATCATCAGCGAAGCTGATTATTTCTCCATCAATGTTTAATCCAAATAGCTGGTTGAGATATACATTAAATAATACTGGTCCGAGGACCGTGCCTTGTGGCACGCCATACTCTATTACTCGTTCCTCACTAAAGGTATTATTTATTTTTACACGCTGAGTCCTATTCGAGAGATAATCCTTCATTAGATTCAATGGAATTCCCCTAAATCCAATACATTCCAAAGTTGCCAGGAGTTGTTTGTGATCTACCGTATCAAATGCTTTTGATAGGTCTATAAAAACGGCTAGAGATGGTTCATTTTTATCTAGTGCTTTGTAAATATGAGTTGTAAGATCTATCATTGCATCTTCGGTCGATATATTTTTTCTAAAGCCGTATTGTTTTTTTGAAAGGATATTATGTTTATCAAGAAAGTTTTTGATACGATCGTTTAAAATTTTTTCAAAGACCTTAGAAAATCCACTTATAAGAGAGATTGGTCGATAATTACTAACATCGAGCTTGTCTCGATTTTTGAAAATAGGTCTAATTATGGTTTTTTTGAATATTTCCGGAAAAACCCCATTTGTGAATGATTTGTTTATTACGGAGGCTAGGGGTCCAGCTATGGAATTCGAAAATCTTTTAAGAGTGTCATTACTAATATTGTCGTAGCCAGGTGCTTTCCCACTTTTAAGTTCATTTATTTTTTGAGTAATTTCATGTTCATCAGTAGGACGCAAAAATAATGTATTATTATTACAATAACCATTTTGTTGCCTGAATAAATTATTATTGTGAGTGCATGGTTTTATTTTATCAGATAAGGATTTTCCCACTCTGGTAAAAAAGTTGCCAAAACTATCTGATATTTCTTTGCTATCATTTGACTTCTGTCCGTTCTTTGTATAAATTTCGGTTATTTCGTTTTTTGTGCTTTCGGCTGAGATTTCTTTTACAAGGGACCAAATTGCTTTGGAATTTTCTTTAAATCTCGAGATTTTTGCCTTATAGAAGTTATATTTGGTGGATTTTATTAGAGAAGTTAATTTATGTCTATAAAGTTTGTACCTATTAACATTTTCTTGCGATGGGTGCTGTTTCTGTATTTTAAATAACTTGTTTTTTGTTTGGATTGACTTAAGTAGCCCTCCAGTAATCCATGGAGTTTTTTTGCTGTTTTATTTTTGAGCCTAATGTAAGTGGTGCTCTGTTCCAAGTAGCTATTTATTATGTCAATGAATGAGTTTGCGCATTTATTTGCATTATCTTCATTATATACGAGATTCCAGTTTTCGTCTTCAAGCATATTGTTAAGTTTAGCGTAGTTTAGGTATGCTTTATGGGATGATTCAGTATGAGTAGTATTTTTTGGTTTAATTGGGCTAATGATCTGCAATATTTGCAAATAGTGATCAGTTATGTCATTTTCCAGTATTATTGGTTTATGTTTGGGTTGGAAGGATGCTTTAGTCTTTAAAAAAATATGATCAATGCAAGTTTCTGACATACCTGATACTCTTGTTTTGTTATTTATCGCAGATACAAAACCATACTCGTAAAATGCATTTAAGTAGTCGTTGGTCAATTCATTGTCGGATAACAAATTTATGTTAATGTCCCCGAGAAATATATAAACATCAAAGCCACTCTCACATTGCCTTAAGTAATCTGATAAGTCATGGATAAAAGTATTTGCACATGTGGATGGTGGTCTGTACGCAGCCGTCAGGTGAATCCTTCTGTTAAAGCAATGTATAATAATCTGCAACACTTTTACTGGACCCATATTGATCACTTTATACGAATAATTAAATTAATTTTTGATAAATACCACTACACCATCGTTTTTATTTATGTCGCCTTGACTATACAATAAGTTATATCCGTTTATTTTGTATATGTCAGTGTTAGTTAGTGTCCATGTTTCAGAAAGTACAATGCAATCAAAGGGGGTTTCGACTTCATGCAACAAAGTCAAGAATTCATCAAAGTTTTTATTAATACTACGTATATTTTGGTGGATGATCTTGAAACTTGAGAGCTTCTCTTTATCTAGTTCCCATTTGCATTTACTCACACTATCTAGAGTTAAGGTTTCAATCTGTTTTGTTTCGAACCCCCGTATATATTCATTCATGTCAAGATAATTATTATGCTGCCCAAAAAATCAAAACAAATGCCGCAATGGAACAAAAACTACAACAGAATGATTTTTTCTCAACCAATTCAAATATAAGTAACTTAATAAGGATGAGTAGATACCAAAGATTCAATATTTAAAAAAAAAAAATAAATTAAAAAGCGTAATAAATGTAATTTCTTCTTTCAATATAAGATGTATGTTATAATCAAACACAAATTGTTTGAATTTATTTATTTATGGATAGGAAAAAGAAAAAAAAAAGAAAATTAGTAAATTAGAAAATTTGAACAAAAAGGCAGAAAAGGAAAATCATGTGTAAATCTGACATCATAAAGAAAAAAGTCAAACCAGATAATCGAATTATTTCTTTTTTTTTGTTCTGGTGTTATGTAATGTAAGTGTTTTTGGGCTAATGTGGTTTAGTTTTCTTTTCACTGAGTTGTTCTCTCGCGCCCTCTGTCCAGACCTCTGTCTGGAATGAAATTCAGTCTCCTCTTGATCTTTCTCACTCGAATCGTCTTCGTCTTCACTCTCTTCTGGATTCTCTTCAGGAGAATATTCTAAATCGGCTGCGGTATACCATTTATCTTCAATTTGAATTCTTAGCCCCTGTATTTTGCAAGTTTTGTTGCTTTCCTTAGCAAGTTTAAAATGTTTTCTTAGAATCTTGTGGTCTCTGCGGTCCTCTGGGCACATATCATTCGAAACAGAAATTTTGTGTTTGCGAAGATCCTTCAATTTTTCTGTGCTCTTGAAAATTTCTAACTTTTTGAGAAATGTAGAGAATTCTATTATAACTGGTGACTTGGGATCCCTGTTTAATTGGTATATATTATTAATATCTGTGAGCTCCAAATTTAATTCAAATAGCGTGTTGATTTTGGCAATCACATAGTTAGCCAACGACTCTTGCTGTTGGTTTTCTAATCCAAAAATTATTACGTTGTTTTTGCGTAATTTTCTTTCCAAAACTATATTTCTCTCTTCCAACTTTAGGATTCTGCTTGTGTTTTCTTCTACTTTGCGATCAATTGGTTTAATTTTCTTATTGAATTCTTCCTTTAGTTCCTTGGTCTGTTTCTGTAGTAAGAGCTTTATGTCCTCCAGTGAAAAATCGCCCATAATTTGCAATAGCGAATTAAATAGTACAATTAGAATTTACTTTATCACTATTTCGCAGGTTTATTATTAAAAAAAAAAAATTCCAAGTCCTTGTTGTTGAAATACAGGTACTTATGCGTGCATGGTTTTTTGCCGATTCGTATTAAAATTCAAGTTAATACCGGTGGGACAGTTTTGTGCGAATTTGAGTCTTATGTTGATAACACATAAAGTACATACCTGATTTTACACGAAAATTCAGACTTTTCATTTTAAAAAAGTAGTTTTTTTTAAACAAGAGCTCACTATCCATGCACTCACCCCCGAATAGCAATTTAATTACTATTTTCACCACTTAAAATGAACAAAATTATTATTATTATTGCAACTTAATCAATAAAACTAACTTCAACTACCAAAAATAGCTTAAGTTACCAAAAGTAGCTCGAGTAGCTTGCTTTAGTAGCTAGCTACTTTTCACAGTAGCTTATGAATACATGAAACAAATTACTAAAAGCTACAGCTACAAGCTACTTTTTGAAAAAAGTAGCTTGAATAAGTTATTAGCTACCAAAAAAGTAGCTAAGTTAGTAGCTTAACTACTTGGTAGCTAGCTACTGCCCAGCTCTGTCGGGAATAATAGCTATCATTATTGACTCGTGGTATAATCTCCTATTTTTTTTTTCCATTGGTATTATCTAACAAACAATTGCAATTTGATTTAATTTTCTCCACAGAATTTGGAATAATTAATAATTCGTCACTGCAATATCGGAAATTGCAAAATTCTTTTGCATAGAAAAGTTCTCATCTGCGAAGCTGCACACAAAATAAAAGCGGCAATTTTGGATAAATTAAATTTTTAACCGTAGAATTCGTTGTCGAGAAAAATATCAAGATATTCACTATTCAGCTTGGCTTATTATACCTATAGGATTAAATTGAAGATTTATGTATTAAAAACCTTTTCATGAATTTATGAATTATAAAATTGTCAACTGAGTTTATTTGCCTAAATTGACTCTCTCTCTGAAAAAAAAGGTGCTTTCCGTTAATACCGTCGATAAATTTTAAATCAAACAAATCAGCGTCAAACGAATCCGCGGGGCCGGAAATAAATCCAAACCCGCTGTCGAAAACGAACATTTCTCCGCCACTTAATAAATTAAATAACTTTTGGAGCTTGCGCTTTTTTTTCCGACATCTGCCAGTTTCAGAATGTTGGTATCTTCCAGATTATTTCAAAACCGGTATTCTCAAAGCATAACTTTTTGAGAAAAACTTCGAAAATGAAAATAGATATTATATGAAAATATTGATATCAATCCGACCAGTTTTATCAGAAAGCTGGTTCAACAAACAAATTTTCAAGTTGAAAATGATATAATCTTCAAAAATATTCTTTATATCATGACTCTTCATATGTATCTGATATTTTTTCAGAGATTAGATTTTCAAATAACCCAAATTCAGGATTCGTGCAATGAGAACACGGCAATGGGCTGTAAGTACATTTCACAAGCATTGACATCACTGGATGCTGAATATGTTAATTATTTATGATATGAAAAAAACCTTTTCAGGGCGCAACTTTAAAAGTTGGAAATTCCACAAATATCGTGAGCGCCCTACCGATCACTTAGACACGCTTGCGGAATATAAAAGATCGTGTTTGGTAATTTGAATTTTCGTATCTCAAAATACTCTTTAGCACATTAGGTGCTTTACCTACTTTATACTACTACATTTAACATCTGTTTGGTTTTATTATTCAAACGATTAACCATTGCTTTTCATATTATATCGTGTATAATTCAAGTTCCCAAAAGTTAGAGTAATTAACATTCTGCTGCATGAAAGGTTTTAAATGGAAGTCATCCAAAATTAACAGCCGTAGATGAGGGTAATAATAATAATAATAATAGTTAAATAAAATAAAGTATTTCCGTTTTATTTTTGCCGATAGTGGTTTAGATTAAAGGCATTCAAATTTTAAATTAATGAGTGATGGGCTACATTTTCTTCCTGTGGTTTTACAGCCATTGTAACGACATTCTATCAGAATATAATCAGCCTTTGTTAACTTGGGATGGTTCTTAGTGTTTCGGCAGTTTTTTTAGAGCGCTACTGGACTGTAGAAGAAGAATAATTCGAATGGTGATAGTGTTGAAAGATCTCCATTCACACACTACTATCCAATAGAATTTACTTTACTCGAAAATCTAAATTCAAAAATAGTATCGACGCTGTTGCCAGACTTACCCATTTGTCTGAAGGCACACAATCCTTCTTAAGTGAAATGTAATACTTCACTTATATTTATACACTCTAATAAGTATTCATCGAAACATACAACGCAAGGACATTGAAAAATGAAGAATTGTTACAGGAACTAAATAACGAACTTGATAGAATAAATTGAGACATAGTAGAACTGTCAGAGGTCAGAAGAAGAGGAGAAAAAGTCAGAAGAAGAAGAAAATAATGTCTAAGACCTATATCAAATCACGGCCTATTCTACAAAGGTAGATGATAATCAAGGATAGGCGAAGAGAAAGATACAAAGAAGATCTAAAAAAGTGTCGTTTTAAAATGTTAACTAATGTACAAAAAACGAAAACCAAGTATGCATAAAACAAAAGCCAGCGGCATCATAACCTATGGTGTAAACACTCTACGTCAAGATGAAAAACGACATGCTGACTACGTCATACTACTTTGGCATGGTGAGGGGCTTGAGATCTGAACTAAACAGGCCTTTATGAGGATGGGCTATCCCGTGTAGTGTGTAATATCTTTGGATGATAATAGCAGTTAGTAATGGAAAAAGTTGGAATCCTTAGGAATTCTTATACACAAACGAATGGTCCTATACCTACCTATATATGCATCATATCCGTCGTCGGTGCAGCATGTACTATATTTCGTCAACGAGTTTTTGTTCATTTTAAGTGGTGAAAATAGCAATTTAATTACTATTTTCACCACTTAAAATGAACAAAAACTCGTTGACGAAATATAGTACATGCTGCACCGACGACGGATATGATGCATATATAGGTAGGTATAGGACCATTCGTTTGTGTATAAGAATTCCTAAGGATTCCAACTTTTTCCATTACTAACTGCTATTATCATCCAAAGATATTACACACTACACGGGATAGCCCATCCTCATAAAGGCCTGTTTAGTTCAGATCTCAAGCCCCTCACCATGCCAAAGTAGTATGACGTAGTCAGCATGTCGTTTTTCATCTTGACGTAGAGTGTTTACACCATAGGTTATGATGCCGCTGGCTTTTGTTTTATGCATACTTGGTTTTCGTTTTTTGTACATTAGTTAACATTTTAAAACGACACTTTTTTAGATCTTCTTTGTATCTTTCTCTTCGCCTATCCTTGATTATCATCTACCTTTGTAGAATAGGCCGTGATTTGATATAGGTCTTAGACATTATTTTCTTCTTCTTCCGACTTTTTCTCCTCTTCTTCTGACCTCTGACAGTTCTACTATGTCTCAATTTATTCTATAAAGTTCGTTATTTAGTTCCTGTAACAATTCTTCATTTTTCAATGTCCTTGCGTTGTATGTTTCGATGAATACTTATTAGAGTGTATAAATATAAGTGAAGTATTACATTTCACTTAAGAAGGATTGTGTGCCTTCAGACAAATGGGTAAGTCTGGCAACAGCGTCGATACTATTTTTGAATTTAGATTTTCAAGTAAAGTAAATTCTATTGGATAGTAGTGTGTGAATGGAGATCTTTCAACACTATCACCATTCGAATTATTCTTCTTCCACAGTCCAGTAGCGCTCTAAAAAAACTGCCGAAACACTAAGAACCATCCCAAGTTAACAAAGGCTAATTATATTCTGATAGAATGTCGTTACAATGGCTGTAAAACCACAGGAAGAAAATGTAGCCCATCACTCATTAATTTAAAATTTGAATGCCTTTAAGCTAAACCACTATCGGCAAAAATAAAACGGAAATACTTTATTTTATTTAACTATTATTATTATTATTATTATTATTATTATTATTATTACCCTCATCTACGGCTGTTAATTTTGGATGACTTCCATTTAAAACCTTTCATGCAGCAGAATGTTAATTATTCTAACTTTTGGGAACTTGAATTATACACGATATAATATGAAAAGCAATGGTTAATCGTTTGAATAATAAAACCAAACTGATGTTAAATATAGTAGTATAAAGCAGGTAAAGCACCTAATGTGCTAAAGAGTATTTTGAGATACGAAAATTCAAATTACCAAACACGATCTTTTATATTCCGCAAGCGTGTCTAAGTGATCGGTAGGGCGCTCACGATATTTGTGGAATTTACAACTTTTAAAGTTGCGCCCTGAAAAGGTTTTTTTCATATCATAAATAATTAACATATTCAGCATCCAGTGATGTGAATGCTTGTGAAATGTACTTACAGCCCATTGCCGTGTTCTCATTGCACAAATCCTGAATTTGGGTTATTTGAAAATCTAATCTCTAAAAAAATATCAGATACATATGAATGATATAAAGAATATTTTTGAAGATTATAACATTTTCAACTTGAAAATTTGCTTGTTGAACCAGCTTTTTGATAAAACTGGTCGGATTGATATCAATATTTTCATATAATATCTATTTTCATTTTCGAAGTTTTTCTCAAAATTCAAAGTTATGCTTTGAGAATACCGGTTTTGAAATAATCTGGAAGATACCAACATTCTGAAACTGGCAGATGTCGGAAAAAAAAAGCGCAAGCTTCAAAAGTTATTTAATTTATTAAGTGGCGGAGAAATGTTCGTTTTCGACAGCGGGTTTGGATTTATTTCCGGCCCCGCGGATTCGTTTGACGCTGATTTGTTTGATTTAAAATTTATCGACGGTATTAACGGAAAGCACCTTTTTTTTTCAGAGAGAGAGTCAGTTTAGGCAAATAAACTCAGTTGACAATTTTATAATTCATAAATTCATGAAAAGGTTTTTAATATATAAATCTTCAATTTAATCCTATAGGTATAATAAGCCAAGCTGAATAGTGAATATCTTGATATTTTTCTCGACAACGAATTCCACGGTTAAAAATTTAATTTATCCAAAATTGCCGCTTTTATTTTGTGTGCAGCTTCGCAGATGAGAACTTTTCCATGCAAAAGAATTTTGCAATTTCCGATATTGCAGTGACGAATTATTAATTATTCCAAATTCTGTGGAGAAAATTAAATCAAATTGCAATTGTTTGTTAGATAATAACAATGCAAAAAAAATAGTAGATTATACCACGAGTCAATAATGATAGCTATTATTCCCGAGGAATATTTATGAACTGAGCCGCATTAGCGGCGAGGGAGTGACATTCCGAGGGAATAATAGACATTATTGCGAGTAGTATACTCTACTTTATTTACGACAAATTAATTTATTTGAAATTTTCGTTTCAAAAACGCTCATTGTTAATTCATCTCAATACAAATACACAAGCACTATGCGTTTGACACTGACACTTTTGAGTTTGTTCAGGTATATGGTTTCCATGGTACTACTTATTTAATGTGAGAAATTTTGTGATTGGTGTGCAAGCGGAAATAATGACCAATAATCCCTGCTGGAATAATATATGTCATTAAACTGCCAAAATCACAAGTATAATACCTACATTATATATCAGTCGTAAATAAACAATTTTAATTATTCTAGTTGTGGATTACCAATTTGTTTTAGATTAATTATACCGCATAATTATGTATACACTAATAATAATTATTCAACGTGAATGCCTAATTATTGACATTAATGATTTGCAAATTTGCCGCATAACTAATTGCATACATATTATTATAATAATCGAAACTCATACAAATAATAATTACGATAATCGATAATCCCAATAATTAATCTACTAATAATATATGTAGATATTAATTTTCTATTTTCTCATTAAATAAATGCTCCAATAGAATTTTAATTTAAGTGGACTGTATTTCTTCAAGTGCAAAATTTGACGAGCGATAGACATTAATTATTTTTTATTATTATTGTTGTTAGGGAAACTTATCGAAGCCGGTAAAAAAAAAAACAAAAGCTACCACCGATGTCCCGATGGCCAGTGTTGACAACATAGTTAATAGTCCGGGGGCCGAGGACCTTTTTTTCCAAATCATTAATAACAAGCTAGTTTTTTCAATGCAGCTTCATTTCACCGAGACGCCCAACTTTTTTCTCTTCGAAAATTGCGAAAACAGGTAGCTAACATACTGCGCAGGTGTAAAACATGTCGATTTGGTGACTATGAAAATTTAATTAATAACAGTTAGTTTTTCAGCTAAATGTTGAGATAATTTTATGAATAATTTGAAACAACATTTGTCCGACAAAATAAAGGGTTTGGTCTACGATGTCCCCCCCCTCAAACATGTAGCAATTACGTTGCATAAAAAATGATTAATAACAAGTTGATTTTTTCAATGTAGGTTGGTAAATATTATTACAATTGAATGGTCACACTTTCCTACAAATAAACAGGTAGCTATTTTCAGTCCTACACTCAAAAGTTGTCGATTTCACGATTTAACTTTTTTCATTAATAACCGGCTAAATCTTCGTGAGTATCTTCATTTTGATAAGACGCCCAAATTTTCTGTTGCGAAAATTCCAAAAACAGGTAGCTAACAGAGTGCGCAGGTGGAAAACATGTCTATTTGGTGATCATACAAATGTAAATAATAACAGTTAATTTTGTAGCTGAATGTTGAGATAGTTTCATAAATAATATGAAACAACATTTGTCCGACAAAATAAATGGTTTGATCTAGGCTGTTTCCCTTCTCAAACATGTAGCAAATACGTTACATAAAAAATGATTTATAACCAGTTGATTTTTTTAATGTAGCTTAGTAAATATTACTACAATTAAATGGTTACACTGTCCTACAAATAAAGAGGTACATTTCTCCAGTCCTACACTCAAAAGTTGTCGACTTCACGGTAATACTTTATTCATCAATCACCGGACACCGGCTTAATCTTCTCGAGCATCTTCGTATTGATAATACGCCTAACTTTTCTATTGCGAAAAGTTGCAAAAGTAGTAGCTACTAGAGTGAGCACTAGTGAGCACATAGCACATGTAAAATACCTTGATTAGGTGATTATGCAAATGTAATTATTAACAGTTAACAGTTAATTTTTCAGGTGAATAATGAGATAATTTTATAAATAATTCGAAATTCGATTTGAGCCACAAAATAAATGGTTTGGTCTGCAGTGTCCCCTTTCTCAAAAATGTAGCAATTACTGGCTCATAAAAAACGATTTATAACCAGTTGATTTTATAACTGTAGTTCGGTAAATATTACTACAATTGAATGGTCACATTGTCCTAAAGAGGTAAGATTTCTCAGCCCTACATTCGAGAATTTCGAAAATAGCCTTATGCATATTATACGTAAATATGTACAGGGCTTTCATTTCAAAACTTACCACCCACGTTATCTGCGTAAAGAGACAGATTTCTGGAAAAAAAGATTAAATTCGAGAATTTTACCTTTTGTATTTTTAAAAATATAATTATTAAAATATTTGATTTTTGATATTATTTGAAATGAACATACCTATCTCTTTTATTTTTGAGCTGTCGAGAAAATATTATTTGGAAAACTCCTGTATTTTTTTAAGTTCCACGTTATTTAAAAAGAAAAACTCTAACTTAGAAAACACCCTGTATTCACCCTATATACAGCAAAAAAGCGCGCCAGATTTAATACATTAAAAAAGGAGCTCTTTTTTTTAAATATCTTTAGAATCAAGAGGAACCGGTTGGATCAAACCTTCTCAATCTGGGTATGGAAAATGACAAAGGGCATGGCCCCCTCTACTTTGATGGCATGCCAAAACTCTTTTTCGAGCAATTCAAATCTGGCGCGCTTTTTGAATCACCCTATACTACGATACTGTGTTATTTACGAGCATGCGCGTCGATGCGAATGGAAACCATCGACATAAATGTAGGTATGTGTACATACACATAACACATATCGACGGTGATCTGACAATACCTGCTAACTGACATTTTATTCAAAAATTAGTTCTTTCTACAGTTAGCCTTGTATTTTTGTTAGGCACAATAAGATAGAGCCTACTATCTGCTATCTGCTTTCAATTAATATTTAATACGTTTGTTTAAAATTTAGATATTCAGTTGTAAATTTATTTAAATAAGCGGTTTTTTATTCCCCCTGTAAAATTAACGTTTATGCACATAGCAGGTATTGTCAGATCACCGTTGATATACTGTTATACACGCATCTGTATACATATCTACATATGTACATACAGGGGCTTTCATTTCGAAATTTGCCACCCACGTTATCTGCCTAAAGAGACAGATTTCTGTAAATCGCCGGAAGACGTCAACAAATTAACGCACCCCCTCAATAAATTTGTTGACATGTTTCGGCGATTTCTAGAAATCTGTCTATTTACGCAGATAACGTGAGTGGCAAGTTTTGAAATGAAAGCCCTGTACATATTTACGTATAATATGCATAAGGCTATTTTCGAAATTCTCGAGTGTAGGGCTGAGAAATCTTACCTCTTTAGGACAATGTGACCATTCAATTATTGTAGTTATATTTACCAAACTACAGTAAAAAAATCAACTGGTTATAAATCGTTTTTTATGAGCCAGTAATTGCTACATTTTTGAGAAAGGGGACACTGCAGACCCAAACCATTTATTTTGAGGCTCAAATAGAATTTCGAATTATTTATAAAATTATCTCATTATTCACCTGAAAAATTAACTGTTAATAATTACATTTGTTTAATCACCTAATCAAGGTATTTTACATCTGCTCACTAGTGCTCACTCTAGTAGCTACTACTTTTGCAACTTTTCGCAATAGAAAAGTTAGGCGTATTATCAATACGAAGATGCTCGAGAAGATTTAGCCGGTCGGTGATTGATGAATAAAGTATTACCGTGAAGTCGACACCTTTTGAGTGTAGGACTGGAGAAATGTACCTCTTTATTTGTAGAACAGTGTAACCATTTAATTGTAGTAATATTTACTAAGCTACATTAAAAAAATCAACTGGTTATAAATCATTTTTTATGTAACGTATCTGCTACATGTTCGAGAAGGGAGACAGCTTAAATCAAACCATTTATTTTGTCGGACAAATGTTATTTCATATTATTTATGAAACTATCTCAACATTCAGCTAAAAAATTAACTGTTATTATTTACATTTGTATGATCACCAAATAGACATGTTTTCCACCTGCGCACACTGTTAGCTACCTGTTTTTGGAATTTTCGCAGCAGAAAATTTGGGCGTCTTATCAAAATGAAGATACTCACGAAGATTTAGCCGGTTATTAATGAAAAAAGTTAAATCGTGAAATCGACAACTTTTGAGTGTAGGACTGAAAATAGCTACCTGTTTATTAGTAGGACAGTGTGACCATTTAATTGTAATAATATTTACCAACCTTCATTGAAAAAATCAACTTGTTATTAATCATTTTTTATGCAACGTAATTCCTACATGTTTGAGGGGGGGGGGACATCGTAGACCAAACCCTTTATTTTGTCGGACAAATGTTGTTTCAAATTATTCATAAAATTATCTCAACATTTAGCTGAAAAACTAACTGTTATTAATTAAATTTTCATAGTCACCAAATTGACATGTTTTACACCTGCGCAGTATGTTGGCTACCTGTTTTCGCAATTTTCGAAAAGAAAAAAGTTGGGCGTCTCGGTGAAATGAAGCTGCATTGAAAAAACTAGCTTGTTATTAATGATTTGGAAAAAAGGTCCTCGGCCCCCGGACTATAACAACTATGAGGTTTCACCTACTAAGGCCGGACTTACAATATTTTGATTACATTATTTTTTTACAAATAGAAAATACTACATCCTTACAAACATACCGCTAGCCTTGAAAGATGTACTTTCAATAAGATATAATTCAAAAAACTTAAACTAGTTCACAAATATTCAAACCCGAAATTAACATTTTATTTTAAGAAAAAACGAAAGTCTTTAATGAGTTCATTCGACGTCAATGGGCAGAACACATAAACGCCTTATAGAACGCTTTAGCACATTGGTGCTTGTTTTCACTGATACTACTTTTATTACATCATCATCACCCTTGTGCACATCAATAACTCTACCAATTCGCCAATGAAGTGGTGCTGAGTTATCATCAACTAATACCACTAATGAACCAATTTTGATTAAGTTATCATACTGACGCTGCCACTTGGGTCGTTGTTGCAGCTTTGCACTATTTGAGTAATCAGCTGATATTTATTTAACCTTCCAGTGTTTAAATCACATAAATCTTGAGGAAGTGATGTGAGTGGTGCTCCAATGAGGAAATGTCCGGGTGTGAGAACGTTAAGATCAGAAGGATCATTGGAAATTGGGTAGAGAGGACGAGAGTTTAAATAGGCTTCTTTTTCTGTCATCACAGTAAGCAATTCCTCAAAAGTCAAAATTGTTTCTCCAACGACCTTTTTAAGTGAAGTTTTAGCATATTTCACAGCTGATTCCCACAACCCGCCGAAGTGAGGAGAATTAGCCGGGATAAAATGCCACGTAGTCTGATCTTGAGAAAAAAAATTATAAAATCTTTTTTGATCAGCATCTTGATTGAGAAATTCAGTCAATTCACTTAAAACATTTTTAGGTTTACCTCTGCGAGATATAAATCTTTTGAAACAATTTAAAAATGTTTCAGTGGACAAATCACTAACGATCTCGATGTGACATGCTTTGGTGCTAAAGCATACAAAAATACAAATATAGGATTTAATCCTTTTCCAATTTTTAAGCTTAGAATTTTTAATCTCTATTGGACCAGCGTAATCAAGACCACAATTATAAAAAGGTCTAGATGGCGTTACTCGCGCCTTTGGTAAATTTCCCATAATATGTCTACTAACTTTTGGATTCACCCTAAAGCAAGTCACACAATGATGAAGTATTTTTCTGATTAAAGACCTAGCAGACAATGGCCAAAAACGAAATCTAATAGTAGCCAAAAGTGTATTTTCCCGTGCATGAAGTTGCTTATGATGCTCATGCCTAATTATTAGTTTGGTCAGTAAATGTTTATTAGACATTAAAATTTGATGTCTTTGCTCAAAATCTATGTCAGCCTCTTTAATTCTTCCTCCGACTCTGAGTATACCTGAATTATCTAGAAAAGGATTCAAACATTTCACATTACTGGTGATTGAAACATTGCGATTTGCTTTAAGATCTGATATTTCTTTAGTAAAGTGAGAGTTTTGAGATAATTTTATTAGCCTTTTAAACGCAAAATCCAACTCTTCAGTTGTGAAAGGACCTAGATTTTTAATTTTTGATTTTCTATTATGTAAATACCGCAAACAAAAAGATGTATATCTGATTAGTTTGTTGAGATTTGAAAACCTAGAAAAAATATCAGAGCTTATTTCAAGATTAGACACAAATGATTGGATATTTTGTTTTAATTCAGGTATTTCTGACATAGAAGTTGAAATTTCAAAATTAGTATTTTGCCAATTTTCCCGGTCTTCCTTTAGCCAAGATGGCCCATGCCACCACAGGTCTGAATTTAATAAATCTTTGGGATTCATACCTCGAGATATTATGTCTGCAGGATTCTGAGTGCCCGAAATGTGATGCCATTGCTCGACCTTAGTAAGACGTAATACTTCTGCAACTCTATTAGCAACAAAGGTGTTTAATTCAGAAGGTTCTTTACGTAACCAACATAGAACTATAGTTGAATCACACCAAAATGAAGTTTCTTTGATTGTAATATTTATAGTCTTAAGAACCTTTGTAGTCAATCGAGCTGCTAATTGAGCTCCGCATAATTCGAGTCTGGGTAAGGTTTGAGTCTGGTTTTTAACAGGTGCTACCCTAGATTTGGCGCAGAGTAAGTTAACATAATGAAAACCGTTCTGATCCGTAGGTACTTCTCAAATATAAAGCTGACCCATATGCTGTCTCCGATGAATCACAAAAACAAAATAATTCTACGGCTGATTTTTTCTTAGAAATTGTTGCATGTCTTGATATTTTTATATTATTTATTTCTGTCAACTCATTCTGAAAGTTAATCCAAGCTGTATACAAATCAAAAGGTAAACTTTCATCCCAACCAAGTTTTAATTTCCATAATCGTTGTAACATTATTTTAGCCCTAATCAGAATTGGCCCTAAAAGTTCTATGGGATCGAAAATTTCTGCAATTGTTTTTAACATTATTCTTTTAGTTATTTTTCTAGATTGACTTTCTTTAACTGAATATTGTAATATATCATTTTCAGAATCCCAGTGTAGTCCTAATGTTTTGATAGTTCTGTCATCAGTAAAGTAATGAGATATGTCGGTGTTTATCTGTTTCCCTTCACAAATTTCAGCTTTATTTGACCCCCATTTTATGGCATTTTCTACAGAATCAGAACCTCCTAATAAATCATCAACATAGAAGCTTTTCATTATTGACTCACTCGCGTTTGGAAATGAATTTTTACAGTCAAGACCCACTTGATGCAGACATCTAGTTGATAGATAAGCTGCTGACGCTGTACCATAGGTGATAGTATTCAATCTAAATTCCTGTACAGCCCCTGTGTTATCAAACCATAAAATACGCTGGAAGTCCCGTTGTGAATGATCCACTAATATTTGACGGTACATTTTCTCAATGTCTCCGGTAATAACTACGTTATAAAGCCTAAATCTCATCAAAATTGCAAATAGGTCTTCTTGAACTCTAGGTCCAACTTTCAGAGTATCATTTAGACTTAATCCAGAACTTGTGCTCTGGCTTCCATTAAAAACCACCCTAACCTTTGTTGTGACACTCGTATCCTTACAAACGGCATGATGTGGCAAATAAAATCCCCCAAACTCTAAATTATTTTCATCAGCCTTAGACATATGCCCCAAAACTTTATATTCTGTCAAGAAATCCCAGTAATGTTTCCTTAAATTTTCATTTTTATTTAATCGCGTTTTCAAAGAATTTAGTTGCTTCAATGCCATTTCTCTAGATTCCCCTAATTCCGAAATATTTTGGAGAAAAGGTAAATGAACAATGAATCTCCCTGTTTCATCCCTTCTTAAAGTTTCTGTAACTAATTTTTCACATTCAACATCCTCAACAGATAGTTTATTTTCTAAGCATGTTTCATCAGAAAGCCCATCCTCTAGTTTCCAAAATTTCTCTAATTGCTCCTGTACTGAAATTCTCGCCGAAAAATTACAAGAAATGCCTTTATTTTGATTATTAATTATTCCACCTTGCACCGTTCCCGAAATGATCCAACCTAGCTTAGTTTTTTGTAATGGTCCTCCGATCCCTAAACTTATTTGTCCGACACAGATTAAATCCCAAAAAATTGGAGCTCCGATTAATAAATCTACCTTACTTGGTATTCCGAAATTTTCATTTGCAAGTTTAATATTTTCCGGTATATTAAATGATTGTTTACAGATGTGTCTCATAGGTAATCTGTGTGTTATTTTATCCAAAATCAAAAAATCAGTGATTATGTTATAGCCGTTAAATTGTGATTTTATCTTACACTTTGTTTTAAGATTAACCAATGTTTCCGCTTGATTAATACCCATAACTGGCGTAAAATCAATTTTCTGTTTATTTAATCCCAATATGTTACAGAGTTCCCGAGATATGAAATGACTTTGACTCACGCTGTCAAGTAAAGCCCTAACCCTGATATATTCGTTTTGTTTGTTTTGTATCAACACAATAGCAGTTGATAACAAACATTCTGTAACTCCCTTAACCGAACATCCTGCTAATGTCATACTTCCAGAATTTTTTTTTTGAATTATCTTCATTATTTAGATTTTGGTTGCTAGCCACTGCAGAAAAATTAGTAGTACCCGTATTTTTATTACGATTTGAGATTTGCTTATTTGATCCCGTATCAAAATAATCGTGTATTAAAATATTATGCCTTTTCTGACATTTTCGACAACCTGATCCTTTACAATTCTGTACGTTATGCCCCAATTTTAAACAGTTCCAACATAATTTAAGTCTGTCTATCTCTTTTCTTTTATGATCTACAGTCATAGCAAGAAAACGTTTGCAAAAATATATTTTTTTTTTTTTTTTTTATTTGTCAAACACATTGTGTTTATTACATTACAATCTAGTCAGTAAGACTAATTAGCAATTTTGTTTTAACCTAATTTACTATAAAGTTTACAATTCTTGAGGTTCACTCAACAGTTTTCCCCACTTTGCTTAAACTGTAAATCACAATTTTGATGTGTTTATAGCACTGTTTTGTTGTGTTTTTCAATTTCAGTTCACTAGCTCGAACGGCTTCACCCTTCTCAGTCTTCTAACTAGCTCAGTATTGTCTAGGAGCTCAATGACTTCCACATTCACATGCCGATGTAGTCTATCTTCATGGCTTTTTGCGTACTTTCTTATAGTCTCTGTTACAGTATCAATTCCTAGTTCCCGATGTAGATCACTATTTCGAACGTACCAAGGTGCATTAACAATGTTTCTTAGTACTTTATTTTGGAATCTTTGAATAACTTGTATATTACTATCTTTAGTGCAACCCCAAAGTTGAATTCCATATGCCCATACTGGTTTCAGTATTTGCCTATAAAGTAGTAACTTGTTATGTATGGTTAAATTGGACGTCCTTCCAATTAACTAGTACATTTTTCTATACTTAAATTCAAGCTCTTGCCTTTTTTTCTTAACATGTGCTTTCCAGCGCAATTTCGCATCAAGCGTCATACCAAGATATTTAGCTTGATTTGAATATGGTATAGGGGTGTCATTAATTGTGATTTGTATGTGATTTACGTTTTTGTTTGTAAAATCAACGTGAATTGATTTGGTTTCATTCAATTTTATTCGCCATTTTTTGGTCCAATTTTGAACTTCACTGACAGCGTTCTGCAGTTTTTCTGTTGATTGTTCAATACTTTTTTCCACTGTAATTAAACCAGTATCGTCGGCGAATGTTGCTAAATGACAATTTTCTGGTTTTGGGATGTCGCATGTAAATAATAAATATAAGTAGGGACCTAGCACGCTACCCTGAGGTACACCTGCTTTTATTTTTCGTAAATTTGACTCAAAATCTTCCTGTTTGACTCTGAAATGTCTATCACACATATATGATTCCAAAATATCAGAATATTGTTTTGGCAGAAACAGCTTTAGTTTATAGTTTAAGCCTTCATGCCAAACTTTGTCAAATGCTTGCGCTACATCGAGGAAAACTGCGGAACAGACTTTTCCCTCTTCCAGCGATTTTTCTATTAAATTCGTTATTCTGTGTACTTGGTCGATCGTAGAGTGCTTGTCGCGGAATCCAAATTGATGAGTTGGAATGATTTCCTGTCTTTCTATGATCGGTTTTATTCTTTTTAGCAGTATCTTTTCATAAAGCTTAGATAAAACGGGCAATAATGATATTGGCCTATAAGATGACACATCATGAGGTGGTTTTCCGGGTTTTGGTATCATGATTACTTCTGCAACTTTCCAAAGTTTAGGTACGTATTTAAGCCTAAAGGACGCATTGAAAAGGTTGCATAATTTCACAATAGCTTTCCTGGGGAGTTGTTTTATTACTTCCCCAGTAATTAGGTCATATCCTGGAGCTTTTTTCGAACTGATATTTTGTTTGATCTCTGTTAATATTTCTCTGAAGTAGGCTTAATGTTGCCTTCTTCTTGATAAGGTTCGTTCCAGGGAAGATTTTCATCCTGTGCTTCGTTAGGCTGGAATGTCTTTTCTAAATGACTTGCAAAAAGTTCTACTTTTTCTTCGTTACTCCTTGCCCATTGCTGATTTGACTTTCTTATGGGTGGAATTTGGGTAACTGGTCTTTTAAGGCGTTTAGTTGCTTTCCAAAGAGAATAATCAGTGCTTTTGTCGCCGGTGAGTTCACTTAGGTAATTGTTAATAGAGTCATTTTTGATTTCTTGAATTTCTCGCCTTATGCGCTGCGTCATATTGTTGATAATTGTTTTGTCATGGGGATCTCGACTTTGCTGCCATTTTCTTCTTAGTTTCCTTTTTTCTATAATAAGATCTCTAATTTCTTTTGGGTAGTTTTTTCCCTTAAAAATTCTTTTTAATTTGGGACTGTTTTCCCAAGCTGCTTGTTGAATATTAACGATAAAACAATCGACTTCTTCATCAATTTGTTGTGGCGTTCGCAACGGTACTGATAAGTTCATCTTTTCCGACAGACTTTGTTTAAAACTAGCCCAGTCCGTCAGTTTATTAACTAATGAGATAGGTGCTTTTTTCTTAATTATATATTCACTCAGAGTTAGGATAATAATATATGAGATGAGATTCTGAACAGACTGGACAAGAATAGTATATTATATACCTAGGTAGAGAAGTTGGTCCTTATATACCGAGCGCTTTTATAAACCGAGGCGCTAGCGCCGAGGTTTATAATGAGTGAGGTATATAATGACTTTCTCTACCGAGGAATATATAGAATTTTTTTTACTACTGCTAGTAAAAAATTAAAAATTTGTTTAAAATCTGTGCTCCAATTATTTTTTTTTGAACGCCCTCTTGAAAGTGTTGCCCTCTATCAACAGCTTATGATAACTTCCTATGTACCTACAGAAACCTGTATTTTTTTTTCCAAATTGACGTATGAAATTGAAATTGAACCAATAGAAACATGACAATATCCATGCGTCATGACGTCATTTTCATTATTAACCTAGGTATTTTTTCATTATTTTCATTATTCACCTAGGGAGAGAAATTCAATTTTTTCCTAGGAAAATATATTGAATAATGACAATTTCTCAGGTTAGTAGTAAAAAATACTACATTATATACCTAGGTAGAGAAGTTGGTCATTATATACCGAGCGCTTTTATAAACCGCGGCGCAAAGCGCCGAGGTTTATAATGCGTAAGGTATATAATGACTTTCTCTACCGAGGAATATATAGAATTTTTTTTACTACTGCTAGTAGAAAATAAAAACTAGGTTTGAAATCTGTGCTCAAATTATTTTTTCTTGTCGAAAGGCCTGCCCTCTATCAACAGCTTATAGTAAATTCCTATGATATACATACAGGAACCTGTTTTTTTTTTTAAATGACAGTTCGAAGTTGAAATTAAACAAATAGAAACCTGTAACGTTAGGGCAATATCCTTGCGTCATGACGTCATTTTCATTATTGACCTAGGTATTTTTTCATTATTTTCATTATTAACCTAGGGAGAGAAATTCAATTTTTTCCTAGAAAAATAGATTGACTAATGACAATTTCTCAGGTTAGTAGTAAAAAAAAATTGTTATTCTGGGTTGTACTTGTGAAGGATTTTGTTGACGATGAATTTTTATTTCCCAATTTATTTTTCTTATAATAATAGTCAGTTTTTGTGTCAGTATTTTTATTCGACTCTATTGATTCTAATAAACACACCGTTGAGTTAGAAAATCTGTAAATTCTTTCATAGAAGGTAATGCATTACGATTTTCATTGCGAGTTTTTTCAACCTCACCCAGCCATAACTTTTTTGTACCTAAATTAAGTTTTTCTGTGAACAGATGAACGAGCAATGTATCCCAACTATCCACTGGCAAATTATAAGATTTTAAAGCCCTCATGTGTTTTTGTAATTCATCGAGTAATTTTCTAGTTTGTCCCAAAGATTATTTCCCTATTGCTGGCAAATCTCACAAAGCCTGAACATGCTTATTTACTATGATTCTTTTATACTCAAATCTATTTTTTAACAAAGCTAATGCCTGATCGTAATTTTGCTCTGTAATTTCTAAACTTTCAACCACCCTTAAAGCATCTCCCTTTAAATATGTTTTTAAAGCCGCAAATTTTTCAATTTTAGTGATTCCCAGACTACTATTACACATGCAAGTAAACATTTCATAAAATTGATTTCATTCTTCATTAGCCCCTGAAAAATATGGAATCTCCAGTTTTGGCCATAAATAAGATCTATTTGGAGAGTTGCCTGAAACATTATTAACCTGGTCATCCTTTTGTGATTTAGATTTTGCCTCAGCAATCTGCTCAAGAATATGATCAGCTTTACCTATAATCTCAAAGTAATATTGCTCAAACTCAATTTGAATCTTGTCAATGTCTTTTGTAAATTGATCTGAATTTTCCAAACAAGCCAATTTTTGTTGAATTTTATTAAATTCCGACCAAATTTCCTCACACTTCCCCCGTCTAACTCTCAGCTGTGAAACCTGCCATAAATTAAATTCATCTACAAAATCTGAAAATCTAAGAAGCTGCTCTTGCAGTCTAGCTCATTGAATTTCCAATTTTGACTTTTCTTGTTGATCAAAGTGCTTTGTTGCTTTATTTCGCGTGGTTTGACTCATTGTAAATGTTTTAATTTAGAAATTAGAGAGGGTACTTACAATATCTCAATCAATCTTAGGTTCAAAAGTGATACAGTTAGGTATATCCAATTTTTTAAATGTGTTTACAGTCACCAACCCTTTTTCGTGTTCAGTCCAGTAGCGATTTCCACCGGTTGTTTTGTTAATTTGCACCGAGATTTGCTAAAATAACAAAATAATTGAAATAACACAATAATTAACTGTTTTTTGGTCCCCCTTGGACTCGAAAACAATTTTCCTCGTGTAGGTACTATGTATTGTATTTTATTCAAATACGCCGACCGCTGATCGCCCTTTACTGAATGCCAGTGACTGTAGGTACGATGTTCTTTACTCCAGCTTTTCCTGCTACTATTGCTTAATGCCTATTTTCTTAAGAGCTCGCCCAGAATTCACTTCTTTGCACTTTTCACCGTGCAATCCAAATCGTGGGACCATGAATTTTCTATTTTCTCATTAAATAAATGCTCCAATAGAATTTTAATTTAAGTGGACTATATTTCTTCAAGTGCAAAATTTGACGAGCGATAGACATTAATTATTTTTTATTATTATTGTTGTTAGCTACCACCGATGTCCCGATGGCCAGTGTTGACAACATAGTTAACAACTATGAGTTTTCACCTACTAAGGCCGGACTTACAATATTTTGATTACATTATTTTTTTACAAATAGAAAATACTACATCCTTACAAACAAGATAATAAAGGATAAAAAATCATACAAATGTTGCATCTCTGAAATATTTTAATATTATTCGGGCAGAGAGATAATGGCGTTTATATAATGGATTACACATAATATAAAGGACAGTATTAGTTAGTGGTTTTTAAGTTTAAGATTGGCTGTGATTCGTTTTAGATAGTGATTATTGTTAAGAGTTTAGTTGTTTGAGTTAATAGACCTATCTCGCATGATTAGAAAAAGAGAGCTTAATTGTAATAAATACATGTTAGAAAGCAATAAAAGATGACATGCGCGCGCAACTCGTAGGCTGCTGTGTAGCCAGATTGTATTGTTGCAGAATAAATGTAGACAATACAAAAAGAATATTATAACATTAAAGAAGTAATATAGTGTCAAGTGTTTTACAATGCCTTATATCAGACAAAAGAAGAGTTTTAAAGTAGATGAACATCGTTTGCACTTTTATTTTGATAAATGTTTCCTCCGGCAACATCGCTCAATGAAATTGCAAAGGAATATGTCAAGTATAATCTTAAACGAAACTGCGGTGAGTTCAAGTAATATGTAAAGAATTAGTTTGCTCTTTGTCAAATTACACGTTACAAACAAAGAATGAACAATTCATTCTGAACTGGCCCCTGAATAAGAATATGACGCAAGCCTGTCACAAACTTGCTTCTCATTGGATACTCACCTGCAGCCTACAAGCGACTCGCGCAGTCCAGGTAATAGGAGATAGGTCTATTAATGAAGTGATTTGATAGCCGAGCCGTGGTCATTTTGTTGATTGATAAATTGTGCGATTGGTTTGAACCAGTGGCGCAGCCAGGGGGGGTCCCCCCCAAGACATCAGAGTAAAATAGAAAAATAATGAAGATGAACTTCGTTGACCAGTCAGAAACAACTACTCCGAGGGCAAATACCCCTACCGGCGTTGAACTACACTGATTGGTCTGAGCTTTCGTTGGCAATGGAAATTGTTAGAAAGATTTTTTCAGGTAATGACCAACGTGAATACAGGGACACTACGGTCCCTGTTTGGGAATCGGCCCACTGAGCAATGGACTCAGGCTTTCCGTGCCAATCCTTGACGCGTTTCGTCCTTGTTAGGACTCATCAGAAGGACATAGGCTGAAGCTCCCTGTCCAAGCAAAATTGAACTTCGTTGACCAGTCAGAAACAACTACTTCGAGGGCAAATACCCCTACTGGCGTTGAACTACACTGATTGGTCTGAGGTTTCGTTGGCAATGGAAATTGTGAGAAAGATTTTTTTCAATTTTGCTTGGACAGGGAGCTTCAGCCTATGTCCTTCTGATGAGTCCTAACAAGGACGAAACGCGTCAAGGATTGGCATGGGAAGCCTGAGTCCACTGCTCAGTGGGCCGATTCCCAAACAGGGACCGTAGTGTCCCTGTATTCACGTTGGTCATTACCTGAAAAAATCTTTCTAACAATGAAGATGAAGTAGACAAAAGCTGTAAACTGCTCATATCATAAAAAGCTTATGGGGTGTAAACCAAAAATACTTATCTGGTTTATAATATGTAAAAAAACTCCAAGAAGATATCAGGCTTTAGTGTTTGCAACAAAACGTAGACTTGACGTCACATTCACGTGTGGAGCCCAACAGATTCTGCTTTTGTGTATGTACTATCGTCACCAAAACTATCTGGGACAAAAATAATGCATGATAATCTCCTGGACTATTCTACTGTCATTTATTTCAATGCATTTGATTCATAGACAAATATTTGACAATAAAATTCATATAATATAATAGTACAAGAGCTAATATGATGCTGTCCCAGTTACTTACTTACTTACTGACAATGGTACATACTTTTGGTTCAAAATCTAAGCCATATTTCGCTTCAGCTATTTGAGTCAATCCGTATTTAAGTGAGAATCGTAGGATTTTTTACTCTAAGTCTACGGTATCCGAGCGGTTGTGACGTCACGCTTCCACGGTTATTTTGCAAATTTCTCAAAAACCGTCAGACATAAAATGGCGCGGCTTAAAATATTATTCTTAGAATTTGTTTTACAGACATTTTGATTTTTGGTTTACATTGCACCCCCTCTAAAGAAGAGGTGGTCTGTGTAAACTAAACTCCTATAATTTTTTCTGCATGGCCCCCTCCAGACAAAATTTCTGGCTGCGCCACTGGTTTGAACCGTTCTAAAACCGTCCTTTTTTAAACCAAAACAAAGCTAATCACAAAAGAGACTTAGCCGATTGTGTAAATTAGCCCGGAAGTGATTGTATACCCGATTTTGACTGTGATAGTGGATTTTCAAGTAAGTTCTAGAAAATTCTATTCGGAAACTAAGGATATCAATCGACATTCGTCGTGAGTTACTAGAGTTGCATTTAGATCAGGGACGAAACTTCGAATCGGCCATCTTCAAGAAAATTTGTGAGATCATGGGCATTCGTAAGACAAGGACCACACCTTACATCCATAATCTGATGGCATTGTAGAACGATTTAATGAAACCATATAAAAGTGGTCGCAAATAATCAGCAAAATTAAAGCAAACATTTGCCTCTATTTTTAATGGCTTACAGAACAGCTGTTCAGGAGTCAACAGGTGACAGTCCAGCTAGAATCGTTTTTGGAAGGGAACTCAGGTTACCTTGCGATCTGATGTTTGGAACACCTGAAGAAGAACGAGCAGAAATTCGAGATTATGTCGAAGAAATAAGGGCACGACTTCTGGGGATACATAATTTTACTCGGGAACATATCCAGCTGGCCCGTAACCGAATGAAGACCAGATACGACTTGAAAGCCAATTCAGCAAAATTTCAAGAAAGTGTTCTAGTGTGGCTGTATAATCCAACAAAAAGTAAGGAGTGTCGCGGAAATTGTCTTCGGCATGGGACCCTACAGAATAATCAAGAGGATCAATGATTTGGTGTATACAGCGCAACACCAAGATAAGATGAAAGTTGTACATCTGGACAGCTTTTACGGAATTTAACTTGAAATTTAGGAAATACTGCCTTATTCGGGCAAATCGATAATCGCGTTTATTCTGGATTTTACAAGTATGGATTAAAGATATATAGAGGACGGTATTAGTTAGTAGTTTTTAAGTTTAAGTTTGGCTGTTACCTATACGATTTAGATAGCGAATATTGTTAAGAGTTGTAAAAAGTTAGGTTGTTTGATTTAATTAGTGAAGTAATTAGTGTCAGAGTGTGTAGTAACGTGGAATAAATTATTGTTGTGTTAATCGGACTTTGATTTTGGAATAAACGAACCCAAGATTTTTGTCACGCACCCCCCAAAACCGTGACAATATAAGTATTCACTTTTACCAACATTAATTTGCGGGTGCAAAATATCAGGAAATGCGGGAAAAAGCTATTTCCACACGTAAATCTGTTGAAATTTCTTACTTTTAATTGGGTAAGCTTCACTGTCCACTAACAAGTTCAAACAAGTTCCAATAGTTTTTTTGTTCAAAAAACAACGATTTCACGAATTTCGCGGCGGCGCGTGTGTCGAACGACTGTGAAACAATTCGACGAACATAACACGATTTTCCGTTCCGCGTTGAAATTTCCCGAAAAAAAAACACTAAATTTTCCAAAAAATCGCCGAGAAAATCCACACATCATCTATCCGAATAAACTAATATGTCATTACAAAAAGACGACAAATCAAAATTACAAGGCCTGCTCGTATGAGGATCTATTTTTTTATTACTGGCGCCATCTATCGGTAAACAGAAGACATAAAAAGATAAACAGGATATTTTTGTTATGGTTATTTTCCTATAACAAGTGCGCCGCAAAGTGATATTTTGTCGCATGCAAAACACGACACACGTAAAAACGAAAACCTTCATTCAATTATTTTGAAGCGGCAAAACAAATAAAACGCAAAATTCTAGAAATTAAAAAAAATAATAATAAAAAAAAATTAGGTATAACTTACACGTTAGTTATAACAACGTTGTAGAACAAACCAGCATGACCCCAATACACTATTGTGTGGGGCACTCTCAACAAAACTGGATAAGACTCCACCAGCCTTGCTTATATGAAGTATAGTGTTAGCCAGTCTATCTAATACATCCTCAGATTCTTAGATTGCTCTAGGTATAAAGTTTCGATATTCAAAAGAAGTGGTCAACGGCAGGTAAAATTTAAGGTACTTGGTTTCTCAGATAGTATTTTTAAAATATTTATAACCAAATATGTTGGAAACGGATCAACCAAATATAGACAAACTATATATTTTTGGAATCGGAAAATTGTGCTTCTTGAGAATATAGAAGCAAATATAGGGCATCCCATTTGAAAAAAGTTGAAAAAATGCCACATTTCACATTTCTGACATAAAATTTTTGTTTCTGACCATGGATTCTGCAACTTTAGCCAAAACTGTACAACTTTTGTATTTACAATTTTTTTCTACCTGTAAAGGTAAAGGCTGTACGTGGGGTGTCAATATAAAAAACACCCTGTACCTTTGATGAAGTTTTACGCTGAAGTCAGCAGCCCATGAAGTGTCAAAGAAATGTAATTTGTGAGGGATTTTATTTGGTAGATGTAGCGAAACGTTGACTCAGATTGTTGTAGACAATTTTGATACTAAGATGTCTTCGCAAAATGGAAAAAGGAAAATGAACAAGAACCCAGAGGAACAAAACACCAATGCCATTCTCACGGACACAGTAGCAACAACTAGCAACAAAAAAATACAATTTTGGCAGTTTAGGAGATGAAAGCCACGGCCGTATTTTCACATCAGAGTCGACTCGACAGCAAACTCTGAAGAATGTACCTTCAATAAACTCTATGAAAGCAACATTATGAGGAGTTTAAAAAAAGCCACTCAAGAAATACTGATGGATCGAGGAGATAAAGCTATTAGTCCAAGAGAAGAAT